>CM046880.1:545969376-547169376 GCA_025667525.1 Glebionis coronaria
ACATGGGAAAGTTGTCTAAACAACCTTATTCATATGAGAGCGTTAATTGTATTGACGTTCTTGATGAGGCTTGTGAAGAACACTTTAATGATGCTTGCAAAAGTATTCCTACCTCTCTTCCCAATGTTGAGACCGTGTCCTCTATTGATTCATCATTGTCTCTATTTGGAGATAGTGATTTATTTTGGCACAATCTTGAAGATACCATGGGAGATGTGAATTTAGCTACTAATGATTCTCCTATCGATGGGGATGAAGACATGAATTTCTTTGACAATCTTCTCACCGAAGACAATCCTTCGCCTCCATCTCCCACGGTTATTGCTATCGATGCCACGACTTTGAAAACGCCTCCCGTCGAAAATCCTCCGGATTTGGAACTTAAGGAGTTGCCGCCTCATCTCGAGTACGTGTTCCTTGACGACAACAAGAAGTCGCCCGTCATTATTGCAACGGATTTGAAAAATGAAGAGAAGACTCGCCTCGTTGCCGTGCTGAAAGCTCATAAGAAGGCTATTGCTTGGAAAATCTCGGATATTCGTGGAATTGATCCTCACTTCTGCACACACAAAATTCTCATGGAGGACGACTTCAAACCCACAATTCAAAGCCAACGAAGGGTGAATCCAAAAATCCATGAAGTCATCAAAACAGAGGTTATCAAACTTCTTGATGCGGGTATGATTTACCCTATTTCGGATTCACCATGGGTTAGTCCAATCCATTGTGTGCCCAAGAAGGGCGGAATAACCGTTGTTCCCAATGAACACAACGAGTTGATTCCCACTCGTCTCGTTACTGGGTGGAGAGTTTGTATAGACTACCGCAAACTCAATGATGCCACGAGAAAGGATCATTTCCCTCTACCTTTTATGGACCAAATGCTTGAACGATTAGCTGGTAATGAATATTACTGCTTTCTTGATGGTTTCTCGGGTTATTTCCAAATACCCATCGATCCCCAAGATCAAGAGAAGACTACATTCACTTGTCCCTATGGCACCTTTGCTTACAAAAGAATGCCTTTTGGCTTATGTAATGCGCCCGGGACTTTCCAAAGGTACATGTTAGCTATCTTCCATGACATGGTTGAACAAACCATGGAAGTCTTCATGGATGATTTCTCGGTCTTCGGGGATTCCTTCTCTGCTTGCCTTGTCAATTTGGAACGTATGCTCAAGCGGTGCGAAGACACTCGCCTAGTTCTGAATTGGGAAAAATGCCATTTTATGGTAAAAGAAGGCGTCGTGCTTGGACATAAGATCTCGAAAGCCGGTCTTGAAGTTGACCGTGCTAAAGTCGATGTTATCGCAAAGTTGCCTCCACCTTCAACCGTGAAGGGTGTGAGAAGTTTCCTGGGTCATGCGGGCTTCTACCGTCGATTCATCAAAGATTTTTCCCAAATCGCTCGCCCGATGACCCACCTCTTGGAAAAAGATACGCCTTTTATCTTCTCCAAAGAGTGTCTTGAAGCCTTCAACTCGCTTAAGGATAAGCTAACTAAGGCACCCGTCTTGGTTACCCCTAATTGGGAGCTTCCCTTTGAGTTGATGTGCGATGCTAGCGATTTTGCTATTGGAGCGGTTCTTGGACAAAGAGTGAACAAACACTTCCAACCGATCCATTACGCTAGCAAGACAATGACAGGGGCACAATTGCATTATACGACAACCGAAAAAGAGCTTTTAGCTGTTGTCTATGCTTTTGAAAAATTCCGCCCCTATCTTGTCCTTTCTACCACCATTGTGTATACCGATCATTCCGCGCTGAAGTACTTTTTGACAAAGCAAGATTCCAAACCAAGACTTCTTCGCTGGGTTTTGCTGCTCCAGGAATTTAAAATCGAAATTCGCGATAAAAAAGGAGCAGAAAACCTAGCCGCGGACCATCTTAGCAGACTTGAGGATCCTTACCAAGGGGATCATCCGACCAAAGAAATCAATGATTCTTTTCCCTTGGAGACCTTAATGTCTATAAACTCGAAGCCGAATGAAACCCCGTGGTTTGCGGACTTTGCAAACTACTTGGCGGGTGGAATTCTCAAGGAAGGGTTGACGTCCCAACAAAAGAAAAAGTTCTTCACCGACATTAAGACTTACTTTTGGGACGACCCTTACCTATTCAAACAATGTGCTGACCTGATTATTTGCCGATGTGTTGATGGACCGGCAGCGTCTGAAATCCTTGATGCTTGCCACAAAGGACCCACCGGTGGTCACTTTGGTCCCAACTACACCGCTAAAAAAGTGTTTGATTCGGGATTTTATTGGCCCTCCATATATCGTGACGCTCACGATATGGTTAAACGATGTGATGTTTGCCAAAAGCAAGGCAAAATCACACATAAAGACGAAATGCCTCAGAATTTCATTCAAGAATGTGAAATCTTTGATGTTTGGGGTATCGACTTTATGGGGCCATTCCCTTCTTCTAAAGGAAACAAATACATCCTTGTAGCCGTTGACTACGTCTCCAAATGGGTTGAAGCCAAAGCTTTACCTACTAATGACGCAAGGGTGGTTTGTAACTTTTTGAAAGCTCTTTTCGCTAGATTCGGTGTGCCTCGTGCCATTATTAATGATCGTGGGACTCATTTCTGCAATGACCAATTTGCTAGAGTCATGGCTAAGTACGGTGTAAACCATCGTCTTTCCACAGCCTACCACCCACAAACTAATGGCCAGGCTGAAATATCCAACCGAGGACTGAAGCGAATTCTTGAAAGGACCGTGGGAGAGCATCGTGCCTCATGGGCTGATAAACTTGATGATGCTTTGTGGGCTTTCCGTACTGCTTACAAGACCCCGATCGGCTGTACGCCTTATCGTCTTGTGTACGGGAAAGCATGCCACCTCCCCATTGAGTTGGAGCACAAGGCTTATTGGGCCTTGAAGTGGGCTAATTTTGATATAAACAAAGCCGGTGACCTACGCAAGATCCAACTCAATGAGCTCAATGAACTCCGTAATGAGGCTTATGAAAATTCTTTGATCTATAAGGAAAGAACTAAGCTCATTCACGACTCCAAGATTAAGAACCGAGAGTTCCATGTTGGAGACAAAGTCTTACTTTTTAACTCTCGGTTGAAAATCTTCTTGGGAAAGCTCAAATCTCGTTGGTCCGGCCCATTCACCATTGCCCAAATTTTTCCATATGGTACTCTCGAGCTCGCTCAACCTGATGGACCTAATTTTAAGGTGAATGGCCAACGAGTGAAGTTGTACTTTGGTGAGGACACCTCTCAGGAGGTGATTCCATCCCTCACCACGTTCCCCATGAACTAATTTTGGGTCGAGTCAGGCTCGTGACTCGGTTATCAAAAACAAGCGCTCCTCGGGACGCAGCCCGAGTATCTATCCTTTTATGTTTTAATCCCCTAAGTGTAGGGGGGACTTCTATATGTGTTTGTCTTTGTATGGTGTGATTACAGGGATAAGTGCACTCTTGGAATTTTTGAAGAACCGTGCTCCCGTGCTATTCAAAATCCGGTTCTATCTCTCAACTATCGTGATTCAATTTTCTTCATACTCACATTTGAAATTTATCACTTTAGTCGTCTCTTCCTTAACTTGAGTTAACCAACGTGCACAATGTCATAAGTGTAGGGGAGACTTTTCCCACATGCTTAAACATTGAGGACAATGTTTATCTTAAGTGTAGGGGGGACTTCTATCGAAGTTTTAAGTGGACTTTTCCATGAAAATGCCTTCAATTAACCGGAAAATCCTATTTTTCAACATTTTTCAAATTTTTTATTAACTTTGGCCATTTAGTCGTAATTTTTAAATTTTTATCGTTGCTTTCATATGTATATATCCCGCAATAAAGTCAAAAATATTAATAAAGTGGGTAGCTAGTTTAGAAGTCTTTGACATATTAGGCCCGTTGCGTTTATTTTGACTCAACCCGAATAAACTTATCCAAGTTTATTCTAGCTAGTATCCTTAACCATGTAGACCTTAATTGGTTTATTAGGCTAAGTGTCCACGAGTCTCATTACTTGAGATTTTAAATTGTGGAGGACGAGAAATGATAGAGTCAATTATAAGTCGGTATTCTTGCACAAGCTCACTTGGTGTAATTATTTGCCTATTCTCCCATCACTTGCTAATAATTTATCTGCAATGAGTAAGGTCGTACGATTTGAAAAGTTACTTAGCTTCTAGCCCAAGATCGTTTAAAAGTTGCTCGGTAATGATAAGATTTCATAGCCAAGGCATAACTTATGAAGCGGGGCGCGAAGATTGGCGAGTCCGAAAAGGCCCTAACAAGGCATGAGGATTCCATTTTATTGCTGAAGATCCAAAGTGATGTGAAAAGCATTATTCCTAAAGTCAATATGAAGGATCAAGACTCACGACGAAAAGCAATCAACTCCCATAAAGATCATGGAGAAGTCTATCCGAAAAGACCCTAACAAGGTATGAGGATAAATAGATCCAAGTCCGAAAAGGAGGCGGATCGTTGTATCTCAAAATCCCAATTAGAGATTGAAGAAATAATCATGAAGTCGTGGTCAACAAAGTTGGAGTACCCCTCAAAAGTCTCCAAGTGAAGAAACTCTATTATGATGAGAAGACCATTATCTCAAGAACGTCTCTCGAAGATATGAAGTATGAAGTACATGCCAAATATCGGCCCGAGAAAGGTCTCAAATCGTGAACCAAGTTATGCCAAGATATGAACTTTTTGATATCCCGAGAAGCAGTTTTAAGAGATTTTGTCCTTTAGCTAACTATTGATCAAATCGTCCTACTTTGCTTTCAGCCCTAATAAACTATCGAAATAAGTCCAAAAATGCATCTTCATGATCATTCTAAGACAAAAATAAAATATAAGAGATACACCTAGGAATAAGGGAGTTTAAGCATTTAATTAAGCCATGTGTGTAAGTGTTTGAATTGCTAACTTATAATAACAATGATCTCGTCTTTAAGCTTAGTTTGGGGAACGTGAAACTTGAGGGTGATAAATCTTCGCAGCACAAAAGCCCTAATGTAAGTCATTGATTTCTTTGCAAGTTATTTCCATGTAACTATTTTCGAGTGAGAATGGTTTTCTATCCCTTTATTACCTTTGAAATTTTATTTCTTTAATTTTTGTTTAGTAGAATTTAAATAAGGCCAAGGTTGATTAATTATGAGAAAAGTGTAAAATTGCTTTATCACTAAGCATTGCATGAGGGCATGGCAATGGTTAAGTGTAGGGGATTTGATAGGTGTGTAAACACCCATCCTTTTACCACTTAATTCGGGCTAAAACGAGACCAAAACACGTATTTAATATCATTTGTTTGGAATTATGCGTGGTTTTTGTGTTTATTGTGTTTTCAGAGCCAACCGGATGAATATTGAAGAAAACATGGGATTGCACGGGTTTTACTGAAGAAAAAGACTCAAGATAAAGTCTATTGTCCAAGAGATGCAAAAGATTTGAAGTCACTGGGCCTATTCGAAGATTTATCGAAGAAAAGGACCAAAGATGGAAGATTTATATAAGTCGAAGAAACTCAAGTCTATTAAACGAAGAAATTAAAAGACGAGTTGAATTTAATCGACGACAAATCCCGAATCAGAATCGAAAACGGAAACTTTTCTGAAAAGACGAAAAGACAAGAAGAACGGGAGAAAGCCCACTCACCAACCAAAGGGCAAGCCTATAAAAGGAGCCCCTCACACATTTTAGAGAGTGAGTCTGGAGTTTTCTCTCCTCCTTTTTTTTTCTCCTTTCTTGTTCGTTCCATCACAATCACCACTAGGGTGATTGATGATTTTAATCTTTGTTTTTCCAATCTTGTTGTTTTAATATTTGTTTAATCTTGTCAAAACATTAATCATTCAATACTAAGTTCTTGTTTAATCTTTCAATTTTATCTTATTCATCATCATCTTTATCTTCAAGTTTTTAAGTTTTTATTTTCTTGATTTGATCTTCAAAAGTTGTTGGGATTTGTGTTTTTGTTGATGGGATTTGTAGCTTATGGTTAATAGATGATTTTTGATTGAGTTATTTTAGTCTTTGGTGAAAAACTTAGTGATTTTTGGATTAAAAACGGGTTTCCTTGTTCTTCGGTACTGTTACTGTATCTGGGTTTCCCAGAAAGTTCCGAATCAGTGAATAGTAACTTCCGAATGAGTTGTGTTTTCAGAAGTTCCGAGTCAGTTGAAAGTTCCGAATGAGTTTACCTTTAAAAAGTTCCGAACCAGTTTAAAACTTCCAAACCAAACAAAAGTTCCGAATGAAGCATTAAGTTCCGAATCAGTTTGAAAAGTTCCGAACGAAGCAGAAAGTTCCGAACCGATTTATTTACCAAAAGTTCCGAATCGGAACTTACAAAAAGTTCTGAATCAGTAAGTTCCGGATCAAGCCAAAACTTCCGAACGAAGCTAAAGTTCCGAATCAATTTTCAGACTTCCGAACCAAAGACTTCCGAACCAGTAAGTTCCGAATCGAGGGGCTTCATTCAGAAGTCCAAAACTTCCGAAATAGTAAGTTCCGGATGAGTGTAAACTTCCGAACCAAGGTTAAAGTTCCGAATCAATTTCCCTTTTAGTGTTACTGTTTGTCTGTTTTACTGTTTCTTTATGTTTATTTCACAATTTATATTTTAACTGTAATTTGAACTTTAATTTCAATTTTAAAGTTTAATCTTAATTTTAATCTTAAGTTTAATACAAGTCTTTGTTAATTATAATTAAAGTAATTGTCTTTGATTTAAATTTTCATTTCCACTTTTTATTAGACTAGAAAACCAAACCCTTTTATTTAGTAACCAAGAACAATCATTCCACTTAAGACCAAGATCAATTCGAGAGGATTCCGAGAAATTAGAACCCATAGAAAAACCATGTATCAAAGGTTTTGAAGAGATATTGCCACTTCCAAAATTCCAATATATCGGAAAAAGTCATTTACCTCTACCAAAAGAGTTAATGGAAGGTAATTAAGCACAATCCTGTGCAAAAATCGAAAATCTTAAGCGTAAATTCAGCAATAAAAGACAATCCATAGATTCTAGTAAACCGGAACTTAAGTTTATAAATTCAACCTATGATAAATATTTTATTCTGTGTAGGAAATACACTCTACATCGCGCAGAACTTTGCACCATCCGGTGTCAGATTTTCAACATAGCAGGTCACTGTATTTTAAAAGCGAATGGCCTTGTAAATTATATATTCGATAGAATTATCATATTTAAAGAAATAAAATATCATCATCTGTTTTGAGGTCGTTCTTCTCTAGAAACTCGTATTCTTAGATATTATATACAAAATATCTTACATACTGTGACAACCCTGGTTTTGAGGTTCGTCACTTAGTTTTATTTTGTGCTAGTTACGTGTCTTTACGTGTTTATGTGCTAATTGGTGTGTATAGATTGTGGTTTGGATATCGTTTCCGGTACGGGGTACCTTGTGAGTGAAACGATGTGAGATGATTTCATGTTCATGAGTTCACATGGTAGTGACTATGAAATGAGATGGTGTTATTTGGTGGTTTTACGTATACGTATATGTATTATAGAAAATCGTATTTTTTACGATTTACGGTTTAACATTTAGAGGTCTCGGATGGGGTAATTAGTCATATGGATATTTTTCGAGATGGTTTTAAGTCATTTAGGACATAGTTATAAAGTTTATTTCAAAATTTGAGATTTTTTATAAAAGTGTATATTTTACGTTTTTGGTAAACGCGTAAATTTGACTAGTTTTACGGTTTTGAGGTTTTGGCGGATTTAGGAGCTGAAATAAATTAAGGTAAATTAAGGTATTATTAATAACTTAATAATATATAATAAAAAGAAAAAAAACGAATTCTAAGGGGTGTTGGTTCGGTTTGGACGCAAGAAAGAAAGAAAAAAAGGAAAAAAAAAGAAAAAGGAAAGGGGTTTTTGGGTTGGGCTAGGAATGGGTTATCACACCCTATATAATGTATTTATTAAAAACAAAATTCATTATTTTACCCTGGAGATAAAAAAAAAGTCGTGGATTTCATAGAGGGTTTTTAGGGTTCTTCATAATTTTGGGGGTTTTCATAAATCTAAGGTAAAGTCTTTAATCCCTTTTCAATTTAATTGTTTTTATGATTTCTTAATCATCTTATGATGGATTTAGGTTAGGGTTTAATTTAAAAACAGTAAATTAATGTTATATTAATGATGTTATAATGATTACATAAATTAGGGCTTGTAATTAGTGGGATTAGGGTTAATTAATGAGGTTAATTTTGTTAAACCCGTTTTTAAAAACTGGGCAGAATTTTGAGTCAATTGTTTTGATCATATCGAGAGTTCTATAAACTATTATTTTGCGATCCAAGTATCCCTGAAAAGGTAATTGAAGTGGATTTCCAATGTAAGAAACGATAACTAAATTGGAGGTCGGGAAGCGGGTCAAAAACAGGTTACAACAGTCAGAGGTCAAAACAGTTTTGAAGTCAGCCTGTTTTCTTTTTATGTTTTGGGTACTTAGGGTTGTATTGGGATCTTCTAACGAACATGAGAGATGGTTTATATATTTTAGTAAGTATCTGCACTTGGGCTAAGGTTGTGGTTTAGGGTAAGACCCCCTAATCATAACCAACTTTTGATATGTTTAAAATCAGTAAATCTGGAATGACAAAAGTATATATATATATATATATATATATATATGTATATATATATATATATATATATATATATATATATATATATATATATATATATATATATATATATATATATATATATATATATATATATATATATATATATATATATATATATATATATATATATATATATATATATATATATATATATATATATATATATATATATATATATATATATATATATATATATATATATATCGGGACCTTAACAGTAGCTTTAAGGTTAGAGCAAGTGGGAGGTGTTAGCTAACATATGTAAGGGCATAAATATTCCCTTTACAGAGATCATGGGTGTGTTTAGGTGGGTGTTTGGCTTATAGTTTGGAGACCTAAAACTGGGACTGTTTTTGATAAAATGTTAACGGGATGTGTTATGAAGTAAAACGAGTTAAAGGCTTTATAGAGGGGTGTAATGAGATGCTTAGAGCATATATATGAGGTATATATATGGGATAAGGTTAGATGTCCATCATAGGTTGATGAGCCATTTTAGTGTTTGGTTCATGTTTTGATTATGTGTTTTTGGTTGTTAGCTTTTTGCTAGTGCGCGGATGTTTGGGGAAGCTCAATCAGGTGAGTTTCATAGTCCCATGTTTACTAATGTTTATGACTTCCAGATGGGATGGAAGAGACACTGTTTTGTTATTTATAAATTATGTTGTGAATGTTTGGCGTTGGTAATGGACTTATGTGTACATACTCATATGATTAACTGCTAGTTGATTCTTGATTGTTTATGTTTTGACTTGGTACCAAGGGGTTGTTGACAAGGCGGGGCCTTGGGGAGGTACATAGATGTGTGAGCATCTATGAGACCATGGTGTTTGGTAAGGCTGGGAGCCTTGGATTGGGATTTGGTTCATAGGTGTTTGGATGCCTATGGGAGTATGGTGTTTGGTAAGGCTGGGAGCCTTGGATTTGGGTTGTTTGGTTAAATCTTGAATGTTAGTTTGTTAATGCATATTAGTATCACATTGTCCATATGTTTTTAACTTTTGGTTGTTACTCACAGCTTATGGTTTGTTTTGGTGTTTGAGTCTAAACCTATGACTCTCACCAACTTTATGTTGACGTGTTTTAGTGTCTCTTTCAGGTGTGAATGTGGTTAAGCTTGAGGATGGAAGTGGCTAGACTTGGATGCCCTAGGATTGCATATAGAAGAAGATCCCCGTTCCTTCTTAGTTTACCTTTATGTTTTTTGATAAGTGATACATGTTGGCACCTATATGTTTGTTTTGGTTGTGTTATTTTTTTGTCGTGGGTAAGAGGTAGGACTGTTACCTACTTACCTAGACTCCTGCTTTGTTGAGATATTGTCATGAACTTTGTGTCGCCATTTATGACATTATATTTGCATTTTAGTTTTCTCTATAGAGAGACCGTGTGTTGTGATGATATCCATACGTCGCGCCCCATATCCCGCCATGGTGGGGTGTGACAGAATGGTATCAGAGACAATGGTTATAGAGAATTAGGTTGCCTAGTCGCGTAGCCTAGTCTATAGCTTAAGGGTCCCTGCATATAGGCGTCATAGGAGTATGTGTGCATTTTATAATAATTGATGTGTTTGGATGTTATTTATTGCGATGTTTTGACTAGTATGAATTGAACCATAGTAAGTTCATACTTAGACACATGTTTTTTTCTTTTCGGGTTGTGACTAGTGCGGGTTGAACCATAATCGTCCACGCTAGTCATTGTCGTATTTTGCTTAAACTGCACATTATAGTACATAATTTAGTACATGGTAGTTTCTATCTTTTGTTGGGTTATTTTATGTACCTGAGGTATAGTATTTTTCTTTTGATGTTTAAGTCATGTTCCCTAAGAATCATGTGGTGGTTCGAGTTATTAGGAGTAGGTGGGTATGAAGGATTTTATGCTGTTTCCACTCTTATGGGCGACATGACTTATAACTGATTATGTTTTTGTTTTGGATTTAGTCTAGGCTATTTTAGCTAGAATATAGATTTCTGTATTCCAAGAGTTTTATTCTGTTATTTTTATAGATGGAGTTTTGGACCTATTTGGTTATGTGGTTATGAGCTTATGTGAGTAGATGGATTTATGTGTTATATGTTGTATTGATTCTTATAAGTGTCATCATAGGAGGGAGTGCATTGGGGAAAGGGTAATTGTATAAGTATGGTGGCCAACATAGTTATACAAGTACCACAACTTCAATGGGTTCTCAAGTATGATTGCATGAAAGAGGGTTAGTACATGCTTGTATATGATGAGATGTAGAATTTGGGTATACGTATTATATATGGGTTTATGTAATGGCTGCCTATGATATGGCTATTGTTCTTTTTGTGTTAGATGTTTTGGGTTATAGTTTGGTTGTGTGATTATGGGGTCACACGATATGGTTTGGTTTTGGAGGTGGGCTTTATGCCTTGTTGTGGCACGGTGAGATGGTGATTACTCGTATGAAAAAACGAGCGTATAAAGCGATTGGTTGACTTACGTGTATGATAACGAGTATGTTTGGGAGATTCGATAGGTATACATATGCGGATGTATATATACTAATAGATGTTATGTTATGATTTACGGTCGTTCAGTAGTTATTATAACTTGAACGTACCTAGTACTCTCTTGTGTTTAAACAATTTATTAGAGCTCGAGTTTGGTGGAGTTTCAACGACGTTTTGAATCTTTTGAAGTGTGTCTTGTAGCGTATTCTTTAAGTTTCGTATTTCACGTGTACGTTTTAAAATGGTGTTCTGGGTTTTAAGTCTATGGAAATAACTTGGGATTTCTTTTGAGATAATGAAATCTTTTGTGTTGGGTCTTACATTTCTTTTGGTCGGTATATATTGAGAAAAAGGGGGACTTGGAAATCTATTATATGGTTAGATAGTTGGTTGTATTCGGTAAAATAAAGGTAAGGTATTGGAGTCGTGTTTGAAACAAGATGTAACATAATATTTCTTTTAATCAACACTTATTTATTTCAAATTCTGAAGACTTTCTTTAAAATAGAGCGAAGTAAAATTTCTTTCTACTTACATAGTTTATATAATTGGGTTTAACCGATTTACGTCATTTATAATTATTAATACGAGGTTAAATTGAGTTTATGAAGGTTACACATACAATTACATCTTTCATTTAAAAGGATTGCATTAATCACTAAGTTTATTCTTTAGTTTTTAAACAACTAGTAGAAAATTGTTTTGGTCGTAACTTGTTCGTTTTTAAAGCTTTTTGGGTGATTCAAAAGCCAAAAATTATGTGATCGGAACGTACTTTTCAAATATTCAGAATGTATAGTCATGGGAGATCAGTGTCCTGGCCGGAATTATTGTACAAGTGTCGGGTTAAAGGTTGAGCTTTGAATAGTAGTTTATTGTTATGATTTGGGATGCACGGGATACCTAGTCTTTGAGTTGAGTTTTGAGTTCGTCAAGAGGGTTGTTTGTACATTGTTTGAGTCACATAGATGTGGGGAGGTAAAAAAATATATTCTTTTGGAAAAGTCGATCGTTTGCACGGTTTAAATAATATGTCGCGGGGCGTAATATGTTTTGGTTGCTATTGGGTGTTTCTGGGATTATTTTTCGTTGTCATGGGTCATCTTGAATTGATACACGTTTTGGGTTTAAGTTTTCTTTTGAGTATCGTGGTTTTTGACTGGTTTTAATTGGTGCACGTGAAATGTCGTTAGTTATCCGTGGGTTTGATTCGTCGATCGTATCTGGTGGATTCAGGATGTAGTTTTGGTTTCGTATGGTTTGGGAGCGTTGAGGTAGTCATATGAAAGACTTGGTCGTGCCTACATGATTAAGTAGGCGACCATGAGATAACGGTCGGAATACCCTTAGTGGGGAGGAAAGAGGTTCGTAGACGAACTAATGTGGGCATGAGGTCTATTAGGAGTGCCAAGGGAGATGAATAGAGATTTGTGAAATGTATGGATATTGGCACAAGTAACGTGCCATAGAGAGTGTTGGAAGGGGATATTGTTCGTAAGGCATGTATGTTTTCTAAAAATTTCCTGAAATTTAGTAGGTTTGCCTATTATTTTGAGATAGAACCATGAATAGAGCAAGTAGGAGAAGTGAGAGGAGTTGTAGTTAGTGCCTTTCCAAGGAAATTGTTGATGGAATGATTTCAAGAACAAGAGTTGATGGAAATTGCAATGGATGCAAGGTAAAAGTTGAGTTGCTTAGTAGTAGATTGGATGTGGAAAGAGGTTGAGTGGTCCGATGAGAGGAAGTACCGGTCTTTTAAGATGCGTGTAGAATTTTGCAAGTAGAACGAGGTAGGAATTTATTCGTATTGCCGCTAAGAGAGGGTGCAAGGAGGACATAGTTGAAACTGCTAAGGATGTTGTATGAACGCTTTGGGTTTACGGTTATGCATTTGGCTTCGCCAAAGCACTAGCGGATTACATGGAGTCAATGAAGCGAGTGTGCATGAATGTATATAAACGAGTTGTCATCGGGAGCATCGACGACATCTTGATCTACTCAAATCTGAGAAGGAGAGTGAGGCGAATTATGTGTAGGTTTTGGAGTGGAGTTATACGTGAGATTTTCGAGTGTGAGTTTTAGTATTAAGTTTACCATGATGAGTAGTTAGAGATGATGACATATCATGGAACCAGCAAGGGGCAAAGTGAAGAAGGATGAGGAAGCATTTTAGAGGCTGAAGACGTGGATTGGATAATGAGTCGATCTTGGCATTATCGGAAGGAATGGATGAATTCGCGAAGCATGACGATACGTGGAGCAAGGATTTAGACGCGTATGAGAACGACAAAGAAGGGCGATCGCTTATACGTTGCAGGAACTGAAGATTTGGAAGAACTGGATAGACTTAGTTAGTGGAGCTGGACTGTTATATGTGCCTAGAATGCTAGAGGCATTTGGTGTACGAGACGTGGAGAATGATCTATACAGATCATGAACGTCTCCAACACATATTCAATCATCTCGATTGAACATTTGGCAAAGAGGATGGGTGGAGTTAATTGATGGAAGAAAATTGCAAGGCCAAGTACCATTTGGGAAAGGCAAGTATGGTTGATGAGACATAGAATAAGAAGAATGAAGTGAAGCTGAGACGAACTTGAACTATATGGATGACGTATTAGGGTGATTTGGATGAAGGGTGTAGGTTGCACGAGTTGAGTTGTCCAAAGCAGAGAACGCGTCAACCTGTATGTTGCGTGGCTTGGACAATCGTATGGAGAAAAGGGACGTAGACTATACTTTCTACGTAGATAGGAGTAACTTAGAAAGAGCGATGTAAGGACGAAGTTGGTGAAAGGGATACATAATGGGGTGGAGGAATAAGTACGACGAGAGTTGGGTGATAGTCGATAGACTGACTAATTCATCTCATATTTCAAGAGGAATGAGAAGTCACGTGGTTGAGAAGTTGGAAGGATCGCGTACGGATGTGATGGAATAGAGGGTTTTGCGTAAAAGTTAGCCTAATATGTATGGAATGCCTTATGAGGGATTATGGTAAGGGAAGAAACGATGGGAAGCATCACATCGTGATTTATGGTATGAGTTGAGGAAAAAGAAGGAAGTGTGTATAGAAGCGAAGCAAGAATAAAAGAGGTCGAGATAGGAACTGAAGGTAAAACTTTGGTAGAGCCTAATGAGTAGAATAAAGCACAAAGCATGCTAATATTGTCGGAGTGTGGAAAGGGAAATGGCACTGATCTATACTGATTGTTTAGGAGGCTTAGTATCTATAATCGAATGGATGAGGAGTTATAGGTGTGATATGCCATAGGGACGAAGGGCTTGGTCTAACTGAGATAACCGTCCTTTTGATGATGTGTATAGATCATAAGTTTGATTTGGATTGGAAGAACTAATGGATATGTGAAAGACCGTCATAGGTCACTTTGTAAGGAAATTGGAATTTTTAAGTAGTTTGGGGTACGGACTAAATGGAGTTGATGAACATGATTGGATATGAGTATATCTAGCTGAATGGAAAAGGTGGGACAAGTGAGATATTTATACAACCATAGGAGTTACACTGAGGGCATGAGTGATTGATTTAGAGGGAGTTAGGAAACTCTTTAGCGATGGCTGAGTTTTCATATAATGATAGTTATCATACTAGAAGTCGATAAATGCTATTTGAGGCACTATATGAAAGGATAGGGTGAGTTGTCCCCATTGTGGACTAGAATTGGTAAAAGAGGCTACTAATGTGGTAATGATGTTTGTGGAAAGGATGAGAGTAACAAGGGATGTTATGTAGAAAAGGAGGAAACCACTAGAGTTTAGTGACAAAGTTATGTAGGAAGTTTCACCCATAGTGACGGGTGGTATGTTTTGGTAAAATGGAAGAGTTGATGTAGAGTTTTGTGGGTTCATTTATGATCTTTGGAAAGATCGGACCAGTAGCTTATGAGTATAGAATTACCTGGGGGAAAATGAGTGGTATATATGATATATTTCATGTATTGAGATTGGTAAATGTTGTTTGAGAATGCATATTTGCATGTCTGGTTATTCGGGATTTGTGCTAATAAGAGTCTTTGTTTTATCAAAGAGTCATTTGTGAGATTTATTGACTGTGAGTTCAAGAGTTTGGCAATGAGTTTAATTATTTTTGGTTTGTATATGTGGTATTTTGAGACTTGAACTAAAGTTCACATGGAAATGAGAGGAGTTCGTTTAGAACAAGTATCCTCATGTGATTTGTTGTTTGTGTGTTTGATCCTAAGGAGTAAATCTCGGGACGAGATTTCTATTAGGAGGGAGTGATGTGACAACCCTGGTTTTGAGGTTCGTCACTTAGTTTTATTTTGTGCTAGTTACGTGTCTTTACGTGTTTATGTGCTAATTGGTGTGTATAGATTGTGGTTTAGACATGAGACCAACATACAAAGTCTTTTTGATGCCATCAAAGAACTTAAGAGGGAGAGATGAAGACATTAGAATATTAAGTTGTAAATACTTTCAACTTTATGTCTTTACTTTTATGTTAATAGTAAAGCTTGTCTTGTAAGTATAAACAGACAAGTGGTTAATAAATAAAAGTTGCGCTTTTCATCAAATATTGTCATTTTATACTTATTTCTGAAAAGTAAGATATCCCTATTTCTTAGTTTTCTCATAAATAATTATGAATGAAATTATGTTAATTCTGGGAAAAGCATATACTTGATAAAGTATGTATTTTTGGAATTTCTGTTATCTTCTATATAGTGATAATTACAAGTTGAATATAACCTGCAAGTTTGAAGAAAGAATAAGGAAACTTACCAAGTTTTCTAGAAATATTCTATTCTCGGATTTTGTCTATCAAAAGGTTCTTTTTGTAGAATATATGATATCTAAAAGAGAAGCTTGTTCTATAAGATGAGTTTTTACATTTTCCGTTATATTCCTCCATCCCATATCATGGAAAAATTTATGTTATGATCATGTATGAGTCATATCATTATAAATCCGTTGTAAACCTTGAAATTTTATTTCATAGTTGGATTTATTATCCTCGAAAATGAATGATAATCAACATAGTAAGTTTTCTAAATAAACCCAAAAGATATATCGTGTGTTTTATAAACATTTATATGTATCTATATACATATGACAAATGTTTTCTGATATAAGTATACCTTGGATTCTGAATTATTTCTATTCTTTCCCTTCATTCTAAACCCTAAAAGTATTTGACGAGGAATTGACGATGATGTGGCTGCAATCTTGCAAGTGAAAATTGTCAATAAGAAGTATTATCCGGAAGAAGACTCGATGATTAGTTAATTTTTGATATCCAAAGAAGAAAAGATGCTATTAGTATCACCCGTTGGATTGAAAGAGCCAATTCAGTTTTCTATTATATTAATCATATTTGAAATTATAAAGTGAAGCTTGCTATAAGAAGATAACACTTCATCAGTTATCTTGGTAAATTCTTTATACTCAACCTATTGAGATAAAAGAAGTACATAATATCGCTTGATTTAAATTTCAAATATCCCTTAGAAAGATGATCGAAAAAAGGAAATAACCTCGAGACATACACGAGGAAATTTCAAGAGTTAGTAGAGTTGTATCTGATCCTATAGAGTGATGAAGGCTTTTTATCATAAAATTTCATCAAAAGATTTTATCATAGAATTTTATCATGGAATTTCATCTGAAATTCTATTAAGAAGACTTCATCAGAAGATTTTGTTAGAAAATTTATTAAGGAATTTTATCGAAGGTTTTGAAGAGATATTGCCACTTCCAAAATTCCAATATATCGGAAAAAATCATTTACCTCTACCAAAGAGTTAATGGAAGGTAATTAAGCACAATCCTGTGCAAAAATCGAAAATCTTAAGCGTAAATTCAGCAATAAAAGAACATCCATAGATTCTAGTAAACCGGAACTTAAGTTTATAAATTCAACCTATGATAAATATTTTATTCTGTGTAGGAAATACACTCTACATCGCGCAGAACTTTGCACCATCCGGTGTCAGATTTTCAACATAGCAGGTCATTGAATTTTAAAAGCGAATGGCCTTGTAAATTATATATTCGATAGAATTATCATATTTAAAGAAATAAAATATCATCATCTGTTTTGAGGTCGTTCTTCTCTAGAAACTCGTATTCTTAGATATTATATACAAAATATCTTACATACTGTGACAACCCTGGTTTTGAGGTTCGTCACTTAGTTTTATTTTGTGCTAGTTACGTGTCTTTACGTGTTTATGTGCTAATTGGTGTGTATAGATTGTGGTTTGGATATCGTTTCCGGTACGGGGTACCTTGTGAGTGAAACGATGTGAGATGATTTCATGTTCATGAGTTCACATGGTAGTGACTATGAAATGAGATGGTGTTATTTGGTGGTTTTACGTATACGTATATGTATTATAGAAAATCGTATTTTTTTACGATTTACGGTTTAACATTTAGAGGTCTCGGATGGGGTAATTAGTCATATGGATATTTTTCGAGATGGTTTTAAGTCATTTAGGACTTAGTTATAAAGTTTATTTCAAAATTTGAGATTTTTTATAAAAGTGTATATTTTACGTTTTTCGGTAAACGTGTAAATTTGACTAGTTTTACGGTTTTGAGGTTTTGGCGGATTTAGGAGCTGAAATAAATTAAGGTAAATTAAGGTATTATTAATAACTTAATAATATATAATAAAAAGAAAAAAAACGAATTCTAAGGGGTGTTGGGTCGGTTTGGACGCAAGAAAGAAAGAAAAAAAGGAAAAAAAAAAGAAAAAGGAAAGGGGTTTTTGGGTTGGGCTAGGAATGGGTTATCACACCCTATATAATGTATTTATTAAAAACAAAATTCATTATTTTACCCTGGAGATAAAAAAAAATTCGTGGATTTCATAGAGGGTTTTTAGGGTTCTTCATAATTTTGGGGGTTTTCATAAATCTAAGGTAAAGTCTTTAATCCCTTTTCAATTTAATTGTTTTTATGATTTCTTAATCATCTTATGATGGATTTAGGTTAGAGTTTAATTTAAAAACAGTAAATTAATGTTATATTAATGATGTTATAATGATTACATAAATTAGGGCTTGTAATTAGTGGGATTAGGGTTAATTAATGAGGTTAATTTTGTTAAACCCGTTTTTAAAAACTGGGCAGAATTTTGAGTCAATTGTTTTGATCATATCGAGAGTTCTATAAACTCTTATTTTGCGATCCAAGTATCCCTGAAAAGGTAATTGAAGTGGATTTCCAATGCAAGAAACGATAACTAAATTGGAGGTCGGGAAGCGGGTCAAAAACAGGTTACAACAGTCGGAGGTCAAAACAGTTTTGAAGTCAGCCTGTTTACTTTTTATGTTTTGGGTTGTTTGGGGTACTTAGGGTTGTATTGGGATCTTCTAACGAACATGAGAGATGGTTTATATATTTTAGTAAGTATCTGCACTTGGGCTAAGGTTGTGGTTTAGGGTAAGACCCCCTAATCATAACAAACTTTTGATATGTTTAAAATCAGTAAATCTGGAATGACAAAAGTATATATATATATATATATATATATATATATATATATATATATATATATATATATATATATATATATATATATATATATATATATATATATATATATATATATATATATATATATGTATATATATATATATATATATATATATATATATATATATATATATATATATATATATATATATATATATATATATATATATATATATATATATATATATATATATATATATATATATATATATATATATATATATATATATATATATATATATATATATATATATATATATATATATATATATATATATATATATATATATATATATATATATATATATATATATATATATATATATATATATATATATCGGGGTCTTAACAGTGGCTTTAAGGTTAGGGCAAGTGGAAGGTGTTAGCTAACATATGTAAGGGCATAAATATTCCCTTTACAGAGATCATGGGTGTGTTTAGGTGGGTGTTTGGCTTATAGTTTGGAGACCTAAAACTGGGACTGTTTTTGATAAAATGTTAACGGGATGTGTTATGAAGTAAAACGAGTTAAAGGCTTTATAGAGGGGTGTAATGAGATGCTTAGAGCATATATATGAGGTATATATATGGGATAAGGTTAGATGTCCATCATAGGTTGATGAGCCATTTTAGTGTTTGGTTCATGTTTTGATTATGTGTTTTTGGTTGTTAGCTTTTTGCTAGTGCGCGGATGTTTGGGGAAGCTCAATCAGGTGAGTTTCATAGTCCCATGTTTACTAATGTTTATGACTTCCATATGGGATGGAAGAGACACTGTTTTGTTATTTATAAATTATGTTGTGAATGTTTGGCGTTGGTAATGGACTTATGTGTGCATACTCATATGATTAAAACTGCTAGTTGATTCTTGATTGTTTATGTTTTGACTTGGTACCAAGGGGTTGTTGACAAGGCGGGGCCTTGGGGAGGTACATAGATGTGTGAGCATCTATGGGACCATAGTGTTTGGTAAGGCTGGGAGCCTTGGATTGGGATTTGGTTCATAGGTGTTTGGATGCCTATGGGAGTATGGTGTTTGGTAAGGCTGGGAGCCTTGGATTTGGGTTGTTTGGTTAAATCTTGAATGTTAGTTTGTTAATGCATATTAGTATCACATTGTCCATATGTTTTTAACTTTTGGTTGTTACTCACAGCTTATGGTTTGTTTTGGCGTTTGAGTCTAAACCTATGACTCTCACCAACTTTATGTTGACGTGTTTTAGTATCTCTTTCAGGTGTGAATGTGGTTAAGCTTGAGGATAGAAGTGGCTAGACTTGGATGCCCTAGGATTGCATATAGAAGGAGATCCCCATTCCTTCTTAGTTTACCTTTATGTTTTTTGATAAGTGATACATGTTGGCACCTATATGTTTGTTTTGGTTGTGTTATTTGTTTGTCGTGGGTAAGAGGTAGGACTGTTACCTACTTACCTTGACTCCTGTTTTGTTGAGATATTGTCATGACCTTTGTGTCGCCATTTATGACATTATATTTGCATTTTAGTTTTCTCAATAGAGAGACCGTGTGTTGTGATGATATCCATACGTCGCGCCCCATATCCCGCCATGGTGGGGTGTGACAGAATGGTATCAGAGACAATGGTTATAGAGAATTAGGTTGCCTAGTCGCGTAGCCTAGTCTATAGCTTAAGGGTCCCTGCATATAGGCGTTATAGGAGTATGTGTGCATTTTATAATAATTGATGTGTTTGGATGTTATTTATTGCGATGTTTTGACTAGTATGAATTGAACCATAGTAAGTTCATACTTAGACACATGTTATTTTCTTTTCGGGTTGTGACTAGTGCGGGTTGAACCATAATCGTCCACGCTAGTCATTGTCGTATTTTGCTTAAACTGTACATTATAGTACATAATTTGGTACATGGTAGTTTCTATCTTTTGTTGGGTTATTTTATGTACCTGAGGTATAATATTTTTCTTTTGATGTTTAAGTCATGTTCCCTAAGAATCATGTGGTGGTTCGAGTTATTAGGAGTAGGTGGGTATGAAGGATTTTATGCTGTTTCCACTCTTATGGGCGACATGACTTATAACTGATTATGTTTTCGTTTTGGATTTAGTCTAGGCTATTTTAGCTAGACTATGGATTTCTGTATTCCAAGAGTTTTATTCTGTTATTTTTATAGATGGAGTTTTGGACCTATTTGGTTATGTGGTTATGAGCTTATGTGAGTAGATGGATTTATGTGTTATATGTTGTATTGATTCTTATAAGTGTCATCATAGGAGGGAGTGCATTGGGGAAAGGGTAATTGTATAAGTATGGTGGCCAACATAGTTATACAAGTACCACAACTTCAATGGGTTCTCAAGTATGATTGCATGAAAGAGGGTTAGTACATGCTTGTATATGATGAGATGTAGAACTTGGGTATACGTATTATATATGGGTTTATGTAATGGCTGCCTATGATATGGCTATTGTTCTTTTTGTGTTAGATGTTTTGGGTTATAGTTTGGTTGTGTGATTATGGGGTCACACGATATGGTTTGGTTTTGGAGGTGGGCTTTATGCCTTGTTGTGGCACGGTGAGATCGTGATTACTCGTATGAAAAAACGAGCGTATAAAGCGATTGGTTGACTTACGTGTATGATAACGAGTATGTTTTGGAGATTCGATAGGTATACATATGCGGATGTATATATACTAATAGATCAGTAGTTATTATAACTTGAACGTACCTAGTACTCTCTTGTGTTTAAACAATTTATTAGAGCTCGAGTTTGGTGGAGTTTCAACAACGTTTTGAATCTTTTGAAGTGTGTCTTGTAGCGTATTCTTTAAGTTTCGTATTTCACGTGTACGTTTTAAAATGGTGTTCTGAGTTTTAAGTCTATGGAAATAACTTGGGATTTCTTTTGAGATAATGAAATCTTTTGTGTTGGGTCTTACATTTCTTTTGGTCGGTATATATTGAGAAAAAGGGGGACTTGGAAATCTATTATATGGTTAGATAGTTGGTTGTATTCGGTAAAATAAGGGTAAGGTGTTGGAGTCGTGTTTGAAACAAGATGTAACATAAGATTTCTTTTAATCAACACTTATTTATTTCAAATTCTAAAGACTTTCTTTAAAATAGAGCGAAGTAAAATTTCTTTCTACTTACATAGTTTATATAATTGGGTTTAACCGATTTACGTCATTTATAATTATTAATACGAGGTTAAATTGAATTTATGAAGTTTACACATACACTTACATCTTTCATTTAAAAGGATTGCATTAATCACTAAGTTTATTCTTTAGTTTTTAAACAACTAGTATAAAATTGTTTTGGTCGTAACTTGTTCGTTTTTAAAGCTTTTTGGGTGATTCAAAAGCAAAAAATTATGTGATCGGAACGTACTTTTCAAATATTCAGAATGTATAGTCATGGGAGGTCAGTGTCCTGGCCGGAATTATTGTACAAGTGTCGGGTTAAAGGTTGAGCTTTGAATAGTAGTTTCTTTTTATGATTTGGGATGCACGGGATACCTAGTCTTTGAGTTGAGTTTTGAGTTCTTCAAGAGGGTTGTTTATAGATTGTTTGAGTCACATAGATGTGGGGAGGTAAAAAAAAATATATTCTTTTGGAAAAGTCGATCTTTTGCACGATTTAAATAATATGTCGCAGGGCGTAATATGTTTTGGTTGCTATTGGGTGTTTCTGGGATTATTTTTCGTTGTCATGGGTCATCTTGAATTGATACACGTTTTGGGTTTAAGTTTTCTTTTGAGTATCGTGGTTTTTGACTGGTTTTAATTGGTGCACGTGAAATGTCGTTAGTTATCCGTGGTTTTGATTCGTCGATCGTATCTGGTGGATTCAGGATGTAGTTTTGGTTTCGTATGGTTTGGGAGCGTTGAGGTAGTCATATGAAAGACTTGGTCGCGCCTACACGATTAAGTAGGCAACCATGAGAGAACGGTCGGAATACCCTTAGTGGGGAGGAAAGAGGTTCGTAGACGAACTAATGTGGGCATGAGGTCTACTATGAGTGCCAAGGGAGATGAATAGAGATTTGTGAAATGTATGGATAATTTGTGAAATGTATGGATATTGGCACAAGTAACGTGCCATAGAGAGTGTTAGAAGGGGATATTGTTCGTAAGGCATGTATGTTTTCTAAAAATTTCCTGAAATTTAGTAGGTTTGCCTATTATTTTGAGATAGAACCATGAATAGAGCAAGTAGGAGAAGTGAGAGGAGTTGTAGTTAGTGCCTTTCCAAGGAAATTGTTGATGGAATGATTTCAAGAACAAGAGTTGATGGAAATTGCAATGGATGCAAGGTAAAAGTTGAGTTGCTTAGTAGTAGATTGGATGTGGAAAGAGGTTGAGTGGTCCGATGAGAGGAAGTACCGGTCTTTTAAGATGCGTGTAGAATTTTGCAAGTAGAACGAGGTATGAATTTATTCGTATTGCCGCTAAGAGAGGGTGCAAGGAGGACATAGTTGAAACTGCTAAGGATGTTGTATGAACGCTTTGGGTTTACGGTTATGCATTTGGCTTCGCCAAAGCACTAGCGGATTACATGGAGTCAATGAAGCGAGTGTGCATGAATGTATATAAACGAGTTATCATCGGGAGCATCGACGACATCTTGATCTACTCAAATCTGAGAAGGAGAGTGAGGCGAATTATGTGTAGGTTTTGGAGTGGAGTTATACGTGAGATTTTCGAGTGTGAGTTTTAGTATTAAGTTTACCATGATGAGTAGTTAGAGATGATGACATATCATGGAACCAGCAAGGGGCGAAGTGAAGAAGGATGAGGAAGCATTTTAGAGGCTGAAGACGTGGATTGGATAATGAGTCGATCTTGGCATTATCGGAAGGACTGGATGAATTCGCGAAGCATGACGATACATGGAGCTAGGAATTAGACGCGTACGAGGACGACAAAGAAGGGCGATCGCTTATACGTTGCAGGAACTGAAGATTTGGAAGAACTGGATAGACTTAGTTAGTGGAGCTGGACTGTTATATGTGCCTAGAATGCTAGAGGCATTTGGTGTACGAGACGTGGAGAATGATCTATACGGATCATGAACGTCTCCAACACATATTCAATCATCTTGATTGAACATTTGGCAAAGAGGATGGGTGGAGTTAATTGATGGAAGAAAATTGCAAGGCCAAGTACCATCTGGGAAAGGCAAGTATGGTTGATGAGACATAGAATAAGAAGAATGAAGTGAAGCTGAGATGAACTTGAACTATATGGATGACGTATTAGGGTGATTTGGATGAAGGGTGTAGGTTGCACGAGTTGAGTTGTCCAAAGCAGAGAACGCGTCAACCTGTATGTTGCGTGGCTTGGACAATCGTATGGAGAAAAGGGACGTAGACTATACTTTCTACGTAGATAGGAGTAACTTAGAAAGAGCGATGTAAGGACGAAGTTGGTGAAAGGGATACATAATGGGGTGGAGGAATAAGTACGACGAGAGTTGGGTGATAGTCGATAGACTGACTAATTCATCTCATATTTCAAGAGGAATGAGAAGTCACGTGGTTGAGAAGTTGGAAGGATCGCGTACGGATGTGATGGAATAGAGGGTTTTGCGTAAAAGTTAGCCTAATATGTATGGAATGCCTTATGAGGGATTATGGCAAGGGAAGAAACGATGGGAAGCATCACATCGTGATGTATGGTATGAGTTGAGGAAAAAGAAGGAAGTGTGTATAGAAGCGAAGCAAGAATAAAAGAGGTCGAGATAGGAACTGAAGGTAAAACTTTGGTAGAGCCTAATGAGTAGAATAAAGCACAAAGCATGCTAATATTGTCGGAGTGTGGAAAGGGAAATGGCACTGACCTATACTGATTGTTTGGGAGGCTTAGTATCGATAATCGAATGGATGAGGAGTTATAGGTGTGATATGCCATAGGGACGAAGGGCTTGGTCTAACTGAGATAACCGTCCTTTTGATGATGTGTATAGATCATAAGTTTGATTTGGATTGGAAGAACTAATGGATATGTGAAAGACCGTCATAGGTCACTTTGTAAGGAAATTGGAATTTTTAAGTAGTTTGGGGTACGGACTAAAGGGAGTTGATGAACATGATTGGATATGAGTATATCTAGCTGAATGGAAAAGGAGGGACACGTGAGATATTTATACAACCTTAGGAGTTACACTGAGGGCATGAGTGATTGATTTAGAGGGAGTTAGGAAACTCTTTAGCGATGGCTGAGTTTTCATATAATGATAGTTATCATACTAGAAGTCGATAAATGCCATTTGAGGCACTATATGAAAGGATAGGGTGAGTTGTCCCCATTGTGGACTAGAATTGGTAAAAGAGGCTACTAATGTGGTAATGATGTTTGTGGAAAGGATGAGAGTAACAAGGGATGCTATGTAGAAAAGGAGGAAACCACTAGAGTTTAGTGACAAAGTTATGTAGGAAGTTTCACCCATAGTGACGGGTGGTATGTTTTGGTAAAATGGAAGAGTTGATGTAGAGTTTTGTGGGTTCATTTATGATCTTTGGAAAGATCGGACCAGTAGCTTATGAGTATAGAATTACCTGGGGGAAAATGAGTGGTATATATGATATATTTCATGTATTGAGATTGGTAAATGTTGTTTGAGAATGCATATTTGCATGTCCGGTTATTCGGGATTTGTGCTAATAAGAGTCTTTGTTTTATCAAAGAGTCATTTGTGAGATTTATTGACTGTGAGTTCAAGAGTTTGGCAATGAGTTTAATTATTTTTGGTTTGTATATGTGGTATTTTGAGACTTGAACTAAAGTTCACATGGAAATGAGAGGAGTTCGTTTAGAACAAGTATCCTCATGTGATTTGTTGTTTGTGTGTTTGATCCTAAGGAGTAAATCTCGGGACGAGATTTCTATTAGGAGGGAGTGATGTGACAACCCTGGTTTTGAGGTTCGTCACTTAGTTTTATTTTGTGCTAGTTACGTGTCTTTACGTGTTTATGTGCTAATTGGTGTGTATAGATTGTGGTTTGGATATCGTTTCCGGTACGGGGTACCTTGTGAGTGATACGATGTGAGATGATTTCATGTTCATGAGTTCACATGGTAGTGACTATGAAATGAGATGGTGTTATTTGGTGGTTTTACGTATACGCATATGTATTACAGAAAATCGTATTTTTTACGATTTACGGTTTAACATTTAGAGGTCTCGGATGAGGTAATTAGTCATATGGATATTTTTCGGGATGGTTTTAAGTCATTTAGGACTTAGTTATAAAGTTTATTTCAAAATTTGAGATTTTTTATAAAAGTGTATATTTTACGTTTTTTTCGGTAAACGCGTAAATTTGACTAGTTTTACGGTTTTGAGGTTTTGGCGGCTTTAGGAGCTGAAATAAATCAAGGTAAATTAAGGTATTAATAATAACTTAATAATATATAATAAAAAGAAAAAAAAACGAATTTTAAGGGGTGTTGGGTCGGTTTGGACGCAAGAAAGAAAGAAAAAAAGGAAAAAAAAAAAAGAAAAAGGAAATGGGTTTTTGGGTTGGGCTAGGAATGGGTTATCACACCCTATATAATGTATTTATTAAAAACAAAATTCATTATTTTCCCCTGGAGATAAAAAAAGTCGTGGGTTTCATAGAGGGTTTTTAGGATTCTTCATAATTTTGGGGGTTTTTATAAATCTAAGGTAAAGTCTTTAATCCCTTTTCAATTTAATTGTTTTTATGATTTCTTAATCATCTTATGATGGATTTAAGTTAGGGTTTAATTTAAAAACAGTAAATTAATGTTATATTAATGGTGTTATAATGATTACATGAATTAGGGCATGTAATTAGTGGGATTAGGGTTAATTAATGAGGTTAATTTTGTTTTGACCATATCAGGAGTTCTATAAACTCTTATTTTGCGGTCCAAGTATCCCTGAAAAGGTAATTGAAGTGGCTTTCCAATGCAAGAAACGAGAACTAAATTGGAGGTCGGGAAGTGGGTCAAAAACAGGTTACAACAGTCGGAGGTCAAAACAGTTTTGAAGTCAGCCTGTTTTCTTTTTAAGTTTTGGGTTGTTTGGGGTACTTAGGGTTGTATTGGGATCTTCTAACGAACATGAGAGATGGTTTATATATTGTAGTAAGTATCTGCACTTGGGCTAAGGTTGTGTTTTAGGGTAAGACCCCCCTAATCATAACAAACTTTTGATATGTTTAAAATCAGTAAATCTGGAATGACAAAAGTATATATATATATATATATATATATATATATATATATAGGGAGATGTTATTGTGGTATACACTCTTAAAATAAGTTATAATAAGCACACTTGTGTACCATTGGATCATCTAGTATTAATGAGATCATAATTTAATTAAAGATAATCAATAATTAAATACATAATGGCACTATTGTAAATAATTAAGAAAATTTAGGCTTTCTTGGCACTAATACTCATATCTTGAATCGGCAGTTCTGTTACAAAAATGGTTTTCAAACTAGATACACGCATTTTATCTTTAAACATATGTTTTGACATATTTTATAACTTTGTCATAATACCAGTACTTATTTTACATATATCATCATTAGTGACACATTACTTTATTTATTTATTAATTCTTGTATATTTTAGTGACACATGTAGTGACACACATTCTTTGTTTTTTTATATATTAGTGACACGTTTTTTGTTTGTTTGTTAATCTATGTATTAGTGATACAATAATATTGATGCATAAAAATACATAAAAACTAGAAATAGTATACAAATACGACATAAAAATCAGTTGATACATACCAACTTGGTAATTAATGAATAAACAAACATCTGATACAAATTTATAAAATGATGATATATAAGTTTGGAAATTAAAAAGATAAAAAAAACCTTGTCTTTTAACACTAGTTTCACGACCCTATAAATTTTGTACTACGTAGATCTTTTAGAAACGTTTCTATGTAAAATCTAAAAAGATCTAGCTCAGGAGAGTTACATCCTTGATCAAAGTATCATAGTGTATTATTCAGTTAGCATCATACTAAGTTTAATAAACTAAACAATTACATATTTATATGTTTAATTTTTTTTAAGTATACTGTAATAAATTTGACTAGTGAATTATGATTCATTTGCACATATAATAAGGAAGATGAAAATAATTACGTAGATAATTTGATAGTTATGACTACTTCCTACCATAATCCCATTTCAATGCTTATATTTTTGCATACTTTGAAAATAGTATAGTATACTAACCATATAAATATTAGTCATTCACTCTTTTAATATAATATATTTAGAAATGGGTAAAATCTGTTGGTTTTTGATAGCACAACCCACCACCAGATCTATATATCGTATTATCGTCATATATTTTGATAGAACCACGAATACACTAGTATTTTACATGACCAACATCAAGACATGGACTGATACACACGTAACATATTCTGACAATGACGGTTTCACCTAGTTTCCATTTAGCAACGTCGTCAATCTTTTGATGTAAAAATGACAGCTACATCACGGTGGCAATGACTCGTCGAAAAAAAATGATTACAACAATAAATCGAGATAATAAGACAAATAAAATTTGGCAGCATCGGCATATCCGGTGAACGATTTGGTCGGAACGATGAACGATCTGATTGTCTTGTTTTTTTCGAGCATTATATTCTTTTTGTATATATTTGTAGATGCTCGCATTTGTGGTTACAAATTAGATAACATGGTTAGAAAACCAAAACCATTAGCTTATGGAAATAGCCCGGTATAGTTGAGGCAACATATGCATAACCAGATATGAAATCCAAGATAACATGTTTGGTTTCCTTACAAACATATACACTCTAAAAAATAGCAAGAAACAAAAAACCCAACTCATTACAGTATTTGGTTTCCTTAAAAACAATTCTTTGGTTTCTTAATAAACAATTCTTTTGCTACATGTGTAACTTCTAGACGAGAATTATACCGTGATCTCGTCAAGACGACGTTTGATCACCGAAAAAGCGGGTGATGCACCAGTAACCGCCGCTGGAAAAGTGATACACAACCTAGCAAAAAATTGTTACCAACACCGGTGGCTGTTTTCTTTGTAAATGCACACTCCGATAGAAGCTATCGGTCGACGTCAGCAACAAAGAGGCGACAATGAAAAGAAAAAAAAAGGAATATCACGAGGATGACGAGTGATTTTTTTTAGGGTAATCATTGATGAATTGATGATCATACTTTACAAAAAAAGTATTAGTAGTAGTAGCAGAGGTTTTTGATTGAATTGATATGAACTACTATTACTCAGATCTGAGAAGAAATAAATTGAACGATTTTGAAGTTTTATTTGTTTAATTAAGCAAATGACCAGGAGAAGTAAAATACCCATTATAACCCATTTAATTTTTTTAATAAGTTTTCTTTTTTTTTAAAAGGTATGACATGTGTCAGAATTCTATTGGTACATATTATAACTTATTTTAAGGTGTTTACCACATGAACACAAATCTATATATATATATATATATATATATATATATATATATATATATATATATATATATATATATATATATATATATATATATATATATATATATATATATATATATATATATATATATATATATATATATATATATATATATATATATATATATATCGGGGCCTTAACAGTAGCTTTAAGGTTAGGTCAAGTGGGAGGTGTTAGCTAACATATGTAAGGGCATAAATATTCCCTTTACAGAGATCATGGGTGTGTTTAGGTGGGTGTTTGGCTTATAGTTTGGAGACCTAAAACTGGGACTGTTTTGATAAAATGTTAACGAGATGTGTTATGAAGTAAAACGAGTTAAGGGCTCTATAGAGGGGTGTAATGAGATGCTTAGAGCATATATATGAGGTATATATATGGGAGAAGGTTAGATGTCCATCATAGGTTGATGAGCCATTTTAGTGTTTGGTTCATGTTTTGATTATGTGTTTTTGGTTGTTAGCTTTTTGATAGTACGCGGATGTTTGGGGAAGCTCAATCAGGTGAGTTTCATAGTCCCATGTTTACTAATGTTTATGACTTCCAGATGGGATGGAAGAGATATTGTTTTGTTATTTATAAATTATGCTGTGAATGTTTGGCGTTGATAATGGACTTATGTGTGCATACTTATATGATTAACTGCTAGTTGATTCTTGATTGTTTATGTTTTGACTTGGTACCAAGGGGTTGTTGACAAGGCAGGGCCTTGGGGAGGTACATAGATGTGTGAGCATCTATGGGACCATGGTGTTTGGTAAGGCTAGGAGCCTTGGATTGGGATTTGGTTCATAGGTGTTTGGATGCCTATGGGAGTATGGTGTTTGGTAAGGCTGGGAGCCTTGGATTTGGGTTGTTTTGTTAAATCTTGAATGTTAGTTTGTTAATGCATATTAGTATCACATTGTCCATATGTTTTTAACTTTTGGTTGTTACTCACAGCTTATGGTTTGTTTTGGCGTTTGAGTCTAAACCTATGACTCTCACCAACTTTATGTTGACGTGTTTTAGTGTCTCTTTCAGGTGTGAATGTGGTTAAGCTTGAGGATAGAAGTGGCTAGACTTGGATGCCCTAGGATTGCATATAGAAGAATATCCCCGTTCCTTCTTAGTTTACCTTTATGTTTTTTGATAAGTGATACATGTTGGCACCTATATGTTTGTTTTGGTTGTGTTATTTGTTTGTCGTGGGTAAGAGGTAGGACTGTTACCTACTTACCTAGACTCCTGCTTTGTTAAGATATTGTCATGACCTTTGTGTCACCATTTATGACATTATATTTGCATTTTAGTTTTCTCTATAGAGACACCGTGTGTTGTGATGATATCCATACGTCGCGCTCCATATTCCGCCATGGTGGGGTGTGACACATACGCCAACGTAAGAAGGAAATATAAGTATATATGAAATACTAGAATATTTGTTCATATTCGTATTATGATGGAAATTTCTAAGTCAATGATTTACATTCTGTTTATTTGATTGAATAAGGACACTTCTTCAGTCAAATGAATAAACCTAAATCACCAAATTTATGATTTCTTCCTTACATAAAGTTGGACGCATCTTTATGTTAGTAAGAATTTATAAATGGACTTAAGAATATTCGGCATAACACAAGTATAGACCTCATAAAACGTTAAAATATAGTATATTGGAAGATACGTCAATATTCGTCTTAGATTTAGAATATGTAATACTTGGAAGTTGAAGTATTCCATTTAACTCGAAGAAACTTTATAATCCTTATGCTCTTAAAGCAAAATATTAAGTCATCTGACTTACTAGTTTAACCTGAATTTCCTCCATGGAAATAGGAAAGAACATACGGATTTTGTTACTTCAAGTAGACATGATGCCATCTTGTCAATTACTTTACTAGAGTTATAAGATTTATTCCTATTTAGGAAAATTGATAACATAAAAACTTTGACAAGGTTATATGTGAAATAATCTATTGACATAGTGTATCAATATCTATCATCTAAGATCATGACGAGTGTTTCACATCTTAAGCCTAAAAGTATACTCAAAATTTGTATGATATACTAATGTGTTAAGTGGAAGAACTATGCAATTACTAAACTACATACTCCATGTATGTGTTATGAATTTTGGAAAGACACTTATCATTGGTAAAAGTTTCCCATATAACAATAGTTGTCATGCTAGAATCAAAGCAATACTACTTGGAGCACTCCATCAAAAGAAGTGCCATTTATGTATCTGTTAGGCTAAAATTGGAGATTTTCAACTTACGAAACCCAAATTAGTTCATGAAACTATTGGAAAAACTATATTAGAATATAGCTTCGTAGAACACTGAATTATGTTAAGTATCTGCTGGATTAAAAAGGTGATTTAAGATAATCCAAGAGATTATTTTGATGAAAGTTTCTCACTATGAATGAGAAACTACTTCATATTAAACAATATCTATGTGAGAAGGATGTTTTATCTATCAATTACCCAAATTGATTTTGAAAATGCGATAATCAATTCAAGATTTTGAATTGAGCAGTGATGTATTGACTTGAGTTTCCCAAAGAACTCAATAATATTCATAATACTTTTCGCATTGCGAATCTGAAGAAATGTTTATCTGATGAATCTCTTATCATCCCAATGAAAGAGTTTCTAATGATTAACTAAATTATGTGGTATAATGTTATATTTCTAATTATTGAATTATTGAAAGCCAGAGAGCGGGTATGAATATGTTTGGAAACGCAAGGATTATACTCTTATTTGTCTTATGATATTACTCTTTATTTAAATCTCGGGACGAGATTTATTTAAGGAGAAGAGACTGTGACAATCCTTAAATTTCATATATGTATTATGTGCTATAATTGTCTCAATATGAATTTGTGGCTGGAAATTTTCGTTTTTTATGCCTTACTTGGTAAGATAAACAGCTTTTCACAACCTGAACTGCCACTAAAACGTATTCCTGTATGTTGTAAGCATAATGTATATGTCAAGTATCTAAAAGTAATCTTATAAGTTCAATATTGATAATAACATCTCAAATATAACTATGATGCCCTAAATTCCCTTAGAAACCCTAGAATCCCTATAAATAAGTTGTAAACTCAAGAGTGGTAAACTATGAATGGAAAATACATACGAATAAGTCATTAAGGATTATAAAAAAATTGTAAACTATACTTTAATGACATCATAATATTTAATAATGATAAGAACAAACTATATAAAGCTAAGTACATAATAGTCTAGATCACCACCTAAAACCTTTGGTAAACAATATTGCAAGCAATGTAATTACATAATATCTATGTACAAATGTCAAATATAATATACTAAGTATAATCTACCATATAAAGAAAAGGTAATTGATCACAAAATACTAATATTCACTAATCTAAAGCTAATTACAAGTTAAGACCTAGTTACCAAGATTAGCATATAAAATCCATTTGATATTGAATTAGAGTCTAATATGTTGCCACTAATTATAAAACTCAACTATATATCATACTAAGATTATACATTTACTTCAAGTTAAGTTACAAGTTGGTAAAGCATAATGTACAAGTTATCAAAGCATCAAGCTCACTTAATTATCCTTAGAATATGATGAACCTATATAAACCCTTAAACTAAGAATGTTTAAACCTTAGAAGTTATAAACATACTATATAAGCCCTAGAATAAGCTTACATTAGGATATAAACCCTAATTACCCAAGATAGAAAGTCATTAGGCTTAATGATCTAAAAACCCTTATATTAAGAAATCTATGTAGAATCACTACCTAGTCTGTTAGGAAAAGTCTACAAACACTCATAGCACTTAATTAAAGTTATGATATTATATTAAGATAATGTACAAGTACCCTAAAGCACAAGGTATAACATTTCAATGCGACTTGTAAATTAGGTCAAAATGGGTATTTTCACCCTTTAGACATGTTTGCCTAGAATAACTTAGTAAAGCCAATGTAGGGACTTCATGAACACATCAAGGACAACTTAGGATGTATAAATTGAGTTTATATAAGTAGCTAATTGAAGGATAATCACTTTTACTAAGACTTAACCATAAATCATTAGAAACCCTAACCCGCCTAAGTTTTCTTCCCATTTTCACATCAAACCTTTGTTAAAATTCAAACCAAAGACCCAAAATTATTAATTTCAATGTACATACCTAGGTAAACCCTAATACATCACTAATCACATTCATAAGCCCTTAATCACCAAAATCACAAAGTATAAAGTTACAAGCCCTAGTTTTCAATCCGCCTAGCCTTTTCCCTCCAAAAATACATTCAAAAACTTTCTATCCTAAATTTAAACTTATGAACAGATAATATATATATTTAGGAGATATTTTACAAGTATATTCATCACCTACTTGTGTGCTACACATACTTGTTCCTATCTTTTTAAGCTGTGACTTCATTCTAGCCATAAGTTGAAGATTAGAATTAACTAGCTTGTAAAGTCATCCCTAATACTTGAATAGACCTTCACTATACTTCTTAGTCACTACCATAGCTTATTTACACGTTTCACACCCTTCCTTGTATCCTAAGTGTTCGAATTACTATAAATAGGGAAGAATGTACATAGTTAGAACTTGTACCCCGTTTTATTATAATCTCCTACCCATTATCCATTTACAATTCTATAAACGTCTTAGGACATCCAATAAGACCAACAACCAGGTCTAGAAGGAAGTCATTGAAGCTCTTGAAGCTTTGATAGCAAGTTGTGCTCATAGGAAGCCATTATGAGCCATTTGGGAGCTACCTAGGTAATTTCTATGTTAGATATGCTTTGATCTTGTTATAATGAATTATTAGAGTTTTTATAATGCCAAAATAATTTTAGAAAGATAATCTAAAAGAAATTAAGTCATTTGGTCATTTTAAATGAAAGTTATAAGTTAAAAATATCTTAAAACCCTAGTTTTGTAATTTACATGAAATAATAAGCAAAAACCCAATTCAAAAGCTATAATTCTGAATAAATGTTGTTATCATGATTATAAACATGTTTTGAAAATTTGTTTTAAAATCCTAGATTATTTGGTCTATTTTTGAGGCTGTTATGTGATTTTTACAAGTATAGGGACTATAATTGTCATTTTTGAAACTATTTAACATTTTGGGCCAAAAGTGTCATTTTGTGGAAGTTAATATATAAGAATAAATATTGAAAAGTTTGAGGCCCTAAGGTTAAATATTGAGGGTTTAAGATGCAAATACTAAAACTATATACTTAAAGGGTTAAAAGTGTAATTATACCAAAGTATAACTAAAAGAGCTATTTTGCCAATTTTGAAACTAAAGAAAATAAATTATGAATATGAGGAAGTAATAAAGATATCATGTTAGTAGGGAGCTTTGTACAAAGATGTTCCATCTCGATATTACGTTTTGACTGAGTGGTTGGGTTTACGATTTAAAGTGCCCTCGCTCCTCAAACGTTTATAGAATGACTTATGAGTATGATGCCCCGAACAATGGTGCTAGAATTGCCACCAAATAATAATTAAAGAATATATAACCAATACTTAGACAGATTTAACAAAAGATTAGACTTGATACTATACAAAATACGTTAAGCCAGGTTTGTGTGAGATCAAGCTGTTGTTTATGAGACCAAGTTGTGGTTTGTGTGATCAAACTATTTATCTGTGAATGAAATATATCTGATTATATATCAGACTCTATGGATCCCAAGTGAGTCCATAGCCTCACTAGATCTAATTTATAAATGAATTGAAAACCCGTGATGGGGATATATGTTAAAATGGAATACAAGTATTTTTTGTATGCTTCTCAGATATAATTATTGACACTACGTTTACTGCTTCCTTTTAAAGTCCATTTTTAATCGTGACCGTTAATCATCCTAAAAGGTAAATGCTAATATTGTGAATACTGAATAGTACTATATGGGGACTGACATCCCCTATCTGGGCAAGTCGCACTTGCTGGAATGCTGATGGCTCTGACATAGGCTAAACGGATACACTTTATTTTGCTTATACATGAGTTTGACAGACTGCCTGCTTAAGGGCAATTTATTGGGTTCCGGTATGTCAAGTAGCGGGTACGAGCTAGTGCAATAATAATTAATTGTTTTATGCGAGCGAATAGTAACGCAGCTTAGGAAAGGGTCTTGTATTCAAAATAATTCCAAATATATGGGTTCACTCAACCTTTGTGTTGACTTTAAGCATATCTCTCAGGTTTTAAAGATTTTTAGTATGGAGCAACACGAGGAAGGCATGAAGAGACACAAGCTTGAAATTATTATCTTAGATTTTGGGAACCTTATATTCTAAAACTCTGATTTTTCAATGATATATACAGGAAGTTGATTTTGTCACTCTTTTGAGTTGTTTTCTATTATTATGACTTGTGTTCTATGAAGTAATACCCCAGATTAATATTCCGCTGCGTAAAGGTAAAATGAGGGTGTACATGACGTGTGTATGAGACTCGCCTAGGTCCCCTGGTACCTCTTGGTCGGGGGTTTGAAGCGGAGTATCCTCATTCATGGTCATGAATTTTTCGTTAGCAATCGGGTAGCGATATGTGTCGTTGAATTTTTATGAAAAATACTTTGGGACTGACGGATGGCGTCGCGTAAAATTACAAGTCCGGACCACAGGTTTGGTACTCTTTATGCACCATGATCACACCCTTGAGTGATTAACATCATTTATGAGGGTGAACGAGTTTAGGTTTGGATGATTAATAATTTGGTGATCTGAAATGGAATAATTTCTATGTGGCGATTTTCTGCTGGTAACTCACACTACGTATGTGAAAAGACGAAACGAGGGGGTTCCTGTGGGGTGCCCAGGAACCCCATCGATTTTTCGACGTAGTGTTAGTTTTTGAGAAAAACATCGATATTTCCTAAATATATCTTAAATGAACCCGATCCATCGTAATACGTACCTAACATTACACCTAAAAAATATTTATACATCCGCTTATATTTGGTTCTGATTCCGTCCTTGCGTACGTAGTTTTACGCTGAATGAAACTGAGGAATGGTATACAGTAGTTCATTTGGATGTTGACGTGCTTAAGCCACTATATTTATAGTAAAGTGTTACAGCACACATTTATAGTAAATCGTTAGTTGAGAGGTTATTTTTATATTATTTTTAGAATAGTGTGAATGAGGAAAAAATGTTTAAAAAGAATTTGAGAGTTTATGCATTCTATTTATAAGAAAGAAAATGAGATATGATAAGTATGTGCTGAGTCATATGATTCTCTTTGTGTGGCTATTTTTCATATACAAGTTAATTTACTTTTGAATTACCATGTGCTTTTATTTTCCTTCAATATCACTTCATTTGTTTTAACTTGTGTAGTTGTGTTACATAATATACTATGGGATAATTTTATAATGTTTCTTACTTTATTATTTACCTTATTAGCAATATTTTACCGGGGTCTAAAACCCCTTTACCCAAAAAATAAAAATAAAAATAAAAATTTACCTTATTAGCATGCACTGTTTCACATTTTATAATTAGTCAGACGTAGCCCATATTTACAGCAAAAAATCTTGGTATTCAAACGTTAGTCTCACTAAAAATCAGTAATAACAACCGCCAACGACTATCATACAACTCGGTAAACCAAGTTTTATATATACTTTTTCATATTCTTATAGAACCCCATTTTTTTACCTTAAAAAATCTACCCTTGCTTTCATTGTTTCTTCACTACCATAATTCATGGCGTTTCAAACAAGACCATATTTCCCATTTCTTGCCATTTTATTCGTCGGTTTTTGGTTCATGAGGGCCATTTCGGCTGAATACTCTCCTCGTTACGCTTGTGACACTATCGCAAACCCGACGTTGAAAAATTACACTTTTTGTGATGCTTCACTTGATATGAAAACAAGGGTGAATGATTTGGTAAAGAGAATGACATTGCAAGAAAAGGCCGGGAGCTTAGTGAGTGTAGCCGATAGCATCCCACGCCTTGGAATACCTCCTTATGGGTGGTGGTCAGAGGCGTTGCATGGTGTTTCCGACATGGGACCTGCGACTAGGTTCGATAAGAATGTGATACCCGGAGCCACGAGTTTTCCTCAAGTGATTCTCACTGCTGCCTCATTCAATGAATCTTTATTCTATACCATTGGAAAGGTAAATGTGATATATTTTCGATTTCAATTCGTATGCTTTCAAAAGTTAATTTGTTATCTATAAATCTTCGATTCATCTCGTAGTATCACTGTCAATTAGAGACATACTCGTTGTTTAATGGCGCACTGTAGATAACATGATGGGTATATATAGGTGGTTTCAACTGAAGCTAGAGCAATGCACAATGCTGGGGTAGCTGGACTAACATTTTGGTCACCAAATGTAAACATTTTCCGAGACCCAAGATGGGGAAGAGGGCAAGAAACACCAGGAGAAGATCCACTGCTGACAAGTAGATACGGGGTACTTTATGTTAAAGGTTTACAAGATAGAGAGGATGGTGATAAAGAGCGACTCAAAATTGGAGCTTGTTGCAAGCATTTTACTGCTTATGATCTTGACAACTGGACTAGTGTCGACAGATACCATTTTAATGCATTGGTATGTTTAACCTTATTAACATAAAGCCTTATATAGTATTTTGCTTGTACTAAGTCACAACTTTAATCGTAATGTGACTGCTTTTTATTGTTTCTTGAAGGTAACAAAGCAAGATCTAGAAGATACATATAATCCTCCATTTAAAAGTTGTGTTTTGGATGGAAATGTTGCAAGTGTTATGTGTTCTTATAATCAAGTAAATGGAATACCAACTTGTGGCGATAAGGTGCTTTTGGAAGATACTATCCGAGGGAATTGGAAATTAAACGGGTGAATTTTGATCCTTTTAATACCAAAATTGTCTACAATACATATGTGTATGTTATAGTTCGTAACACATGCATGTTTTTGGTAAAACAGATATATTAGTTCGGACTGTGATTCGTTAGACGTCATGTTCAAAGACCAGCGATGGGCTAAGACGCCAGAGGAAGTCACAGCTGATGCATTAAATGCAGGTTATAACACAATTTGGTTTCTTAAAGAGCGTTAAAATTAAATCATACTAATTATTGGGAAAATGTTTACAGGGTTGGATCTCAATTGTGGAGATTCTCTTAAGAAATTCACAGAAATTGCAGTCAGAAAGGGGCTAGTGAATGAATCGGTAGTTGATCGAGCAGTCACCAACAATTATATGACACTAATGAGGCTTGGGTTTTTTGATGGTCACCCAAGCAAGCAGTTGTATGGAAATTTAGGCAAAAAAGATGTCTGCACTCAGGCTAATCAGGATCTAGCCCGTGAAGCTGCTAGACAAGGAATTGTGCTACTTAAGAACAGTCTCGGCTCATTGCCACTCAATCAATCATTAATCAAGTCACTAGCCGTAATTGGGCCTAATGCTGATGCTACAAAAGCCATGATTGGAAACTATGCAGGGGTACCATGTAAATACACATCTCCGCTAAAAGGGTTATCGGATTATGTTAGAACTTTGTATGAAGAAGGCTGTGATATGAAGTGTAACTCGACAATAAAATTCGAAAATGCTAAAAAGCTTTCGGCTGAAGCAGATGCGGTGGTTCTAGTCATGGGTACAGATCTTTCTATAGAGGCTGAGGTTCTCGATAGGACTGAAATACACCTTCCTGGACAACAAAGCCTTCTTGTTTCCCAGGTCGCTTATGCAGCTAAAGGACCAGTGATTCTTGTTATAATGTCTGGAGGTGGAATGGATCTAGAGTTTGCAAAATGTCATCCGAATATCACCAGCATTTTATGGGTCGGATTTCCAGGACAAGAAGGTGGAGGTGCTTTAGCTGATATCATTTTTGGTCGTTACAATCCAAGTAAGTTTTTTTCGCCGTAGTATTATATAGGCATACAATAATATTGTATAAAAGAATAACACATTAAGAAAACAATTTTAGATATGGTTTAGATGCTTAGAAGTGTATCAGTTCTTTTGAACTCCGAGTTAATATTTTTCTTCCAGAAGGGTATATCGATTCTACTACTAGTATTATTCTAATTAACACATCAAACCACCCGAATCTCTTTGTTTCTTCGAATTCTGAGTGTTTCTGTATACTGGCAGGTGGACGGCTACCGATCACATGGTATCCGCGATCGTATGTTGATCTGGTGTCAATGACCAACACCAAGATGCGACCAGACCCAACCATGGGACAACCTGGCCAAACCTACAGATTCTATAGAGGTAAAGCTGTATACCCATTTGGGTTTGGGCTAAGCTACTCCTCATACACGTACAAACTCATTAAAGCATCCAAGTCTGTGTCAATCCCACTGAACCAAGCTCACTCTTGTCGTACATCATCTTGCAACGCCATTGACATAGCTGATAGTTTCTGCAATGGATTAGCTTTTGACGTCGATATCATGGTAACAAACACTGGAATGATGGCTGGAAGTCACTCGGTGTTGTTATTCTCGTCTCCTCCTATGATCTACAACGCACCACAAAAAGAGTTGGTTGATTTTAAGAAGGTGTGGCTGGCACCGGGGCAACAATCTGTGGTTACTTTTAAAGTGGATGTTTGTGAACGTTTGAGCGTGGTTGATGAAGATGGCAACAGGAAACTAGCATTGGGTCGCTATCATCTTCAAGTGGGTGACATCAAACAATACATAATTATCAAGACCTGATACAAATGTTTCATTTTAGCTATTGTTCAATATTATTAGCTTTATTTTGCACGAACTATTCTCATTTAGTTAGCTAGTTTATGTTAACGGGAAAGAAAATGAAATATCAAAACAGAAGAACTATCAAGAAGCTAGGAGTTCAAAACGCTCGAGACCATAAACCATTTATATAGCCCTAATACGTAAACTCTTCGGATATGTGAGACAAAGGGAAGTAGGGGACGAATAAGTAAGAGCTGTGTCGAAAAAAAAATACTTTGACTGACTGATTTTTTTTTAATTTAGTAATCAGGTGCATTTACCAAAAAGTCAACAAGACGCTACTATAAGATGACTGACAAACGGGTAACAAGGTGCGTTGCAACTCTTTTCTGAATAACGGAACCAATCCTACCAAAAATAAAGTTTTGTGTCTTATGGGGTCGAAAAATTACTTTGCACAACTCCGTTGAACGCTAGTAAAAAACTCCACTGCTTCCGGCCCTAGGAAACAAAATTTATCAAAAGCAAAAGGCATAAACACGTGTTGATTCTCTAAACAAGTTTTCTTGTGTTTAGAAACTTTGCTCGATTTCGCTTTCAAGGCAGTTTGTCCTGCAACACACCCATTGTCTTTGAGCCTAACAAGAGGGACACTCCAGTAAGATCCACACAAGCATGTTTTCCCCTGGCCCACCCAAACAAAAGTATATCAGCGGGCCGTAAGGTAGACCTCCCTTCAAGTGGATATGTCAGAAAGTTCACCGGGGCCTCCTTTCTAAAGAAATTCCAGCTCGTTGAAGAACATCATACATAACATCCTTAACTAAATCATGCCTATATCGGAAACAAGGTAACTCCTTGCAATGGACTGCATGCTCACCAAAAGAATCAATCAAACCTTGCAGCAAACTAAGCAAAGCTCATCAACCGGGAACCGAGGGATCATTAGCCGGTACTTAACGCTCAAGAAATTCTGAGCACGGGGAGCTCGTAGAATTCAATAACAGCTTTTTGACGAGGGGATAAACCAAAGATCACTCCTAAACTCTTGACAATTTCAATAGAATAGGGCACACACTAAAACATTCTTGGCTTTGAGGGGGTGTCCTTGTTAAAGAAACCGCTAAGATTGAAATAGGGAGGGACATGCGCACGCGGTCCAACGCATATCCATAGTCAGAATCTGCTCTGTCAATACCACATCCCTAGAGAATGTGGTCTTTCAAACTCTAAGATTGCGCCATCGGAGCCACAAAAGCATAGGTAGATACCTCCTTAGCCGAACATAAAGCTAACCCACCAAACCGAATAGGAAGTGATGATAGCCTCCATTGAAAATCCATGGGCCACACAAGAAACAATAGCCTCTATCGCCCTCCGAAGGCCATTGTCAAAAATAGAAACAACTTCCCCTATACACATAAGTTGGGACCAAACAACAGCTTTGCGACGCCCAAGCATGAGCGTAGCAAAAAGAGCTTGGATTGAGGGTCCCGCGGATTTGGGAGAAGACTCATTAGTTCCACAACACGAGATGCCCTTTTCATAACCATACTACTGATAAACCCCGCATCCTGGCTAAACACACCCCTAAGGAGTTTCACAACCAACGTCGGTCTCCTAATATCTCGGGGAAACAACCCATCCTTCACCATCACTCCATTGCATGATGGCCAAAAAACTTTTGTTTTCTTAATGTTGAGTTCAAGGCCCAGACGGGCCCCCCTGTCTTGATTATATTTATCGCTTTTGCAACCTCTTTAGCGTCTTCGATAATCGTACCATCATCCAAATACAAAGCATGGAAAAAAAGTTGGCAGCAATCTTTGATCCGATGAACAAGTGGGTGTAAAACTAAAGCAAAAAGAAGAGTCCCTAAAGGGTCTCATGCTGAACTCCAGTCGTGGACCAAATATGGTCATCACCCACATATAACCTCGGAAATTTACCATACAAAAAATTCACCCATAAGGAAATAGACGACCATTATGTCCGAACCTCATGTAGGAGGGTAGTCTGATCCACCAAGTTGAAGGCATTAGAGAAATCAACAGTAAGCATAGCCAATGTGAAGGTTTATAAAGTTCATAACAATTACACAAAACCCTAAACGAGATCAAAGCACACATATAGTGGAAGCGATTTAACAAGATCGTAATTAACATAATTAAAATTAATCGAATTAGGGTCTACGTACATTTTGCAAAGCAATTCCCTCAAATAAAACCTAATTCACCAAATTCGGGTTTATGTAAAACCACCAAGATATAGTCTATAATGAGACTATATTACGTTCTTGTACACACGTAATACAACGAGATAACCGTAAACCTAGTACATATAAACCGAGCTACTACATCTTGTGGAATATAGCTTAATCAAAAAACTCAACCGAAAACCCCATGTGGGTTTTGGTTTACGATCGAGCAAGAGAGGGAGAAGAGAGAAAGTGTGTATTGATTTGTGAGGGGTAAGGGTGTTTATATAGGCCTAGTAATTCTTGTAGCCCAAGTAAACGTAAATAAGGAAAGTGTTTTCCTCCCCTTTTTCCTTCTCCAACCGCCGGCCCAAACACCCCTTTAGGGTGTTCCGGAACCTTCTTTTCTTCTTCCGATTTATTCCAAAATGTTCGCTAATACTTAACTCTTAATTATTAAACGATCGTTAAGTTATAGCTCGATTTAATTTAATAAATATAATAAATACATTTATTAAATAAATTAACTCTTTACGTATTGTGTGCAATCCCGTAATCTCGAATTTGATCCTAACACACGACTATTAAATATAAGTCCCTAAACTTTCAGCTCCTACTTGGTCATATTTCGAATATCGTGATTATTTTGACTAGCGTCTAGTTACACTAGCAATGTCTCGAGTACAACTCGAGTAAGGTCTCCTGGATAAAACCTTTTAATGACTCGTCATTATTATTATCCTTTTATTTCTAATACAACGTTAATAAGGATATGGATCTCAATCGTTCCTTTCATTAACCATTATGTTTCTCGTTCACAGATTAATAAGATTACCAAAACACATTTGGGTGTGGTCACACAAACATCTTATTAATCCCACGAGGGCCCCAACTGTATTATAACTCCAATACAAATTGGAGGAAATAAATTCCATATTGACTACAAGCAAAACCAATGAATTTTGTAACACTTCTAAAAATAACCCTTATAGCTACCAGTTACGTTTGGCGTTAGATTATTCCACATAGATGTACTAGATCCATAACAGTTTTTTGATATCTCAAGTCTAAGGATAACTATTTATGATATACTTAATGACAAAGATCTATAAAGTATATTCATATAGTTGGGATAAGTCCAATATTCGATCCATCGAATATCATCAAAAATCGATCAATATACTTTCAAGTATACTCTATCGCGATTTTGAATTGTCTTAATTTACTAATACTCCCATATTATTAATCGACAACGGACATTTAGCATAACATCTTATTCATGGATTAAAACATGTAAAATATGATACAAAATTAAATAACAAGAATAAACGAAATACAATCTTTATTTCATTACATAATAATGTTTAACATCCTTTATCCAAATACTAATCACAAATTTATTGCATGAAATCGCTAGCTAATTGAAGCCCAATGCTTTTGGCATGTTCAATAATCTTTCATCTAGGAAACGCCTTAGTTAAAGGACCTGCTATGTTATCATCTATGCGAACTTTTAATAATTTGATTTCACGAGCTTCAACTTGTTCTCGTACGTAGTGATATCTACGTTTAAAGTGTCTGGCGTCCTTCATGACTCCAGAATCACTGGAGAATATGATTGCAGCAGAATTGTCACAATACATATTAATAGGGTCTTTTATTGATGGCATCACTCCAAGATCATCAATAAACTTCCTAATCCAAACAGCTTCCATTGCAGCTTCTGAATCAGCCATGTACTCAGATTGAGTAGCATGCATTGCAATCGTTGTCTTTCTTGCTCTTCCAGTCAACTACTCCTCCATTGATAATAAACACGTAACCCGTCTAAGACTTCGTATCGTCTTTATCACATTGCCAGGACGCATCACAGAAACATGTAACATTCAGTTCTGTGTCTGGTTTCCCTCCAAATACCAAAAGCATATCTTTCATACTCCTCAAATACTCTAGAATATGTTTAACAACAGTCCAGTGGAGCTTCCTGGATTTTGTTGGTAACGACTGACCAAGTTTTGAGCAAACGCCACATCAAGCCTTGTGCATCTAACAACATACATAATAGATCCTACAGCCGAAGCATAAGGCACCTTGCTCATGTAAGCCTCCTCTTCAGGAGTAGATGCATCCATCTCATGACTTAGATTATGCTTAACTTCCAAAGGTTGAAAAACTTTCTTGGAATTATGCATATTATACTTCTTCAATATTTTGTCAATATAAGCATCTTGACTAAGACCAATTTAGAAGAATAATATTCTTTTGATTATAAATTATATATATTATGATCAATATTTAATTACACTAATGTTCAAGGCAAACGAGCAACAAGATGCTTATATTTTGTCAATATAAGCATCTTGACTAAGACCAATTAACTGTCTACTCCTATCTCGATAGATTTTGATTCCCAGAATGTATGTAGCGTTTCCTAAATCCTTCATAGAAAAACATTTACCAAGATAATCCTTAACATCCTTAAGTCGTGGAATGTTACTTCCCATGATTAATATGTCATCAACATATAAGATTAGGAATACTACATCACTCCCACTATCTTTGTGATATACACATGGCTCATCACGATTTTGAATAAATCCAAACTTTTTAATTTCTTCATCTAATCGTTTGTTCCATTGACGTGATGCTTGCTTCAGACCATAAATAGATTTTTCAAGTTTGCACACGCGTTTTGGATACTTAGGATCAACATACCCTTCTGGTTGCTGCATATAGATATCCTCATCTAAGCAGTCGTTCAAGAAGGCAGTTTTAACATCCATTTGCCATATCTCATAGTCATAGTATGCTGCTTTAGTTATGAGGATCCTAATAACTCTTAAGTCTGCTACAGGAGAAAATGTCTCCTCGTAGTCTACACCAAAAGTTTGTGTAAAACGTTTAGCTACTAAACGAGCTTTATAGGATTGTACTTCACCATCCATGTCAGTTTTCTTCTTGTATATCCACTTATGTTTCACTACTTTAGCATTCGGTGGTTGATCTACTAGAATCCAGACTTTATTAATTCTCATGGATTTCATTTCCTCATCCATTGCAACCATCCACTTATCCTTTTCAGGATCAAGTATGGCGGATTTATAATTAGTAGGTTCGCCAAGATCCCATACTTCATCATCATCATCCTCTATGTTAAGACACAGTTTGCTTGGAGCACGTATAGTCCTTTCAGACCTACGTAGAGGAATTATTTCCGGTGGAACTCCCATACTTTTTGGTTCTAAAGGAATTATTTCGCCAGTGTTTTCATCAGAAGGTAATGTATATATATGACTCTCTTCAAGATCATAATTTCTCCTACTGAATTCTTGATTAACAAGACCACTTTCAAGGAAGTCTCCATACCTAGCAAAAATTACTTTGTTCTCAGGCGGATAATAAAAGCAGTAACCCATAGTTTCCTTAGGTTATCCTACAAAGATACATTTCACATATCGTTGTTGGAGTTTATCACCCGAGTCACGTTTCACATACGCCTCACAACCCAGACCTTTAAATAAGACAAATATGGCTTCTTACCATGCCATAGTTCATATGGTGTCTTATCAACCTTCTTTGTGGGAACCATATTTAAAATGCGAACAACAGATTCTAAAGCGTAGTACCAAAAGGATAATGGCAAAGTTGTAAGATTAAACATAGATCGCACCATATCTAATAGTGTCGATTTCTCACTTCGGATACACCATTTTGTTGCAGAGTATAGGGAGAAGTAAGATTCTAAACAATTCCATTCTCACTTAAATAATCTTTAAACTCTTGACGTAAATATTCACCACCTCTATCAGAACGAAGAGCTTTAATCTTCTTTCCTAGTTGCAATTCTACTTCTGCTTTAAATACTTTGAATCTTTCGAATACCTCATGTTTATGCTTAAGTAAATAAACATAACCATAACGGCTATAATCATCCGTAAATGTTAAGAAATAGCTAGCACCTTTCCTTGACACATGTCTAAGTGGTTCACACAAATCTGTGTGTATTAAACCAAGTAGATCAATAGCTCTTTCAATATTACTATGAAAAGGTTTATTGTTCATCTTCCCAGAGATACAAGACTCACATATATCAAATGATTCATAATTGATATTTCCTAAAGGACCTTCACGTTGAAGCTTTTGTATGCGAGTCTTCCGAATATGGGCAAGTCTACAATGCCAAAGATAAGAAGAGTTCTTGTCTAACTTTATCTTCTTATTCATGCTAAAAACAGAATTATTATTATACTTGGATTCATTATCATGCATGTCTATTTCAAACACACCATTCACATCAATTGCATTAAAATATAAAATACCATCTTTAAAAACAGAAACTCTATTATTATCAATAGTGTGAACAAATCCAAGATTTAACAAACAAGAAAAGGAAATAACACCCTTAACAATTGAAGGTGCATAATGACAATCATTTAAAATCAGTACTAAACCCGAAGGTAAAACTAAATTAAATGCTCCTATAGCTTCAACCGCTGCTTGTGCACCATTGCCTACTTGCAGAAATTGTTCCCCTTAGGATAGCTTCCTTTCCAATTTAAATCCCTGCAGCGTATTACAAATGTTAATACCGCATCCCATATCATATACCCATGAATTTAATTTGTATGTCAAATTAAATAATTCGATCATAAATAAAATACCTGAAGTTGCAGCGCTCTGCTCAGCCTTCTTCTTTATTTCTCGCAACTCATCGAGGTGAAGAGGGCAGTGCCTCTTCCAGTGACCACTTGCCTTACAATAGTGGCAAGTATCATCCTTTTGGGATTGATTCTTCTTGGCAAAGTTCCTCGGCTTTTGATAATTCTCAACTTGCTTGCTCTTATCAGCTTTACCTTTGCCCTTCAGCTTATTTGCTTTCGGTTTTGGCTTACTCACTCTACCCTTTTGTATGGTTAGTACAGGAGGAGTAGAGGTATATGCCTTGTCCTTTAACCCTTTTTCGTAGTCAATAAACATTGCATACAAATCATTAAGTGTCTTCCCCGTGCAATGCATATTATAGTTTCTAAAAAGATCATTTAAGTCCTTGTTAAGGGACCTATTGACCAAGTTAATAGCCATATTATGATCATAGGGTTGTCTAGTGCAATGAGCTGTTCCATATAACCCCTCATTTCCATATAATGTGCACTAACAGACTTTCCAGGAGTTTGCTTGCAGCTATGCAAAGCATCTACTTAGTCGTAGATCTCCATAGCTCGAGGCTTCTCGAACATAGCCTTGAGTTCATCAAACATACGCTTAGGTGAAAATAGCTCATACTTCTTTTGAAGTAGAGGGGCCATTTTCCCCAACATTAAGTAAGCCACATCCGAGTGCTTCTTAATAGTAGCAGCGTGTTCAAGCCTTGCGGCTTTAGAAGCTCCTTCAGCAAGATCCTCCGGATACGGCGTGGACAAGATATCAATAGTACCCGCTACTCTCAAGACAATTCTTAGTGAGCGATACCAATCAATGAAGTTAGGGCCAGTAAGTTCAAGACGTTCAAAAAAAGTTTTGAACGCAAAACTTATAGCTATATTGTCGGTTTGAGCCATTTCTACATAAATAAGTTCAAATTATTAGTATTTTCGATAAATACATTCAAGAAAATAAAATTACCCCGCTATATTAACCATAGTATTTTCCTTGAAACTAGAACCTATATTGACATAAATCCATTAAGTCAGTTGATCTGCTAGTAATGAACTTATTCAACATAGTAAATTGGCATACCATTTCCAATTTCTAGACATTTAATGGATTTACATTGCCAAAAAACGTTTTGCGTTGTAAACATGTTTCATCCCTTCCGAATATCTTAAGTTTCCAGATCTCACTAAGTAACTTAATAAAGTCGTCTAATCTAAAAAACATAAAACTTATCACACGAATTCTCATTCTATGAAAAGTTTTCTCTCCATCACAACATCATCCAAATCTCATATGACGATATTGTGACTTCAAGTTTCCGTCAATTGGATGGTATTCAACTTAAAATTTAAGGGTATAAATTTTGATTTTCAAAATCAATGTATGGAGAAGCATGCATACATCTCTATATCATAAGTTTAATAAAATATTTAATAAAGTTTTTTACGTGACTAAATTTCTACATATATTATGTTGAGGTATTGGTTAAAACCAATTAAATAATTTTACCCACAACTATTCACAACGTACTTTTGCTAGAACTCGGCTACACACAAAGCAATAACATTATTCATTGTGCTTCAAATGTAAATTTGCGGTAAATCAACCTTAAGGTGTAATCCAAGTAATAATCGTAGGTAATTTCAATTTTGACGCAGCAAGCCCTGAATTTGGTCAGCGTCAATGGTTTAACCTCCTTCCTTAGCCGGGTACATGACCAGCAACGCGTTATACCCACTTTATAGTTTGTCAAAATTGAGTACGCCTTTTAATTATTATTGCAAATCACCAATAAACATAATTATATATAATTTAGATCTCAAAACAAATCTTATTTTTAATATGATTTAGTCCATATTATTTTTCTTAAAAAAAATTACCCTTGTTTACAACATACTTAAAAACTTATGAAAACAAATAGATAAAAAACACACTAAATCGTAAACACATAATAACAATTATATGTGCAATTAAATAAATCAAATAGCCACATGCAAATAATTTTATTCAATAAATTGAAATCTAGGGTTTTTATGATTATAAAAGTCTTCCCTAATTCTAGATTTATTGAAACAAAAAAACATGTAACACATTCAATTTTTATGATCCATGAAAAAACATGCATGTTCATCATGGATCCACCCACAAATCTTAACAATTAAATCTCTACAGATCGTAATCCAAAAAACTACATGCCATAACAATTAACCATGTTATTTAATCTAAAACATACAATCATGTGAATTTTAGGGTTTAAAAAAAAACCTTTTTTAATTAAAAATTCGGCCAAAAACAAAATTTTTAAAAAACAAAACCCTAATTTTAAGAAAATCTAAAAAACACATGAAGTTTTAACCCAAAACAATTATTGGTTAAAAAATTTTAGATTTTCTGATAATTATAACATGTTAAAACGGCTCTCGCTGCCACTGAAAGTTTATAAAGTTCATAACAATTACACAAAACCCTAAACGAGATCAAAGCACACATATAGCGGAAGTAATTTAACAAGATCATAATTAACACAATTAAAATTAATAGAATTAGGGTTTACGTACCTTTTGCAAAGCAATTCCCTCAAACAAAACCTAATTCACCAAATTAGGGTTTATGTAAAACCATCAAGATATAGTCTATAATGAGACTATATTCAATTCTTGTACACACGTAATACAACGAGATAACCGTAAACCTAGTATGTATAAACCGAGCTACTACATCTTGTGGAATATAGCTTAATCAAAAAACTCAACCGAAAACCCCTTGTGGGTTTCGGTTTGCGATCGACCAAGAGAGGGAGGAGAGAGAAAGTGTGTATTGATTTGTGAGGGGTAAGGGTGTTTATATAGGCCTAGTAATTCTTGTAGCCCAAGTAAACGTAAATAAGGAAAGTGTTTTCCTTCCCTTTTTCCTTCCCCAACCGCGGCCCCAAACACCCCTTTAGGGTGTTCCGGAACCTTCTTTTCTTCTTCCGATTTATTCCAAAACGTTCGTTAATACTTAACTCTTAATTATTAAATGATCGTTAAGTTATAGCTCGATTAAATTTAATAAATATAATAAATACATTTATTAAACAAATTAACTCTTTACGTATTGTGTGCAATCCCGTAATCTCGAGTTCGATCCTAACACATGACTATTATATATAAGCCCCTAATCTTTCACAGAGGCCCATCAGAGTGAAACGTATTTATGTATCTATTCGTTCCCTGAAGCATGTCCTTTGCCTCGCTAGGAACTACCACCCTAAGCTGAAATTCCCCAAGGTATTTGGAAATCTCCTTTCTTACACCCCTCATAGCTACCTTAGAGGCTAACGTCCTCCAAATCGCTCCCACGACAATAGGCTTGATCCCATTTTTCGGTTTGAGCAACGACGTGAGGGGAGCAAATGCCACAAACTCCGCCAAAAATAGGGCACCTCCCATCCAACAATATATTAACCACCACATAGATAGCCTTGAGTAACCCAACATTAATCGTTGACCCCTCGCCACAAAATGCATCTAAAATATGTTCCGCTCTCAATCCATCTCGCCCACCAGACGTCTCTTTTAGGAAATATTGAATGCACCCAAGAACGCTATTAACGCCCACAACAAGAGCAGGATCCGAAGGCAATGAACCAGGCATAACGGAAGAGGGCAGTATGGGGTTCTTAGCCATCAACGATGTCAAAGTATCCGTACCAAAAGGCGCCACCCCTAAAGAGCGTAAAACCTTAACAGGAGTAGTGAAGTGTCTGTCTGATACTTTCCTCAAACATTGTTTAACATTGGTGCCCACAATCAAGCTATCGGACCCAGATTCACAATCATCCTTTCCGGGTGCCACCCTTAAAGGTTGGGTAAAAAGCGATTGAATAAGTTCAATAAAACCATTCCCACCTAAAGCTGCCAACGGCCGTTGAATACTATGGCATTACAAAGACATCCGTACCAAACATGCGCTCATGGCGGTTAGAAGGCCTGGAAACATGTAACATGCAACGTGGTAATAACAAAAGTTTAACCCATGCCTCAATAGACGTCGGTGTTGCCGCCACCTTACCTAGAGCAGCAGCTAAAGCATGAGAAAATTCCATACGAAAACTGTGAGGGATACTCTTAAATATCATGATAGGTAAGGAGAACACACGATCAAGGAGAACCTCATCCACAACCACCCCTCCCAAAGGAGCCACTTCCCTCCTAACATGTGGCCTAACGATCTAAACTCCTCCACAACTCCCGCCACCCACTTGAATTTGGTCATCCCATCAATATGATGGCATGCCCGACTGTTAGCATGTAAACACATACACACTCGACACAACCACTGATCTGAGACCTTTAAAGCCTCCCCAACTAAAACAAACAATTCACAGTCCGTGGAAAGCGCCTCTTGTAAGGCCAGCCTCTGATCTTTCAAAGACAAATGAAGATGCTTAATATGTGCAAGAGAACCCCTTCGACCCCGCCATTCCATTTGGGCAACAATGAAAACCTCTAAATAGGCATAGCCAAACATTCAATAAAGAACAAACACTCGCATCCATGGATAGAGCCTAGAAAGAGAAACAAATTCCTATTTAGTGACCGAGAAGGTCCACGAACCCTAAATCAAACTCATGAACGTTTGACCAAGATGGTCTAACCTTTTGACTGAATTAGACGTACTTCAATCGATAGTTGGTTGTTGCAATCTGCATAGGTACATATAGATCTTTCATGAAATGCTTTAGAGCTAGAAAAGAAGCGACTTCTATTTGTCTTCGCAAGACATAATATGGAAAACAGTAATTAAATATACAACTTAACACATCTTTAATAAACTGGTTTGAACATTATATTAAATCAAATAAAGAGAAAAAAACTTGTTTTATGTATCTTCTAGTTTTAGTGTATATTTGTATGGGATTTTAGATCTAATTAAGTAATTACGAGTACGCAGCGGAATAAATATAGTTTGAAGCATATAATTAACACTTAAATAAACATTTAAATACTAATCTTTTGTTTAATGAATAAATTCAATAAACAGGATCTTAATCTTGATTCTTGAAACTAACGGTTAAATTACCGTCTCTATGGTTGCTCACACAACACATCAAATGAAGACACCACAATGCTATTGATTACTTCACCTTCAAACAACAAGTGTAAAACCTTGTAACTTAAACCCCTTGATTCAAAACCCTCGTTAGGGGTTGCGTTTGAATCGGTTTACAATTAAGTTACAAGAAAAACCGAGAACGATGATCTAGGGTTTACACAAACCCTAAAAGAAAACCGAATGTTTTCCTCTTCTTGAAAATAAAAAACCTAAGTTTATAACCTAGGGTTTGTTCTTGATCTTGGCTGAAACCCTAACAAGGATTAGGGTTGCTTTGCCTTCGGTTTTGGAGGAGTCGAACAACAAGAAAACTTATTTAGAGAAACCCTATTATAAAAATCTGTTTGTGGTTTCGTCTTTTGGTTTTCGATAGGAAAAGTGATTTGCACGAGTTTGGTATCTTTGGTGAGATCAGACGAGCAACAAGGGCGGGGGAGAGGGGTGTTTATATACCCCTCTCACCCTAGCTTACTTCCGAAATAAATATTAATGACTATAAACTTGGTTATGTTTAGTTTATATAGAACGTTTTTTCATTTTGTAATTATCAAAACGTCAAGAAATAGAAACATATTTTTTTGAACGACAACTTTATATTAGCAAAAATAGAAACTCAAGCAAGGAGCTAGAAAAATTACAAAGAAATCAAATAAGGATGTTGTAACCAACCATCCCAACTAAACACCTTATTACATCTAGTGTGACACCAAAGATAAGAACGAGTAACGATATTGTCGAATATAGTATCCTTCCTAAAATGATTAGCAGCAAATAACACATTGTTCCTATAGTTCCAAACGTACCACCATGAGACGTAGAAAACTCCTTCAAGAATACACTTAAGAGTAGACCCTAACCGAATGTCTTTGAACCAAGACAACCATTCCGCATAAGTACTTAGCAGAGCCCATGACACATTCCACAAACGACATATGAGCTTGTGAACATCTGTTACCAAGGAACATGAAAAAAAACAAGTGCGACACCTCTTCATCAACTTCCTTACAAACCGTGCAAGTCTGATCAATAACATGGATATTTTTGCGACTAAGATTCATACGAGTAGGCAACCGATCCAAGAAAACCCTCTAAGCAAACACATTGATCTTAATAGGAATAAATCTGACCCACCGAGTAGCAACCAAATCTTTGGGAAGGAAGTATTCATCAATCAAACCCCTAATATATTTAACATGAAAGGACCCATCCCCACTCAAATTGCAAACCCAACGATCCTCAGAACTCGATAGAATACACGTACCTACTAACTCATGAAGACAAGCAAGCTGTTGAGCTTCTACACCACCTCTAGTTGGCCGTATAAAAGAATCTGAAATCGAGCCTTGAAACTTAGCTGCCACAGAGTCGTCGTCATTCAATTCTAGAGCATACGAGCGAGGGAAAAGAAAACTAAGAGGTGCGGTACCAATCTAATGATCCTTCAAGAAATTCGTCCGACAACCATTCCCTACCCGAATACGACAAAACGATAACAAGTCCACCCCTTGAGTCTTAAGAACTTGGATTTTCCGAACTATAGATCCCCAAACTGATCCAATCCTGGGCGAACTAAGAGCAAAATTGTGACCATGGATGGCGTGGATCACACGAGACCATAACGAATTTTCAAAAGATAAGAACCTCCAAGCCCATTTGAAAAGCAGGGCCCGATTAAGAGCAAAAAAGCTAGAAACCCCCAGACCCCGACAATCTTTAGCCGCAAGGATTTTAGTCCATTTAATCCATGTAATCTTCTTTTCGTTACCGTACATACCATAGAAAAAATTACGCCTTAAAGAATCCATAGTATTGAGAACTGCTTTAGGCGCCTTATATAATGATAAAGTGTATATTGGAGAAGAGCCTAAGACCAATTTAAGAAGTGTTAGTCTTCCCCCTATGGACAAAGTATTACACTTCCATTTGGATAACTCGCTTTAAGTTTACCAATAATCTCATCCCATGCTTTAACCAAACACATGTTTCCCCCTGCTATAACCCTAAGGTATTTGAATGGAGCCCTCATAACCGCACATCAAAGAGAAATAGAAGCGTCATACACCATATCACGTGGGACCCCGAACCCTAAGAGATGACTATTTTTAAGATTAATCTTCAATCCAGATGCAAGAGAAAAACAGTGAAGGACGTGTAAGATGAACCTTATATTCTTATCCGACCATTCACCCATGAAAACCGCGTCATCCGAATAAAATAAATGAGAGATCTGGGTCGCAGATCTATCTTAATACCTTTGAACAAATCCACATCCACCACTCTAGCAAAAGATAAGTGAAGAGATTCCATAATGAGAATAAATAGATAAGGAGCAAGAGGATCACCTTGTTTGAGGCCACAATGAAACTTAAACTCCGCGGTCGGGCTGCCATTGATAATAATTGAAGCCAAACCCGAAGAAAGACTACCAATCACCCATGCGCGCCACTTAGAACCAAACTGATACATGCGTTTTGCTTGGGGTTCTAGATTAATGTCTCGGTATCTCCTCGAATTGATCACGGCTCTAAGTGGAATGATTTGTTCTTGGTTAATAAAAAGGTGTTGGTTTATTTATCTATTTTAAACTAATGACAAATAAATAAGTGTCGAAGAGTAGAATTAAAGATTTAAAAGATTAAACTAAAAAGACGAGTTTAAAGATAAATGCTTGAAAACTTAAAGATTATATTAGAAAAATAAATGAACACTCAATAAAAACTAACACTTGGAAAACTTTGTAAAAATATGAACTTAGTCAGAAAATACTAAAAGAAAGTAAGATCGGAATCTATTCCGATCTACTGATCGGAATGTTAAGGAGCCTGCTGATCGGAATGTTAACAAAAGGGGCAATCGGAATACTCAAAAATGAAACAATCGGAATATGGGAGAAAGACTTTAATCGGAATACACTAAAAACACCCAATCGGAATAACTAGAAAATGAAGCAATCGGAATATCTAAAAACATGCAGATCGGAATATGGCAACAAGCGTCAATCGGAATACTGTAAATAAAGATTCAAATCGGAATGCCCAAAATTAAACTACAATCGGAATAACCTAAACCCTATTCCGATCACATGATCGGAATGAGGGTGTTGTCTGCTCGGAATGTATAGATCGGAAAGGGGTTTATAACCCTTTCCGATATCCCTATGATCCGAAACTTATGCTAGGGTAATAAGCTATTGGAATAAGCTAAAACCCAAAACTAGCTCGAATCCAATATTAAGCTGATCAAATAAGCACTAAAAACAACTTTTCTAACTTTAAATAAGCAAACTTATAAATCAAATTATAAAAAGATAAACTTTTTAAGAAAACTTATAAAAAGTAAATAAGCAAAACTAACAAATAAGCCAATAAGCACAAGGATCTCAAAGCTTATTTGTGTAGAAACTTAGGAAAACATAAAAAAATTAACTTTTTAAGCACAAAATCATTGATGAACAACATGGATCATACGAGATTTGTACCAAAATCAATCAAAATCAAAGAAAGGAAGGATGAGATTAAAGATTAAAAGCTTGAAACTAAACTTGATTAATGAAAAAATAATACAAAGGTTTGATCTTGAAATAGAAAAAGATGAAATCTAGTGAGAGAAAGTTTAGAACTTTCTCCCTCTAAAACTAGAGAGAAAATGAAGAACTACCAACTACCTAAAAAAACTAAGTGTTCCAAAATTGTGAAGTGGAATCATATATATAGGCAAGTCTTGTGGGCTTTGTGAATGGGCTTGGTTTTGGGCTTCTTTTCTTCTTTCTTCTTTAGTCTTCACGCTTCCTTAAATAAACGTTTCCGACTTTGGATTTTTAGAAGTGTCGGTGAATAATTCCAACTTGTCTTATAATCTTTTGTTTAATAGACTCGAGTTCTTCGACATATATGAATCTTCCATCTTTGGCTCTATTCTTCGATAAATCTTCAAATAGGCACAATGACTTCAAATCTTTTGCATCTCTTGGACAGTAGACTTCGTCTTGAGTCTTTTTCCTCGATAAAACCCGTGCAATCCCATGTTTTCTTCAATATTCATCTGGTTGACTCTGAAAACACAATAAACACAAAAACCACGCATAATTCCAAACAAATGATATTAAATACGTGTTTTGGTCTTGTTTTAGCCAGAAATAAGTGGTAAAAGGATGGGTGTTTTCACACCTATCAAATCCCCTACACTTAACCATTGCCATGCCCTCATGCAATGCTTAGTGACAAAGCACATTTACACTTTTCTCATAATCAATCAACCTTGGCCTTATTAATATACTACTAAACAAAAATGAAAGTACTAAGAGAAATTAAAACTTTAAAGTAAACAAAAGGATGGAAATAACTTGCAAAGAGATCAAGGACTTACATTAGGGCTTTGGTGCTGCGAAGATTTATCACCCTCAAGTTTCACGTTCCCCAAACTAAGCTTAAAAACGAGATCATTGTTATTATAAGTTAGCAAATCAAACACTTACACACATGGCTTAATTAAATGCTTAAACTCCCTTATTCCTAGGTGTATCTCTTATATTTTATTTTTGTCTTAGAATGATCATGAAGATGCATTTTTGGACTTATTTCGATAGTTTATTTAGGCTGAAAGCAAAGTAGGACGATTTGATCAATAGTTAGCTAAAGGACAAAATCTCTTAAAACTGCTACTCGGGATATCAAAAAGTTCATATCTTGGCATAACTTGGTTCACGATTTGAGACCTTTCTCGGGCCGATATTTGGCATGTACTTCATACTTCATATCTTGAGAGACGTTCTTGAGATAATGGTCTTCTCATCGTAATAGAGTTTCTTCACTTGGAGACTTTTGAGGGGTACTCCAACTTTGTTGACCACGACTTCATGATTATTTCTTCAATCTCTAATTGGGATTTTGAGATACAACGATCCGCCTCCTTTTCGAACTTGGATCTATTTATCCTCATACCTTGTTAGGGTCTTTTCGGATAGACTTCTCCATGATCTTTATGGGAGTTGATTGCTTTTCGTCGTGAGTCTTGATCCTTCATATTGATTTTGGGAATAATGCTTTTCACATCACTTTGGATCTTCAGCAATAAAATGGAATCCTCATGCCTTGTTAGGGCCTTTTCGGACTCGCCAATCTTCGCGCCCCGCTTCATAAGTTATGCCTTGGCTATGAACTCTTATCATTACCGAGCAACTTTTAAATGATCTTGGGCTAGAAGCTAAGTAACTTTTCAAATCGTACGACCTTACTTATTGCAGATAAATTATTAGCAAGTGATGGGAGAATAGGCAAATAATTATACCAAGTGAGCTTGCGCAAGATACTTATAATTAACTCTATCATTTCTCGTTCTCCACAATTTAAAATCTCAAGTAATGAGACTCTTTGATGCTTAGCCTAATAAACCAATTAAGGTCTACATGGTTAAGGATACTAGCTAGAATAAACTTGGATAAGTCTATTCGGGTTGAGTCAAAATAATCGCAACGGGCCTAATATGTCAAAGACTTCTAAACTAGCTACACCACTTTATTAATATTTTTGACTTTATTACGGGATATATACATATTAAAGCAACGATAAAAATTTAAAAATTACGACTAAATGGCCAAAGTTAATTAAAAATTTGAAAAATGTTGAAAAAGATGATTTTCCGGTTAAATGAAGGCATTTTCATGGAAAAGTCCACTTAAAATTTCGATAGAAGTCCCCCCTACACTTAAGATAGACATTGTCCTCAATGTTTGAGCATGTGGGAAAAGTTTCCCCTACACTTATGACATTGTGCACGTTGGTTAACTCAAGTTAAGGAAGAGACGACTAAAATGATCAATTTCAAATGTGAGTAGGAAGAAAATTGAATCACGATAGTTGAGAGATAGAACCGGATTTCGGATAACACGGGAGCACGGTTCTTCAGAGACTCCAAGAGTGCACTTATCCCTGTAATCACATCACCACACAAATACAAACACCTATATAGGTCCCCCTACACTTAGGAGGTTAAAACATAAAAGGATAGATACTCGGGTTGCCTCCCGAGGAGCGCTTGTTTTTGATAACCGAGTCACGAGCCTGACTCGACCCAAAATTAGTTCATTGGGAACATGGTGAGGGATGGAATCATCTCATGAGAGATGTCCTCACCAAAGTACAGCTTCAGACGCTGGCCATTCACCTTGAAATTGGGCCCATTTGGCTGAGAAAGCTCAATGGTCCCATATGGAAAGACTTTGGCGACGGTGAATGGACCAGACCAGCGGCTCTTCAACTTGCCAGAGAAGATCTTCAACCGAGAGTTAAAAAGTAAGACTTGATCACCAACGTGGAACTCTCGGTTCTTGATTTTTGTGTCATGAATGATCTTTGTCTTCTCCTTGTAGATCAACGAGTTCTCAAAAGCTTCATTCCTCAGTTCATTGAGCTTGTTGAGTTGAATCTTGCGATGATCACCGGCTTTGTTGATGTCGAGGTTAGCCCACTTCAAGGCCCAGTGCGCCTTATGTTCCAGCTCGATGGGAAGGTGGCATGCTTTCCCGTACACAAGACGATAAGGTGTACAACTGATCAGGGTCTTATAAGCAGTACGGAAAGCCCACAGAGCATCATCTAACTTATCGGCCCACGCGACACGATGCTCTCCCACAGTACGCTCCAAAATTCGCTTCAATCCACGGTTGGATATCTCGGCTTGCCCATTGGTTTGGGGATGATAGGCGGTGGAAAGACGGTGATTGACACCATACTTAGCCATGACTCTTGCAAATTGAGCGTTGCAAAAATGAGTCCCGCGGTCACTGATAATAGCACGAGGAATGCCGAATCTAGCGAACAGCAATTTCAAAAAGTTACAAACCACCCTTGCATCATTAGTAGGTAAAGCTTTGGCTTCAACCCACTTTGAAACATTGTCAACAGCTACAAGGATGTATTTGTTTCCTTTAGATGAAGGGAATGGCCCCATAAAGTCGATACCCCAAACATCAAAGATTTCACATTCTTGTATGAAATTCTGAGGCATCTCATCTTTATGTGTGATCTTGCCTTGTTTTTGGCAAGCATCATATCGTTTAACCATCTCGTGAGCATCACGGTAAATGGTGGGCCAATAAAATCCCGAGTCAAACACTTTTTTGGCGGTGTAGTTTGGACCAAAGTGACCACCGGTGGGTCCTTTGTGGCAAGCGTCAAGGATTTCTAAAGCTGCCGGTCCATCAACACATCGACGAATAATCAAGTCAGCACATTGTTTGAATAGATACGGGTCATCCCAAAAGTAAGTCTTAATGTCGTTAAAGAACTTCTTCTTTTTCTGGGATGTTAACCCGTCAACGAGAATTCCACCCGCCAAGTAGTTTGCAATGTCCGCAAACCACGGGGTTTCATCAGAAGTCGAGTTGATAGACATTAAGGTCTCCAGGGGAAAAGAATCATTGATTTCTTTGTTCGGATGATCCCCCTGGTAAGGATCCTCAAGTCTACTGAGATGATCCGCGGCTAGGTTTTCAGCTCCTTTTTTATCGCGAATTTCGATTTTAAACTCTTGGAGTAGCAAAACCCAGCGAAGAATTCTTGGTTTGGAATCTTGTCTAGTTAACAAGTACTTCAATGCGGAATGATCGGTATACACGATTGTGGTGGAAAGGACAAGATAGGGACGAAACTTTTCAAAAGCATCGACAACAGCTAATAGCTCTTTTTCGGTTGTCGTGTAATGCAATTAAGCCCCAGTCATTGTCTTGCTAGCGTAATGGATTGGTTGGAAGTGTTTATTCACTCTTTGGCCCAAAACCGCTCCAATAGTAAAATCACTAGCATCGCACATCAACTCAAAGGGGAGCTCCCAATTAGGGGTAACCAAGACAGGTGCCTTAGTTAGCTTATCCTTAAGCAAGTTGAAGGCTTCAATACACTCTTTAGAAAAGATAAAAGGAGTATCTTTTTCCAAGAGGTGGGTCATCGGGCGAGCGATTTGAGAAAAATATTTGATGAATCGACGGTAGAAGCCCGCATGACCAAGGAAACTTCTCACACCCTTCACTGTTGAAGGTGGAGGCAACTTAGCGATAACATCGACTTTAGCACGGTCTACTTCAAGACCGACTTTGGAGATCTTGTGTCCTAGCGCGATGCCTTCTTTTACCACGAAATGGCATTTTTCCCAATTAAGAACAAGGCGAGTGTCTTCACACCGCTTCAGCATACGTTCTAAATTGGCAAGGCAAGCAGAGAAAGAATCGCCATAAACCGAGAAATCATCCATGAATACTTCCATGGTGTCTTCCACCATGTCATGGAATATAGCCATCATACACCTTTGGAATGTCACAGGAGCATTGCATAAACCAAAAGGCATGCGTTTGTAAGCAAATGTTCCATTGGGACAAGTGAATGTGGTATTTTCTTGGTCCTTGGGATCGATGGAAATTTGAAAATACCCGGAGAAACCGTCTAAGAAGCAGTAATAGTCATTACCAGCAAGACGCTCGAGCATTTGATCCATGAAAGGAAGAGGAAAGTGGTCTTTTCTCGTGGCATCATTGAGCTTGCGATAATCAATACAAACTCTCCACCCAGTAACGAGACGAGTGGGAATCAACTCGTTGTGTTCGTTGGAAACAACGGTTATTCCGCCCTTCTTAGGCACACAATGGACGGAACTTACCCATGGCGAATCCGAAATACGGTAGATCAAGCCGGCATCTAGAAGTTTGATAACCTCTAGTTTGATGACGTCATGAATTTTAGGATTAACCCTTCTTTGGCTCTGGATTGCGGGTTTAAAGTCATCTTCCATGAGAATCTTGTGAGTACAAAAGTTTGGATCAATTCCGCGGATATCGGAAATTTTCTAAGCAATTGCCTTCTTATGATCTTTAAGCACGGCGATTAGGCGAGATTTCTCTTCTTCTTTCAAGTCCTTCGCAATGATGACGGGTGACTTCTTCTCTTCGTCAAGGAACAGGTACTCGAGATGAGGCGGCAACTCCTTAAGTTCTAAATCCGGAGGATTTTTGATGGGAGGCGTTTTCAAAGTCGGAGCATCGATAGCAATGACCGTGGGAGATGGTGGAGAAAGATTGTCTTCTTTGAGAAGGTTTTCAAAGAAATGCATGTCTTCATCCCAATCGGTGGGAGAATCGTCATTTGCTAAGTTCACATCTCCCATGGTGGCTTCAAGATCTTTCCAAAAGACATCACTGTCTCCAAATAGAGACAGTGATAAATCAATAGAGGAAACGGTCTCAACATTGGGAAGAGAGGTAGGAATATTTTTACAAGCATCAATAAAGTGTTCTTCACAAGCCTCATCCAGAACGTCAATACAATTAACACTCTCGTATGAATAAGTTTGTTTAGACAACTTTCCCATGTTGAAGACGATTTTATCGTCACCCACTCTCATGATAAGCTCACCGGCTTCAACATCGATGAGAGTGCGACCGGTCCTCAAGAATGGACGACCAACAATTAATGGCACACGAGGGTCCATGTCGTAGTCAACGACAACGAAATCGGCAGGAAACGTGAATTTGTCGACTCCTACAAAGACGTCTTCAGCTATCCCCACTGGATAAGCAACCGTACGGTTAGCTAATTCCAAAGTCATTTTGGTGGGGACTAGCTCAGGGAGAGATAATTGCTTCCAAACGCTAAGAGGCATTAAATTAATACTGGCACCTAGATCAGCTAGGGCCATGCAATTCTCTACTCCCGGGAAGTTACAAAGGATTAAGAAACGACCCGGATCACCACGCTTGGTTGGCAATTTCCTTAAGAGCACTGCAGAGCAATTCTCATTAAGTTGGGTGTTAGCAATATCAAGAAGCTTCTCCTTGTCGCTAAGAAGATCTTTGAACATTTTCGCATACTTTGGTATGTGAGCGAGAGCCTCAGCGAAGGAGATGTTAAAATTCAATTGTTTAAACATTTTAAGAAAGTTCGAAACCTGAATATCGTCCTTGCTTTTGAGCTTCTCTTTCCTCAACCTTGATGGATAAGGTATATCGGAAGAAGAGGAAGGCTTTGGGAGAATAGGATCACTCACATCCTTGGGTGAAGGAGGGGTAGCAGTAAGAGGTGGAGAAATTGGGGAAGTATAAGGATGAGGAATAGGAGCAGGTGACTCGTTCTCCTTAGTCACAACCACCGGTGGAGGTATAGGAAGCTCGGGTTCCTTCGTACCTTTGCCACTGCGAGTGGTGATTGCTTTCATCTCCCCTCTTGGATTCGCAACGGTGTTACTCGGAAGAGTACCCGAAGAAGAGGGTTGATTACCTTGGAAGAAACTAGCCATCATGTTTCTTAAGTCATTCGTTTGACTATCCATAGTGTTTCTCATATCAACTCTCAGATCGTTCCCTTGTTTCACCAGGTCTGCTTTCAAGTTGCGCACTTCCTGTTGGAGATTGTCCACGATCACATCATTAGTCCTCATGTAGGTTCTAATGTCTTGGTGTAACGCAGTGGGTTGGTTGGAAGGAGCATTGTATGCGGGTGGTTGATAAGCAGGTTGCTGGTAAACTTGGTTGTTTCTTTGAGGTGGATGTTGTTGTTTGTGAGGTGGTATGTATGGTCCACGAGATTGTTGTTGTTGTTGAGGAGGGCGGTTGAGGTTTTGTTGTTGGTTTGGGTTGTTAGGAGTAAAACCGGGTGGTGAGAGATAGTTGTTGGAGCGGTAGCTAAGCAGGTTGCGGTCACCTTCAGGACGAGCTTGATAAGCGGGTTGAGGATAGGTACCGTATGCTACATTCACATTCTCAGAAGGGTAGTCTTGGGTGGCGGTACAAGTGGTGTAAGAGTGAGGACCTCCGCATATTTCACATGGTTGGTTGACAGCATTGACTTGAGCGTTTTTAGCGTTGATGCTATTGGTGTTGCTGGCGGTTTAGGTAGCAAGCGATTCAAGAAGCGCAGTGATTTTGTCAAGTCGCTTATCGCTGTCACTAGTACTAGCACTAGCGACATTGGTCCGAACACTCTTGGTTTGCACACGAGACTTATTCTTAATGACATCCCAAGCAGCATTGGAAGTCTTAGCCAAAAGATTACCCCCCGAGGCATTGTTTAGTGAATCTTGGTCATTCATGCTTAAACCATTATAAAAAGTATTAATTTGGTGCACTTTGGTAAAACCATGTCGTGGGCATTTTCTTAAAAGATATTTGAAACGGTCCCAAGATTCACTAAAAGACTCATCGTACTTTTGTTCAAAATTAATGATTTCATTGCGCAAAGCGGTAGTACGAGAGGGTGGGAAAAAGTAGTTGATAAATTTGGTCTCCAAATCCGTCCACGTAAGAATACTTTGTGGCGGTTCCTTAGCAAGCCAATGCCGGGCTTGTCCCTCTAAAGAAAAGGGAAAAAGTTGTAAACGGATTACCTCTTGTGGAACACCATTGAATTTGACCGTATTCGTGAGTTGTAGAAATCTCTTGATGTGGTCATGTGGATCATCAATGGTACGTCCCAAGAATGGTTGAGCAGAGACCATTTGGATAAAGCCGGATTTGAGCTCAAAGTTGTTGGCTGCAAACGCGGGTATGACAATTGGATCGTTGTTGCCATCTACATGTGCTTGCAGAAGTTCAATCATCGGGCGATTATCCGGTAGAGGCTCATTGTTGTTGTTATTATTGTTTTGAGGTGGGTTATTGTTGTTGTTTTGTACACCGGCCATGTCTAAGTCTTCGAGAGGCTCGGGCTCTTGATAAGACGTTGATCGTGTACGCATGCACCTGCAAAAGAACTAACAAAGCAAAAATATTTTTGGTTTTTATGTTTTTTAATTTTTTTTTAGGATTTTTGAAAATTTTATATTTTTTTTTGTGTTTTTTTAAATTTTTTATGAAAAAGTAACGTTCACGGGGAACGGATCCCAAAATCCAAGTTCTCACAAAAAACTGTTGATCTTAACGAGAAGAGCCGGCAGCGGCGCCATTTGATACATGCGTTTTGCTTGGGGTTCTAGATTAATGTCTCGGTATCTCCTCGAATTGATCACGGCTCTAAGTGGAATGATTTGTTCTTGGTTAATAAAAAGGTGTTGGTTTGTTTATCTATTTTAAACTAATGACAAATAAGTAAGTGTCGAAGAGTAGAATTAAAGATTTAAGAGAGTAAACTAAAAAGACGAGTTTAAAGATAAATGCTTGAAAACTTAAAGATTATATTAAAAAAAATAAATGAACACTCAATAAAAACTAACACTTGGAAAACTTTGTAAAAATATGAACTTAGTCAGAAAATACTAAAAGAAAGTAAGATCGGAATCTATTCCGATCTACTGATCGGAATGTTAAGGAGCCTGCTGATCGGAATGTTAACAAAAGGGGCAATCGGAATACTCAAAAATGAAACAATCGGAATATGGGAGAAAGACTTTAATCGGAATACACTAAAAACACCCAATCGGAATAACTAGAAAATGAAGCAATCAGAATATCTAAAAACATGCAGATCAGAATATGGCAACAAGTGTCAATCGGAATACTGGAAATAAAGATTCAAATCGGAATGCTCAAAATTAAACTACAATCGGAATAACCTAAACCCTATTCCGATCACACGATCAGAATGAGGGTGTTGTCTGCTCGGAATGTATAGATCGGAAAGGGGTTTATAACCCTTTCCGATATCCCTATGATCCGAAACTTATGCTAGGGTAATAAGCTATTGGAATAAGCTAAAACCCAAAACTAGCTCGAATCCAATATTAAGCTGATCAAATAAGCACTAAAAACAACTTTTCTAACTTTAAATAAGCAAACTTATAAATCAAATTATAAAAAGATAAACCTTTTAAGAAAACTTATAAAAAGTAAATAAGCAAAACTAACAAATAAGCCAATAAGCACAAGGATCTCAAAGCTTATTTGTGTAGAAACTTAGGAAAACATAAAAAAATTAACTTTTTAAGCACAAAATCATTGATGAACAACATGGATCATACGAGATTTGTACCAAAATCAATCAAAATCAAAGAAAGGAAGGACGAGATTAAAGATTAAAAGCTTGAAACTAAACTTGATTAATGAAAAAATAATACAAAGGTTTGATCTTGAAATAGAAAAAGATGAAATCTAGTGAGAGAAAGTTTAGAACTTTCTCTCTCTAAAACTAGAGAGAAAATGAAGAACTACCAACTACCTAAAAAAACTAAGTGTTCCAAAATTGTGAAGTGGAATCATATATATAGGCAAGTCTTGTGGGCTTTGTGAATGGGCTTGGTTTTGGGCTTCTTTTCTTCTTTCTTCTTTAGTCTTCACGCTTCCTTAAATGAACGTTTCCGACTTTGGATTTTTAGAAGTGTCGGTGAATAATTCCAACTTGTCTTATAATATTTTGTTTAATAGACTCGAGTTCTTCGACATATATGAATCTTCCATCTTTGGCTCTATTCTTCGATAAATCTTCAAATAGGCACAATGACTTCAAATCTTTTGCATCTCTTGGACAGTAGACTTCGTCTTGAGTCTTTTTCCTCGATAAAACCCGTGCAATCCCATGTTTTCTTCAATATTCATCCGGTTGACTCTGAAAACACAATAAACACAAAAACCATGCATAATTCCAAACAAATGATATTAAATACGTGTTTTGGTCTTGTTTTAGCCAGAAATAAGTGGTAAAAGGATGGGTGTTTTCACACCTATCACAAACCCAAACGCAGCAAGAACATCATCCCGAAAGTCCCAACGAACGGAATCGTATGCCTTGGAAAAATCAACCTTGAACACCATAGCCTGTTTCTGCTTGTATTTGCACCACGAGAGAACTTCATTAACAATAAAAGGACCATCTAAAATCTGTCGATTAGGAAGGAAGGCCGTTTGAACATCAGCTACAAGATTAGAAATTACATTCGATAGACGATTAGCTAATATTTTAGTGACTACTTTATACAAACAACCAATCAAACTAATAGGACGAAATTCCGTAACAAACTTGGCGTCAGGATTTTTGGGAATAAGGGAAATAAAAGACGAGTTGCATCCCTTAGCAAAAGAACAGTGGAGAAAGAACCAATCAACTCCCGCACAGAAATCCGGCCCAATCACACTCCAAAATTTACGAAAGAACTCAAATGTAAACCCATCAGGACCCGGAGATTTGTTTTCTCCACAACTCCAAACGGCTAAACGAATCTCACATGAGAAATAGTGCTTTCCAGCTCTACAACTTGATCCGTGGTAAGTCTGTTCGGAAATTGAAAGTTTAACCGACTACGATGACTGCCCAGAGCTTGAAACCTCAAAGCAAAATGAGAACGAAAATTTTCTTTTACCCGATCAAGATCGCCCACCCAAACTCCATCGATCATAATGCCTTTAATAGATAACTGAGAGTGTTTTCTATTAATAATCCCATGATAATACTTAGAATTTTTGTCCTCTTCAATGGCCCATTTAACCTTAGCTTTTTGTGCACAGTCCCGAGATTCTGAAGATTGAAGGTCATGAATCTTCTTAACTAAATATTTCCTAGAAATCAGTAATGCATCGTTCACACCTCCTTGATCTAGAACCACATCAATATCGTGAAGTTGTTTTTTAAACCCGTCAACAGTACATGACTGCACCTTCTTGTAATTACAAACCCACATTCTGATCTCCTTCTTTAAAATCTGAAGTTTTTTTTGAATCTGATCATGTCATTGCTATCACCAAGAGTTAACCGATTCCAAGTATCAACAACCATACGTTCAAAACCTGTATAATCGAGCCAAGAATGATAAAAACGAAATGGAGTGGCGCCATAATCTGCAGCAACATGTCTAAGTAAAATAGGTCGATGATCAGACAAATGTTTATCAAGACAAATAGCTGAAACATGAGGCAACAATGAGAGAAACCCTTCGGAAACCAAGAAACGGTCGAGTTTACTCATCTTTGCAGCCGACGGGTGAGCCCACGTAAAGGAATAGCCTTCAAGTTGAATCTCAACTAAACCTGGTGAAGCAATAAAATTATTAAAATCTCTTGCGCCGCTAACACTGAAAACTGAGCCCATACGTTCTACCTCAACACGGACTTCATTAAAGTCCCCCATAACAACACATTCACCATCCCACCGATTAATAGTATCAACAATAAAGCTCCATAGAACACGCCTAGCAGTTTTTGATTGAGGAGCATAAATGGAAATGAAAAGGATCTTGGAATTTGAAGGAATCCATGTACCGTAAATAGCCATAAAGTTATCAGAAATGGTATGATGTGATTTCGAAAAAACGTTTGGATCCCAGGTACATAAAATACCACTAGAATTCCCTTAAGCCTCACTAAATAAATGCTCAAAACTGTAATTACCCCAAATAGCTTTAGTATCCATTGCCGAAATACTCTCCATTTTAGTTTCTTGTATAGACAAAAAACTCACCTTGTATATAGAACATTACTCCCCAATCTAAGTTTTTTTGGTCTTGGATCCTAGACCTTGCACATTTAAAGAGAGACAATTCATTAAGGAACGTCCCTCACTCCTTGCAAACTAATAATATGCTCCAAATCTTTAGTGCAACCATCCAAAGAATATCCCATAGTGTTACCGACATTAAGGAGTTCATCTAGTAAGCCTACAATGGAACCTCCTGTCTTGGTCTTTTTTATGCTGTCACCTGTAGAGTGAGACGAAGTAATGTCAGCAGGCTGAGCATCCTCCACCACACGAGAACAGAAAACACTAGGCCGACTCTTGGGGCTATCTGGCTCCTCCTGAACATCACAGTGCACCAATTCAGCCTCTTTAACTGCAGGGGTGTAAACCCCGGTGAATTCGGTATACTAGACTTAGAGTTACCATCTGCCAACAGTTTATTAAGTTGCTCATACAAATCGAAAGGATCATAAGATCCCTCCTTAGAAGCAACATTATTATTTATCTCATGTTCACCAGTTGGCTCACCAAAACTAGTATCGGACACAGCTTCATCATCGCTCACCCCTTCCAAGTCCTCTTGTTTATTATCTTTCTCGTTGATAACATGATCTGTTGGAAACTCACTTTATGTGACGACATTTAAGAATTCTCGTTAGTTATCATAGTCACGCACATTTAGACTAGACTAGGCTCGTTGTAAAGTTTAGGTTGTGTGCGTGACTATATATACCCCTCCTTAGCTTCCAAGGAGGGGTGTTGATTGTCATTTGTTTCATTTCAATACATTTTACTTTCACTCTCAACCTCTCCTCTCTCTCTCTAAGCCATCAATGGCTTCCACCACCATTTACCACCACATTAGACCACCGGATCGATTTTAGCATTTCTACATTTGGCATCAGAGCCACGGTTCCATCCTTGGATCGTGTTTATATACTCGATTTGGTGGTCTAATTTATTTTTTGTGTCTCATTACATTTATTTTTGTCTCATTTTATCAAAAATTTTTGGTCACGTCTTCTTTTTGTGTCCATCTGTCCAAACAGTTGCATGTGTTGGGTCTCAACTTATTAATTTATTCCCTGGGTTTCATCATTTTCATGGTCAAAGGTATACCAATTTGGTCCATATGTTCACTGGTATCATTCTTTATTCTGGTCACAAGCTATTCTTTTTTCGAACGTCACATGTTTTTTGTGAAGATGAAGATGATGGCCAGATAAGAATACTGGTAAAAAGGTGTTTGCCAAAATCACAGATCTGTTTCTTTTATGGTTAAATCTTAATTTTTTTAAGATGAAGATAAGGACATACCCAGAAACCCAGATTTTGCCAGAAAAGTACACTTTTGGAGAACATGTCAGCTACTTGGTACGATCGCATGGATTGCGATGGATTGTTTTTTTGACACATTCGGATGGGTTCGACATACCCATTGCGATGGGACTCATTCCGATGAGTCACATTGCGATGGGTGGTCGGATCTGTCGCAATGGCATATGCATAACGTCATGCTGCCCATTTTTTCCCAATATTGCGATGGCTGGTAACCATTGCGATGGGTACCATTGCGATGGGTACCATCGCAATGGGTACCATCGCAATGAGACAGTTGACTTTGCAATGGCATTTGATTCCGATGGACTGTTTTTCTTTTAAAAATCAGTGGACCAACTTTGAGACCTCAATCAAAACCAAATCCATCTCAACCGAGTCAACTCGGTCATTACCGAGTTGACTCAGTTAAACTCACCGAGTCGACCCAAAAATCAAATCCAATCCCATCCATCCTTATACCTCCACAACACCACAATCTAACCTATACCCATCGTCTCCTATTCCCCAATCCAATCTAAGACTCAAACAGAAACTTAACTAATAAAGATCTCAGATTCATTTTTCGTGTTTAAACATGCATGTTGAGATCTTTTAAGATCTTACCACGAAATCGAAATCATCACTGATCCGTGTTTGGTCTTTTAAACCAATTTTTTAATATACGAAATTAAATAAAGCTTTATAACAAAATTGTTACAAACTTTATTTTTTTCGATTTATTGTATAAAATCAACATGCAATGATTTTCACCTTACCCGAGACCATTTTATATGATCTTGAAGCCGGATTTATTGTTGCTGTTGGGGTTTGCCGTTGGGGTTTGATAGCAAAAAGATGGGTTCATGAAATGAATAGATTATCACTGTGAGATTGATGAGATTAGATGAGATTAGTGTTGTTATTTGGATTGAGATGGTGGGTGGAGAGAAAAGGGGTGATAGGTTTGAGGTGATTTTGTGAGGGACAGAGGTTACAAGGAAGGGAGTTGTGAGTGTATTTGGTTTGGGACGGAGTAATCTATGTGATTAGGTTAGGATTGTGTGAGAGATATTTAGGGATTGAGTGTGTTATTACCTCACAATCTTGGACCGGGTATAAGCACACTATTGGGCCTCAATTTTTTTTTTTGGTTATCATATCACTTTGGGCCAGACATGCGATTTGGGCCATGAAGGCTGAAATTATTGATGGATTCACATTCTTTAACAACAATAATTTGAACCGTGTGTTTTGATAACACATACACACAAATTTTTTAAACATACAAATTTTTAAATAAATTTGTTGTGTATTAAGTTTTAATTCATTGTGACATCGGGTCGAGACAAAAAGTGACGAGACATTGTTAAGGAGAATGGATGCTCAAACAAACAAGTTCCTTTTTTGAATTTGTAGTTTTTTTGTTGCATTTGTGATTCTTTAATTTATTCTTGACACTGATTGGGTGACGAGAAATGTGACGCGACAAAGTGACGTGACAAATGTGACGCGAATCTATTTTTGACGAGACCAAGAAAAATGGGCGATTTTTTAGTGGCTACAGATTTTGTTTGATCGGGTATTAATTACGTGACGTTGAAGACGGATTTTTCGAAGACGTGTATTTATTTTATCTTTTAATAGATAACTTGCTCGTGCTTAATCCTAGAATGAAGACTTGGTTATCTGGTTTCCGGGTTCGGGGTGGATGGTTGATGACTCGGATAACTATCACTTAAAGGGGTTACATTGTTGTACTCAGTGTCACGCGCTTAGTCGACGTGGATAATTTCAAGAGGTGTTGTGCTTATAGACTTCTTCAGTGATGCATTGAGTACTTAGAGATTTCTCCACCGTTCTTCATTCAACAATAGTGCAAGCTTAAGTCACAAGATCGAAGGATTCTTATTCAGTTTCACGTTTGATGTATCCGGTTCATTCTTTCAGTGGTCACTTCAAATTGCTTTCATGTGGGATGGTAAAGGTGGCCATGGAGAGTTTATGAGAAGAGATTTTCGATCAACAGCTGATTCTCACAATATATATAATTCAGCTTATTTATTATTCTCACGAGATTTCAGGTTCATGTGCGTACAATTTATTGATGGTTCCGAGTTTCGAAACCATCAAGGGGGAAGAAGAAGACACATTGAACGCACAACGAGTACACGTGATGAACTTCATACCTTCTTTTGATTTGAAGATATTCCGGGATGACATTTGTCATAGCCGCAGAGAAAATCAGTGTTTTAACTCGTGTCGTTATCAATCTCCAAACGGTACACTACTGATTCGAGGTTTAATTGTTTGATTGTTGCAATTAAACATCATCATTATCCTATATGCATTCCCGGGACTTAATTGACTCTGGTGCATCTTCGGAAGAAGATATGTGCATTTCCGGGACTTGATTGACTCTGGTGTTACGATGTCAACTTCATGAATGGGATAAAGTGTCCACTTCAGTATTTGAGCTTCATAATTGGGATTGAGTTACCTTCTTCAACTATGTGGGGGAAGAAGTGTCTTGATTCTTTCTGGTATGCATAACTTGAACTCTTAGGGGGAAGAAAAATTCAGAAGAATTATTCAAGCGTGAGATGAAAAGTTGTTGATCTACTTGGTGTGCCCCAAACTTTCAATCCCTCTTAGCAACATTATCATGTTATATGATGGGATTTGCTAGTTAGATTCCGCTGTGCGCTTAATCATTCTAAGCTTTATTGAAAGCTTTGAAGTTGCTTACGAGGATTGTTGATTTAGGGGGAAGCTATTTAAAATGCTTCTACATCAAGTTTACGTGGCATGAATTAGGGGGAAGCTAATTCAGAAGCTTCTCCTTAACCAGAAGTGTATGGGTTACTTAGCTCGTGCCGTTACAGTATTTCTACTACAAGTTAAAGATGAGTCGTTTTGAAGACGAAGGCCTCAGAAGACTTCATCAGCATTGGATGCTTCAAGAAAGCTCTTATTCTTAATTATTTTGTACTTGTTAGGAAGAATATTGTAAGGAATTCTACACTTCGTCCCATGGGGGAAGATTGTTGGAAACTCACTTTATGTGACGACATTTAAGAATTCTCGTTAGTTATCATAGTCACGCACATTTAGACTAGACTAGGCTCGTTGTAAAGTTTAGGTTGTGTGCGTGACTATATATACCCCTCCTTAGCTTCCAAGGAGGGGTGTTGATTGTCATTTGTTTCATTTCAATACATTTTACTTTCACTCTCAACCTCTCCTCTCTCTCTCTAAGCCATCAATGGCTTCCACCACCATTTACCACCACATTAGACCACCGGATCGATTTTAGCATTTCTACATGATCCCCTTCTGACGATTCGTTATCTGAACAAAAATCAACATCGGAGGACTTTTTAAATGTTGGAGACCACATAAAGAGTTCCTTAGCTCTAATCATAAACACCTTACCACGCACAATAATTTTAAACCTCTCCAAAATGTTATTTTCACATGTCGTCTTGATACATATACGTTTACGAGCAAACATATCATTCTTTTTCCTCGAGGTCCACAACAACACCCCACTTAGCCCTGATTTTTTTAAATGTAGACCAAGCGTGCAAAGGAACGCCTTCAATATCAACCCAAACAATTCTTTCCTTTGAGACAAAATCGGCATGAGCATTGCAAAGACGAACAAACCATGAAGCAACCCCTACGTGTTGCATGAATTTCTCCTTGGTGCTAGAAGAATCAAGTTTAATCATAACCCACAAGCCACCTAAGTACGTAAGATTGACATTAGCAAAACCCTCGTTTTCCAATAGGACATGCAAATTATTAATGGAGGAAAATTCTTTGATCTCTCCCATGACAAAAATATCAAAATCCCTCGACACCAAACACGACTCATCCAAAACAATAGCAGGCTCCAGATCAGAATAATTATGGGGATGAGAAGTATCTTTCAACTTCGATGCATAAGAAGCCACTCCTACAGAATTAGGTGATACAACTGGTTTAGTGGGGCGATTATTATTAATTGGCTTATTAACTCGGCCGAAACGAGCCACATTGGCATGAAGGTGAAACCTGCCAATCCAAATGGTACAAAGATTCCCCACCAGTCGCTCTACATTCTCCACCCTTATGAACCTAACAAACGCAAATCGTTTACCTTCTTTAGATTTATGGTTTGGGATATACATATCAATCACCTTCCCATAACATTCGCACTCTTTCCACAAATCAGCTGAACCAAAGTAGTCCGGAAAATTAGTCACAAAGATTGATGTGGAAATACGCTCCACACTATCTTCCTTGGATCGATGAGAAACCATGATGAAAACACACACGAAACGACGCAGCCGATAAAGAAAACCCAAAAAATTGAACAAACCCTAAAATTAAAAAAAACCTAAATCTGAAAATCAAACCTTAAAATCGCGTCGAACCAAATAAAAAATGATTAAAAACAATCACTGGATGGACCACAACCCTCGGGTTTCTACCGGATCACATGAGTAATAGGGATCAATTAAGATTGAAAGCCTAGAACCAATCACACGAATAGAGCGAACGCGGTATAGAACACAAAGATTCATTTAATCAAATGTTATTCGATGAAGGGATTAACAAGGATGATCAGAAATAGGATCGAAGATATTTAGGGTTTGCCGCCATGGGAGTTTTCTTTTTATTAGTTTGGTTTTGTTTATCTTTTACGAGAAATATAAACATATAAATTACACTTTTACGACATTATTTATATTAACATCATTTTGTAACGCTGAGGCTTAGAAATTCGTAAGCCCGCGTGACAACCGAAACTTAAATTATAAGTCGACTTATATTAAACGTCCAAGCCTCTATAAGCCCTTTACCAATCATACCATAAGGTGTCGTTTGGTTCGGGGATATTCGAGGATATTGGAGATATTCAAAATATTTACATTTGAATATCCTCAAAATATTATGTTTGATATAACCAACGAAAGAATTTAAAATTTCTCGAATTTTCAAATGAAGGATATTAGAATTACTCAAAAAAGTGAGAAATTTTAATTTACTTGAAAATTAGTTTTAATAAACTTTTTTCTCGTCGTTATTATTTAAGTTTTTATGTTTATATAAAAACTTATAAAAATTCAAAAAAAAATTATATAAAATTATTTTCTACAAAATTTATATATATTTATATAAATTTAAATAAATATTTATATAGAATTTTTTATAAAAATATATATATAATTTTTATAGAATTTATTGAAATTTCTTATAATATTTAAATAATTTTTTTTATAAAATTTAATGAATTTTTTATAAAACTTATGTACATTTTTTTTATAAAATTTAATGATTTTTTTTTTAATTTTAATGAATTTTTTTATAAAACTTATATAAAATTTATATAAATTTTTTATAACATTTTTATAAATTTTTTAATAAAATTCATATAAATTTTTTATAAATTTTTATAAAAATTAATATTAAATTTTTATAAAATTTAATGAATTTTTTTATAATATTTATATAATTTTTTTATAAAATTTATAATTTTTTATAATATATAAACTTTTTATAAGGTTTATATAAATATTTTTATAAAATTTATATAAAATGTAATAATTCTATTTTTACTCTTTTAAATAGAAAATATATATAAAAAAATATTTATTCGTTAATTGGTTCAAAAATCAAGATTTCAAAAAATTATAAATTTCCGCCAACCGAACAGACGTAAGCATTTTAAATTTTAAAATTTTAAATTCTAAAGAATTTTAATATACTAGAATTTATAATTCCAAAATTTTAATATCTTAAACAAAACGACCCTAAAAAGATTTTGGACCAAGTCAAGTCATTACGTAAATATTCTTTTTTGCATGTGAATTTAATATTTCTCCTTTTATAATTACAAAGCCCACCATCACTTGTATTATTCCGATATTTTTACATAAACCGCGGGGTTGATTTCATAATTACGATATCAAGTTTTGTTTGTTTATGTTTATTTAAAGCAGGCCACACTACCACTTGTATAATTACGATGTTTCATTATTGCAAAAAGACGGAGAAATTTTGGTGTAGCGAATAATGGTGTAAAAATTAGATGTTCAATACTTGTCCCAATCAAAATACAAACAAATTTCATTGATAAAAAACCCTTTATCAATTTTGGTTTTTTAATGTTTTCAAGCCGACCAGCACCACTTGATTTTCAACTCTCAGTAGTTTTCTCTCGATAAAAACACCTTAAAAGGAGTCAGTTGTTCTTTCTTACTACATTCACTTTTCTTTGCAATCAGTTTGTAGAAATGTCCTTCAGCAAAATATTATGTTTATACTATTCCTCATTCGTAGCTTCTTTAACAGTGATCCAGGCATTAGGAACTATGCTAATGCTAATGTTAATGCTAATGGTCTTTATCTATTACATTTATTCGATAGCATTTCCTTCTAACTCATCTGCCCAACAAATAATGGCGTCCACTTCAAATTCATCTATTCAAAATAGCTCCAAGTATGATGTTTTTATAAGTTTTAGGGGTGAGGACACCCGCAAAACCTTTGTCGATCATCTTTATCATGCTCTTAAGGACAAAGGCATTTACACTTACAAAGATGACGTGAACATCGAGAAAGGGAAAATGATTAGTGATGGTCTTATCAAATCAATTGAAAACTCCAGATTTTACATCATTGTGTTTTCCAAAGACTATGCTTCTTCATCATGGTGTTTGGATGAGCTTGTCAAGATTATGGAGTGTCAGAACATGACTGGCCACACTGCTTACCCTGTATTCTACGATGTGGAACCCACCGATGTCCAAAAACAAAGTGGGGCCTTTGGTAAAGGCTTTGCTAAACATGATAACGTCCTGGTTACCTTGTTTTCTTTCTTTTCCAAGAATAAAAACAAAGAGGTCGTTGAGAAATGGAAAGTAGCTCTAAAAGGAGCAGCTGATCTGGCTGGTTGGGAGTTGAAGACCACTCTTGATGGGTAATTTCATACTTATGTTTGTTTCTAATATGTGTTTTTGCTTCATATATGATTGTATGTTATAGGTGATTAGATCTAAAACAATTTTCATTTTCTATAGTGTATGCTAAAATTGATCTTGTTTTTACATACAAACAGGCACGAAGCTAAGTTCATCAAAACAATTGTTCAACAGATTTCACTAGAGTTACGCTCCATCAATTTCTCCTCTGATAAAAAGTTGGTAGGCATGGAGATCCGAGTAAGGGATGTTATTTCATCTTTAGAAGTTAGTGTTGATAAAGTTCGCATGATAGGGATCAAGGGCATGGGAGGGGCTGGGAAGACAACTACGGCGAGAGCTGTTTATGATCATCTATCTATTGCTGCTAATGATTTTGATGCAACAATCTTTGTTGAGAATATGAGGGAAGTTTCAAACGCCTCTATGTTTGGTTTGAAGAAATTGCAAGAGCAAGTCCTTTCAAAAGTGCTGAAAGAAGACATCACTCTAGATAGTGTTGATGATGGGAAAAACATGATGAAAACGAGGATGTGCGGTATAACCGTTCTTCTTGTTCTAGATGATGTGAATCATATAGAACAACTTAGGGCGTTAGCCGGTGATCCTAGGTGGTTTAATCCAGGAAGTATAATTCTCATTACAACAAGAGATGAGCAAGTATTGATAGCACATAGAGTGCACATGATTCATGACATTGCTCTTTTATCAGACCAGGAAGCAACTTCCCTCTTTAGTAGGTATGCATTTGGAAGAGAGAACCCACTTAATGAATATGAAGAGTTGTCAGGAAAAGTTGTACGTTATGCCGCTGGTCTTCCGTTAACACTCGAAGTATTGGGTTCGTTTCTTTGTGGTAAAGATGAGCCTGAATGGGTAGATGCCATACATAGATTAGAAAGAATTCCTTTAAAGGACACTTTGGAAAAGCTAGAATTAAGCTATATCAGTCTGGTGGATGATTATAAGGATATATTTCTAAACATTGCATGCATATTGAAAGGCGAGCGCAGAGAAAATGCAATCACAGTGCTTGAATGCTGTGGATTTTACGCTAAAAATGGTTTAAAAGTTCTTCAGCAGAGATCTCTTATAACTATTTCTGAATTTGAGGAATATTTGGGCATGCATGATCATATAGAAGAAATGGGAAAGAACATTGTTCGTCGCTTGCACGATGATGAGCCCAACAAACATAGCCGGCTGTGGATTAAGGAGGAAATTGAAGATATATTAGCGAATGATATGGTAAAGATTAGTTTACTTGTATGGTGGAGAAATCTAAAAGTTTTCATTTGTTCTAACTTCTGACATTGTTTTTGGATTGCAGGGTACTGAAGAAACAAGATGTCTAAGACTTGATATGGGGAGAGGAAATTCGAGAATGCTTATGAATGGTCTTGGAAAAATGAAGAAGCTTCAATATCTTGACTTGAATATTGCACGTCAAGATGGCGAATGTCATCCAGATTTTGATTATATCGGCGAAGTGGACGAATCTGCGCAATACTTTCCAAATTCCTTAAAATATCTAACATTTAAGAATTACCCTTTCTTGTATTTACCTAAAACATTTCAAGCGAACAATCTTGTTGGACTTAAAATGGAGTTTAGCAGAAGAATGGTACAATTTTGGCAAGAGGGTGAAAACAAGGTATAATTAATTGTTGATTTTTTTTTTTTTTTTTTTGCATAATTTGTAACAATGCTGTATATTTGTTGGTTTGTTAATATGCTAACATCAATCTTTTTGTCTTATTTTTCTGGCAGGTTCTTAAAAAACTCAAATTTCTTGATCTCTCTGACTCAAAATTGACGACCTTTGACTTTAGGATTACTCCGAATCTCGAAAGGTTAATTCTTTACATGTCTCGTAATTTAACAGAACTTAACATGCCCGTCAGTTGTCAAAAGCTCAACTTCCTCGATATCAATGACTCAAAGTTAATAACCTTTGACCTTGGGTTAACTCCAAATCTGGAGACTCTTTTCCTGTTCAATTGTACTCATTTTGTAAAACTACAAGTGTCTGTTACATGTCCAAATCTCAAATCCCTCTACCTTCATAAGGTAAGGTTGAGAAGCCTTGACCTTGAGATGATTTTAAATCTTGAGAAGTTGGAACTTCATGAATGTCATGAGTTGGTAGAAATTAACGCTCCCGTTGGATGCCTTAAAAAGTTGTTTACTTAAACTTACGTAGTTGTTTGAGGTTTATCCATTTTGAGTTTGGTGGTGGATATGATCCAAGGGATAACTGTTCTTCAGCTACTTTAGCGCTATTTGGGTTACCCTTTGATTTATGCCCGTTGCACCCCAACAGTAATCTCCCAAAGATGCGGTTTCGTTGCTATTATGAAGAAGAAATACCATCATCAGTTGGTAATATTGAGAAGCTTATGTCTTTTGGTATATGTACTTGCATAGACTTAAAGAAAATTTCAGACATAGTTTGTAGTTTACAGTGTCTAGGAAAGCTTACACTCAGATGCAACATTCCAGAGTTTCCCAAAGATCTTGGAAACTTAGAATGTCTAGAAGAGCTCTGTTTGTACTCTAAGAAGATAAAACATCTTCCGGATAGCATTTGTATGCTGAAACATCTTAAATCTCTCAAAGTCAATGATGATTATACTTCTAAGGAGCTACCAGAGGATCTTCTTGAGAAGTTACCAGAGGATCTTGGCAAATTAGAATGTTTAGAGAAGCTATATGTGAGTAGTAAGAAGATCAAATATCTTCCGGACAACATTTGTATGCTAAAACATCTTAAGTGGCTTGACCTTAGTCATTGTGCTCTTCTTAAGAAGTTACCTGAAGATCTTGGCCGATTAGAATGTTTAGAAAAGCTAGATATAACATATACAGGCATACGTCATCTTCCGCTAAGCATATTTGGGTTAGAAGGTCTGTATATGGCTGCATCTCCAGAGCTTCTTCAGCGCTATGATTTTCCTTCCAGGTAAATTATACTAAATAACAGGCACTTTATTTTTCTTTATTAAATTACGGTACATAGAGAAAAATATATTTATTTTCGTAACTTGTAACTATTGTACCTGTTTTCATACATTCTCCATTTTCCCAGATGCACTTTTTATTTCGTGTAAATGGAAGAAACTCATAGCAGCTGAAAATTTTCTTGTTTCTCAGCTGGCAACTAAACTCAAGATGAGGATCAATCTGAGGTCATAGTGGCTACCTTTAATAGAGAATGTTCTGTACATGTGTTGAGATCCTTTCATGTTCACAAAGAAGCGAGATTCCATTTTGAGATTACTACACGTCAAAGGCTCACTGATCCTACACCGAACTGCACAAACCAGTGACTCTTTGATGCATCTTGATCTCCTGTTGGTGTCAATGTGGAGGTTAAGCTTTAGTTAGAAGTGTATTTCAAGTCCTTTTCTTGTATTACATGTTGTTATTTACACTTTTGTGTTGTTGATCTGTTACTTGTATCATGCATTGTTGATTAAAGGAATGTTGTTTGGTAAAATATATTGTAATGTTGAAATGATGGTCCTACAAGTAAAAAATGTTCCGATTAATGTTTTCAATTGAAATATGATCATGACTTTGCATTATGAAGCTGACAATGATTATGTGCTTCGACTTTATATGAACTGCTTACTTGAAAAAACATTACGACATAACTGGTAAACTCTAAATAATACAGTAACTTATTTAACTTTAAACTCAAAAGCATGATCAAAGCTGAGGAGTTTCAAGTTATTTGGGTTTGATAATGGGGGCACGACCTGCACATTCCTAAATCCGGGCCTGTTGGTAACACATGCATATTTTTGGTATACACATATACATTAGTTCGGACTGTGATCCGTTAGAAGTCACGTTCAAAGACCACCGATGGGCCAAAACACCAGAGGAAGTTCCGAGTAAATATTTAGCTTCCAGAAGGGTATATTGATTTTACGATTATTCTAATTAACACAACAAACCACCCGAATCTCGCTCTTTGTTTCTTCAACTTTGAGTGTTTATGTATCTTGGAAGGTGGACGGCTACCGATCACATGGTATCCGCGATCGTCTGTTGATCTGGTTTCAATGACCAACACCAAGATGCGGCCAGACCCAACCACGGGACAACCTGGCCAAACCTACAAATTCTATAGAGGTAAAGCCGTATACCCATTGGCGTTTGGGCTAAGCTACTCCTCATACACGTACAAATCATTAAAGCACCCAAGTCTGTGTCAATCCCACTGAACCAAGTTCAGTCTTGCCGTTCATCGTCTTGCAACGCCATTGATATAGCTGATAGTTTCTGCAATGGATTAGCTTTTGAGGTCGATATCATGGTAACAAACACTGGAATGATGGCTGGAATTCACTCGGTGTTGCTATTCTCGTCTCCTCCTATGATCTACAACGCACCGCAAAAAGAGTTGGTTGATTTTAAGAAGGTGTGGCTGGCACCGGGGCAACAATCGGTGGTTACTTTTAAAGTGGATGTTTGCAAACGTTTGAGTGTGGTTGATGAAGATGGCAACAGGAAACTAGCATTGGGTTGCTATCATCTTCAAGTGGGTGACTTCAAACAATACATAATTATCAAGACTTGATACAATTGTTTCATTTTAGCTTGTTGGAGAAACAAGCACGGATCGAATCAAATATACCAAACTAACTTTTATATTAATCGTATAATTTACAAATGTATCATCATCTTTACAAGGAATGAATCATAATCTATATATACATGTCGAACCGGTGCTTCCACTAAGAGTCACAACGTTTCAGAAAAAAGTAAACGTTGTGATGGTTTTGTTTGTAACCGTTTTTACATGTTTGAAAGTAAACAGCGGGTAGGATTATTCCTAAGGCCCATGGGTCGTTTTCTTGTAACTTGGGTCGGGCCTAATATTCTCCCCCTAATCATAGACGCTGTGGTGCATATTCTTGAGTCCAATGAGTTCTCTCATGACTAGAAACTTGATCTTTGGTAGTGCCTTCGTGAGTATGTCAGCCTTTTGGTATTCTCCACATACAAATTCTACTTGGATGTCGTTTCTTTCAACGCATTCTCTGATGAAGTGGTACTTCGTGTCTATGTGCTTGCTCCTTCCATGAAAAAATGGGTTCTTCATTAGTGAAATTGCTGATTTGTTGTCAACCATGATCGTGATCTTTTCTTCTTCTTTGTGTGTAAGTCTGTTTAAGAGTCTTTTGAGCCATAATGCTTAAGTTGCTGCTGCTGTTGCTGCAATGAATTCAGATTCGCATGATGATAGTGCCACGGTTGCTTGCTTTTAAGTGCTCCAACTAATTGGTGAGTCACCAAAATAGAATATGATGCTTGTTGTGCCTTTGCCTTCTTGTGTATTAACTCCGTAGCTACTGTCGTTAAATCCTAGAATCTTGTTTTTTCGTTATGCTTGTAGATTATTCCATAGTCCTTGGTTCCCTTTACATAACGTAGTACTTGCTTTATAGCTTTCATATGTTTCTCTTTTGGTTCTTGCATGAAACGACTAAGTAATCCAACGGAATAACTTAAGTCGGGTCTTGTGTGAAGCAGGTATCTTAAACATCCAATTAAGCTTCGATATTCAGTTGTGTTGACCATTGACCCTTCGGTATTCTTTGTTAGTATTGTTCCTGGGTCCATAGGTATAACTGTCTCGTTGCTTTCTAACATTCCAACTTCTTTTAAGATCTTGGTTGCGTATGCTGACTGCTTGATTCATATGTCATCATTTGCTTGAGTGACTTCAATTCCGAGATAGTAAGCTAATAAGCCTAAGTCGCTCATATCAAATTTTTCTTCCATTTGAGCTTTAAATCTGTCTATCTCTTTCTTTGGCGTTCCAGTGATGATAAGATCGTCTACATAGACTCCTACTAGTAATAGTGAGTCCTTTGATGCCTTTGTGTAGATAGCTTGTTCCAGTGCACATTTCTTGAATTCCAATGACTTCAAGGTGTTGTCTAGCTTGATATTCCATGCATGTGGTGCTTTTCTTAAACCGTATAAGGCCTTTATAAGTCTGTAGACTTTTCCATCATTTCCTTTCTTTATAAATCCTTCGGGTTGTGCTACATACACTTCTTCTTTTAAATCTCCATGTAGAAATGCAGATTTTACGTCCAAGTGATGTACTTCCCATTTATTGTTGGCAGCAATGGCTAATAATAGACGGATAGTTTCCATCCTTGCAACTGGTGCAAATACTTCTTCGAAGTCTATGCCATGCTCATGTATATATCCTTTTGCTACTAATCGAGCCTTATGCTTGATTATGTTTCCATTTGCATCTTTCTTCGTCTTGAACAACCATTTCAAGCCGATTGCTTTGTGACCTTTTGGGAGGGTAGTGAGTTCCCATGTGCTATTCTTATTGATGGAATCTAATTCAGCTTTCATTGCCTCTATCCATTTTTGGTCGTTTTATGCTTCTTTATAGTTCTTGGGTTCATCTTCAGCTAAGTGTAATTCCTCAGTATGTTCGTATAAGTCATCCATGGTTCTAAAACCTCTTATTGGTGTATGATCAAAGTTTGGGTGTGTATTTGATGTTGTAGAAGATTCAACATCACTTTGATGAAATGACTGAGACGAATTGTTGGGTGTGACTTGGGAATTTACTTGAGATGACCTTGTAGCTTGTGTGTTAGGTGTTAGAGAGTGATTGGGTGAGCCTGGTGGTGGCGAATCGTATCCGTTGTCGTTGTTGAATGGAAAATCGTTGTCGTCATTTGGTTGATCTTCTTGATTATGTTGATCAAGGTTTCCAAGTTGAAATTCTGTCCATTCTGGGTCATCATTGTTATAATCTTCTAAGTATTCGCTCCAATCCCATGTCTCATCTTCTTTAAACTTTACATCTCTACTAACACATATTCTTCGTGTTATTGGATCAAATAATCTGAAGGCTTTTGATCCATATTCATTTCCTTGGTAAACCAACTTTGAGCTTCTGTCATCCAACATTGTTAGGTGTTGAGATGGTACTTTTGCATATGCTATGCATCCAAAAACTTTTAAGTTTTCTAGGTTTGGTTTCCTTTTCTTGATTGCTTCGTATAGAGTGATGTCTTCAAGTGCATTTGTAGGGACACTATTTAAGATGTATATGGCGTGTCTAACAACTTCAACCCAAAAGTTCTGAGGTACCTTTGTTGCTTTCATCATAGATCTTGTAGTAGACATAATTGTCCTATTACGTCTTTCTACTACTCCATTTTGTTGTGGTGAGTAAGGAGCGGTGATTTGTCGTGCTATGCCATTTTCTTTGCAGTATTGTGTGAATTCATTTGATGTGAATTCACCTCCACGATCCGTTCTTAACATCTTTAATGTCGTTCTTAACTCCTTTTCTATTATGTTCTTGTATTCCTTGAAAGTATCAAAAGCTTGATCTTTTGTACTTAAGAAATATACCCACATGTATCTTGAGTAATCGTCTACTAATAGGAATATATATTTCTTTCCAGAAGGTGTTGGAGGAGTGATTGGTCCACATAAGTCTCCATATACTAAATCCAGTGGTGAGGTTGATCTAATTTTCGCCTTCTTAGGAAATGGCATTCTACTTTGTTTTCCCATTAAACATACATCACATACTTGTTTTGTATGCTTAACTGCAGGTATTCCATGGACTAAGTCCTTTTGAGTCATAGTTTTAAGTGACTCGAAGTTGAGATGTCCCAATCTTGCATGCCATAGCCAGGTAGTGTCGTTTAGGTTTGCTAGTAGGCAGACAGGTGTGCCTATTTTGAGACTAGCTTTGTAGATTCGGTTTTGTTGTCTTGTGACCTTCATAAAGATTCTATTATCCATGTCATAAAGTCGTAGTTCACCGTCTTCCATTACAACTTTACAACCGATTTCAGTGAATTGTCCAAGGCTCAATAGGTTGCTTTGTAGGCTTGGTATGTAATAAACGTGTGATACGATTCTTTGCTTTTCGTCATCGCATTCCAATATGATTGAACCTTTTCCTTTGATCTCAATGTACGAACCGTCTCCAAATTTTACTTTTCCACTAACCTTTTCGTCTAATTCTTTAAAATGTTCTCTTACTCCAGTCATATGATTACTTGCACCATTGTCCAAGTACCATAGGCTATCCTTACTTGTCTCTTTATATCCTACATCTTCTTCGTGTAGCGAGACCTTTTGTTCTTCAACTTCTGCTGCTTCGTTCCTTTGAACTTTCCCATCCAATACTACCATAAGTAGAGTTGGTTCAAAGTCTTCTTCAACAAAATTGGATTGTTCGTGACCTTTTGTTTTTTGGCGGCATTTTTTTGACATATGTCCTAACTTGCCAAAATTAAAGCATTCTATTTTGCTTAGATCACGGTTTGGTCTTTTGAAGTTGTTGTAGTTGTTGAAGTTTTTGTGTGAGGTTTCTCCATTCTTCTTTTCATATCGAGGTTTCTCGTGGTTATTGTCACGTAAGAAATTTGATCTTCCACGTCCACGTCCTCTAAAATTCTTTCTATGATTATCATGTCGTGTGAACATCAGTTTGTCTTGATTGTCCACTTGCTTACCCTTCTTTTGCCGAATTCTTTCTTCGTAGGTTTTGAGCCTACCTATTGCTTCTTCTAGGGTCATTTTGTCTAAGTCAGAGTATTGTTCGATGGATGCGACGATTTGAAGGAATTTATCAGGTACAGCATTGAGTAATTTTCGAACTAGTGTTGAATCCTCAAATGTGTGTCCTAAACTAGCGGCTTTGTTTGACAAGGTTGTCAATTTGCTGGTAAAGGTGTCTATAGATTCGTCTTCCTTCATTTGTAATAACTCAAATTCAGATTTGAGTGTTTGTAGTCTCGCTTGTTAAACTCTCTCTTCGCCCATATGCTTGGTTTTCAAAGCATCCCAAATTGTCTTCGCATTTTTGTGCTTTGTTATTTGAAGCGATTGATCTTCGGGTAAGGATTGATAAAGAAATGCGATTGCAGTCTTATCTTTCCCGTTGTCGGGTTGGGGTGTAACCGACGGTTCTATCATTTCCCACAAGCCGTTGGCTTCGAGAATGATTTGCATTCGAATTGCCCAAAGTGAGTAATTCGACGGTTTTAGCATAGGACATTGGAAATTTGGTGTACCGTTGGTACTTGCTTCCTTCTTGGAAGAATCTCCGCCATCATTTGTCATATCGCGAGGGATATCAAAATAAAATATCTAAATAAAAATTTCAACACTTATAGTGTCTGAAGTTTTTTTCTTTTTTTGGGTGAGTACTCAAAATAATATGCCTTATAGGCTATACAAAACGTGGAATATTATTATATACGTAAATAATTATTCCTAGAGATTTTCTAAAACTAACAGAATAACCTAAGGTTAGTTACTCCTTAAAAATTATTCTATATAATAAGCAGCGTATTCGCTAGGTTATTATATGTCGTATTAAAATTTTATAACAAACAAATATTTTTAAAACTTATAGTAAAAAAAATGATTTTGTTTTTATAAAAGTAATAATACCTTAACTTTATATCTAAAAATATTTTGTAAATTTTTTTTACTAGATATAACCTAATATGACAAATGAAATTGGTAAAAGTTTATAAAAAAAAAACCTGACTGGGCTTTTGGCCCGTAGACAGTATCGGCCCGAGTGGTTGTGGGCTTGCCTTTTACCCCTGGTCCTTGCTTCAATATAAACCGGCCCCTTTCTTCGTTTGTGTTTAGATAACACACAACGGTTTTTTTTGTGGCCGTTCCTTTCTTCTTCGATGATATCGAAGACTTCTTCGATGATATCGAAGACTTCTTCGATGATATCGAAGACTTCTTCGATGGTGGTTCTGATCACTAATCGATTCTGCCTATATCCAACTCTTCTGTTCTACGATTTCTTTTCGTAGCAACCTTATTCCCTTTGTGCGAATCCTTCTTTGGTTTCGATGTGTTCTGGGGATTTGTAGCCTCGAATGATTTGGGGCTTTTGGATATCTGGAAAATCACGTGATGATTTTCAGGCCAGGGATGATTCAGTGGAATCTTCAAACAGGTGTGTTTGTTCCCTTTCGATGATCTTTACTATTTTTCTGTCGTTGACTTTTGGGTTTCGAATCTGGGTTATGTTCTAAACCTGTTTTCTGGGTTAATCGTGCTTCTCGGAAACAACGATTCTTGCAAAACAACCTTGTGGGTAAAAACCCTTTTGTTGCCGGTATGGATATACCTGGTAACGAGAGTAGGAACCCTTAATCAAAACACTGATGAATTAATTCGGATGAATTTGTGTTTTGGATGTTTTGCGATTTCTAGGAATCGAGTGGATTCTCCTGTGTATTCGAAACTGGGCAGAAAAACGAAACTTGGTATATGATGAAAATTTGGTGTTTGATTTGCCAAAGCTCTGATGCCAATTGTTGGAGAAACAAGCACGGATCGAATCAAATATACCAAACTAACTTTTGTATTAATCGTATAATTTACAAATGTATCATCATCTTTACAAGGAATGAATCCTAATCTATATATACATGTCGAACCGGTGCTTCGACTAAGAGTCACAACGTTTCAGAAAAAGTAAACGTTGTGATGGTTTTGTTTGTAACCGTTTTTACATGTCTGAAATTAAACAGCGGGTAGGATTATTCCTAAGGCCCATGGGTCGTTTTCTTGTAACTTGGGTCGGGCCTAATATAGCTATTGTTCATGATTATTAGCTTTATTTCGCAAGAACTAGGATGGGCTCATATTCTCATTTAATTAGCTAGTTTATGTTAACAGGAAAGAAAATGAAATATCAAAAGAGAACTACTGAGAAGCTAGGAGTTCAAAACGCTTGAGACGATAAACCATTTATATAGCACTAATACATAAACTCTTCGGGTATTTGAGACAAAGGGGACGGATAAGTAGGAGCCAAGTTGACAAAAATGCTTTTACCAACTGAAGTTAGACGTACTTTAGCCGATACTTGGTTGTTTCGATCTGCAGAGGTATAGATCTTTCATCAAATGCTTTCACGCTTATTTCATAGCTCTAATAATTCTTTACTATCCATTTCATGAAATGTTCACCACCACTATAATCTAAAGCTAAGTTAGTAGCTCAAAATCTCCTTACCCAACCCTCCATTTTTTTTCTAGATATGAATTAGTATAATCATCACCTTGAGAACAGAAAGTCGGAATTAACTTAGGATGCATAAGAACCTTTATGTATGAATGTTTTACCCATCTGTATTTTAAACCTAGCATGTTCAAATAGAAGGCATTTTCCTCCTTTTTCTTGATTAACAGCAAGCACATTTCGGAACTTGATTCCAATATAGATTTTTCTTGTATAAACATCTGAATATCATTGTCTATATAGAAGAAAATTTTATTTTATTTTTGCTGATTTTGTTCTGTTTTTAGGGGATATATTGCGAACTTTTTCTAGAGATGCACGAACAAGACTTTCACGTAAACGTTTGGAAATGAAGTGTTAGAGTTCATTTCCTACAAATGATGCTCTTTAACAGATTTAGCGTTTCTTGTGAATCTGGCTATAGTTCGATTAACTTTTAGTGAAATTCCTTAGGATCAAGTAACCATTTTGTTGCGTCTATTTTTAACCGTTTCACACTATAAGTAATATTCTTGTTTTCTAGCTCGAGTGTGTAACAACTAAAGACTAAACCAGAAACGTTTATTCTCAAACTTTTCATATAAGTAAATTATCGAATTAGTATGCTTTGAAATTGATTTCCTTTTAACGTTAATTGTCTCGAGTTTCTTGTTAGAAAACTATTTAAATAATCTCGCCGTACGTTCAGAACAAGAAAAAAGCTGAAGCGTTTATAAGAACTGCTATGATATATATAAAATTCAACCAACATCATTTGTAAAATTTCACATGTACGTTTATCTGCACATGAAGTATTCTAAAAGAAAAAATCGCTTAACATATATCACCAAACACGATATAAGGACGAATCAAGTACTCATCAAACCGGTAGTACCTACGGCTTTTGTTAAACCGAAAGTGAGACCCATAGCCATCCACCCACCAATCATTACCCTAAGTGTCGACTTTACCAAGGGAGCCCTCCCAAGCACTGCACTCAACCCACCAAACGCTATTAGAGCCATGGTAACCGCAACTAGCACCACTGCAATTCTCACATGATAATCACTTATAAACCCTGCTGCTAGTAGGGGTACAAATGCTCCAACTGCGAATGCAATGGCTGATGCACTCGCAGCTTTTGCTGGACTAGGCAACCCTTTTTTCTTGTTTTCTAGATCTTCATTAGTATTCCAAATCCCATTCTTTATCTCTCTTTTGATTTGTGACAATTCAATGTCATATTGGGAATAAACCGAGACAAATTCTCCAATGCCCATGCTACAAGCTCCAGCTACTAGCCCCGCAACCCCAGACAGGATCATGGAATTTTTATCATCACGGAGAGCACCTACGCCCATCATTAAGGATGCGGTTGAAAGGAGTCCATCATTAGCACCTAGCAAAGAAGCTCTTAACCATTGAGCTCTTTTAGCATAATCGAATACCACTTCAGTAGCTTCTTGCGTTTCTTGGCTTTCAACGTCTAAGTTGTCATGCTTGATGACCGTATGGTCAGATTTCTCCATAGGGGTGGTGGTTGCCATGGGAGATGAAACGACTGCGCTTGTCATCGGCCGGAAAGGTGGTGATTATAGCAAGGAAATGAATCTGTGGATTATGGAAGCCACACTATGATAGCTATCTCTTGGAGAAATATGCAAACTGAATTGTGGAGAACACACGCCTTTGTGCCCTTTTTATACACAAAAGTTCTCTTCATGATTAAAAAAGAAAAAAGCTAATTATATGTTTTAAAACGTTTATTCTAATATTGATCTAAAACTATTTTTTCTTCCTAGGAACTTAGATTGACGTGCATGCCTAAATTTTCCTAAATTGTTAATGAAATAATGAGCTAAACCACAATTAGGATATGCCAGTAATTTTTTCTATAGCCATTAAATTAAATATGTAGTTAGCTAATAATTTTTTTTAATAAATGGAGTATTAACTTCTTATACGGCAAAAGTTCATTTGCATCTTTATTTTTCTCGCATGTTAAGGAACAATTTTTTACCATTTATTTTGTTTTAGTCTAATAGTGAAATTAATCTAAGATTTAAAAAAAAAACACAATTCTCGCCAAAATGTCCGAAAATTTAAAAAAATTGTAAATATACAAAAATATTGTTTATCACTAGTGATATTTTATTTTTATCACTAGTGATTTTTCATTTTTATCATTAATAATATTTCATTTCTTTTACTACTAGTGAAACAATACTAGTAATAACCCGTTTTCATTATATTTACAACTTTAATTCTTGCGCTATTTTTATAACTTTTGAATATTTTGACAGAAATATCCATCCTATTATTTTTCCTTGGGTTTTAATTTTAAATTATAAAAATTAATTATTTAACATATAGAAAAGAAAGATGCAAAAAATCCATATATTCCTCTTAAACATGTGAACATGTATGTAATTAGATCCCTTCCTTCAAATACCACTTTGAGAAATAAGATCACTACTTTTAATAGCCGGCCATCTAATATCTTTTGAAGCCCTTTATCCTTTTCAAACTATATATTAACACATATTTTTTCTTTTTTATATTCCTTTCGGTCTATAAATCGTTACAACCTTTTACGTGAATCCTGAGAACTTCAAATACTAAATGAGTTGGTTTAATGTTGAATATTTGTAGTCATATTGTCCGCACATAATATTGTAATTAATCATGTAAAATTTGGAAAATGAATTTAATGCTAAACAGTAAATATTAGTTACCTTTTATGTTGAATATTTGTAGTCTGTCATATTGTCCGCACATAATATGCATTTAAGTATTGCCACATGCATGTACATACAAATGGTAAAAATTTGAATGTTTGTTACAACCGATTACAACGCAACTTCTATTTTTAGCTCGCTGATGACCCATTATTATGCAATGGCTTTACCAATTCTAAACAATGTAAACAATCAATGGGTCACATACTCACATGCCTTTGAAATTTTAAATAATTTATTTTCATAAATTACATTAGTGTATCAAATATTTGGACCATGTACACCAATCAAGGGCGGAGCTCTCTTGAAATCAAAGGAGACGCCTCCCCACAAGTTTGTTATTTTATGCATTTCTTAATATTTATATAATTAAAAAAATAGTTTAAATTTTAAACCTTTTAGATCATAAACACTTTCGGCCCTCCCACATTAAACGTCAAGCTCCGCCACTGACATCAATACGACACTCTCATACTTGATCTTCCCGTTCAATTCATATATATAAGGATTTTGCGGTATGGAAACAAGATCTAGGTCACAATTATGTCGCATGCTTTATGTTGAATAACAAGTTTTTCTTGTTATGAAACTATGAGGGACTTGTTTTGACAAGTTGTGTAACTTCTAATCCTTAACATATTCTTCTGTCTACTTTTGTATCTTTGTATTATGCAGGGACTGATCCTGTAATTATTGGATTTTGCTCTATTATATAAGTTGGAGCGTTGCTGGGTTTCTTCACTTTTCTCATACAGCCAATATAAAGCTCTCTCGATATCGGATTTTGTTTGTCTTGTTTTCCTGATTAGATCATATTGTTTTGATCTGTTCAGTTCTAATATTTTATTGATTGATCATTCTTTGTGATCAATCTTGTTTATGTTTCTCTTGTATTGTAAAATCTGAATCGTTTGTAAGTGAATCAAGAAGAGGTTGGTTGGATTCACATTTATACCATTGTTTTTACATGATACCAGACAGAGGCGGAGCCATGTTATAGGTATTGGGAGGAAAAGGTGAAAGTTTATGGACATAAATTTAAATAGTGGTGTGTTAGGATCTAACTCGGGATTACGGGATTGCACACACTACGTAAAGAGTTAATTTATTTAATAAATATATTTATATGTTTATTAAATTAAATCGAGCAATAACTTTAACCTTCGTTAAATTTAAGAGTTAAGGACTTAACGGTTAATGTGGAATAATTAATAAGAGTTAAAGAAAGATCCGAAATACCCTTTAGTGGGTTGGGCCGGCGGTGGAAAAAAGAAAAAAAAAGGAAGAAAGATTTTCTTGCCTTTTTTAGTTTATCTTGGACTACAAGTTTTGTAAGCCTATATAAACACATCAAAACCTTCATTATTTTTGCACCTCACTTTCTCTTGTCTCTCTCCTTTTGACCGATCAACTCCCACGGAACCCTAAAGGATTCGTTTGGTTTTGGTTTGGTTTTTGGGTTCTAATTGCGATCAATACCAAAAGGAAAAACGCCCTTTTTAGGGTTCCTTTTATCCTCTGGTTTTGGTTTAGCAATAATCTAGTCCTAGCCCCTCTCTAGGGTTGTTGGGTAGATTTTCCACAAGCGTAGAAGCTCGGTTTACACGTGCTAGAATCACGGTTAGCTCGTTGTATTACGTGTGTACAAGAACGTAATGTAGTCTTAATTTAGACTAGGGATGGCAAAAAAAACCGAACCCCACGGGGAAACCCGAAACCAGGAATAATTGGGGTGGGGCGGGTTAACTTTATTGGGTTATGGGGCGGGTTTGGGGCTTAAACGGGGATTTTTAATCGGGTTTGAGGCAAACGTGGGGAATAAGGTCCCCGATCCGCCCCACCCGATTAATATACACACATACATATATAAGTATTTTTATATAGTATTTTCTTACTATTTACGTCATAATAAATATTTCTTTAGTATTTTATCTTTTCACTATTACAAATTATTATTACAGAAATTTGTTTCATGTATTGTAAGTTCTTTGTGGTGTAACATATCATTATTTATGTATAATAGTATCGTTTTAAACCTTATAATTCTTGTTTGCAATTCATTATTATATAATTAGTAAGTTTTTATTACTTCAAGCTTATTTCTAACAGTCTAAAAGTAATAATAAATGTAAAATGATGTGGTTTTGATAGAAAATTTCACCTAAAGAGGATACTCGATAAGATCCCCGATTAGTACGGGGCGGTTTTGAGGGAGTATTGCGCCCCAACGGGGCACCCCGATTAAATTCCCGACGGGGATCGGGGCGGGTTTGGGGAGAACTTTACTAATCGGGTTTGGGGATGGGGACGGTCGCCCCGCCCCAAACCTGCCCCGTTTCCATCCCTAATTTAGACTATATCTTGGTAGTATTCATCATAAACCCTAATTGGTGATTCGTTGGTGATCTTGTGGATCTTCGCTATTATAAAGGTATGTAACCCTAATTCGATTAATTATAATTATGCTATTAATTATGATCTTGTTAAATCCCTTCCGCTATGTGTGCTTTGATCTCGTTTAGGATTTTATATAATTGTTATGAACTTTATAAACCTTCAGTGGCAACGAGAGCCGTTTTAACATGTTATAATTATCGAAAATCTAAAGTTTTTTAACTAATAATTGTTTTGAGTTAAGATTACATGTTTTTTAAGTTTTTTGAAAATTAGGGTTTGTTTTTTTAAATTAGGGTTTTGGCCGAATTTTTAATTAAAAAAATTGTTTTAAAACACTAAATTACATGTGGGATAATTTTAGATTACATTGCATGATTAATTGTTATGTCATGTATGGTTACGATCCCTAGAGATTTAATTGTTAATATTTGTGGAGAATCCATGATAACGTGCATGTTTTCATGGATCATAAAATTGTATGTTTATATGATTTTATGTGGTAATTGCTACGTTATTTGCTACTTGTTTATTTGATTCAATAAATCTAGAATTAGGGAAGACTTTTATATGAATATAAAAACCTGGATTTGAAGATTATTGAATAAATCGTATGCATGTGGCTATTTGATTCATTTATTGCACATATAAATTGTTATTATGTGTTTATGATTTAGTTTTTTTATACCTTATTGTTTTCATGCGTTTTATTTGTACGTTTTAAACAAGTGTAATTTTTTTTCAAGAAAAATAATATGGACTAAATCATATTAAAATTAAGATTTGTTTTGAGATCTAAATTACATAGGATTGTGTTGATTGGTATTTGCAGTAACAATTTAACGGCCTACTCTTTTTGACAAACTATAAAGTGGGTATAACGCACCGCTCGTCATGTACCCGGTTAAGGAAGGAGGTGTTATGCCATTAGTCGCTGACCGAATTCCCGGCTCGCCTCTGCGTCAAATTAAAATTACCTATGATTATTATTTGCATCATACCTTAAGATTGATTTACTACAAATTCACATCTGAAACACAATGAATAAGGTTATTGCTTTGTGCTCTAGCCGAGTTCTATGAGACGTACGTTGTGAATCGTTGTGAGTAATACTTTAAATTCACTAGTACAAAAATGGGTTTCGGTCACACATACCGAAATTCGTGTAGTCACAAATAAATTTTTTGTGTGACTGAATTCGCCAGTCATAAATAAACAGTCACACTTGAAGTCAGTTTGCATGACCATTTCATATTTTGTTTGTCACACATATGAATATTTACGTGACTAGGGCTAACAAATGCTTTTTGGATGAGTCGTTAGTCACTTAATAATTTGAGAGTGTTACCAAATCAAAGTCTGGTTCAAGTAGTAGTCACATTATACGTATACATGTGTGGCAAATATTTGTCATATACACATTGAATGTGACCAAAAATCATATATGGTCACATAGACTTATTTTACAAGTGACAAATTGATAAACAAGGTTGTCACACACATTATTTTAATGTGACTAGTATATTTTGTTAAATGTTAACCACACATGAATTTTGTGTGTGTGGAAAATTGAAAGTAGGTATTGAAACATTTGCCACTATATTTATTTAAATGTGACAAATATTTTACAATTACTTGAAGACTATGATCAAATATAATACATGATCACATTAAATTCTTAAATAATTATGTGACTATATGATTGCCAATAGTCACAACATTTGAGAAATGTGTATCTAAATTATACTTATGGTCACATTATAATGGGATTAACTATGAACAACACATTGAAAAAGCCACCCACTAAAATATTCATGTGACAAATGTTTATAACCAATTGTAATCTCTATTTTCACTAATGTTAATATTAGTCACATATTTAGAACCAAATATGTTCATGTGGCAAACTGGTTAAGTGTGTTAGTGTTTGAATGGAAGGTCTAGGGTTCGAGTCCTAGACCTTATTTTTTGCTATTTTTTTAAAACACAGTAAACCCTAAAAACATAGAAAACTCACACTTTCTACACGCCTAATAATGAGAATGCTCATTCTTGGAACTTCGCAAAAATTAATTACATGCATGAATATGCATTAGATGTTTATGTAGCCTGCTGACCCTTTGTATTCCATCCTTAGTTATATAAACAAGGATTAAGTAATGAAATTAATCATAACAAAAACACAACAAACACTTAATTATCAGCATTTTAAGAATCAAAAAATGGCTTCTTCATCAAAAAGAACATTTTCTGCTGCTTTTGAAGATACCAGTGCAGTTCCTAACAAGTATGTATCATTATTTATTTTATTAACGTTGTATGTTTGTTATCATTTAGTACTAATAATCTTTTATGTTCTTTTCAGGAAACCTTGTGTGGTGCCCAAAGTAAAAGCAAATGCAGATGGAGAGTTCCCTGCTGATTGTCCTTACGATGATAAATATGATGAGTACGATTGCTATGTTGAGGAAGCTTACGAACAAAGACAATGGAAGCTGGAAGACGAAGAGAATGCCCGACTTGAACAACAATGCCGGAGGGAGAAAGCTGCTTCCTTAAGAAGGAGGCAACAGGAGCAAGAACAACGCGAGAGGGAGGAAGCTGCTTCCTTTAGAAGGAGGCAAGAGGAACAGTGACGGGAGGAAGCGTATAGGAGGCAACTGGAGGAAGAAGGTCAAATCATTGATGATGATGTTTATTCTTCTGAGCATGAAATTGAAGAAGACGAAGACGAGTTCAAAGAGGCTTTAGATTACGATGAACTTCATTTGGCTTTTGATCCTGAGAAATCTTCAAAGTTTGATTAGTTAGAGAAACAAAATGTTTGTTTTATTAAAAACCTGTAATCCTTTAGTATTATTGAATTGCATTTATGTTTGATCAGTTTTCACCTTGTGTTATTTTTATTTTACTTTAGTCATTTCAAACTTTTCATTTTCAGTTTAATTAATAATTAAGCACATTGTTTGAACAAATTAGTTATTTATGTGAAATTAGACACGAATTGGAATAAATACTTGGGAGGACTAGTGAAAATATATTAAAAAGATAAAAAAATCTTAACTTGTGCTTGACTAGATAATGATTAAAAACAAAATAAGCTAAAACAAGCATCTTTTCAAGGAAATACTTAATATTAGCTTAGTTCTGAGTGAAGAATGGCCTAGCAGTATTGCTACAAACATATGCTCAAAACTTCAGAATAATAAGGCAAGAGCCTAACAACTTTATATCCAATTGGAAAATAATTGCAGATGTAATAGCAAAAACTTAAAAGCACCTTAGAGTTAAGCTAAGTTGAAAACATAAACTGCTAAAAGCTTAATTAGTTTTGGCGGGAGAATTAGGGAAAAAATTTGGGTTATAAGATTCATGATAGGTGTGAAAACACCCATCTTTTCTGCCACTTAATTACATTAAAACAGGACCTAAACGTATATTTTATGTCGTAAATGGCGGAATTATGCGTGGTTTGTGTTTTTATTGTGTTTCAGGGTCGAGAAGGTGAAAAGTGGAGAAAACACGGCTTTCACGGGCTTTTATTGAAGAAAAAGACGAAAGAAGAAGTCGAAAGATCAAGAGTGGAAAAAGAACGGAAGTCCAAGACCAATTCTGAAAATTTATCGAAGAAAAAGTCAAAAGACGGAAGTTTACTAAAAGCCGAAGAACTCAAGTCTAAATTGTGAAGAAATTATAAGACGAGTTCAAAGAAATCCCGAGACGAAGTCTGAAAAGTCGAAGAATTTAAGAAGACTAAAAGACTAAAAGACTGAGGACCAAGATAGAAAGAAAGAGGAAGCCACCAACCACTCCCCTCTCCTATAAATACCACCCTCACAACATGTGAGAGGGTTGGTTAGTTTTTAGGATTAGATTAGGAGTAGGTAGTTTCTCTCTCTAAACTTCTACTCTCTCTCTCTAGATTAATTTGTGTTTTAAGCTTTTGTTATTGAATCCATACTTTTTAATTAAGCTTTTAATTCATAATCTTCTTCCTTTCTTGTGTGATTTGTTCTTATTTTTCATTGTTCGTGTTCTTGAGTTTTTATGATTTTGATCAAGTGGGTTTGATTAATTTGGTTATGTTTGTTAGTTTTGATGATTTATTTGGATTGATTATTGTTAGTTGATATTTAGTGGTTGTTTTGGGTTAATCGTTCGTTTGATTTTGATTGATTTAAGGATAAGTCGTATTCACTATGCGTTCCCTGTTTTCCAGATAGATGTTTCTGTACTTTACTGATTCCCAGGCAACCTTCATCCGGAACTTGAAAAGTTCCGAATGAAGGAACCTTCATCCGGAACTTGAAAAGTTCCGAATGAAGGGACCTTCATCCGGAACTTGAAAAGTTCCGAATGAAGGAATTCATCCGGAACTTGAAAAGTTCCGAATGAAGGGACCTTCATCCGGAACTTGAAAAGTTCCGAATGAAGGGACCTTCATCCGGAACTTGGAAAGTTCCGAATGAAGGGACCTTCATCCGGAAGTCCAAAAGTTCCGAATGAAGGGACCTTCATCCGGAAGTCCAAAAGTTCCGAATGAAGGTCTGTCGTTTTCTTTCTGATTTTAATTTTAAGTTTTCTTCTTTTAAATTCAAGTTTGATTCTTCCCGCCTTTTTATTTATTTGAATTTTTATTCACTTTTCTTTTAGTTTAAGTTTTTATTTGCATCATTTACTTGCTGTTAAGTTTTAACTTTACGTCCTTTCATTTTTCGTCATTTATTTTTAAAGTTTTAAATATTGCACCGTTTACATTTAACTTGTTTTAATTTCTCATCATTTATTATTTAGTCTTGCTCATTTATTTTCCAAAACCAAAAATATTTGTTTCACCAAGAACAACTAATCTCACACAATCAACTGGAGATCAATTCGATTAGACACCGAGAAAACGAACTTTCAACGAGTAAAAATCTTGTTATTAAAATGGCGCCGCTGCCGGCTCTTTTCGTGAAGATTGAAGGTTTTTTGTGAGTGACGCGTTGGCTTTTGGTACCCGTTCACTTGTGAACGTTATTTTTCTTGTCAAAAATTTTCAAAAATCCAAAAACATTTGAAAAATCATAAAAAGCATTTCTTTTTCAAAGTTTTGCACCAAAAATATTCTTCTTGCTTATCTATCTTTCTTTATGGATTTTTATGTCCTTTGCGTCCGGTGTGGGAAACAATTATCTGGGAACAACTCTTGTCAATGGTGTACATGTGAGCGGTGCGGAAACGATATCGACTACACACAATCCGGATTTTGTCCTTTGTGCAACTCGATTAATTCGTACTTTTTGAACCTACCTCCTGTTCCCCCGTGCATCTATTGTGGAAGCGATTCTCATTGGCATGTTTCGTGCCCGGTTCGATACCCGTATGGTCACGGGCAAGACCCGGGGTACAATTATGACAATGACAATAGCTATCCACAAGACGCACCTGATTTTTCTCCACACCCGGTTTGCAACAACTGTGGGGGTCCTCACGATACCTATTATTGTCAACCAATGAATTATTATGAGCAAAATCCGGATCCTCAGTTTTCTTCACCTATGGATTATTATGAACCAAACCCGGTTTCTAATTATTCCCAACCGATGAACAACTATGAGCCACAACCGTGTTATAATTCCGGTTTTCACAATCTTGAGCCCCCACCACACTCACTCGATCATCAGCCTCGTCACGGGATGAGTTACCCAGAACCAATTGTCGATCTTGCTACAGCTTTCCAAGCACAATCAAAAGAGCTTTTACACACGCTGCGAACTTGTATGGAGTCATTTGTACAGCAGCAAGATCTGACGAGTACCCATATCCCTGAGCACATTATTGGCCCTATAAATAATGAAGAGAGTGATGACGACATTGAGGTCATTTTCGACGAGGAGGAATTTCTTAAGCAAAATACTTCACTCATTAGTGATGATAGTTTTCACATTCCTGAGATCGATGAGTTTCTTGCTATTGATACACCCGTGGAATACACATCCGGGTATGCTGATGTGGATGGAGATATACTTTTTCTAGAGGATTTACTACACGATGACACTACACCTTCTATCCTAGAGGTGGAAAGATATGAATCTACTGAAAAAGGGACACAGGTGGAAGGTAATTGTTCTCATACTTCTCATATTATATTGCCACCTCATCCTCCCACGTGTACACCCAAGCGGGTGATGTATCACTTTTACTCTACTCGTTTCATACCGGGAAATGAGGATGAGTGTTTTGATCCGGGAGGTGACATTGATTATGCTATGATGGATAACAATACGGCTTTGCCGTTTGCTCAGCATCCATTGTCTTTGGGGGATGACAATGTGCTCACTATACCCAACCCACCTCCCGTGGATCTTGACTTCACATACTATACGTATGTTGAAAGGACCTTTCTCCCTTTCAAAACTTATCCCCCCGCCTCTCCTTTGTTGATGTCAACCGGGAACGAGGATAAGGTCTTTGATCCCGGTATCACATTCGAGGCTTCCCCATGGACCATTTAATTCGGGGACGAGTCAGGCTCGTGACTCGGTCAACAAAAACAAGCGCTTTTTGGGAGGCAACCCAATTATCTATCTATTTTCATCATAAGTGTAGGGGGAGCCCCGTTGGTGTTTCTTGTTCTCTTTCTTATCATATGCAGGGATTAGAGTTTCAAAGACACACTCTTGATGACTTTTGACGAACCGTGATTCCGTGTTCCCTTCTTCCCGGTTCTATCCTAAACTCTTTTCGATTCACTATTTTATATTTCTCAATATTAAAATAGGAATCTCTTTAGTTGTCTCTTCCTTAGCAAGATTTAAACAACGTGCACAATGTCCTAAGTGTAGGGGAGTTTACTCCCACATGCTTAAACATTGAGGACAATGTTTATATTAAGTGTAGGGGGACTTCTATCGAAGTTAAGTGGCCTTTTCCTTGTATTTGTCCTCATTTTAACCGGAAAATCAGTTTTTCGACATTTTTCAAAAATTTTAATCTATTTTGGCCTAGTTGTAGTCTCCTTTATTTTTGTTACTTTCTAGCATTTTAATAAAATGGTTTTAGCAAGTTTAGATATCTTAGATATATTAGGCCCGTTGTGAATATTTTGACTCAACCCGAGTTTACTTATCCAAGTTCACTCTAGCTAGTATCCTTAACCATGTAGACCTTAATTGGTTTAGTAGGCTAAGCATCCACGAATCTCATTTCTTGAGATTTTAAATTGTGGAGAACGAGAAATGAAAGAGTTGGTTACAAGTTTGGTATTCTCTCATTAACTTATGTGAGTTAATTATGATCTTTTTCTCTCATCACTTGCTAATAAATTATCTGCAATAAGTAAGGTCGTACGATTTGAAAAGTTACTTAGCTTCTAGCCCAAGATCGTTTAAAAGTTGCTCGGTAATGATAAGAGTTCATAGCCAAGGCATAACTTATGAAGCGGGGCGCGAAGATTGGCGAGTCCGAAAAGGCCCTAACAAGGCATGAGGATTCAATTTTATTGCTGAAGATCCAAAGTGATGTGAAAAGCATTATTCCTAAAGTCAATATGAAGGATCAAGACTCACGACGAAAAGCAATCAACTCCCATAAAGATCATGGAGAAGTCTATCCGAAAAGACCCTAACAAGGTATGAGGATAAATAGATCCAAGTCCGAAAAGGAGGCGGATCGTTGTATCTCAAAATCCCAAATAGAGATTGAAGAAATAATCATGAAGTCGTGGTCAACAAAGTTGGAGTACCCCTCAAAAGTCTCCAAGTGAAGAAACTCTATTATGATGAGAAGACCATTATCTCAAGCACGTCTCTCAAGATATGAAGTATGAAGTACATGCCAAATATCGGCCCGAGAAAGGTCTCAAATCGTGAACCAAGTTATGCCAAGATATGAACTTTTTGATATCCCGAGAAGCAGTTTTAAGAGATTTTGTCCTTTAGCTAACTATTGATCAAATCGTCCTACTTTGCTTTCAGCCTAAATAAATTATCGAAATAAGTCAACAATGCATCCTCGTGATCATTCAAGTCATCAATAAAATATAAGAGATACCCATAGGAATAAGGGAGTTTAAGTGATTAATTGAACCGCATGAGTAAATGTTTGCTATGCTAACTTGTACTAACAATGATCTTGTTTTTAAGCTTGGCATGGGGAACGTGAAACTTGAGAGTGATAAACATTCATGACACACAAGCCCTAATGTAAGTCTTAGATTTCTTTACATGTTTCTTCCTTGTTGCATCTTGTTATTTTCTATCTTTTTGATTTTCCTTAGTTGTTTAATAAAGGCCAAGGTAGGTTGATTATGATGGAAAATGTAAACCTTGCTTTATCACTAAGCATTGCATGAGGGCATTGCAATGGTTAAGTGTAGGGGATTTGATAGGTGTGAAAACACCCATCTTTTCTGCCACTTAATTACATTAAAACAGGACCTAAACGTATATTTTATGTCGTAAATGGCGGAATTATGCGTGGTTTGTGTTTTTATTGTGTTTCAGGGTCGAGAAGGTGAAAAGTGGAGAAAACACGGCTTTCACGGGCTTTTATTGAAGAAAAAGACGAAAGAAGAAGTCGAAAGATCAAGAGTGGAAAAAGAACGGAAGTCCAAGACCAATTCTGAAGATTTATCGAAGAAAAAGTCAAAAGACGGAAGTTTACTAAAAGCCGAAGAACTCAAGTCTAAATTGTGAAGAAATTATAAGACGAGTTCAAAGAAATCCCGAGACGAAGTCTGAAAAGTCGAAGAATTTAAGAAGACTAAAAGACTAAAAGACTGAGGACCAAGATAGAAAGAAAGAGGAAGCCACCAACCACTCCCCTCTCCTATAAATACCACCCTCACAACATGTGAGAGGGTTGGTTAGTTTTTAGGATTAGATTAGGAGTAGGTAGTTTCTCTCTCTAAACTTCTACTCTCTCTCTCTAGATTAATTTGTGTTTTAAGCTTTTGTTATTGAATCCATACTTTTTAATTAAGCTTTTAATTCATAATCTTCTTCCTTTCTTGTGTGATTTGTTCTTATTTTTCATTGTTCGTGTTCTTGAGTTTTTATGATTTTGATCAAGTGGGTTTGATTAATTTGGTTATGTTTGTTAGTTTTGATGATTTATTTGGATTGATTATTGTTAGTTGATATTTAGTGGTTGTTTTGGGTTAATCGTTCGTTTGATTTTGATTGATTTAAGGATAAATCGTATTCACTATGCGTTCCCTGTTTTCCAGATAGATGTTTCTGTACTTTACTGATTCCCAGGCAACCTTCATCCGGAACTTGAAAAGTTCCGAATGAAGGAACCTTCATCCGGAACTTGAAAAGTTCCGAATGAAGGGACCTTCATCCGGAACTTGAAAAGTTCCGAATGAAGGAATTCATCCGGAACTTGAAAAGTTCCGAATGAAGGGACCTTCATCCGGAACTTGAAAAGTTCCGAATGAAGGGACCTTCATCCGGAACTTGGAAAGTTCCGAATGAAGGGACCTTCATCCGGAAGTCCAAAAGTTCCGAATGAAGGGACCTTCATCCGGAAGTCCAAAAGTTCCGAATGAAGGTCTGTCGTTTTCTTTCTGATTTTAATTTTAAGTTTTCTTCTTTTAAATTCAAGTTTGATTCTTCCCGCCTTTTTATTTATTTGAATTTTTATTCACTTTTCTTTTAGTTTAAGTTTTTATTTGCATCATTTACTTGCTGTTAAGTTTTAACTTTACGTCCTTTCATTTTTCGTCATTTATTTTTAAAGTTTTAAATATTGCACCGTTTACATTTAACTTGTTTTAATTTCTCATCATTTATTATTTAGTCTTGCTCATTTATTTTCCAAAACCAAAAATATTTGTTTCACCAAGAACAACTAATCTCACACAATCAACTGGAGATCAATTCGATTAGACACCGAGAAAACGAACTTTCAACGAGTAAAAATCTTGTTATTAATTCACCAAAGTGGAAAGCCTTAACCGGATGTGTAACAGGAAACTTTGACACAAAATTCTTGGTTATATGTATTATGCATCTAGGATTATACAACTCACAACATGAATAAATAAAATACAAGATGAACCATGTTTAAATCCATGAAATACAAGTCTAATTTCATAATATTGATGATAATATTGAAGGTTTATAAAAAAGTGTGAATGACAACATATTTGCATTCCAAAAAATAATGGATACACCCATCCATTCAAATTAGTGTTTAAAATTGTTTACATAAACTATACCTACACTTAACCGAAATAGTCTAAAGAAGATTCATCAGAAACATCCATAAAACAGAGATAACAAGTTCTTCCATACCTTACCTCCTACAGGTTCCTCCATAGTCTACCCCCTCTTCCTTTTTCCTAGCTTTGTTTCAAATTCTTTCAATTTTTTTGGACAAGGCAGGAAACATACTGCATTTCTGATAGGTGGGGGCCTTTCTGTTGTAGAAAATGGAGACCGAGAAGATGACTCTACTTTTGGTGTACATCCCCTGCTAACCCTTGGACTGAGTATCTGTTTGGATGATCCACTCGCCTTGCCTGCAGTCTGACTGGATGAGCCAATAGCTTTGCCTTTCTTATTGGACGGTGAATTAGTCTCTCCCTAAGTATCGTCCGAACTACAATCATCTGTAGAGGTGATGGAATACTTGGAAGGTTCATCCTGGTCATCATGAAATGGGTGCTGGAAGTCTTTAGTGTTTACATGTTCAATGCTTTCATGTAATGGCAACATATCTTCCTCAGAGCTTTCAAAACTTTCATCTGATGATAGCGTATCTTCTTTAGAGCTTTAAGAGGAATCAATGATGATAACATCTGTAAATTACAAGACAAATTTTAATAAATTCAGATACTAACAGCCACCCAGATACTCAAAACAATAAAACATTCATATACAAACTTATTATAGGTTAAAAGTTAATATACTAACCTCCCTGCAACAGTCTCTGTTTGAAATGTTGGAATTCCCTTTCAAGCTTTTCCACCCTATTATGTAGGTTAGAAAGAGCAGTTGTGGTATCAGTTTCCATTGAACTGTTTCCTTTTTATTTGTTTTTCAAGTCACCTCCTGTATCTACATACCATAATACCGCATAAGTTAACTACAAATACATAATCACGTGTCTGCTATAAAGTTTAACAGCTACACATAAACGACATCTTAAGCCCGTTTGCTCTTCGAGCTAGATATCTCCACGATTCCTCTATCTCGTGAACATGTTCATCTTCGTGCCCAATATATGAATCCAATATGGACCTACTTCTTTTTCGTTTATCCTTTTTTATGTAAGTAGCTCAAAATTTGACATTCGCATTCGGTCTTTGATTGATATCAATATCATCAATACCCATGAAAAAGCGAATATGAGTGCCAAAGTAAGAGGTCCTTTACTAAAGAGGCTAAACAAAAAGATGTTAATGCATATTGAATTCACATATTGGGCACGAAGATGATGATTTTCACGAGAAAGAGGAATCATGGCGATATTTCCCTCGAAGAGGAAACGGGCTTGAGATGTCGTCTTTGTGGAGCTGTAATACTTTATAGCATACATGTGATACCGAAGCTAGTGAATAACTATATTTCTCTAAAGGTTAAATCTTAGTTTACTTACCTCCCTTCAACTGTGTCTGTTTAAGAAGTTTGAATTCCCTTTCAAGCTTTTACACTCTATTATCTAGATTAAAAAAAATGCTTTATCAACTTCTGTTGATCCCTTGCCTTTTTCTTTTTTCATTAAGTTAGCTCTTGTATCTGCATCGGCATATAACCAACATATAAACAACATATAAACAACATAGTAAATGAACCAATGCAACTATGAAAACGTATAGACTTCCTGGCCAACATTTTTGAATCTAAGATGGCATCGACAGATGAACCTACATATTTTCGTTTACCCTTTTTTATGTAAGCCCCTCTTACTATGGCCGTCGCATTATCTTTTTCTTGGGCATCACTACCATCAACTAAGGTCTTTACTGAGCGACCCGTTTCCTTTTTGTTGATTGGTCGAAGGTTTTCCTTCCCATTTGTAAATTTTGGCGCTTATTTCGGCATCAAATTATCCGAGTCGTCACTCTGAACACGCTCACTCTCACTTTGAGTTTCAGTATCGAAATATAATCCACACACGGATCAATCCAAATACTAAATGCATGATATAAACCACACAAGTCTGTATCTACATACTCAACTGGAAAGAGTATTCAGATACTGAAACTGAAAATGAAAAGAGAGTATTCATAGTGGTGACTCGGATAACTTGCTACCCCATGAAGCCCCAAAATTGGGAACTGGGAATGAAAACATTCGACTAATCAACAGAAAAGAAAAGGGTTGTTTATTAAAGACCGTAGTTGATGTTAACAAGGACCATGAAAAAGGGAAATGACACGGCCATAGTAAGAGGTACTTACATAAAAAAGGGTAAACAAAAAGATGTAGGTTGTTCTATCGATGCCATCTTAGATTCAAAAAAGTTGGCCAGGAAGTCTATACGTTTTCACATCATGATAATCAAACCTAATCTCAACTCAAATGTTTATTCTCTATTCTCGAGTCTTATTTTAAAGGAATGAAAGGGGGTGGAATGGGAAGGGCAAAGTAGGGGAGGATATTTTAGTAAAACCAACCATTAGCTAACAACACAACAAGGAAGATGCAAATACATGATGTTATTCCTTTATGACCAGGACAAACGAAACTCATAATCTAACTCAGAAAGATGCAAATACATGATCTGACTCCTTTTTTACTATACCTAATAACTTGATCAGAATGCATTTTTGCATGATAAAAAAATTAGCATGTAATGGACATATATAAAGGAGATGCCAGTTACGAATAACTTATGTAAAAGGTAGAAACCCTAGTAGAAATATATAAAATGTGGATGAATAATAAGGATATAAATGTAATTTTATACAAGCCTAACCCATTTTTCTTCCCAATCCCCCCAAAATTGGGCGGAACAGATATACATAAAAATGCCTGCACCTTTCCTTCCTTCCTCCTTCCCGTTCCCTACCCTTCCTTCTTCAAAAAACTTAAGAACAACATTTTTTTAATTTCCATTTCCATACTCTTCCATCCCTTTAAAAAAACTTGAGAACCTAAGGTTTCTAGTATGACCAACCCCTTTTTTAAAAATTTATGGTGTGTTTTTTTAGCTTATATAATGGGCTTATTTAAGCTATTTTTTGCTTATATAAGCCTATGTTTAATAAAATTTTAAGCCCATGGCTTATATAAACTTAAGTTAACATGAGGGTAAAATGGTAAATATGTATATAAGCCCAAACCTTCCTAAAAAAGCCACATTTTTATGGCTTATCATAACACCCATATATAAGTTTATAAGCCCACTAATATAAGCTTAGCCAAACACTTGGTTTGAGCTTATAAGCTCATTATATAAGCTAAACCAAACACCCCCTTATCTCCTGTATCTACATCATCATATAACCAACAAAATACTTGAACCATTTATCATTTTCACTACTCCTAAAACATTACATAGTAAACACTAACTAATGATCCATCTAACGCCTTTCTCATAAACATATAAACATAAAATTTCACAAAATTGACCTTTAATACGTGCCTTCGTAGATTCATCAACCTTCATAGCTTCATCAACCTTCATAGCTTCATCAACCTTCGTAGCCTCGTCTACCTTGTCATCTATATAACAAATATTAAAACAGAATCAATTATTGGTATTTTCGTAACATGCAACATCATCAAAACAAAGACAAATCATCAAAACTTCAATAATACTGTTGCGAAGTAAAAACCCTAACCTTGTTTTGATTTTCCTTTAGTCCGTTTTTTTAAATCTAACTGCATCAAGTCTTCAACAATAGTGTTAGTAATCGGATCAGGATATCTCCAGTTGGTTCGATACTTATCTATCACATAATCAATCATCTCAGGAGTGATCTTAAAATCAATATCCAACTGGTTACTTAGGTTAGATTTATCAGGGTTTGGAGATTTGTTACTGTTGGTGTCTGGGTGGGTGGGTGGTTGATTCATTATTTGACCTCGGGATATTGAATGTGTGTGTGTGTGAGTGAGTTATTAGTGGACGGGGTACCGGTGCAATATATCAAGTTGCATGCAAATTAAACGATTCACTTTTTAGACACGTTAGTATAAGTCGAGTTTAGTAGTATAATCTTATTAATTTTTCATGATTTTATTAATTGAACTTTACCTTACATGATTATTGGATAATTAAATTAAAGCATGTTATTAATATAATTAAACCTCGGTTAAAAATTAATATAACATAATTAAGCTATGTTTCTTAATTAATTAAATGTAACATGAATAATTAAATTAATAATTATTTTAACCTAAAGTTTATTTAAATAAAATGGCCATGTTTAATTATCATGATAATTATATTAATAATTATAACATAAATCTTTTTTATTAATTATATAATATAAGTCGGGTGATTAAACTGTTTTATGACTTATTTCAACAAGCTCACGTATGAATGTAACATAAACGATGATTGATTTGTTAACTGATAGATTTTAAAACATTAAAGTTTTTAAAAAATATGAAATGTCAAACCCATCTATCTCGAATGATGGTAACCCTAAATCATAAACCTTAACCAATTAAACCATAAACACAAATTAAACCAAAAACCAATAATAAAACCAAAATCGCAAACCTGAAACCATTTAACCGTAAACCATAAACCATTAAACCATAAACCTTAATTAAACCATAAATCATAATCATGCATACCATAAACCATAAACCATAAACCCTAAACCCTAAACCATAAACCCTAAACCCTAAACCGCAAACCTTAAGCCCTAAATCTTAACCCCAAAAAACCCTAAACACTAAATCATAAACCTTAAACCATTTAACCTTAAATTATAAACATTATACCATTAATTAACTCTTAAACTACAAACTATAAACCTTAAACCCTAAACCCTAATCCCTGAACCTTATACCAATGAACCATATATAAACACTAGATCATAAATATTAAACCATATAACCTTATACTATAAACATTAAACCATTAATTAACCATTAAACCACAAACCCTAGCTAAGTAAACCTTTAATCCTAAACCTTAAACCCTAAACCCTAAACCCTAAACCCTATACCGCAAACCCTAAGCCCTAAACCTTAACCCTAGAGATGGCAACGGGGCCGGGTTTGCGGGGAATGGTTGCTACCATCCCCATCCCCAAAGTTAAATATCTATCCCCATCCCCGTCCCCATCCCCATTGGGGATTACAAACTACATACCATCCCCATCCCCAGCGGGGAACGGGGATCCCCAATGGGGAATCAGGGATTTTTTTCCCCGTTACACAATTAGCATTTAAGCTATGTATCAAATGAAGCAACCGTTACGAATAACACAATAGGGTAATATCAAGCAACATTAACGAGATTAACATTCATGCGATCATGCTCATTATTAATAATAACAAAATTAACACACAAGAGCTTATCCTAGAACGTTAGTGTCAAAGGACATATTAACTATCGATTGATAGTGTTTCAAATATCTAACAGATATTTGAAACATACAAGATATATAAATATATATGTAGAATAAGGATATTTGGGGGCGGGTTCGGGGACGGTTTTGGGGAACCAAGGGTATTACCATCCCCGCCTCCATACCCGCTTTTTACTAACGGGGAATCCCCACCCCCATCCCCATACCCGGTCAACTCGAGGAATCCCCAGTCAAATCAGATTCGGGTATCGGATTCTCCGCCGGGTTCGGAGTTTTTTGCCATCTCTACTTAACCCCAAAAACCCTAAACACTAAATCATAAACCTTAAACCATTTAACCTTAAATTATAAACATTATATCATTAATTAAACCATAAACCACAAACTATAAACCTTAAACCCTAAACCCTAATCCCTGAACCTTATACCAATGAACCATATATAAACACTAGATCATAAATATTAAACCATTTAACCATATACTATAAACATTAAACCATTAATTAACCATTAAACCACAAACCCTAGCTAAGTAAACCATTAATCCTAAACCTTAAACCCTAAACCCTAAACCGCAAACCCTAAGCCCTAAACATTAACCCCAAAAAACCCTAAATACTAAATCATAAACCTTAAACCATTTACCCTTAAACCATTTAACCTTAAACTATAAACATTAAACCATTAATTAACCCTTAAACCACAAACCATAAACCTTAAAACCTACACCCTAAACCCTAAACCATGAACCCTAAACCCTAAACCAATGAACCCTAAACACTAGATCATAAATATTAAACCATTTAACCTTATACTATAAACAATAAACCATTAATTAACCATTAAACCACAAACCCTAGCTAAGTAAACCATTAATCCTAAACCTTAAACCCTAAATCCTAAACCCTAAACCGCAAACCCTAAGCCCTAAACCTTAACCCCAAAAAACCCTAAATACTAAATCATAAACCTTAAAACATCTAACCTTAAACTATAAATATTAAACCATTAATTAACCCTTAAACCACAAACCATAAACCTTAAACCCTAAACTAGTGAACCATATACACTAAATCATAAACTCAACCATAAATAAACCATAAACCGTAACCCAATACCAAAGTAGAATGTCCTCACCCTAACCTTATTAAACCGTCCATTAAAAATCGACCTTATTCATAATAAATTGCTTGAGATAATTATTCAAGGTGATTGATATAAACCTCAACTAAATCACACATACTGTTAAAAATACAAAAGATATTTATCTTGCGGTTTTCAAGCATTATTATAACCTAATATATTTAAGTTATTTAACTATAATTTTAATTATGTTTAAAATTAAAGTAATATTTTAATTTTTTGTTTTTCATAAAAATAAAACGTATATGCCTTTTTATTTACTTATTAACTTTAAAAAATTAAATTTATTATTAACTTTTAAAAATATTTAAGTTATTTAATTATTAATATATTTAAGTTATTTAATTATTTATATATTTAAGTTATTTAATTATTTATTTGTTATTAACTTTAAAAATTAAATGTTAATTATACTTTTATTATTAAGTAAATTTAATATTTACATTTTCATTAAACACACATAATATCCGGTAACCATCTTGTAACCGCCACCATTTTTGACCATTTTCACAATCACACAGGAAGAACGAACCCTAAATTAACCACCCAATAACCGATCAAAAAAATCAAACCTCATAAACAATAGTCGCCAATCTACATAATCATTAACAACATGAAACATCAAGAAAGAGGTAATGCAAAAATCAGTATTGTTTAATTTAATATTAGGGTTCATACGAATAGTGTAAGTTTGTTACTGATATTAGAGTTTACACTTACTTTTAATGCATGTATGTGGACCTATGTCATATTTAATTAACGTGATTCAGTTTATAGGATTAACCCTTTTTAATGTGTTTATATGGTCTATGTTTCAATCTAGGATATGGGTTTTGTTAATGTGTCTGGATATGGTCCCATGGTATGTTATAGTTTAAGGATATGATCCCCTATACAAGCATATGTATAAACAAATCCAGATGTTATTAGGGCATCAACAACCATGATACACATTCTACCAAACACTCCCTTCATCGACATATAACTAACATTAATATGTACATGTTTGTAGAAGTAATTCATATAGAATCCGACACTTCATCATCTACTTCTGAAAGTGCTAAATTTCACCCACCCCTAGCAATACAAGTCTTATTCATAGTTTGCCAAGAAGTTCTTCAAGTACTCCCTCTTTTCGTCCTCTACTGTTTCAAACTCCTATTGTAGGCATACATAATATCACAAGTTCTTCATCTGTTCGTCCTTCTTTGTTTCAAACTCCTAATGCCACAAGTTCGTCCGCTCGAGTTCGTCCTACCTCTGTTGGTCCTGCCTTGCTTCAAACTCAAATTTTAGGTGTACCTAATGCCACAACATCTTCAAAAAAGTTCGTCCTCCCTCTATTCGTCCTCCCTGTTTGGAAACTCCTATTCTATTCAAACCTACTACAGAGGATGAATCAGATTCATCTGATGAGGATGAAGACACTAATGATGCCGAGGTAGATTCTAGTGATGAGGAGGAAGATACAAGTGATGAGGAGAAAGACACGAGTGATGAGGATTATGAGTTAGAACTCAAGAAGAATAACAATTCTAAAGGTAAATCCGTTTAAACTAAAAGTTTATGGTTTAATGTACATCATTGTGAAGTTTTAATTTATTCAACTTAATGCTATGTGAGGTTCAAAGTCAAAGCCGACTGCTTACTCGAAAGGATATAAGAAAATTTCAAACAAGGTATAGTTAAGTTGTTATGTGTTTATGCATAAAGCTGTATACGTTTATACCATCGATTAATTGTTTTAAAAACATGATGTGGTCAAATATCAGGAGGAATGGGAAAACATAGATTGGATTAGGAAGATCCCTTTCTTTGACTCTAGTGATGAAGAATTAGTTGCTCAAGCTGATGCTCCAAGACGAAAGCACACTCCCAGATCAAAGCACACTCACAAAGTTCCATCTTCTCAAGCTAAAGTTCCAAGACCAAATGTCGTTGTTGGCCTAGCCAATAAAAAAACTTGGAAAGAAATTGCTGAGAAGGGTCGGTCAAGGAATGCTGCAGAGGGGAGCAACAACAAAGGCAAAAGGAAGGTTGGATGATGTCAGTTCTCCCTGTTTAATAGGAATAATTTTTTTGAGTTTTGTTGGTCTGGTATTTCTAGGCACCTGTTGTATTATCAAACTACAGGTTGCAACAATTTAATAGATTTGTATGCATTACTAGCATTATGAAATAATTATAAATTATCTGTAATCAACAATATGGTTTGTTAACTAGTTAATATAAGTATTTTAAGTTCATGTACAATTCAATATCTGTACTCAAGCAATTATCAGTTATCTATCAAAGGTTTTTGGTTGAATGTTAAAATGTGTAAAATAGTATAAAATTCTGTTCAAATTTTATTTTTACCAGGAAACTCAAAGGGAAAGTTTACATAGTTTGAATGTCTAATTTGGAGGCAAATTGGAGTTCAAAATATTTGGTTGTTTAATTTTTGTATTTGGAGCCAAATTTTTCACGAAAATTTTGAATGTCGATGCTAAGTTAATGCATATGCAGTTACCATAATATTCTAATTCCATCTCCATCTCAAATCCTGATTTTTCTCCAAAATCACAAAATATACCATAATTTTCTAACTCCATCTCCATCTCAATTACTGCCATCACTAGTTTCATACCATTTCCACTTATTGTTCTTGTACACATGTCAATAATCATGAACACTGAAAACAATGATCAAGTTTATATTGTTAATGATGATGATTATTTGGCTAATAATGATGATGTAAATCACGATAATGAAGGAGGTTATGAATCAGAGGATTATGGTGATCAATCGGATGAGGATGAAGACATCAGTAAACCGAAGGTTGTTAATAAGAGGGGTATAACTAGGTTAGCCAAGTTTTGGATAAAATATGAAAAACCAGATGTCATGAAGATAAATGTGAACTTTGATGCACTGAATAGAATATCAGGGCCAAACAAATCATTGTTTATAAGTTTTTTAGGAGACACGGTTCGGGAGCAGATAGGATTAAAGATTCTATCACGGAAAGATATGAAGGAGGAAGCAAGAGAAAAACTTTAGACTGAAACGACGGTACAAATACAAAATTTTTTACCCAACTATTAGTCGTATTCCTACATTTACTTTAACATTATGTTAATATGTGCAGCAATACTTTGAATTTGATGTGTCCTACACAAAGTTGGTTATGAATAAGCTAGGTGAACTGCTAAGAAATTTCAGAAACAAATTGACAGCAAAGCACATAGTTCCCAACCTAGATAATCCTGAAAAACTAAATGTAGTTCCAAAGAATTACAAAGCAATTGTCAAAGCCGAACACTGGGTTGCTTTTGTAAACCATACGGCGACAGAAGAACTTAAGGTTGTTAATTTCTATTTCGTTTTACATTTATAAACACCGTATGTATGCATTTTTTGGAAACTCCGTATGACAAACACAGTCTGTTACGTACTAGCAACTTCTCATCCAGTAATCTTTTTTGTTAGGTGAAATCAGCTGCTAATAAATTGGCGCGTTCCAAGTCTCTTTATCAGCATACAATAGGACGTGGTGGTTATGTATATATAAAAGAGCAAATGGTAAGGTTATATTGGTGTAATATCTAAACACTGTTGTCCATGTTGGTTTAACTTTTCATCTGTATGTATTTGATGTTTGGAAGATCATAAGAAAAGAAATTACACCAGATCAAGAACCCCCTGTGGTGTATTGTGTTTTAATGGAAGGGTTAGACAAGAAGGAAAAGAGACAGATGATGAAACAATCAAAGTTGGCACTAAGATTGTAAGTGTTATTGCAAATTTTTTTATATAATGTTTATATTCGTATAATAAATTATTTACCATTTTTTGTGTGCAGCTGGAAGCAGAGGAACAGATCAGAGATGGAACCTTAACGGTTGATAGTGGCTCAGATTCATTATCACATGTATTAGGAAAGGAAAAGGGAGGGTATGCACGAGGAGTGGGAGGCAGATTTACGTACAGGAAGTTCTTTGATCTACCTAGAAGGAAACAAGGAACTGATGTAAGGATTGCGTTGCTTGAAAATGAACTTGAGAAGGAGAGACAGGTGCGTAAAGAAAAGGAGGATACGGTCGCTGAATTAACCACCAAGATGTCACAAACACAGGAAACTATTGAAAAAATGTTGAAAGTTATGTCTTCACAAGGGGTTAATATAGCCGAGTTAATGCCAAATCAGTCAAATGTAAGACTAGTTTTCTAATTTTGATTTGATGATTTTCAGTCTGTAATACCATTAACAATTAACATACTTATATGTTGCAGGTATTACAACTAGAACATAATGCATTAAGCAAACTAGCTAGTGAAGAGAAAAGGACGCCGATCAGTGGTGGTGGACTTCAGAATGGTGTGTTATTTCGAATGTCTAAGACAACTGCAACTTCGAACAAGGATTTGGACACTACAACTGCAGCGGCAACTACAACTGCGAAGAAGGTAAGTTATAAAAAAAACCATGTTTGGTTTCTAAATTGTACTATACATGACTTATTTACTGTGTTACGTATATATGCAGGTACCTACTAGAACTAGGTTAGCAAAAAATAAGACAGGATCGTTGGAAAAGAAGTCTCCACTTCAAAATTCCCAATCTCAAGAAGATATTTATCCAGCTTTCAGATCACAACAAAATTTGTCTCCCTCGACATAACAAGACGTACCTATTGCATCATTACGAAAGAAGCGTACACCTTCTAAATCAAAAGTAAATCAGTCTCTACCATCACTACCAGATGTAAGTATTTCATCATTTTTCATATAATTACTTGTTTAATTTATTTGTCATTAACGCATGTAAACATTTTTTCTTCAGACATTTAAGTGCAAACTGTGGAACATATCTAGGAAAATGATCATTGGTAACGGTAGGGTATACAAGTCTAAGGATGGAGACAATGTAATGATTCATAACCAACCACTACAAAAAAATTGCTACAAAGTTTCAGTTGATGAATCCTTAGTGGATGCAGCATTCATACCTGATGCCGGAAATAATGGTTTAAAAACTGTTAAGGATGTAAAAGGTAGTTTCATGGCATGGCCAAAGGAAAAGGTTATTTTTTCGGAAGAGGTACATACACTTGATTTATCATCCTCCATATACATAGCTTTTCATATTTAGTTCAATGTTTAATACACGGCTTTTGTTTCCATACAAGAAACAACACCACCAAATACCCTGAAAGTTGTTGTTGAAAGTGCACCAAAGATAGGATCTAAGCGCTCGATGAATGTTCCAGCAGGCAGTACATTTACGACTATTACTCATATGCAGAAACAAGCTAGGAATAACAGGGCTCAAAAGACTTTACAATACGGTGATTCAAAGTCTTTACAAATGTGATTCTATGAGAAAAGTATGTTACTTGAGAATAATACGACATTACATTTGTTGATTTGATTATGTACATTCAATTTTATATATTAATGCAATTGAAATTTGATTTCTAGAATTTTGTTATTTGTTTTTATTGAATTCTGAAAGGTTACTAGAAGATGAAACATAGTCACACTTATTCACATTCCAATGTGTGACTACATATCATAAAAATTCACACAAACATACAATTCTATGTGACTATTGGATGCATATAGTCACACAAAATACAATTTGCTTGACTTGACAAAGCATACTGTAACACCCCATTTTGGAAATGGAATATTACGCATAATCATGGCGTGTCATCAAAGCATACAAGGATAAATGTCTAAGCATTATTCAACCATAAAAGGGAAATACCGGAATCAAACATCGGTAACCCCAAAGTAAAGCTCATCACACACAAACATTAATACTGAAAAAGGAAAGGACGAAACAATGTCCATAGCAACTGTATCAAAGTAAAGGAAATGCATAAAGTAAAGAAAGACAGTAAAGCTTCCAGTCCATATGCACCTACGTTTGAGATCTACGAGCGTCCCTGAGTACCTGCCGTTTTGGGAACATGAAAAGGAAAACGGCTGAGCAAGACGCTCAGTGCACGGATGTACAATATATCATGAAATAGGATAAGCATGTAACATATAACAGCGGAAGACTAAGTTCTGAGTAAACTGGTTAAGTATTAAGAAAACTGGTTTTATAGTTTGAAAAGCCTTATGTTTATCTCGTGAAAAACTGTTTTAACATATATATACCATAGCCCATATAGGTCATGAAAAGGTCACATGCATGAATACTTGGAGGGGTGACCTCATCATGCTGATTAGAGGGGATGCCTCTAATCAATATACTGGTTTGGGTAGGAGGGATCAACTCCTTGTGAAGGGTGCAAGGCACACACCACATTCACCATGATAAACTGAATACAACATGTAACTAGGATGCACCCATACGCCCCACATGATATAATAATATGGCCAAAACTGAAAGGGACGCCACGAGCAATCACTTCGCCGTGGGGAAGTCATAACATCGGTGCCTCCAATGCTATGGTTATGGTACCTCCATAACTAGGTGAAACTGGTCATGCTTGTATATGGCTATAGATTATGCTAATTAAACATAAGCAGTTCAAAACAATAAAACAAATACTGGGGAAAACAGTTGGCTGCATACGGGGAAATCCTAATAAGGAAAGAATGTCCATACTGAAAGGATGGGAATCCGTACCTCAAGTCCAGTGAATGAACGGAAGAAAGACTCCTACTTCTGGATCACTAACGCTACATGAATACATACGTGTATAAGTATCGATTCACTGATTACGTACTGAGTTTTATGTCTCATTTTAGCTGATTTGGTATGTTTTAGGTCATGGTTCACTGTTTAAAGCCTTAAACTGTGTTTATCTTGTATTCTGATTTATCTGATTAAGTATTACTGGTGTTTCATGTATTAATATACTTACTGTGTAATAATAAGTAACTTTCCAAAAATAGCAGGTTTCCAAAAATAGAAAGTTTCCAAAAATAGAAAGTTTCCAAAAATAGAAAGTTTCCAAAAATAGAAAGTTACCAAAAATAGAAAGTTTCCAAAAATAGAAAGTTTCCAAAAATAGAAAGTTTCCAAAAATAGAAAGTTTCCAAAAATAGAAAGTTTCCTAAAATAGAAAGTTTCCTAAAATAGAATTTACTGCTTAAAATAGATTAGTTTCTAAAAATAGAAAGTTTCCAAAAATAGATCAGCTGCCTTAATTAAATAAGTTTCCATATATAGAAGGTTTCCATAATTAGATTAGCTGCCTGAAATAGATAGATTTCCATATATAGAAGGTTTCCATAATTAGATTAGTTGCCTTATTTAATTGAGTTTCTATAAATAGAAGTTTCCATAATTAGAATTAAGCTGGTTACATAAGCTAACATATAAGTCTAAGTGTTATAAGCTTATTTCTTAAGTCATATGATATAGTGTATAGTTTAATTATTATTTCATGTATTTTAATTAAACTATAGGTTAAGCATTTTAATTAAAGTATAACATGTTTTAATTAAAATGAAATGAAATACTTAGGTTAAAATGTGTATTATTATTATTAATAATATAACCTAAGTCATGTCTAAATTAATTAATTATAGGCATGTTTTAATAATTAATTAATTATAACTTATAACATAAAATAGTTAGGTTAAATTAATGTCATGTTAAACTAATAATTAAAATAACCTAAGTCATGATTTAATTAATATTTCATGTTATTAATTAATTATATCCTAAGTTCATAATTCATAAAAATTAACATGTAGCATAAATCATGATTTAACCAACGAACCATGAATCGGGCATGAACTCGACACCGTACCCCGAGCCAAACTCGGGGCACGTGTGCCTCCTTGCTGCCGTGGGTCCCACATGAGCCAACCAAGACCTAAAATGGTCTTGGTGGTGGCGGCAATAAGCAAACCAAACCCCCCTCGGGTTTGTTTGCTAGGCGGCCAAAAACAAACACCCCTTTCAAATCATTCTTTGATTTTAATTAATACCAAAACATGTTAGATCAATGATAATTACCATGTTTTAATAAGAAAATAATAACATGTTCATGAAAATAATCAAAGATTTAAAAGAATTAAAAAGAATTAAAAAGAATTAAAAAGAAGGGTTAGAAAGGTATACCACTATGTAGCTTGGAAAAAGGATGAATAAACACTGATTATAGCAATAGTTTTTGAGATCAAAATCAACCAATCACCCTCCTATGGTGATGTTAAGGTGGCGGCACAAAGAGGAGAAAAGGAGGAGGAGAAAAACTCTTTTTAGGGTTTTTGTTTATTTTCTTGAAAAAGTGAAATGAAATGAAAAGTTACATAACCCCCCTTTACTTGTAAAAGTCCATGGGCTTAGCCCATTTCTTGTGGTTGTGCCGTGGGTATGGGGGCCCCACATGGGGTACCCGTACCTTTCTCGTGTCCCGATGTTTCGTGTTCGTTCGTGGTTAAACGTGTTCGTGTCTGAAGTGTTTCTGTTTATTTTATCATGTAGTTACCGTAATCTTAACGCTCGTAATTATATTATATGTATTTACGTAAGTATTCTAATTTGTATTTTAAATGGTGATCATGATTTAATTATGTTCACGTGATATATTTATTAACTGTTTATCATGAGTTCGTACGTAATCGATACTTGTCATGTCATACACGTATGCACTTGCTTGATTATTAGCACATGAATGTGATCAATACTAAATGAGGTAAGTTTTAATCTAGGACGTACGATCTTAAGGGCACTATTCATGGTAAAAGCATGCGGGTTTTACAATTCTTCCCCCCTAAAAAGAATAATTCGTCCCCGAATTATAGATAAAGTAAGCTGAAAAAAAGTGACATACCCGAACTCAAAATATGAAGTGAGGGTAAGAAGCCCGGATAGACTCCTCTGTTTCCCAAGTGGCTTCCCGCTCGGTATGGTCCCTCCAAAGAATTTTGACGAATGGAATCGTCTTCCTTCTCATGACTCGTTCTTGCCTGTCGAGTACTCGTTCGGGTTCTTCTATAAAAGTGAGATCTTCACGTATCTATTCCAGTGGATACTGAACCATGTGAAGGGGATGATAATTGTACCCTCTGAGTAAGGACACATGGAACACGTTATGAACGTGCGAAAGCTGAGGAGGTAACGCCAATCGGTAAGATACTTCACCGATTCGTTCAATGATATCAAAAGGTCCGATGAAACGAGGACTGAGTTTCCCTTTGATCCCGAAGCGTTTAACACCACGTGCCGGCGAAACCTTGAGGAAGACGTGATCTCCCACATTAAAATGTATGTCCCTACGATGCTTATCGGCGTAACTCTTCTGACGTGACCGTGCTTCCTGCAGCTTCTGCTTAGCTACTTCGATCTTCTCATTGGTCATTTCTATAATCTCTGGTCCTTCGAGTGTTCGCTCTCCCACTTGATCCCAGCAAGTTGGAGCGCGACACTTTCTGCCATACAACATTTCGAAAGGAGCACATTTGATACTTGCGTGCCAGCTGTTGTTGTATGCAAACTCGACCAAACAGATGTAATCGTCCCAATCACCTGTCCATTCCAACGCACACGACCTTAACATATCTTCCAATGTCTGAATTATTCGCTCCGATTGTCCGTCCGTTTGAGGATGAAAGGCTGTGCTCAGCTTAAGTTGTGTACCCCAAGCTTTTTGCAGACCTTTCCAGAATCGCGACGTGAAACGAGGATCTCTGTCTGAGACGATGCTGGAGGGAGTACCGTGGAGTCTCATGATCTCCCTTCTGTAAGTATCTGCGAGTTTACTTACCAGATCTTCCTTGCGTATCGGTAAGAAATGAGCTGATTTGGTGAGTCGATCAACAATGACCCAGATAGCATCGTGCTTCTTCTTGGTAGGTGGAAGACCGGTAACAAAATCCATGGTGATTTTGTCCCACTTCCACTCTGGAATATCCAACGGTTGAAGGAGACCGCACGATCGCTGATGTTCAATCTTAACCTGCTGGCAGGTAAGACATTTGGAGACATACGTGGCTACATCCTGTTTCATACCACTCCACCAAAAATGCTGTCTGATGTCATGGTACATTTTTGTCGACCCAGGATGTATAGAAAATGGGGAGCTGTGAGCTTCAGCTAACAATGCTTCCCGGAGTTCTTGATTGTCAAGAACACAAAGTCTCGTGTCCTGCCAAACGATACCGTCTGCGTCCATTCTGAATTCTGTCTGCTTCTCCAAATTCTGAATTATCGCCCAAATCTCTCCATCATCCTTCTGCGCTTCCTTGATCCTAGTCAGTAACTCGGGTTCTACTCTAAGATTCGCCCAGTATCTGTGCTGCCCACGTACCATGATTTCGATGTCTAGCCGCTCCAAGTCTCTTATGTTTTGTTCCTTGATCTCAATGCCGTTGATCATTCCGGACTTTCTGCTGAGTGCATCTGCTACTACATTAGCTTTCCCAGGATGATACTGTAGGTTAATATCATAATCCTTCAACAGTTCCAACCATCTCCTTTGTCTCATGTTCAATTCTCGCTGTGTGAAGATATACTTCAAGCTCTTGTGATCCGTGAAAATGTCGCATGATTCTCCGTATAAGTAATGCCTCCATATCTTCAATGCGAACACCACTGCAGCAAGTTCCAGGTCATGCGTAGGGTAGTTTTCTTCATAGGGCTTAAGCTGCCGTGAAGCATACGCGATCACTTTCCCATGTTGCATGAGAACACAGCCCAGTCCCTTCCCCGATGCATCGCTATAGATCTGAAATCCACCTGAACCAGATGGGAGAGTAAGAATAGGTGCAGATACTAACTTCTGCTTTAGGTCTTCGAAGCTCTTCTCTCGATCTTCCGTCCAGACGAATTTCTCTCCTTTTCGCATCAGTTTGGTTAGAGGTAGTGCCAAACGGGAAAAGTTCTCCACGAATCTGCGATAATATCCAGCTAAGCCTAAGAAACTGCGGACTTCTGTCACTGATGTTGGTCTTGTCCATTTAGTGATAGCCTCAACCTTCGCTGGGTCCATAGTGATCCCTTCTGCTGATACGATGTGGCCTAAGAATGCCACCTTGTTTAACCAGAACTCACACTTGGAGAATTTCGCATACAGCTGCTTCTGACGAAGAATCTGTAGTACCGTACGAAGATGGTCTTCGTGTTCCTCCGTGGACTTTGAGAAAATCAGGATGTCATCGATGAATACAATGACAAATTTATCAAGGAATTCATGGAAGATTCTGTTCATCAGATCCATGAATACTGCTGGAGCGTTAGTCAGGCCGAATGGCATGACCACAAACTCATAATGGCCATAGCGGGTACGAAAAGCAGTCTTAGCCATGTCCTGCTCTTTAACCCTCAACTGATGGTAGCCTGACCTTAGATCGATCTTTGAGAAGTGTTTGGCTCCTTGAAGTTGGTCAAACAGATCGTCTATACGTGGCAGTGGATATCTATTGCGGATGGTAATCTTATTAAGTTCACGGTAGTCAATGCAAAGTCGCATGCTGCCGTCCTTCTTCTTAACGAACAAGACCGGTGCGCCCCATGGAGATGCGCTTGGTCTAATGAACCCTCGTTCAAGAAGTTCCTGCAGTTGGTCCTTCAGTTCTTTTAGCTCTATGGGAGCCATGCGATACGGAGCCTTAGAGATTGGCTCAGCTCCTGGAACAAGGTCGATGTTGAACTCCACTTCTCGTGCAGGTGGTATGCCTGGAAGTTCAGCTGGAAAGACGTCTTGAAATTCGGAAACTACCGGTTGATCCTGAATCAATGGGGATTCAGCATCCATGTCATGAACCGTAGCTAGATAACCTTCGCATCCATGTGACAGTAATGCACGTGCTTGCAAGGTAGATATGACTTGTACAGACCGTCCGGGTATGAACCCGTTATGAATGTACTCTGGTGCATTAATGTCGCCGAAGATCACCCGATATGAGTGGCAGTCTATGGTAGCATGGTGCTTGGATAGCCAGTCCATGCCGAGAATCATATCGAATTCAATCATGTCCAAGGGAAGTGCATCTACTGCACGAACTCTATCGTCAAACTCTAGAGGAAGACTCTTGTATACATGAGTTATTAATACAGAGTCCCTCAAAGGCGTGGAAATGGTAAGCCTACTTTCTAATGGCAAAGGAAGTGTCCTGATGTTCTTGGCATAAGTAGTGGAAATAACTGAATGAGTGGCACCCGTGTCGAAAAGAACACATGCAGCTTGGCCGTACATATACAAAATTCCAGTAATGGTACCTGAAGATTTGTTTTCCTGGTCCCGCGATGTCGTGTAGACACGCCCAGTGGTAGGAGGCGGTTTAGTATCAGCATGGCCCGAAGTACCCTCCATTTCACCCTTACGGCAATCTCTCATACGATGGCCAGGGAGGCCGCACTTGTAGCACGCGTCGGAATCACGACGACATGGGCCAGGGTGTCTGCGATGGCAAGTACTGCAAAGAGGATGAGTGAATCCTCCAGCAGGAGTCCTTGCTTGCTGAGGGCCTGCTGATGACAAAACGTGTTAAGAATAAAGTATATGCACGAGTATAGTACGTAAGCGTCATAAGATGTTTACCAGTGTTAGCTGAACGGTTAGGCTGAGAACCCCTGTGGTTCTGGTCCTTCCCGTTACCGTGGTTCCTGGTAGAGGTTAATATAGTGTCAGCATGAGAGATATAACATGAAATCATAATAAGATGCGTAAATAGTAGGACCTGCTGTTGTTGGAGTGTCCCGCATTGTTACGGTAATTATCATTACCGTTGCGCCTTTCCACAACAGAACGGTCGTTATTGTGACCGTTTCCTTTGGGCTGATGAGGCTGTTGCTGGGTAGCCGGCTGAGACCGGTCCCCAGTTTTCTGCCTGGAAGATACAGTTTAAGAGATGATTATAGAACATATAATGATAGGATGCGGTCTGGTTAACGCTAGAACACGAAATGTTTTACCTCTTGTCGGGTCTTTCAGCTTCCCCGAACTCATCACGTTCCTGCAACATCTCAAGCTTCCTTGCTGCGTCGGCCACTTGTGCTACTGTATTGAACGTAGCACAGACCAGATTGTTCGCGACCGAGGTGCGAAGTGCCCACCTAAAATGGTGTGCCTGCTCCTCAGGAGTACCAGCTGCTGCTCCCAGAAAACCAGCCAAGCGAAGAAAGCGCTGCATGAATTCGTTGCTATTCTCGCCCGCTCTCTGACGTATCCCATGGTATTCTCGCTTGAGTTTGTCCTGCTCTGCCTTAGGAAAGAACTGCTCCATCACTCTCTCCTTGAATTGGGCCCATGTCAAACCAGCGACCCATTCATCACCTCCTTCTGACTGCGTCAAAGCTAGCCACCAGTTGAGTACATCGCCTTCAAACCGGTAGCATGCCAATCTCGCCTTGAAGGCGGGGTCACATCCCATAGCATTGAAGATTTTCTCAATGTGAGTCAACCAGCTTTCAGCATCGCTGGGGCTATCAGTCTTTTCAAAAGCTCTAGGACGGAGCTTGTTAAATCTTTCCAACCATACTGCTAGTGTCACTGGGGGAGGAGGAGGAGGTGCCTGATTCTGCTGCTGCTGATTGTTGGCAGCTTGGACTTCAGCACGAATGTCGTTCCTCAGTTGAGGAAGTAAGGCTTGCATGGCAGCCTGAATCGCAGTATTGAGCTGCTCTTGCTCGCGTGTGAGAACCATCTGACAGTATAACATAAACATATGATTAAAAGTTCAAACATAAAATATAACTTATATATATACATAAAAAAAATTTCATGCAAAAAAATTTTCACGAGAAAAATTTTATGCAAGAAAATCTTTGTATGAATGCATGATGCAGTTTTATGAAAACTTTTGATGCTCGAGAGTGAACGCCTCTGGTCGGTTCACTCAAAACAAAAGACATATCGAGGGGACGCCTATGGGTCGGTCCCAAATTTAAAAGTTTCGATAAAACACATGCGACTAAATAGGGCCAGTCCTGTACCAACCATTACTTAGTCAAAAACCCTGTAACAATGACATGTATACGTATGCTTAAAAATGATGAATGCATGAAAACAACTGTCAGTTCTAGGAAGACCGTAGTGACTACCCACTAATCACAGGTCATATTTGAGAGCCTACAGGTCGAAACCTTGGCTCTGATACCATAATTGTAACACCCCATTTTGGAAATGGAATATTACGCATAATCATGGCGTGTCATCAAAGCATACAAGGATAAATATCTAAGCATTATTCAACCATAAAAGGGAAATACCGGAATCAAACATCGGTAACCCCAAAGTAAAGCTCATCACACACAAACATAAATACTGAAAAAGGAAAGGACGAAACAATGTCCATAGCAACTGTATCAAAGTAAAGGAAATGCATAAAGTAAAGAAAGACAGTAAAGCTTCCAGTCCATATGCACCTACGTTTGAGATCTACGAGCGTCCCTGAGTACCTGCCGTTTTGGGAACATGAAAAGGAAAACGGCTGAGCAAGACGCTCAGTGCACGGATGTACAATATATCATGAAATAGGATAAGCATGTAACATATAACAGCGGAAGACTAAGTTCTGAGTAAACTGGTTAAGTATTAAGAAAACATGTTTTATAGTTTGAAAAGCCTTATGTTTATCTCGTGAAAAACTGTTTTAACATATATATACCATAGCCCATATAGGTCATGAAAAGGTCACATGCATGAATACTTGGAGGGGTGACCTCATCATGCTGATTAGAGGGGATGCCTCTAATCAATATACTGGTTTGGGTAGGAGGGATCAACTCCTTGTGAAGGGTGCAAGGCACACACCACATTCACCATGATAAACTGAATACAACATGTAACTAGGATGCACCCATACGCCCCACATGATATAATAATATGGCCAAAACTGAAAGGGACGCCACGAGCAATCACTCCGCCGTGGGGAAGTCATAACATCGGTGCCTCCAATGCTATGGTTATGGTACCTCCATAACTAGGTGAAACTGGTCATGCTTGTATATGGCTATAGATTATGCTAATTAAACATAAGCAGTTCAAAACAATAAAACAAATACTGGGGAAAACAGTTGGCTGCATACGGGGAAATCCTAATAAGGAAAGAATGTCCATACTGAAAGGACGGGAATCCGTACCTCAAGTCCAGTGAATGAACGGAAGAAAGACTCCTACTTCTGGATCACTAACGCTACATGAATACACACGTGTATAAGTATCGATTCACTGATTACGTACTGAGTTTTATGTCTCATTTTAGCTGATTTGGTATGTTTTAGGTCATGGTTCACTGTTTAAAGCCTTAAACTGTGTTTATCTTGTATTCTGATTTATCTGATTAAGTATTAATGGTGTTTCATGTATTAATATACTTACTGTGTAATAATAAGTAACTTTCCAAAAATAGCAGGTTTCCAAAAATAGAAAGTTTCCAAAAATAAAAAGTTTCCAAAAATAGAAAGTTTCCAAAAATAGAAAGTTACCAAAAATAGAAAGTTTCCAAAAATAGAAAGTTTCCAAAAATAGAAAGTTTCCAAAAATAGAAAGTTTCCTAAAATAGAAAGTTTCCTAAAATAGAATTTACTGCTTAAAATAGATTAGTTTCTAAAAATAGAAAGTTTCCAAAAATAGATCAGCTGCCTTAATTAAATAAGTTTCCATATATAGAAGGTTTCCATAATTAGATTTGCTACCTGAAATAGATAGATTTCCATATATAGAAGGTTTCCATAATTAGATTAGTTGCCTTATTTAATTGAGTTTCTATAAATAGAAGTTTCCATAATTAGAATTAAGCTGGTTACATAAGCTAACATATAAGTCTAAGTGTTATAAGCTTATTTCTTAAGTCATATGATATAGTGTATAGTTTAATTATTATTTCATGTATTTTAATTAAACTATAGGTTAAGCATTTTAATTAAAGTATAACATGTTTTAATTAAAATGAAATGAAATACTTAGGTTAAAATGTGTATTATTATTATTAATAATATAACCTAAGTCATGTCTAAATTAATTAATTATAGGCATGTTTTAATAATTAATTAATTATAACTTATAACATAAAATACTTAGGTTAAATTAATGTCATGTTAAACTAATAATTAAAATAACCTAAGTCATGATTTAATTAATATTTCATGTTATTAATTAATTATATCCTAAGTTCATAATTCATAAAAATTAACATGTAGCATAAATCATGATTTAACCAACGAACCATGAATCGGGCATGAACTCGACACCGTACCCCGAGCCAAACTCGGGGCACGTGTGCCTCCTTGCTGCCGTGGGTCCCACATGAGCCAACCAAGACCTAAAATGGTCTTGGTGGTGGCGGCAATAAGCAAACCAAACCCCCCTCGGGTTTGTTTGCTAGGCGGCCAAAAACAAACACCCCTTTCAAATCATTCTTTGATTTTAATTAATACCAAAACATGTTAGATCAATGATAATTACCATGTTTTAATAAGAAAATAATAACATGTTCATGAAAATAATCAAAGATTTAAAAGAATTAAAAAGAATTAAAAAGAATTAAAAAGAAGGGTTAGAAAGGTATACCACTATGTAGCTTGGAAAAAGGATGAATAAACACTGATTATAGCAATAGTTTTTGAGATCAAAATCAACCAATCACCCTCCTATGGTGATGTTAAGGTGGCGGCACAAAGAGGAGAAAAGGAGGAGGAGAAAAACTCTTTTTAGGGTTTTTGTTTATTTTCTTGAAAAAGTGAAATGAAATGAAAAGTTACATAACCCCCCTTTACTTGTAAAAGTCCATGGGCTTAGCCCATTTCTTGTGGTTGTGCCGTGGGTATGGGGGCCCCACATGGGGTACCCGTACCTTTCTCGTGTCCCGATGTTTCGTGTTCGTTTGTGGTTAAACGTGTTCGTGTCTGAAGTGTTTCTGTTTATTTTATCATGTAGTTACCGTAATCTTAACGCTCGTAATTATATTATATGTATTTACGTAAGTATTCTAATTTGTATTTTAAATGGTGATCATGATTTAATTATGTTCACGTGATATATTTATTAACTGTTTATCATGAGTTCGTACGTAATCGATACTTGTCATGTCATACACGTATGCACTTGCTTGATTATTAGCACATGAATGTGATCAATACTAAATGAGGTAAGTTTTAATCTAGGACGTACGGTCTTAAGGGCACTATTCATGGTAAAAGCATGCGGGTTTTACACATACAGTCACACTTATTACTACTATTGGTAACTCTTTGGTTAATTGTATGTGACAAACTCAGAGCCATTATCATAATTTATGTGACTACATGTCATAAAAGGTAACACAAACATACAATTCATGTGACTATTGGATGCATATAGTCACATAAAATACAATTTGCTTGACTTGACAAAGCATACAGTCACACTTATTTCTACTATTGGTAACTCTTTGGTTAATTGTATGTGACAAACTTAGTGCCATTAGCATGATTTGTGTGACTACATGTTATAAAAGGTCACACAAACATACAATTCATGTGACTATTGGATGCATATAGTCACACAAAATACAATTTGCTTGACTTGACAAAGCATACAGTCACACTTATTTCTACTATTGGTAACTCTTTGGTTAATTGTATGTGACAAACTTAGTGCCATTAGCATGATTTGTGTGACTACATGTTATAAAAGTTCACACAAACATACAATTCATGTGACTATTGGATGCATATAGTCACACAAAATACAATTGGCTTGACTTGACAAAGCATACAGTCACACTTATTTCTACTATTGGTAACTCTTTGGTTAATTGTATGTGAAAATCTCAGTACCATTAGCATGATTTGTGTGACTACATATCATAAAAGGTCACACAAACATACAATTCATGTGACTATTTGATGCATATAGTCACACAAAATACACTAATCACATAGTAAATGTCACACATATCGTATATTCATGTGACAAACTTATAAACAATAGTCACTCTTAAACAAAACTCGTGTAACTATAGAGTGTTTACCGTCACACATATTCACTAAAACACTAAATTTTGTACCTAGTTTGTCGCACATTTTTGAGTATTGGTCACTCATTTTTTATAGCTAAGGTCACTAAGACGAACTTGTGACCAAAAGGTACCTACGATCGCGGGACCTTTGGTCACAAAGCCTAAAAAAACCGCGTGTGGCTGTAGGCCTACGGTCACTCTTTTTGAGTGTGACGGATACCTTTTTTTATACTAGTGATTGGTTTCACCAATACCTCAACAAATATATGTAGAAATTTAGTCTCGTGGAAAAGTTTACTAAATGTTTTATTAAACTTATGCTATGGATTTGTATGCATGCCTCTCCATACATTGATTTTGACATCAAAATTTATACCCTTAAATTTAAGTTGAATGCCATCTAATTGACAAACACTTGAAGTTACAATTGTCGTCATATGAGATTTTGGACGATGTTGTAATGGAAAGAAAACTTTCATGACTGAATGAGATTGCACATGAATGGTTTTATGTTCTTTAGATTAGTTAACTTAATTAAGTTACTTAGTGAGATCTAGAAACTTAAGGCATTTAGAAGGGATGAAACATGTTTATAATGCAAAATATTCTTTTGGTAATGTAAATCTCTTAAAATATCTAGAAATTGCAAATTGTTTATCAATTGGATTGTTCAACAAGTCACTATGTTGAGTACGTTCATTACTAGCAGATCAACTGATGTAATGGATTTATGTCAATATAGATTATGAGATTCAAGGAAAATACTATGGTTAATTTACCGGGGTAATTTATTTTCTTGAAAGTATTTTATTATCGAAAATACTAAAATTGATGTCTGTAAATTCTTTACAATGTATTAACGCAACGTTACACCGGAAATGTGGTTTATTCATTTATTGATCTACAAACCGTATGGTTAGGATAGAGTCAATTTACAATGAAAAGATAAACCTAAACTCTTTTCCATGAGTGAAGGAGTCATAAGGATTTTAGAAATGTCTAATTCTAAATACATAACTCATATCAAATTTAATGGTTAAGAAAAGTGCATATTTTGAGTTATTAAATTTTAAGAATTGTTACCGCTAATTGGTGTAAAGGCAAACTAGCATATTTTATCTAGTAGTTGTGCTTTCACTATTTATAGGCACTACATACCATTGTGGGGTTGGTATACCTATTTAAGGAAGAAATTGCATGCCAAAATTTTCAAGTTTAAAAACAATTGATGGATAAGTCATCATTTACGAAGTAGAGTACACTCTTAAACACTACAAGTAATTGTTATGAATGTGTTTTTCAAAGGAGTAAGAAAGTAAACAACACACTAATATGTTTCACCGATTATGGAACATTTACAATGTTGTATTACTGAATTTTAGTCTATTAAAACATTCTCTAATTCAGTGGGAGTTACAAGCTTTGTTGTCTTGGTAATAACCCATCTTATCTTTAGTATGTCCTAAGAAAATTACTTTCGAATTGTTGACGCTATTATCTTCAAAGTATATTCATGTATTGATTCTTGTTGATTAAGTGGTTCTACATCTACTTGTAAAAGCTAATATATGTGACACAATCATATTTTGTATAGACGAACGTTAGACGTGATGTTTATCTAATATATGAGGTTGTTCCGTGCACAAGTGGGAGAAATGAATATTGTGTGCAAGAAACAACTCATAAAGATATGATTCTATTGTCTTTAAGATAAGAGACTAACAATCTAATTAATATTAGATGAAAGTTAGATCATGTGTCAATATGATTAAAAGACTACTTAAAAGTATATATATCATTCACATTAAGAAACACTTGTTGTTTTGATTTAGTCATGTGAGAGCTTGGACTAAATTGTAAACACAAAGGTAAAATATCCACATGTCGTGAGATCAAGCGTGGATTGTTTTGTAGTTTCTTAAAATGGATAATTCCTGGAATGACATAAGATACATAGAGTAATCTTATACTACTAAACTAAAATATTTGTGTATTCTTGGAATTACATAAATAGACATAGTAGTGAATTAAATTGAAAAGATTAATGAAACCTAGTGTTGTTCATGATTACTTTAGTTATACATGTTTATGATTTATTGTATAAAGTCACACCGTATAATATAAAGTAAGACGTTATTGTATTGTCTCTATTTCACTAAAGACATGTTATGGTCAAATGACTTAAAACGTATGATAGAATTATAACTTTTATGTTTTAAAGACATTGAAATGAAGTGACTTTTTATTAGAAGTACTTGAGTTATAAAGCATGCAAAATGGTTAGGAAATCTATTACACCATTAAGAAGATTTAGTTGGTATATAGGTTAGCCGAAAGATATATATTTATCTTAAATGTTGTTATATTGACTTACAATATTAACCCTATTGAAATGCAACATTGTTATGGTATGTTCATTAGGTGAATCAAACTCTTAATATGATGATTGATTCAAGATAACTATATTTTCCTTTCTTCAAAAAGATATTAAGTTTAGAAAGTTGAGTATGACTTGAGCTAAGAAGATTAATAAGGTACCATTATATATGGAATGTGATGAATCACGTTATATCTTAAATGAAGTTCAGATTTTGCTAAACTACTTATGAAGTGGGTTGTTTAGAAAATAAAGAGTTAGGAACTTTCACTGTGTTTTGTAATGTCCCAATAGATAACGTTAGAGTGTTGATCTATTTGCTATGTATTAACTTTAAGTTACTAAAAGCAAGTGGGAGTTTTGATCTTGAAAGATAAAATTACAAGATACATAATCTTCTAAAATACACTAGTAAATATCATGAGGTAGGCGTGTGATACATGCATTTTGCTAGGGGTTCAAAATATTTCTCGGAATCCTCTCGAATTGATCTCAGTTAAAAGTGGAATGATTTGTTCTTGGTGATAAGAAGTGGATTTGGTTTTCTATTCTACTAAACAAGGTGAGTGAATAAAATGGTAAGGAAATAAACTTAAACCAAGCAACGAATAAAAAGCAAAACTTGAATGAAAACTAGAAAATTACTCTTAAGAAAAATACCCCATGCGGAATGTAAGGCTTATGCGGAAAGTATGGCCATTCGGAAAGTCTCCCTATGCGGAAAGTTGAATTCTATGCGGAATAATTGTATGATTCGGAAAAGTTGCCTCATGCGGAAAAACTAAGTGCTATTCGGAAAACTAAGGTTATGCGGAAAGTTTAAAATGTTCCGAATAGGGGAAAAGTGGAAATCCCTATTCGGAATAAAAAAACTCTATTCGGAGTATATGAAAAGTTCCGAATAAGAAAACAATAAACTGCCTATGCGGAATGTTGGAAAAGTTCCGAATAAGGAAACGAGAACAGTCCTATTCGGAAAGAATGAAATGTTCCGAATAATGGAAAATAAAGCTTGGCTATTCAGAAAATTATTCCGAGTAAAAGAAATTGCAACACCCCTATTCGGAATATCAAAAATTCCGAATAAGGGAAACTCAAAATTGGCTATTCGGAATTTCCTGGGAACGAAGAACAGTAGCAGACGACCCAAAACAGGGAGTTCAGTTAAAATCTAAAATCAAATCAAATACTTAAAAAGGTTTTACCAATTTAAACACAAATCATTTAAACATCATAAGTAACAAATCCCACAAATAAAAACACTAAATCAACAACTTTTTGAAATCAAACTTGAATCAAATAAGAAACTTAGAAACTTGCAATAAAAATGATGAAGAACAAGATGAATAGAAAGATGGAATAGATTAATTAATGTAAAGGTAACAAGGTTAATGATTAAGGATTACAAGATGGAAAGAAAAACATGAAAATCACCAAACTCCCTAATGGAGTTGGTGATGGAACGAACAAAGCCTGGGAAAGAAAGAAAAATTGAACTCCCTCCTTAATTGTGTGAAGGGAAAGACTATTTATACTCCTAGTGGTTGGTTGGTGAGTGGGCTTTCTCCCTTTCTTCTTGTCTTCTCGTCTTTTCAGAAAAGTTGACGTTTTCGATTCTGATTCGGGATCTGTCATCGATTAAATCCAACTCGTCTTTTAATTTCTTCGTTAAATAGACTTGAGTTTCTTCGACTTATGAAAATCTTCCATCTTTAGTCCTTTTCTTCGATAAATCTTCGAATAGGCCTAGTGACTTCAAATCTTTTGCACCTCTTGGACAATAGACTTCGTCTTGAGTCTTTTTCCTTGGTAAATCCCGTGCAATCCCATGTTTTCTTTAATATTCATCTGGTTAGCTCTGAAAACACAATAAACACAAAAACCACGCATAATTCCAAACAAATGATATTAAATACGTGTTTTGGTCTTGTTTTAGCCCGAATTAAGTGGTAAAAGGATGGGTGTTTACACACCTATCAAATCCCCTACACTTAACCATTGCCATGCCCTCATGCAATGCTTAGTGATAAAGCAATTTTACATTTTTCTCATAATTAATCAACCTTGGCCTTATTTAAACTCTACTAAACAACAATTAAAATACTAAGAGAACTTAAAACTTTAAAGTAAACAAAAGAATGGAAATAACTTGTAAAGAAATCAAGGACTTACATTAGGGCTTTGGTGTTGCGAAGATTTATCACCCTCAAGTTTCACGTTCCCCAAACTAAGCTTAAAAACGAGATCATTGTTATTATAAGTTAGTAAATCAAACACTTACACACATGGCTTAATTAAATGCTTAAACTCCCTTATTCCTAGGTGTATCTCTTATATTTTATTTTGGTCTTAGAATGATCATAAAGATGCATTTTTGGACTTATTTCGATAGTTTATTAAGGCTGAAAGCAAAGTAGGACGATTTGATCAATAGTTAGCTAAAGGACAAAATCTCTTAAAACTGCTTCTCGGGATATCAAAAAGTTCATATCTTGGCATAACTTGGTTCACGATTTGAGACCTTTCTCGGGCCGATATTTGGCATGTACTTCATACTTCATATCTTCGAGAGACGTTCTTGAGATAATGGTCTTCTCATCATAATAGAGTTTCTTCACTTGGAGACTTTTGAGGGGTACTCCAACTTTGTTGACCACGACTTCATGATTATTTCTTCAATCTCTAATTGGGATTTTGAGATACAACGATCCGCCTCCTTTTCGGACTTGGATCTATTTATCCTCATACCTTGTTAGGGTCTTTTCGGATAGACTTCTCCATGATCTTTATGGGAGTTGATTGCTTTTCGTCGTGAGTCATGATCCTTCATATAGACTTTAGGAATAATGCTTTTCACATCACTTTGGATCTTCAGCAATAAAATTGAATCCTCATGCCTTGTTAGGGCCTTTTCGGACTCGCCAATCTTCGCGCCCCGCTTCATAAGTTATGCCTTGGCTATGAACTCTTATCATTACCGAGCAACTTTTAAACGATCTTGGGCTAGAAGCTAAGTAACTTTTCAAATCGTAAGACCTTACTTATTGCAGATAAATTATTAGCAAGTGATGGGAGAATAGGCAAATAATTACACCAAGTGAGCTTGCGCAAGAATACCGACTTATAATTGACTCTATCATTTCTCGTCCTCCACAATTTAAAATCTCAAATAATGAGACTCGTGGATACTTAGCCTAATAAACCAATTAAGGTCTATATGGTTAAGGATACTAGCTAGAATAAACTTGGATAAGTCTATTCGGGTTGAGTCAAAATAAACGCAACGGGCCTAATAGATCAAAGATTCCTAAACTAGCTACACCACTTTATTAATATTTTTGACTTTATTGCGGGATATATACATATGAAAGCAACGATAAAAATTTAAAAATTACAACTAAATGGCCAAAGTTAATAAAAAATTTGAAAAATGCTGAAAAATAGGATTTTCCGGTTAATTGAAGGCATTTTCATGGAAAAGTCCACTAAAAACTTCGATAGAAGTCTCCACTTAAAATTTAAAAAACTTTTGATCTTAACGAGAGGAGCCGGCAACGGCGCCATTTGATACATGCATTTTGCTAGGGGTTCAAAATATTTCTCGGAATCCTCTCGAATTGATCTCAGTTAAAAGTGGAATGATTTGTTCTTGGTGATAAGAAGTGGATTTGGTTTTCTATTCTACTAAACAAGGTGAGTGAATAAAATGGTAAGGAAATAAACTTAAACCAAGCAACGAATAAAAAGCAAAACTTGAATGAAAACTGGAAAATTACTCTTAAGAAAAATACCCCATGCGGAATGTAAGGCTTATGCGGAAAGTATGGCCATTCGGAAAGTCTCCCTATGCGGAAAGTTGAATTCTATGCGGAATAATTGTATGATTCGGAAAAGTTGCCTCATGCGGAAAAACTAAGTGCTATTCGGAAAACTAAGGTTATGCGGAAAGTTTAAAATGTTCCGAATAGGGGAAAAGTGGAAATCCCTATTCGGAATAAAAAACTCTATTCGGAGTATATGAAAAGTTCCGAATAAGAAAACAATAAACTGCCTATGCGGAATGTTGGAAAAGTTCCGAATAAGGAAACGAGAACAGTCCTATTCGGAAAGAATGAAATGTTCCGAATAATGGAAAATAAAGCTTGGCTATTCGGAAAATTATTCCGAGTAAAAGAAATTGCAACACCCCTATTCGGAATATCAAAAATTCCGAATAAGGGAAACTCAAAATTGGCTATTCGGAATTTCCTGGGAACGAAGAACAGTAGCAGACGACCCAAAACAGGGAGTTCAGTTAAAATCTAAAATCAAATCAAATACTTAAAAAGGTTTTACCAATTTAAACACAAATCATTTAAACATCATAAGTAACAAATCCCACAAATAAAAACACTAAATCAACAACTTTTTGAAATCAAACTTGAATCAAATAAGAAACTTAGAAACTTGCAATAAAAATGATGAAGAACAAGATGAATAGAAAGATGGAATAGATTAATTAATGTAAAGGTAACAAGGTTAATGATTAAGGATTACAAGATGGAAAGAAAAACATGAAAATCACCAAACTCCCTAATGGAGTTGGTGATGGAACGAACAAAGCCTGGGAAAGAAAGAAAAATTGAACTCCCTCCTTAATTGTGTGAAGGGAAAGACTATTTATACTCCTAGTGGTTGGTTGGTGAGTGGGCTTTCTCCCTTTCTTCTTGTCTTCTCGTCTTTTCAAAAAAGTTGACGTTTTTGATTCTGATTCGGGATCTGTCGTCGATTAAATCCAACTCGTCTTTTAATTTCTTCGTTAAATAGACTTGAGTTTCTTCGACTTATGAAAATCTTCCATCTTTAGTCCTTTTCTTCGATAAATCTTCGAATAGGCCTAGTGACTTCAAATCTTTTGCACCTCTTGGACAATAGACTTCGTCTTGAGTCTTTTTCCTTGGTAAATCCCGTGCAATCCCATGTTTTCTTTAATATTCATCTGGTTAGCTCTGAAAACACAATAAACACAAAAACCACGCATAATTCCAAACAAATGATATTAAATACGTGTTTTGGTCTTGTTTTAGCCCGAATTAAGTGGTAAAAGGATGGGTGTTTACACACCTATCACGTGTAAATGCTAACTCTCATGATAAAGGAATTTAAGTCATAGGTCCGCAAGGATATCTCGGATATGCAAGTAATATACTGAGAATTATGAGTTACAAAGAATCGTTATGATTTGTTACCAAAATATTGTCGTGGGTAAACTACTCATACTATGAATGTTATAGATGTTGTCCAAACAAGATAATCAATTTTAGATTTTGGTTTATCTTAAATAGTTTGACTATAAATTGAAGATGACTTTCATCAATGAAAGGGAAAAAAACGGCCATAGTGGTGGTAAAAATCCTTGTGTTGAAATTATACGGACGAGATTGCACACATATTTAATGTATGTATTATGAATAGATTATTAATCACACTTAAGTAATTAACTATGATTGAGTATTCTTTTCTAAAACGCATTAAATGTATAAAGATTTTGGTGGTCATATTTTAATTGACAAATTGAATATATATGGACTCTTTCTTGAAATCATTGCTTGGGCAAGGACTTAAGTAATCGAAAGGAGTTTATTAATTCAAAAATAAATCTTTGGAAAAGTACAAAGTGCAATTATCCATGAATGGATAAAAGCAGGCATCTAGGAGATTGTTCTTATGTTTAATTTGAAATCTAAGATTGGATTTAAAAATGAATAAGATGATTTCTAAGTATTCATAAAAGCTAGTGGGAGTATTATGGTTATTTTCTTAAATTATATATGTTGGATAGACATATAAAAAAGTAAATTTCATTCAAATTAAATGTTGATTTGGTTTATATTTGAAATGGAATTTTGCTTTGAAGATTTAGAAAATAAGATATATATAACCTTGGAACAAATAAATTTGTTTATTTGTGCGGTGGAAATGCAACATAATATACCTTGTAAGTTTATAAGGATATTTAGAACATGAAGAAATCTAAATCTGATTTGAGAATTTTCATGTGTATCACGTTGTATTTATATCATGCTTAAAATGCAAGATGATTTGTATATATTAATCTATTTGAAAGTCATTAAATAACTTGTGTAATGAATATCCTGAAAGAATATGTTTGGAAATAGAATAACATCCTTGTCTTGGATCAGCTTCCATATTTTATAGATGAGTAAATTGTCAATAGTTGTGCAAATTATCATAACCAACGAACTTGAATGTTTGGTTGGAATCAAACATTACATGATAGATATTATAAGTAACGTATTTATATCTTTAAATGACAAGTTATCAAAACATGAAAAGATATAATTGAGGTAACACTCAATATTAGTCATGGGATCTTTGGAGATGACATGTTGATAAAAGTTGCATTATACATTAAAGAATTAGAATACTTAGAACTTCAAATGTGTTTTGGAAGTTTAGTGTAAGAAATTAGTGATAAAGGATGTTTCACAATTTTGATACCATGTGGCAATATCAATCTATTTGAATGCACATATGCAAGAACTTTAATAATTGAATTATTGAAGAAAGTATTCTCAAAATTCCAAATAGGTCAAGATTGGTTGTTTTATGCTTTGCCAAACAAGTGTGAAGGTCACTACTAGAAACATGATTCATCGACCATGTTTTCATGCATTGATCTATTTAGTATTTGGATAAAGGATGTTAAGACATTATTATTTAATGAAATAAAGATTGGGTTTCATTTATTCTTGTTATTTAATTTTGTATCCTATTTTACATGTTTTAATCCATGAATAATTTGTTATGTTAAATGTCCGTTGTCAATTAATAATATGGGAATATTATTAAACTAAGACAATTCGAAATTGCGATAGAGTATACTTAAAAGTATATTGATCGATTTTGGATGATATTTGATGAATCGAATATTGGACTTATCCCAACTATATGATTATAATTTATGGATCTTTGTCATCAAGTAAATCATAAATAGTTATCCTCGGACCTGAGATACTAGGAAACTGTCGTGGATCTAGTGCATTTCTGTGGAATAATCTAACGCTAAACGTAACTGGTAACTATAAGGGTTAATTTCAGAAATGTTGCAAAATTCATAAGTTTTGCTTGTAGTCAATATGGAATTTGTTTCCTTCAAATTTATTTTGAAGTTTAATAAAGTTGGGCCCCTCGTGGGATTAATAAGATGTTTGTATGGCCGTACCCAAAGTCTTTCTAAACTATGTTTAGAAGTTTTGGTAATCTTGCTTGAATCTGATGAACGAGAAACAGAATAGTTAATGAAGGAATGACTGAGATCCATATCCTTATTAACATTGTATTAGAAATGAAAGGATAATAATAATGATGAATCATTAAAAGGTTTTATCCAAGAAACCTTACTCGAGTTGTACTAGAGACATTACTAGTGTAACTAGACGCTAGTCAATGTAATCACGATATTTGAAATTCGTCCAAGTGGGAGCTGAAAGTTTATAGACATAAATTTAAATAGTCGTGTGTTAGGATCTAACTCGGGATTACGGGATTGCACACAATACGTAAAGTGTTAATTTATTTAATAAATATATTTATATGTTTATTAAATTAAATCGAGCAATAACTTTAATCGTCGTTAAATTTAAGAGTTAAGGACTTAACGGTTAATGTGGAATAATTAATAAGAGTTAAAGAAAGATCCGGAATATCCTTGTGGGTTGGGCCGTCAGTAAAAAAAGAAAAAAAAAGGAAGAAAGATTTTCTTGCCTTATTTAGTTTATCTTGGACTACAAGTTTTGTAAGCTTATATAAACACATCAAAACCTTCATTATTTTTGCACCTCACTTTCTCTTGTCTCTCTCCTTTTGACCGATCAACTCCCACGAAACCCTAAGGGATTCGTTTGGTTTTGGATTGGTTTTTGGGTTCTAATTGCGATCAATACCAAAAGGAAAAACACCCTTTTTAGGGTTCCTTTTATCCTTTGGTTTTGGTTTAGCAATAATCTAGTCCTAGCCCCTCTCTAGGGTTGTTGGGTAGATTTTCCACAAGCGTAGAAGCTCGGTTTACACGTGATAGAATCACGGTTAGCTCGTTGTATTACGTGTGTACAAGAACATAATGTAGTCTTAATTTAGACTATATCTTGGTAGTATTCGTCATAAACCGTAATTGGTGATTCGTTGGTGATCTTGTGGATCTTCGCTAGGATTAAGGTATGTAACCCTAATTCGATTAATTATAATTGTGTTATTAATTAAGATCTTGTTAAATCGCTTCCGCTATGTGTGCTTTGATCTCGTTTAGGGTTTTATATAATTGTTATGAACTTTATAAACTTTGAAATGGGCCCCAATAAACCTCTAGAAGAGTAGAAAAACTAGTAGGAAATTGGTAAATTTTGTTGCGAAAAATGATAGTTCCCTCGGCCCAATTTATAAAATGCCCTCTATAAAGAAATCTAAAATGCCCTCTTACTATGGCCATCGCATTATCTTTTTCATGGGCATCACTACCATCAACTAAGGTCTTTACTGAGCGACCCGTTTCCTTTTTGTTGATTGGTCGAAGGATTTCCTTCCCATTTGTAAATTTTGGCGCTTATTTCGGCATCAAATTATCCGAGTCGTCACTTTGAACACGCTCACTCTCACTTTGAGTTTCAGTATCGAAATATAATCCACACACGGATCAATCCAAATACTAAATGCATGATATAAACCACACAAGTCTGTATCTACATACTCAACTGGAAAGAGTATTCAGATACTGAAACTGAAATTGAAAAGAGAGTATTCATAGTGGTGACTCGGATAACTTGCTACCCCATGAAGCCCCAAAATTGGGAACTGGGAATGAAAACATTCGACCAATCAACAGAAAAGAAAAGGGTTGTTTATTAAAGAACGTAGTTGATGTTAACAAGGACCATGAAAAAGGGAAATGACACGGCCATAGTAAGAGGTACTTACATAAAAAGGGTAAACGAAAAGATGTAGGTTGTTCTATCGATGCCATCTTAGATTCAAAAAAGTTGGCCAGGAAGTCTATACGTTTTCACGTCATGATAATCAAACCTAATCTCAACTCAAATGTTTACGCTCTGTTCTCGAGTCTTATTTTAAAGGAATGAAAGGGGGTGGAATGGGAAGGGCAAAGTAGGGGAGGATATTTTAGTAAAACCAACCATTAGCTAACAACACAACAAGGAAGATGCAAATACATGATGTTATTCCTTTATGACCAGGACAAACGAAACTCATAATCTAACTCAGAAAGATGCAAATACATGATCTGACTCCTTTTTTACTATACCTAATAACTTGATCAGAATGCATTTTTGCATGATAAAAAAATTAGCATGTAATGGACATATATAAAGGAGATGCCAGTTACGAATAACTTCTGTAAAAGGTAGAAACCCTAGTAGAAATATATAAAATGTGGATGAATAATAAGGATATAAATGTAATTTTATACAAGCCTAACCCATTTTTCTTCCCAATCCCCCCAAAATTGGGCGGAACAGATATACATAAAAATGCCTGCACCTTTCCTTCCTTCCTCCTTCCCGTTCCCTACCCTTCCTTCTTCAAAAAACTTAAGAACAACATTTTTTTTAATTTCCATTTCCATACTCTTCCATCCCTTTAAAAAAACTTGAGAACCTAAGGTTTCTAGTATGACCAACCCCTTTTTTAAAAATTTATGGTGTGTTTTTTTAGCTTATATAATGGGCTTATTTAAGCTATTTTTTGCTTATATAAGCCTATGTTTAATAAACTTATAAGCCCATGGCTTATATAAACTTAAGTTAACATGAGGGTAAAATGGTAAATATGTATATAAGCCCAAACCTTCCTAAAAAAGCCACATTTTTATGGCTTATCATAACACCCATATATAAGTTTATAAGCCCACTAATATAAGCTTAGCCAAACACTTGGTTTGAGCTTATAAGCTCATTATATAAGCTAAACCAAACACCCCCTTATCTCATGTATCTACATCATCATATAACCAACAAAATACTTGAACCATTTATCATTTTCACTACTCCTAAAACATTACATAGTAAACACTAACTAATGATCCATCTAACGCCTTTCTGATAAACATATAAACATAAAATTTCACAAAATTGACCTTTAATACGTGCCTTCGTAGATTCATCAACCTTCATAGCTTCATCAACCTTCATAGCTTCATCAACCTTCGTAGCCTCGTCTACCTTGTCATCTATATAACAAATATTAAAACAAAATCAATTATTGGTATTTTCGTAACATGCAACATCATCAAAACAAAGACAAATCATCAAAACTTCAATAATACTGTTGCGAAGTAAAAACCCTAACCTTGTTTTGATTTTCCTTTAGTCCGTTTTTTTAAATCTAACTGCATCAAGTCTTCAACAATAGTGTCAGTAATCGGATCAGGATATCTCCAGTTGGTTCGATACTTATCTATCACATAATCAATCATCTCAGGAGTGATCTTAAAATCAATATCCAACTGGTTACTTAGGTTAGATTTATCAGGGTTTGGAGATTTGTTACTGTTGGTGTCTGGGTGGGTGGGTGGTTGATTCATTATTTGACCTCGGTGTGACAATCCGTCAATTTATGGTTGATATTTTATTCTCAATATTATTTAAAAACAATTTACAATATGAACTCACATATTTTTGGGAAAAAATTTGGATTTACGTCTTGGAGTAGCATCGACTACGTCTAAACCAGAGGATTCAACGTTACGTGCTTACGTTTACATACACCGTCTTTGGTGACAGTCCGACATTTCAGAAAATAAATTTATCTGAGAATATTATTTTGGAGTTTTAAATTTGTGTTGGTTCATAAACTCACAAATTTACGAGAAGAAACTAGGACTTACGATTTTATTTTAACGTCCTTTACGACTAAACCGGAAACCTTAGGATTACTTATTTACGTTTTCGAACTCCGTTTTTGATGAGACAATTTTTATTGGATTCGTTTTGTGACATTGATTCATAATTTATAAAAACGTTTTTCATAAAACGACCCGAGGGCACGCAAATCGAGGAAACTAGAATCGAGGAGTACCCGTAAATAAATGGGATGAGACAAGTGGGACACTTGTCCCACCCCACTCACAAAACCGGTCCAAGTTAATCAACTTGACACCATACCATCAAGGTGGCATCAAGTTAGCTTACACATTACAAGTGTAAGCCTAGCTTACCTTTTAAGCTACTTCTCTTATACCACTTACTCCAAAACTAGCAACACTTCATTATCTCATTTCATCCATGCAAAAACCACCTCAATCTCTCTCTCCCTTCACATATGTGCCGTCCACTTTCACCATGAAACACCCTCATTTGATCTAAATTAACCACAAAATCCCATGTTATTCATATACATGTTGAAGTCCTTTTGAAACCTTATTTATTGGTGGTACTTATAACATCCAAGGAGGATTTTTCATGGAGTAGGAGGGCTGATTTTCCACAAGGAGTTGATGAAGATTGGAGTTCTTGAAGATGGTGTTGGCTAAGCAAAGGTCATCATCCGAATTTGATTCGATTTGGGTCATCGTCGACAGACTGACCAAATCTGCTAATATCATTCCCGTTAATGATAAATGCAAAAAGAGTTATGTAAACATAGTGTGCTTGTATCAAACATCTTTATCAAGATCCTCGCTTCGCATCGAATTTCTAGAGATTTGCTCAGAAATCATTGAGAACGAACCTTGATGAGAGTACTATGTACCACCCCAATCGAAGGGACGAGGTAAAGTAACGATACAAAGTAATATAAGTGTTGTTTTATGTTTGAATGATTGACCTTTGGTAATAGACCGTATAATCGTTTTCCTTTGGAGAGATTATCCTTGATAATCATCGTATTAGGATCGAGATCGAATCTTATTAGGATCTAAATATTAGAGCATCTGTAAGCAGAAGTTGAGATGAAGACATCCGACATACACCCACTGTGAGTTGGACATGTCTTTTAGGTTTAAGGTTTCCTATGATGGCGAACCTAACCTTGCAAAATACCCGACCCGCGAGATCTGAAATGATTGCTGAAATTAGGATTTGATTATTGATAGCCGGTAGTAGGCAAGAGGTTATGTGAATATGAAATGTAGATCTTGAAGTGCCAAATGGGTAGCGAAGTTATGCCACAATTTTTAACCTTGGAAAAATGAATTCATGATCTGACAAATCATGGGATATAAGTCCCCGTTGTTTGGGACCATTGAGATGATGTAAAAGTTGGGATTCAAAGGCATATAAGCTGGATCTACCCTAGGACTTCAAGGACTGCGTAAATTATGTTTCGTAAATCGAACTTGATGGAATATCTATCAAGTGAGAATCTGATTGTTTCTTAGTAGAGCTTAGATCGGCGAAAAGTTGCATTCATCAAAAACCCGTGAACATCATGGATAGAGAAAGTAAGTCAACATTTAGCCTGATCTTATTCCCGTAGTTATGTTTGATGAAACTCGCGTATTGTAACGAATTGCACTTGTGAGAAAAGACCGAATGTGGAGGAAATACCCACATGGCTTTAACTCTATAAGAAGCGAGTAGTAAGATGATCTTTGAGGACAAAGATCCTGTTTAGGGGTAAATGCTGTGACAATCCGTCAATTTATGGTTGATATTTTATTCTCAATATTATTTAAAAACAATTTACAATATGAACTCACATATTTTTGGGAAGAAATTTGGATTTACGTCTTGGAGTAGCATCGACTACGTCTAAACCGGAGGATTCAACGTTACGTGCTTACGTTTACATACACCGTCTTTGGTGACAGTCCGACATTTCAGAAAATAAATTTATCTGAGAATATTATTTTGGAGTTTTAAATTTGTGTTGGTTCATAAACTCACAAATTTACGAGAAGAAACTAGGACTTACGATTTTATTTTAACGTCCTTTACGACTAAACCGGAAACCTTAGGATTACGTATTTACGTTTTCGAACTCCGTTTTTGATGAGACAATTTTTATTGGATTCGTTTTGTGACATTGATTCATAATTTATAAAAACGTTTTTCATAAAACGACCCGAGGGCACGCAAATCGAGGAAACTAGAATCGAGGAGTACCCGTAAATAAATGGGATGAGACAAGTGGGACACTTGTCCCACCCCACTCACAAAACCGGCCCAAGTTAATCAACTTGACACCACACCATCAAGGTGGCATCAAGTTAGCTTACACATTACAAGTGTAAGCCTAGCTTACCTTTCAAGCTACTTCTCTTATACCACTTACTCCAAAACTAGCAACACTTCATTATCTCATTTCATCCATGCAAAAACCACCTCAATCTCTCTCTCCCTTCACATATGTGCCGTCCACTTTCACCATGAAACACCCTCATTTGATCTAAATTAACCACAAAATCCCATGTTATTCATATACATGTTGAAGTCCTTTTGAAACCTTATTTATTGGTGGTACTTATAACATCCAAGGAGGATTTTTCATGGAGTAGGAGGGCTGATTTTCCACAAGGAGTTGATGAAGATTGGAGTTCTTGAAGATGGTGTTGGCTAAGCACAAGTTTCTCCATCAAAAACCATGCCAAACTCATAACCTACATCAAGTTGGTGGTATAAAGATTGTCCTCCTCAACTTCTTGTTATTTTGATTATGTAAACATGTATTTTATTTCCTATTGTATATATTTATGATGATTATATGATGATAAAAATGTTATATGGGGATTTGTTGTTGATAATCATGGATGAAAAGGTGAAAAACTATAAGAAACAAGGTTAAAATCTTGATTAATTTGCATGGCTGTATAAAACAGTAAAGAAACATGTTATGAACTGATGAAATAATGAAGTAGGATCCATTTACAGTAAGCTAAATGTCTTGTACACATGTGAGAGTTGGCCATGCAATGGAATCAAAATAATGAGTGAGATATGATCAAAACAAGTTTAGGGTATAAATCTGAAGTTACTGTTTTGGACGATTTTTAGAAAATATTTAGAAGATGATTCAACAGTAGCTATAAAAGAGTTAAATGTAGCACATATCATGTAGTTTATGTGATAAATATTTGAGCTTCTATCTCCATGTAGAACTCAAGATATGGCAGTTTTGGTGAAGATGAAGTTAAAAATCAGATTTTTGGAAATTAAAAGAATAATACTATTATATAAGCACTCACATTTTACTATATAAAATGTAAAATAAAAACCCACTAACTTATAAAACTTATTTATATAAATATATATAAAAGGTTAATCAAATGAATAGATTATATAAATGGTGGTGAAATAATGTTTATAAGTAATGAAAACTATAAACATGATTTTTACGACTTTTTCGGCTATTGCCGTAAAATTAACGTTTTTGTTAAATAAAACTTAGATGGTTGGACCCGTCTAATGAAAACTTTATAAAACTTATATACTGATATATAGACATGTATAACAAGTAAAAACCGATAAAACCCGAACTATAGGGCATACGGACATTAACGAGCTAAGTAAACATATTGGACTAATACTTGGGCTAATAATTGGACTAAATAAAATAAACACCCATAAAAAGAACTTATTGGGCTTAACCCATTTGGGCCCAACTTGAAAGTGTATGTACTGATAATATAAGTACAAAATGGATTAAAACAAGTTAAATAACCTATAATAAGTTTATTGGACTTAAAACACGTAAAAAGGCAAAACTAGTAAACTAGTATGAACGTTATTGACACATAACACAAAAATGAGTAAATGAGGATATGTAAACCCACTTGATCATCATATATATATAATCATCATATGTATACATAATTGATATTTTTATAAAGTCATTGGACAAACATCTAAGACCGAGTATTATTTGTCTAGGTTTCCGTGATTGAAGCACGCACCGTACGTCCGAATTGCCGATAACCCGCCTTCCCACATCAACGTGAGTTCATAGCCTCGCACTCTTTTAAATGTTTTATAAATGCTTTATAAACCCGCGAGGGAGATAACATGTTAGTTTTTATAAAAGTTTGGACACCATTTGTCCCGATTGTTTGTTTATTGATTTTGGACCCGAATGATTGAATGACCCGATTGTATGACCCGATAAATGATTAATGGACCCGATAGATGAAATAAAATGGATTATTAAAGTTAGGTTATGTCACTAAAAGTCCCATTAGCATGAATTGTGAACTACCGGGAGTTGTTAGACGCTTATGCATTTAATAGTACTATTTGGGGACGATCACCCCAGTTCGCGCCTTGACGGTTGATCCCCGTCGTGCCACATTGATTGGTAAGCGAATTTATGTATGAGAAGATTTCCAATAGCGTGACCTTTGTGACGACACGCTACTTTAGATGGGCAAAATTTGGTATCGGGTTAGCTACCCGTTTTGGTTTAGTAAGGTAACAATGTCATGCGGCTTGTAATAATCCAAAACTAATGAAATACTATTAGACGCTTCGAATTACGATGTATTGCCTGACTAGCAATACAGGGTCATACTATTGATATTATGATTGTATTTTGGTTTTCATAACCATATTCATATAACGGTTTTTATTTGATTTTATACAACGTCATAAGACGTATTGTATGATGTTTTTACGACATTGGCTCGTATAATGATTTTTAAGGCAAATGCCTATATTATGATTTTCGATAAGGATTTGTATAAAATGACTTTGGCTATTTTATGGCCTATTACAAAGATTTGTATAAAATGATTTTGGCTATTTTACGGCCTATTACAATGATTTGTATGAATTGATTTTTGGTACAAATTCTATACCAAAGTTATATTGATGGAATTTACTAAACTCTATGAATTCACTCGGCGTTATCGCTGACCTTTTCTTTTAACATGTTTTATCTCAGGTACTTGAAGGTAATTCTCGGGAAGACAACAAGAATTCATGGCCCGCACTTAAACAATATTTTCCATTCAAAATACTTGTAAAACTTTGTATGAAATGTAATGACTTGGGACCTATGTAACTTTGATATTTATGAATGGAAATGATTTATTATTAAACGACGCGATTTTTTTTATGCGTTGTCTATGATGTGAGTAATGTGCTATCCCGTAACACCAACTAGTCTTCCGCTGTACTATGTTGTATAAATTTGGGGGTGTTACAGTTTGGTATCAGAGCTCTCGTTATAGAGAACGAAAGATTTTTAAAACTAAGGTTTTGAATAAAACATTTCAAAATCTTTTAACCATAAACATTTTTCTAAAAATGTCTAAAAATCTTTTGACTATAACGGTGCCGAAGAATTCCCGAGTTACCGACAAGGCCAAGACTGAGAAGTGTTATTTTAATATATATATAACTTGGATTATATATATATATATATATATATATATATATATATATATGATGTAATTTTATTACATGATTGTTTGATGATTAATTTGATTTTTATACGAGGTATTTATACGACGTAGATTGTCACAAGTAACCCTAAATCCCCTAGTAAATTTATCGAAGCTATTCTCGTAGGAATTCTAGCTATCCTAGATCTAAACCAAGTTGTGGATATTTATGATCCCAACAAATGGTTGATGTTCGTAGAAATGTAGATATAAGTTGATTGCGATATTGAAAAAGGATTGGCGAGATTAAATCTGATATCGATGTCATGACGATCTTTCTTATAGAGTGGAGTTTGACAAAACGTTATCACCTGGAAAGATGTCATCTGATTCGTTGTCATCCAATTCTTAAATTGAAATCGAAAGGGTGAATGTTGCACTTGAGGCTGTAATTGGAACCATTACCCAAAAGCCTCATGCCACTAGTACCTTTTCGAGGAGTCTAATTGACTGATCAAGTCATTTCATATTAATGACTCATTTGACAATTGTTGTTGTAAGAGATATAGGATTGGAAATTAACTGTTGATTCATATTGAGATTTTATTGCCTTTACAAGGCCGAAGAATAAGGTTGTAAGTATTGGAATATGAGATTGTTGAGAGGAAGTCGTTAAGTCCTGTGATTGAATTATAAGGTTTTAAATGATTACTGAATTCGTGTTAAGTGTTGTTCCTAGGCCATTGTCCACTAACGAGGATGCCCAGTGTCCAAGAAATAAATTGAAGAAATCTTCTTCTGAATTGAGACCGATGGATCTTCTGGGACATGTGGAACACCTAATGACTCTTGTAGATTAGTATTCATTGTGGTATCTTTTAAAAATAATCCCTAACTTAACTGTGACATCAGTTGATAGGATGAGTTCTGAGAATTGTATGACATAGTGACACGTAATGTGTTACGGTACAATTTTGACTTGTTTGTGATTAATGAAAAGACTACCTTTGATTGCTAAATTCTACATGTATCGATGTTATCTATCTTTTCTTGTTTCTTCCTAATGCTCGCATTAGTGATGCAACCATTGAACAAGTACTCATCTTGATTTGAGTTACGTTGTGAATTAATCCTTTTGAGTGCCATCAAGATCATGAACCTCATGATTATTTGGCTAAAGCTCATTTCCTATCATATTGTAGTTAAGTTCTTGGTAAACAACTCTTCATTACTCTTTTGCAGATCACTCATTGTTTTTATAAAATAAAACAGTATCATTTGAGGAAATTGAATTTTCATCACTATAAGGATTATTCAAAGTAAGATTTATAAGTGATTGTTATCAAAAGGAAATTGTTTATAAAACATCTTGGAAAACCTAATTGTTTTCGTAACAAAGAAAATCTTTGTAAATTTATTCTTGATTCTTATTTAAAGAATTAAACATAAAAATGTTTTTATCATAAACATGATGATAAAATTTTGACGAACTGAGTATTGCATCGTTAATCTTGAAATTGTATATAGTTGCGCGCCTACATACAATTTGGAATGGACTATGCAAGACTGATTAGTAGTCACCATAAAACTGATTAATAAAAACTAAATTTTCTTTGAAGATTGAGAAAGATTAAAATTTATGAGATCTGCAAGACGTGAAAAATAAGGACATAATGTTAGAGACATCTACATATGTGCCCGTGCCATCTATTCTTCTGAGTCGAATTTACTCATCTGTGGAAATTGTCTTATTTGACAATTGACAATTCTTTCCTATCCAATTCTCCCGTAGTGAGATTCTTAGGAAAAATATCTGATTACCGAGTGTTGATACCCGACTGGATGTATTGACGTTCTTATCATTTCTTATGATTTGATTTCATTTGAATGACCTAGGTAACGATCCGAGGAGCTTTCGAATGCGTACTCAAATTATGAAAACATGGGATATATTCATATTCATTAAATGTTTTCGTCTGTATCTGATTTGAAATTCTCTCGCATAGATTATGCGTTGACCTTACTCTTTTAATAGTAGTTGTGTATCCTACTATCCCTGAATTTGTGAAGGATTATGAGTATTTATCAGTCTTTTGAGAAGTTCACATCTTATCAACGGAAATGAAACTGGAAAGTTGATAATTCCAGTAGGATGGATTGATTGATTACGACATGACGATATTGTCTTAATTGATGGGAACTCGAGTAGAATTCCCCTAAATGATAAGATGTTGATTATCAAAAGTGATCTAAATGATTCTTGATGGATGACCATATCCTGCATTTAGACTTGAAATTATATTGTGAATGATTGTGAACTAGTTATAGATATTGTGATCTAGAAAGAACATAATATGAATTTATTAAAATATATTTATCTTATCTGAAACTTTAGAAAGTATTTGTTGGTGAATTACCTGGACTTTTGCCATTTAGGCAAGATTGAATTTGGTATTGATTTTATTCCCGGTGCTGCACTTGCGGCTTGTGCACTGTACGTCAGCACCATCTAAATTAAAGGAATTACCGTACAACTAAGAAAGTTGTCGGAGAAAGATTTTATTATACCAAGCCTGTCATCCTGAAGAGCTATGGTGTTATCTTTCCTTATATTAGATTACTGTGACTGAGTAAATTGACAATCGAAAACGATATCCATAACTCGAAATGGAAGAATTGTTCGATCATTTACAAGGTTCTAGCAAATTTGATCCATAGCATGGTTATCATCAACTTCGCATCTGCGAAAGAGATTATCTATTCCAATCACTACATCCGGTGCTTGTAATGAACATTATGAGTTTCACGTGATGTCATTTGGATTGACTAATACACATGTAGCATTCATAAATTTTGTGAATCACGTGTGTAGGCTGTGATTTGATAAATTCATGCTCGTGATCATTAAGGACTATTTGTTTGTATATAAGAATAAGAAGGAGTTAATAATTATTTATAGGTTGCCCTGAATTGGCCGAACAATAAAAACATATACCTTGAATATTTAACATGAGATTTAAGACTTAATACTTTACATGATTTGACTATGGGATTAAAAGGATAATGAAATATAAATTGACTCTTCAAAAGTTAAGAGCCCTTTTAAGATTTTGGATTTTTCCAAAAAGAAATGGAAATATGTTTTGACAAATGTTTTGACAAAGGATTTTAAGGGATTATTCCCTTATACACAAACCATTTAACTAAACTTCTGTTTAGGGGTAAATGTTTGTGTATACTTTTAGACAACTTAAGAGGAATTGAGGAAACTATATAAAACATGACTTGAACTTTGAAACGATAATTTACGCTTTTCAAACTAAGGAAATTTTGACCAAAGTATAAACAAAGATTTTTCAAACATTTACGAATCTTATTAATTATTTTCGATAAATCAACGAAAATGGTGTTAATTAAATTCAAATTTATTTTGAACATTTTATATAATTGGTCGAACTAGGAAATTTAAAATTTTACGTTTACGTTTCATAAAAATTTAAATATCTAACCTTTAATTACTGGTAATACTTATCGACGCTTAAAACGTCGGATTGAGAAAAACTGATAAAAATGAGAGATAAGATGAAACTAAAACATAGAAGATATGAAGAAAGAATTTTGAATAAACACGATTGTGATATTTATTTCATCAGGGAAAAGTGAACGTAATTACTGACGCATAATATAGAAAGAATACATGGGTGAATTATGGACATGATAATTACATCATTATGAGAAGTGAATATAGATACTGACATATTATATAGAAAAGATAAAGAACCAGTTAGGACATGTTCCTTAATAATGAAGGTGCAAAATAAATTGCCGAACGATATAAAAATAAACAATGGTTGTAAAAAGGATAATATAGATAATAAAAAGGGATTCGTGACTAATATGAATCATTAAGATTGAGAAGCCGATAGTGTTAAATGTTTTAAAGACCACATGTGATTGTCTAAATATGGAGGATTATGAGATATAGTTATGTTGAAATTTGTAAGTATAAGTATTCTATTTATATCATCTATGACTAAAAGTATCTTTGTCTGAAAAAGATGTATTGATGGCAATTATGAAGGCAGACATCGCCTCATACATTAGTAAACGTTTAGCTATTGCAAAGGTCATCATCCGAATTTGATTCGATTTGGGTCATCGTCGACAGACTGACCAAATCTGCTAATATCATTCCCGTTAATGATAAATGCAAAAAGAGTTATGTAAACATAGTGTGCTTGTATCAAACATCTTTATCAAGATCCTCGCTTCGCATCGAATTTCTAGAGATTTGCTCAGAAATCATTGAGAACGAACCTTGATGAGAGTACTATGTACCACCCCAATCGAAGGGACGAGGTAAAGTAACGATACAAAGTAATATAAGTGTTGTTTTATGTTTGAATGATTGACCTTTGGTAATAGACCGTATAATCGTTTTCCTTTGGAGAGATTATCCTTGATAATCATCGTATTAGGATCGAGATCGAATCTTAGTAGGATCTAAATATTAGAGCATCTGTAAGCAGAAGTTGAGATGAAGACATCCGACATACACCCACTGTGAGTTGGACATGTCTTTTAGGTTTAAGGTTTCCTATGATGGCGAACCTAACCTTGAAAAATACCCGACCCGCGAGATCTGAAATGATTGCTGAAATTAGGATTTGATTATTGATAACCGGTAGTAGGCAAGAGGTTATGTGAATATGAAATGTAGATCTTGAAGTGCCAAATGGGTAGCGAAGTTATGCCACAATTTTTAACCTTGGAAAAATGAATTCATGATCTGACAAATCATGGGATATAAGTCCCCGTTGTTTGGGACCATTGAGATGATGTAAAAGTTGGGATTCAAAGGCATATAAGCTGGATCTACCCTAGGACTTCAAGGACTGCGTAAATTATGTTTCGTAAATCGAACTTGATGGAATATCTATCAAGTGAGAATCTGATTGTTTCTTAGTAGAGCTTAGATCGGCGAAAAGTTGCATTCATCAAAAACCCGTGAACATCATGGATAGAGAAAGTAAGTCAACATTTAGCCTGATCTTATTCCCGTAGTTATGTTTGATGAAACTCGCGTATTGTAACGAATTGCACTTGTGAGAAAAGACCGAATGTGGAGGAAATACCCACATGGCTTTAACTCTATAAGAAGCGAGTTGTAAGATGATCTTTGAGGACAAAGATCCTGTTTAGGGGTAAATGCTGTGACAATCCGTCAATTTATGGTTGATATTTTATTCTCAATATTATTTAAAAACAATTTACAATATGAACTCACATATTTTTGGGAAGAAATTTGGATTTACGTCTTGGAGTAGCATCGACTACGTCTAAACCGGAGGATTCAACGTTACGTGCTTACGTTTACATACACCGTCTTTGGTGACAGTCCGACATTTCAGAAAATAAATTTATCTGAGAATATTATTTTGGAGTTTTAAATTTGTGTTGGTTCATAAACTCACAAATTTACGAGAAGAAACTAGGACTTACGATTTTATTTTAACGTCCTTTACGACTAAACCGAAAACCTTAGGATTACGTATTTACGTTTTCGAACTCCGTTTTTGATGAGACAATTTTTATTGGATTCGTTTTGTGACATTGATTCATAATTTATAAAAACGTTTTTCATAAAACGACCCGAGGGCACGCAAATCGAGGAAACTAGAATCGAGGAGTACCCGTAAATAAATGGGATGAGACAAGTGGGACACTTGTCCCACCCCACTCACAAAACCGGCCCAAGTTAATCAACTTGACACCACACCATCAAGGTGGCATCAAGTTAGCTTACACATTACAAGTGTAAGCCTAGCTTACCTTTCAAGCTACTTCTCTTATACCACTTACTCCAAAACTAGCAACACTTCATTATCTCATTTCATCCATGCAAAAACCACCTCAATCTCTCTCTCCCTTCACATATGTGCCGTCCACTTTCACCATGAAACACCCTCATTTGATCTAAATTAACCACAAAATCCCATGTTATTCATATACATGTTGAAGTCCTTTTGAAACCTTATTTATTGGTGGTACTTATAACATCCAAGGAGGATTTTTCATGGAGTAGGAGGGCTGATTTTCCACAAGGAGTTGATGAAGATTGGAGTTCTTGAAGATGGTGTTGGCTAAGCACAAGTTTCTCCATCAAAAACCATGCCAAACTCATAACCTACATCAAGTTGGTGGTATAAAGATTGTCCTCCTCAACTTCTTGTTATTTTGATTATGTAAACATGTATTTTATTTCCTATTGTATATATTTATGATGATTATATGATGATAAAAATGTTATATGGGGATTTGTTGTTGATAATCATGGATGAAAAGGTGAAAAACTATAAGAAACAAGGTTAAAATCTTGATTAATTTGCATGGCTGTATAAAACAGTAAAGAAACATGTTATGAACTGATGAAATAATGAAGTAGGATCCATTTACAGTAAGCTAAATGTCTTGTACACATGTGAGAGTTGGCCATGCAATGGAATCAAAATAATGAGTGAGATATGATCAAAACAAGTTTAGGGTATAAATCTGAAGTTACTGTTTTGGACGATTTTTAGAAAATATTTAGAAGATGATTCAACAGTAGCTATAAAAGAGTTAAATGTAGCACATATCATGTAGTTTATGTGATAAATATTTGAGCTTCTATCTCCATGTAGAACTCAAGATATGGCAGTTTTGGTGAAGATGAAGTTAAAAATCAGATTTTTGGAAATTAAAAGAATAATACTATTATATAAGCACTCACATTTTACTATATAAAATGTAAAATAAAAACCCACTAACTTATAAAACTTATTTATATAAATATATATAAAAGGTTAATCAAATGAATAGATTATATAAATGGTGGTGAAATAATGTTTATAAGTAATGAAAACTATAAACATGATTTTTACGACTTTTTCGGCTATTGCCGTAAAATTAACGTTTTTGTTAAATAAAACTTAGATGGTTGGACCCGTCTAATGAAAACTTTATAAAACTTATATACTGATATATAGACATGTATAACAAGTAAAAACCGATAAAACCCGAACTATAGGGCATACGGACATTAACGAGCTAAGTAAACATATTGGACTAATACTTGGGCTAATAATTGGACTAAATAAAATAAACACCCATAAAAAGAACTTATTGGGCTTAACCCATTTGGGCCCAACTTGAAAGTGTATGTACTGATAATATAAGTACAAAATGGATTAAAACAAGTTAAATAACCTATAATAAGTTTATTGGACTTAAAACACGTAAAAAGGCAAAACTAGTAAACTAGTATGAACGTTATTGACACATAACACAAAAATGAGTAAATGAGGATATGTAAACCCACTTGATCATCATATATATATAATCATCATATGTATACATAATTGATATTTTTATAAAGTCATTGGACAAACATCTAAGACCGAGTATTATTTGTCTAGGTTTCCGTGATTGAAGCACGCACCGTACGTCCGAATTGCCGATAACCCGCCTTCCCACATCAACGTGAGTTCATAGCCTCGCACTCTTTTAAATGTTTTATAAATGCTTTATAAACCCGCGAGGGAGATAACATGTTAGTTTTTATAAAAGTTTGGACACCATTTGTCCCGATTGTTTGTTTATTGATTTTGGACCTGAATGATTGAATGACCCGATTGTATGACCCGATAAATGATTAATGGACCCGATAGATGAAATAAAATGGATTATTAAAGTTAGGTTATGTCACTAAAAGTCCCATTAGCATGAATTGTGAACTACCGGGAGTTGGTAGACGCTTATGCATTTAATAGTACTATTTGGGGACGATCACCCCAGTTCGCGCCTTGACGGTTGATCCCCGTCGTGCCACATTGATTGGTAAGCGAATTTATGTATGAGAAGATTTCCAATAGCGTGACCTTTGTGACGACACGCTACTTTAGATGGGCAAAATTTGGTATCGGGTTAGCTACCCGTTTTGGTTTAGTAAGGTAACAATGTCATGCGGCTTGTAATAATCCAAAACTAATGAAATACTATTAGACGCTTCGAATTACGATGTATTGCCTGACTAGCAATACAGGGTCATACTATTGATATTATGATTGTATTTTGGTTTTCATAACCATATTCATATAACGGTTTTTATTTGATTTTATACAACGTCATAAGACGTATTGTATGATGTTTTTACGACATTGGCTCGTATAATGATTTTTAAGGCAAATGCCTATATTATGATTTTCGATAAGGATTTGTATAAAATGACTTTGGCTATTTTATGGCCTATTACAAAGATTTGTATAAAATGATTTTGGCTATTTTACGGCCTATTACAATGATTTATATGAATTGATTTTTGGTACAAATTCTATACCAAAGTTATATTGATGGAATTTACTAAACTCTATGAATTCACTCGGCGTTATCGCTGACCTTTTCTTTTAACATGTTTTATCTCAGGTACTTGAAGGTAATTCTCGGGAAGACAACAAGAATTCATGGCCCGCACTTAAACAATATTTTCCATTCAAAATACTTGTAAAACTTTGTATGAAATGTAATGACTTGGGACCTATGTAACTTTGATATTTATGAATGGAAATGATTTATTATTAAACGACGCGATTTTTTTTATGCGTTGTCTATGATGTGAGTAATGTGCTATCCCGTAACACCAACTAGTCTTCCGCTGTACTATGTTGTATAAATTTGGGGGTGTTACACTCGGGATATTGAATGTGTGTGTGTGTGAGTGAGTTATTAGTGAACGGGGTACCGGTGCAATATATCAAGTTGCATGCAAATTAAACGATTCACTTTTTAGACACGTTAGTATAAGTCGAGTTTAGTAGTATAATCTTATTAATTTTTCATGATTTTATTAATTGAACTTTACCTTACATGATTATTGGATAATTAAATTAAATCATGTTATTAATATAATTAAACCTCGGTTAAAAATTAATATAACATAATTAAGCTATGTTTCTTAATTAATTAAATGTAACATGAATAATTAAATTAATAATTATTTTAACCTAAAGTTTATTTAAATAAAATGGCCATGTTTAATTATCATGATAATTATATTAATAATTATAACATAAATCTTTTTTATTAATTATATAATATAAGTCGGGTGATTAAACGATTTTATGACTTATTTCAATAAGCTCACGTATGAATGTAACATAAACGATGATTAATTTGTTATCTGATAGATTTTAAAACATTAAAGTTTTTAAAAAATATGAAATGTCAAACCCATCTATCTCGAATGATGGTAACCCTAAATCATAAACCTTAACCAATTAAACCATAAACACAAATTAAACCAAAAACCAATAATAAAACCAAAATCGCAAACCTTAAACCATTTAACCGTAAACCATAAACCATTAAACCATAAACCTTAATTAAACCATAAATCATAATCATGCATACCATAAACCATAAACCATAAACCCTAAACCATAAACCATAAACCCTAAACCCTAAACCGCAAACCTTAAGCCCTAAATCTTAACCCCAAAAAACCCTAAACACTAAATCATAATCCTTAAACCATTTAACCTTAAATTATAAACATTATACCATTAATTAACTCTTAAACTACAAACCATAAACCTTAAACCCTAAACCCTAATCGCTGAACCTTATACCAATGAACCATATATAAACACTAGATCATAAATATTAAACCATATAACCTTATACTATAAACATTAAACCATTAATTAACCATTAAACCACAAACCCTAGCTAATTAAACCATTAATCCTAAACCTTAAACCCTAAACCCTAAACCCTAAACCCTATACCGCAAACCCTAAGCCCTAAACCTTAACCCCGAAAACCCTAAACACTAAATCATAAACCTTAAACCATTTAACCTTAAATTATAAACATTATACCATTAACTAAACCTTAAACCACAAACTATAAACCTTAAACCCTAAACCCTAATCCCTGAACCTTATACCAATGAACCATATATAAACACTAGATCATAAATATTAAACCATTTAACCTTATACTATAAACATTAAACCATTAATTAACCATTAAACCACAAACCCTAGCTAAGTAAACCATTAATCCTAAACCTTAAACCCTAAACCCTAAACCGCAAACCCTAAGCCCTAAACATTAACCCCAAAAAACCCTAAATACTAAATCATAAACCTTAAACCATTTACCCTTAAACCATTTAACCTTAAACTATAAACATTAAACCATTAATTAACCCTTAAACCACAAACCATAAACCTTAAAACCTACACCCTAAACCCTGAACCCTAAACCCTAAACCAATGAACCCTAAACACTAGATCATAAATATTAAACCATTTAACCTTATACTATAAACAATAAACCATTAATTAACCATTAAACCACAAACCCTAGCTAAGTAAACCATTAATCCTAAACCTTAAACCCTAAATCCTAAACCCTAAACCGCAAACCCTAAGCCTTAAACCTTAACCCCAAAAAACCCTAAATACTAAATCATAAACCTTAAACCATCTAACCTTAAACTATAAATATTAAACCATTAATTAAACCTTAAACCACAAACCATAAACCTTAAACCCTAAACTAGTGAACCATATACACTAAATCATAAACTCAACCATAAATAAACCATAAACCGTAACCCAATACCAAAGTAGAATGTCCTCACCCTAACCTTATTAAACCGTCTATTAAAAATCGACCTTATTCATAATAAATTGCTTGAGATAATTATTCAAGGTGATTGATATAAACCTCAACTAAATCACGCATACTGTTAAAAATACAAAAGATATTTATCTCGCGGTTTTCAAGCATTATTATAACCTAATATATTTAAGTTATTTAACTATAATTTTAATTATGTTTAAATTTAAAGTAATATTTTAATTTTTTGTTTTTCATAAAAATAAAACGTATATGCCTTTTTATTTACTTATTAACTTTAAAAAATTAAATTTATTATTAACTTTTAAAAATATTTAAGTTATTTAATTATTAATATATTTAAGTTATTTAATTATTTATATATTTAAGTTATTTAATTATTTATTTGTTATTAACTTTAAAAATTAAATGTTAATTATACTTTTATTATTAAGTAAATTTAATATTTACATTTTCATTAAACACACATAATATCCGGTAACCATCTTGTAACCGCCACCATTTTTGACCATTTTCACAATCACACAGGAAGAACGAACCCTAAATTAACCACCGAATAACCGATCAAAAAAATCAAACCTCATAAACAATAGTCGCCAATCTACATAATCATTAACAACATGAAACATCAAGAAAGAGGTAATGCAAAAATCAGTATTGTTTAATTTAATATAAGGGTTCATACGAATAGTGTAAGTTTGTTACTGATATTAGAGTTTACACTTACTTTTAATGCATGTATGTGGACCTATGTCATATTTAATTAACGTAATTCAGTTTTATGTGTTTATATGGTCTATGTTTCAATCTAGGATATGGGTTTTGTTAATGTGTCTGGATATGGTCCCATGGTATGTTATAGTTTAAGGATATGATCCCCTATACAAGCATATGTATAACCAAATCCAGATGTTATTAGGGCATCAACAACCATGATACACATTCTGCCAAACACTCCCTTCATCGACATATAACTAACATTAATATGTACATGTTTGTAGAAGTAATTCATATAGAATCCGACACTTCATCATCTACTTCTGAAAGTGCTAAATTTCACCCACCCCTAGAAATAAAAGTCTTATTCATAGTTTGCCAAGAAGTTCTTCAAGTACTCCCTCTTTTCGTCCTCTACTGTTTCAAACTCCTATTGTAGGCATACATAATGTCACAAGTTCTTCATCTGTTCTTCCTTCTTTGTTTCAAACTCCTAATGCCACAAGTTCGTCCGCTCGAGTTCGTCCTACCTCTGTTGGTCCTGCCTTGCTTCAAACTCAAATTTTAGGTGTACCTAATGCCACAACATCTTCAAAAAAGTTCGTCCTCCCTCTATTCGTCCTCCCTGTTTGGAAACTCCTATTCTATTCAAACCTACTACAGAGGATGAATCAGATTCATCTGATGAGGATGAAGACACTAATGATGCCGAGGTAGATTCTAGTGATGAGGAGGAAGATACAAGTGATGAGGAGAAAGACACGAGTGATGAGGATTATGAGTTAGAACTCAAGAAGAATAACAATTCTAAAGGTAAATCCGTTTAAACTAAAAGTTTATGGTTTAATGTACATCATTATGAAGTTTTAATTTATTCAACTTAATGCTATGTGAGGTTCAAAGTCAAAGCCGACTGCTTACTCGAAAGGATATAAGAAAATTTCAAACAAGGTATAGTTAAGTTGTTATGTGTTTATGCATAAAGCTGTATACGTTTATACCATCGATTAATTGTTTTAAACACATGATGTGGTCAAATATCAGGAGGAATCGGAAAACATAGATTGGATTAGGAAGATCCCTTTCTTTGACTCTAGTGATGAAGAATTAGTTGCTCAAGCTGATGCTCCAAGACGAAAGCACACTCCCAGATCAAAGCACACTCACAAAGTTCCATCTTCTCAAGCTAAAGCTCCAAGACCAAATGTCGTTGTTGGCCTAGCCAATAAAAAAACTTGGAAAGAAATTGCTGAGAAGGGTCGGTCAAGGAATGCTGCAGAGGGGAGCAACAACAAAGGCAAAAGGAAGGTTGGATGATGTCAGTTCTCCCTGTTTAATAGGAATAATTTTTTGAGTTTTGTTGGTCTGGTATTTCTAGCCACCTGTTGTATTATCAAACTACAGGTTGCAACAATTTAATAGATTTGTATGCATTACTAGCATTATGAAACAATTATAAATTATCTGTAATCAATGATATGGTTTGTTAACTAGTTAATATAAGTATTTTAAGTTCATGTACAATTCAATATCTGTACTCAAGCAATTATCAGTTATCTATCAAAGGTTTTTGGTTGAATGTTAAAATGTGTAAAATAGTATAAAATTCTGTTCAAAATTTATTTTTACCAGGAAACTCAAAGGGAAAGTTTACATAGTTTGAATGTTTAATTTGGAGGCAAATTGGAGTTCAAAATATTTGGTTGTTTAATTTTTGTATTTGGAGCCAAATTTTTCACGAAAATTTTGAGTGTCGATGCTAAGTTAATGCATATGCAGTTACCATAATATTCTAATTCCATCTCTATCTCAAATCCTGATTTTTCTCCAAAATCAAAAAATATACCATAATTTTCTAACTCCATCTCCATCTCAATTACTGCCATCACTAGTTTCATACCATTTCCACTTATTGTTCTTGTACACATGTCAATAATCATGAACACTGAAAACAATGATCAAGTTTATATTGTTAATGATGATGATTATTTGGCTAATAATGATGATGTAAATCACGATAATGAAGGAGGTTATGAATCAGAGGATTATGGTGATCAATCGGATGAGGATGAAGACATCAGTAAACAGAAGGTTGTTAATAAGAGGGGTATAACTAGGTTAGCCAAGTTTCGGATAAAATATGAAAAACCAGATGTCATGAAGATAAATGTGAACTTTGATGCACTGAATAGAATATCAGGGCCAAACAAATCATTGTTTATAAGTTTTTTAGGAGACACGGTTCGGGAGCAGATAGGATTGAAGATTCTATCGTGGAAAGATATGAAGGAGGAAGCAAGAGAAAAACTTTGGACTGAAACGACGGTACAAATACAAAATTTTTTACCCAACTATTAGTCGTATTCCTACATTTACTTTAACATTATGTTAATATGTGCAGCAATACTTTGAATTTGATGTGTCCTACAAAAAGTTGGTTATGAATAAGCTAGGTGAACTGCTAAGAAATTTCAGAAACAAATTGACAGCAAAGCACATAGTTCCCAACCTAGATAATCCTGAAAAACTAAATGTAGTTCCAAAGAATTACAAAGCAATCGTCAAAGCCGAACACTGGGTTGCTTTTGTAAACCATACGGCGACAAAAGAACTTAAGGTTGTTAATTTCTATTTCGTTTTACATTTATAAACACCGTATGTATGCATTTTTTGGAAACTTCGTATGACAAACACAGTCTGTTACGTACTAGCAACTTCTCATCTAGTAATCTTTTTTGTTAGGTGAAATCAGCTGCTAATAAATTGGCGCGTTCCAAGTCTCTTTATCAGCATACAATGGGACGTGGTGGTTATGTATATATAAAAGAGCAAATGGTAAGGTTATATTGGTGTAATATCTAAACACTGTTGTCCATGTTGGTTTAACTTTTCATCTGTATGTATTTGATGTTTGGAAGATCATAAGAAAAGAAATTACACCAGATCAAGAACCCCCTGTGGTGTATTGTGTTTTAATGGAAGGGTTAGACAAGAAGGAAAGAGACAGATGATGAAACAATCAAAGTTGGCACTAAGATTGTAAGTGTTATTGCAAATTTTTTTATATAATGTTTATATTTGTATAATAAATTATTTACCATTTTTTGTGTGCAGCTGGAAACAGAGGAACAGATCAGAGATGGAACCTTAACGGTTGATAGTGGCTCAGATTCATTATCACATGTATTAGGAAAGGAAAAGGGAGGGTATACACGAGGAGTGGGAGGCAGATTTACGTGCAGGAAGTTCTTTGATCTACCTAGAAGGAAACAAGGAACTGATGTAAGGATTGCGTTGCTTGAAAATGAACTTGAGAAGGAGAGACAGGTGCGTAAAGAAAAGGAGGATACGGTCGCTGAATTAACCACCAAGATGTCACAAACACAGGAAACTATTGAAAAAATGTTGAAAGTTATGTCTTCACAAGGGGTTAATATAGCCGAGTTAATGCCAAATCAGTCAAATGTAAGACTAGTTTTCTAATTTTGATTTGATGATTTTCAGTCTGTAATACCATTAACAATTAACATACTTATATATTGCAGGTATTACAACTAGAACATAATGAATTAAGCAAAATACCTAGTGAAGAGAAAAGGACGTCGATCAGTGGTGGTGGACTTCAGAATGGTGTGTTATTTCGAATGTCTAAGACAACTGCAACTTCGAACAAGGATTTGGACACTACAACTGTAGCTGCAACTACAACTGCGAAGAAGGTAAGTTATAAAAAAACCATGTTTGGTTTCTAAATTGTACTATACATGAATTATTTACTGTGTTACGTATATATGCAGGTACCTACTAGAACTAGGTTAGCAAAAAATAAGACAGGATCGTTGGAAAAGAAGTCTCCACTTCAAAATTCCCAATCTCAAGAAGATATTTATCCAGCTTCCGGATCACAACAAAATCTGTCTCCCTCGACATAACAAGACGTACCTATTGCATCATTACGAAAGAAGCGTACACCTTCTAAATCAAAAGTAAATCAGTCTCTACCATCACTACCAGATGTAAGTATTTCATCATTTTTCATATAATTACTTGTTTAATTTATTTGTCAATAACGCATGTAAACATTTTTTCTTCAGACATTTAAGTGCAAACTGTGGAACATATCTAGGAAAATGATCATTGGTAACGGTAGGGTATACAAGTCTAAGGATGGAGACAATGTAATGATTCATAACCAACCACTACCAAAAAATTGCTACAAAGTTTCAGTTGATGAATCCTTAGTGGATGCAGCATTCATACCTGATGCCGAAAATAATGGTTTAAAAACTGTTAAGGATGTAAAAGGTAGTTTCATGGCATGGCCAAAGGAAAAGGTTATTTTTCGGAAGAGGTACATACACTTGATTTATCATCCTCCATATACATAGCTTTTCATATTTAGTTCAATGTTTAATACACGGCTTTTGTTTCCATACAAGAAACAACACCACCAAATACCATGAAAGTTGTTGTTGAAAGTGCACCAAAGATAGGATCTAAGCGCTCGATGAATGTTCCAGCAGGCAGTACATTTACGACTATTACTCATATGCAGAAACAAGCTAGGAATAACAGGGCTCAAAAGACTTTACAATATGGTGAATCAAAGTCTTTACAAATGTGATTCTATGTGAAAAGTATGTTACTTGAGAATAATACGACATTACATTTGTTGATTTGATTATGTACATTCAATTTTATATATTAATGCAATTGAAATTTGATTTCTAGAATTTTGTTATTTGTTTTTATTTAATTCTGAAAGGTTACTAGAAGATGAAACATAGTCACACTTATTCACATTCCAATGTGTGACTACATATCATAAAATTCACACAAACATACAATTCTATGTGACTATTGGATGCATATAGTCACACAAAATACAATTTTCTTGACTTGACAAAGCATACAGTCACACTTATTACTACTATTGGTAACTCTTTGGTTAATTGTATGTGACAAACTCAGAGCCATTATCATAATTTATGTGACTACATGTCATAAAAGGTAACACAAACATACAATTCATGTGACTATTGGATGCATATAGTCACATAAAATACAATTTGCTTGACTTGACAAAGCATACAGTCACACTTATTTCTACTATTGGTAACTCTTTGGTTAATTGTATGTGACAAACTTAGTGCCATTAGCATGATTTGTGTGACTACATGTTATAAAAGGTCACACAAACATACAATTCATGTGACTATTGGATGCATATAGTCACACAAAATACAATTTGCTTGACTTGACAAAGCATACAGTCACACTTATTTCTACTATTGGTAACTCTTTGGTTAATTGTATGTGACAAACTTAGTGCCATTAGCATGATTTGTGTGACTACATGTTATAAAAGTTCACACAAACATACAATTCATGTGACTATTGGATGCATATAGTCACACAAAATACAATTGGCTTGACTTGACAAAGCATACAGTCACACTTATTTCAACTATTGGTAACTCTTTGGTTAATTGTATGTGACAATCTCAGTACCATTAGCATGATTTGTGTGACTACATATCATAAAAGGTCACACAAACATACAATTCATGTGACTATTTGATGCATATAGTCACACAAAATACACTAATCACATAGTAAATGTCACACATATCGTATATTCATGTGACAAACTTATAAACAATAGTCACTCTTAAACAAAACTCGTGTAACTATAGAGTGTTTACCGTCACACATATTCACTAAAACACTAAATATTGTACCTAGTTTGTCACACATTTTCGAGTATTGGTCACTCATTTTTTATAGCTAAGGTCACTAAGACGAACTTGTGACCAAAAGGTACCTACGGTCGCGGGACCTTTGGTCACAAAGCCTAAAAAAACCGCGTGTGGCTGTAGGCCTACGGTCACTCTTTTTGAGTGTGACGGATACCTTTTTTTTTATACTAGTGATTGGTTTCACCAATACCTCAACAAATATATGTAGAAATTTAGTCTCGTGGAAAAGTTTACTAAATATTTTATTAAACTTATGCTATGGATTTGTATGCATGCCTCTCCATACATTGATTTTGACATCAAAATTTATACCCTTAAATTTAAGTTGAATGCCATCTAATTGACAAACACTTGAAGTTACAATTGTCGTCATATGAGATTTTGGACGATGTTGTAATGGAAAGAAAACTTTCATGACTGAATGAGATTGCACATGAATGGTTTTACGTTCTTTAGATTAGTTGACTTAATTAAGTTACTTAGTGAGATCTAGAAACTTAAGGCATTTAGAAGGGATGAAACATGTTTATAATGCAAAATATTCTTTTGGTAATGTAAATCCCTTAAAATATCTAGAAATTGCAAATTGTTTATCAATTGGATTGTTCAACAAGTCACTATGTTGAGTACGTTCATTACTAGCAGATCAACTGATGTAATGGATTTATGTCAATATAGATTCTGAGATTCAAGGAAAATACTATGGTTAATTTACCGGGGTAATTTATTTTCTTGAAAGTATTTTATAATCGAAAATACTTAAATTGAATTCTGTAAATTCTTTACAATGTATTAACGCAATGTTACACCGGAAATGTGGTTTATTCATTTATTGATCTACAAACCGTATGGTTAGGATATAGTCAATTTACAATGAAAAGATAAACCTCAACTCTTTTCCATGAGTGAAGAAGGAGTCATAAGGATTTTAGAAATGTCTAATTCTAAATACATAACTCATATCAAATTTAATGGTTAAGAAAAGTGCATATTTTGAGTTATTAAATTTTAAGAATTGTTACCGCTAATTGGTGTAAAGGCAAACTAGCATATTTTATCTAGTAGTTGTGCTTTCATTATTTATAGGCACTACATACCATTGTGGGGTTGGTATACCTATTTAAGGAAGAAATTGCATGCCAAAATTTTCAAGTTTAAAAACAATTGATGGATAAGTCATCATTTACGAAGTAGAGTACACTCTTAAACACTACAAGTAATTGTTACGAATGTGTTTTTCAAAGGAGTAAGAAAGTAAACAACACACTAATATGTTTCACCGATTATGAAACATTTACAATGTTGTATTACTGAATTTTAGTCTATTAAAACATTCTCTAATTCAGTGGGAGTTACAAGCTTTGTTGTCTTGGTAATAACCCATCTTATCTTTAGTATGTCCTAAGAAAATTACTTTCGAATTGTTGACGCTATTATCTTCAAAGTATATTCATGTATTGATTCTTGTTGATTAAGTGGTTCTACATCTACTTGTAAAAGCTAATATATGTGACACAATCATATTTTGTATAGACGAACGTTAGACGTGATGTTTATCTAATATATGAGGTTGTTCTGTGCACAAGTGGGAGAAATGAATATTGTGTGCAAGAAACAACTCATAAAGATATGATTCTATTGTCTTTAAGATAAGAGACTAACAATCTAATTAATATTAGATGAAAGTTAGATCATGTGTCAATATGATTAAAAGACTACTTAAAAGTATATATATCTTTCACATTAAGAAACACTTGTTGTTTTGATTTAGTCATGTGAGAGCTTGGACTAAATTGTAAACACAAAGGTAAAATATCCACATGTCGTGAGATCAAGCGTGGATTGTTTTGTAGTTTCTTAAAATGGATAATTCCTGGAATGACATAAGATACATAGAGTAATCTTATACTACTAAACTAAAATATTTGTGTATTCTTGGAATTACATAAATAGACATAGTAGTGAATTAAATTGAAAAGATTAATGAAACCTAGTGTTGTTCATGATTACTTTAGTTATACATGTTTATGATTTATTGTATAAAGTCACATCGTATAATATAAAGTAAGACGTTATTGTATTGTCTCTATTTCACTAAAGACATGTTATGGTCAAATGACTTAAAACGTATGATAGAATTATAACTTTTATGTTTTAAAGACATGGAAATGAAGTGACTTTTTATTAGAAGTACTTGAGTTATAAAGCTGCAAAATGGTTAGGAAATCTATTACACCATTAAGAAGATTTAGTTGGTATATACGTTAGCCGAAAGATATATATTTATCTTAAATGTTGTTATATTGACTTACAATATTAACCCTATTGAAATGCAACATTGTTATGGTATGTTCATTAGGTGAATCAAACTCTTAATATGATGATTGATTCAAGATAACTATATTTTCCTTTCTTCAAAAAGATATTAAGTTTAGAAAGTTGAGTATGACTTGAGCTAAGAAGATTAATAAGGTACCATTATATATGGAATGTGATGAATCACGTTATATCTTAAATGAAGTTCAGATTTTGCTAAACTACTTATGAAGTGGGTTGTTTAGAAAATAAAGAGTTAGGAACTTTCATTGTGTTTTGTAATGTCCCAATAGATAACGTTAGAGTGTTGATCTATTTGCTATGTATTAACTTTAAGTTACTAAAATCAAGTGGGAGTTTTGATCTTGAAAGATAAAATTACAAGATACATAATCTTCTAAAATACACTAGTAAATATCATGAGGTAGGCGTGTAAATGCTAACTCTCATGATAAAGGAATTTAAGTCATAGGTCCGCAAGGATATCTCGGATATGCAAGTAATATACTGAGAATTATGAGTTACAAAGAACCGTTATGATTTGTTACCAAAATATTGTCGTGGGTAAACTACTCATACTATGAATGTTATAGATATTGTCCAAACAAGATAATCAATTTTAGATTTGGTTTATCTTAAATAGTTTGACTATAAATTGAAGATGACTTTCATCAATGAAAGGGAAAAAAACGGCCATAGTGGTGGTAAAAATCCTTGTGTTGAATTTATACGGACGAGATTGCACACATATTTAATGTATGTATTATGAATAGATTATTAATCACACTTAAGTAATTAACTATGATTGAGTATTCTTTTCTAAAACGCATTAAATGTATAAAGATTTTGGTGGTCATATTTTAATTGACAAATTGAATATATATGGATTCTTTCTTGAAATCATTGCTTGGGCAAGGACTTAAGTAATCGAAAGGAGTTTATTAATTCAAAAATAAATCTTTGGAAAAGTACAAAGTTCAATTATCCATGAATGGATAAAAGCAGGCATCTAAGAGATTGTTCTTATGTTTAATTTGAAATCTAAGATTGGATTTAAAAATGAATAAGATGATTTCTAAGTATTCATAAAAGCTAGTGGGAGTATTATGGTTATTTTCTTAAATTATATATGTTGGATAGACATATAAGAAAGTAAATTTCATTCAAATTAAATGTTGATTTGGTTTATATTTGAAATAGAATTTTGCTTTGAAGATTTAGAAAATAAGATATATATAACCTTGGAACAAATAAATTTGTTTATTTGTGCGGTGGAAATGCAACATAATATACCTTGTAGTAAGTTTATAGGGATATTTAGAACATGAAGAAATCTAAATCTGATTTGAGAATTTTCATGTGTATCACGTTGTATTTATATCATGCTTAAAATGCAAGATGATTTGTATATATTAATCTATTTGAAAGTCATTAAATAACTTGTGTAATGAATATCCTGAAAGAATATGTTTGGAAATAGAATAACATCCTTGTCTTGGATCAGCTTCCATATTTTATAGATGAGTAAATTGTCAATAGTTGTGCAAATTATCATAACCAACGAACTTGAATGTTTAGTTGGAATCAAACATTACATGATAGATATTATAAGTAACATATTTATATCTTTAAATGACAAGTTATCAAAACATGAAAAGATATAATTGAGGTAACACTCAATATTAGTCATGGGATCTTTTGAGATGACATGTTGATAAAAGTTGCATTATACATTAAAGAATTAGAATACTTTGAACTTCAAATGTGTTTTGGAAGTTTAGTGTAAGAAATTAGTGATCAAGGATGTTTCACAATTTTGATACCATGTGGCAATATCAATCTATTTGAATGCACATATGCAAGAACTTTAATAATTGAATTATTGAAGAAAGTATTCTCAAAATTCCAAATAGGTCAAGATTGGTTGTTTTATGCTTTGCCAAACAAGTGTGAAGGTCACTACTAGAGGCATGATTCATCGACCATGTTTTCATGCATTGATCTATTTAGTATTTGGATAAAGGATGTTAAGACATTATTATTTAATGAAATAAAGATCGGGTTTCATTTATTCTTGTTATTTAATTTTGTATCTTATTTTACATGTTTTAATCCATGAATAATTTGTTATGCTAAATGTTCGTTGTCGATTAATAATATGGGAATATTATTAAACTAAGACAATTCGAAATTGCGATAGAGTATATTTAAAAGTATATTGATCGATTTTGGATAATATTTGATGAATCGAATATTGGACTTATCCCAACTATATGATTATAATTTATGGATCTTTGTCATCAAGTAAATCATAAATAGTTATCCTCGGACCTGAGATACTAGGAAACTGTCGTGGATCTAGTGCATTTCTGTGGAATAATCTAACGCTAAACGTAACTGGTAACTATAAGGGTTAATTTCAGAAATGTTGCAAAATTCATAAGTTTTGCTTGTAGTCAATATGGAATTTGTTTCCTTCAAATTTATTTTGAAGTTTAATAAAGTTGGGCCCCTCGTGGGATTAATAAGATGTTTGTATGGCCGTACCCAAAGTCTTTCTAAACTATGTTTAGAAGTTTTGGTAATCTTGCTTGAATCTGATGAACGAGAAACATAATAGTTAATGAAAGGAATGACTGAGATCCATATCCTTATTAACATTGTATTAGAAATGAAAGGATAATAATAATGATGAATCATTAAAAGGTTTTATTCAAGAAACCTTACTCGAGTTGTACTAGAGACATTACTAGTGTAACTAGACGCTAGTCAATGTAATCACGATATTCGAAATTCGTCCAAGTGGGAGCTGAAAGTTTATAGACATAAATTTAAATAGTCGTGTGTTAGGATCTAACTCGAGATTACGGGATTGCACACAATACGTAAAGTGTTAATTTATTTAATAAATATATTTATATGTTTATTAAATTAAATCGAGCAATAACTTTAATCGTCGTTAAATTTAAGAGTTAAGGACTTAACGGTTAATGTGGAATAATTAATAAGAGTTAAAGAAAGATCCGGAATATCCTTTGTGGGTTGGGCCGTCAGTGGAAAAAAGAAAAAAAAAGGAAGAAAGATTTTCTTGCCTTATTTAGTTTATCTTGGACTACAAGTTTTGTAATCTTATATAAACACATCAAAACCTTCATTATTTTTGCACCTCACTTTCTCTTGTCTCTCTCCTTTTGACCGATCAACTCCCACGAAACCCTAAGGGATTCGTTTGGTTTTGGATTGGTTTTTGGGTTCTAATTGCGATCAATACCAAAAGGAAAAACACCCTTTTTAGGGTTCCTTTTATCCTTTGGTTTTGGTTTAGCAATAATCTAGTCCTAGCCCCTCTCTAGGGTTGTTGGGTAGATTTTCCACAAGCGTAGAAGCTCGGTTTACACGTGATAGAATCACGGTTAGCTCGTTGTATTACGTGTGTACAAGAACATAATGTAGTCTTAATTTAGACTATATCTTGGTAGTATTCGTCATAAACCGTAATTGGTGATTCGTTGGTGATCTTGTGGATCTTCGCTAGGATAAAGGTATGTAACCCTAATTCGATTAATTATAATTGTGTTATTAATTATGATATTGTTAAATCGCTTCCGCTATGTGTGCTTTGATCTCGTTTAGGGTTTTATATAATTGTTATGAACTTTATAAACTTTGAAATGGCCCCCAATAAACCTCTAGAAGAGTAGAAAAACTAGTAGGAAATTGGTAAATTTTGTTGCGAAAAATGATAGTTCCCTCGGCCCAATTTATAAAATGCCCTCTATAAAGAAATCTAAGATCAACAATTGCGTCTTTAGTTTCTTGTTTATGGAGTCTATAGATCGGATACGATGACGAAAATGGTGGAAACAAAACATTTGAAGGAGAAGATGGATATATCTTTAAATTTAGGAGAGTAGTTAATAAAATATATAGTAATAACATATTTATTTATTTTAATACAAACTTATATTGTATTTTAATACTACTTCCCTCTTGTTTCTAACTTTCTATAGTTCTATTTTCATTCCATAAAATAACGTTTTAAGTTTCATTTTTATTTTTCAAATAAATTAGTTTTAGAAAATCATTTTTAATGCTATTAGAAAAAGTGATTTAATAAATTAAAGGTTAATATTCTCTTTGTATTGATTTGGTTGATTTTTATAAATGTTAAAAATATGAGCAGGTAAGCTTATTCACTTTAAGTTCAACTTAATGAAATAACATTATTATTAATTGGGTTTCGTTTATCAAACAGACCCGACCTTTTCAGACTTCTACTATAACAAGTGGTTTTTGCATTTAGTTAAAAGCGACCCGATCCGAATTCTTTTACTTGATATTCTTAACCCGTGACTTAACCATTCTTATAGCACGTCGCCCCCTTTTAAGATTTCCTGGCTCAACCACTAGTATCAAAGATAGGTTTCTCTCGTTTGTGTGGATCTTATTTCTAGGGTTTGAGTTTTTACGGGGTTTTCTAGATCTTGATTTGGAAGGTGTTATTGTTCGATTAGAATGTGGTTTTCGTGGTTAACTGCAAGTTTTTGTGACTTTATTGGTATTTCTGAATTAGGGTTTTGTGAAACCTCATGAGACTCTAATTATACATAATCTCATCGTCCAAATCGGGCTTAAAATGCATAAAAATATAATAAAAACCGTGTAAAAACTCTTGTATTTGTTTATTGTGTGATTGTAGGTTCAGATATCGTGAAAATACCAAAAGATCACAAGATTCAAGCAAAAACAAATACGAGAAACTTACCGCACAAAGAACCGGACCCGATTGTTGATTTTCCAAAATACCCTTGAAGTTTGAAGAATGTACAGATTGGTCCTCCAAGTTTAAAGAATTATCACTTTTTACCCCTCATCTATAAAAAGATGCATAGGGGTCCCTAAATTTTCATCATTGCACAAGATAAGCCCTTGAAGAATTACCAAAGTGCATAAATGGTCCTTGTTCAAAGTTATATCAACAAAAGGGTCAAAATTGCCAAAAGTTCAAAGGTATATCAAAGGGAATTGCTAAAAATGTTGTTGAAAATGATAGGGGTTGAATTGTACTTCTGCCAAAAGTATATGGGTCAATCACAGTCAAACGTAACCCATATACATCCAATTACCCGATCCAACCCACAAAAGCCCAAACCCAATACCTATACCAAGCCCACTTCCCAACCCGTCTGGTTTATTAATAATTTTTTAAACTTGATTAATTATTAATTAATTTAGGTGGTAAACACCACTTAATCCACCAAATCAAATCAAATAACCACCAACAGCCATAAACCCTAAAATCCTAAATTTGTTAATTCAAGGGGTCATGCCTTAATCTTTTCCAGATCCCTAATTACACACTAATTAACCAAAATCCTACCCCCAAAATCACACTACATCTCACCCATGTGAGCTGTATGGATCTCCCCTGCACCAACAGTGACATTTTTGGGAACATGACACAAGATGGATGGATTTGATTTGCTTCTTTTTTTTGAACGGCTGTGATTTGCTTACTTGCTCTCCATAATATAACCAAGGGTTTGGATCAAAGTTTATGCTGCCATACCACATGTAACACAGTTGTGCAATTCACATGACTCTTACATGACCAACATTTGACTAAATTCAAACGGGCTCCCAATTGGCATCAAGCATCTTCAGAGAATCTTGCAAGGGTAGATTAGGGACTTCAATATTTAGGGTTTTCCTTTTTAGAATGTGTTGTAGCCGTGTATATAAGGCACCATAGCATTAATTTTCATTATTGTTCCAGTTTTTGTAAACCCAAATTATATAAATAATTAAAGTTAATTTTTGGCCTTACAACACTATGTTCCATTTTATTATTTCTTGTCATTTGAATTCCTGTTTTTAATTTACTTGCATTCTTTTTCCAATTTCATCAAAGCTTTGTCAATTTTTTTGTTAAGGACTTTGAGAACCTTTAGCATATGTTTTCATCATAGCCATGAGTTTGACAAACTAATGCTAGTGAGAAGCATATGTTGGAGTTACTTATTTGTTTGAAATCTTGAATTGTTGTTTACAAGAATTGGTTTTGAAAAGCTTATGGTTTTCAATTTTTTTGATTTTTCTGTTAATATCTCACTGTTCTTAGGATCCTTGCACAATTTCAATTAACAACTGAGATTGTGTAAAGATTTTGTGGACTTGTTGTTTGTTTCTTGTTGTGTGTTCGAACAGGAAAGAAGATTTACACCAAGATTTAACTATAGAGTCTTATTGGTGTAGGACTGTAGTAGTCCACTTCCTCTCTCACATCACAAGCTTTCTCAAAAGCTCTTACCTCAGAAAAGCTAACTAAGGAGATGACATTGCAGCCATTCTTTGATTTGGAAGTGAGTCAAAGAAGGTAACAACTTAAACCCTTTTGGTGAAACTTTTTTGCAATCTTTGAGATTTTTGTGAAAATTTGACATGAGTGTTCTTAGTTTAATGATTAGTTGTATTATCATTATTTTAGTTTTGTCTGCATGATTTAAGCCTTTGTTTCATACATTAGTTAGGATTTGTTTGTTTAATTTTGTTATCAGCCATTTAAAGGTGTGTTTAGGTAAGGGTTGTTCAAGGTTTGGGTGACACAAGCCTAGGATATAATCTACCTGCACATGCTAGATGGGTTTACACTAGTTGGCTTTTGCTTATAATCATGTGTTTAGAGTAGAATATTGAAGTTGCTTAATCTTGTGTTTTCTGCTATGCTTAGTCTGTTAGTTCTGATTTGCCCAAATTTATTGTTCAATCTGATAGCTGGTAGTCATAGTAGAGTGTTAGGTTGTGCAGATTGGTTTTCTGGTAGGATTAGTTTGTTAAGAGTTCATACTTGCAAGTTTGTGACCAAAACTATGCAAGTTTTTTAGCATAAAACAAGCTAAACACGCCAACTTGCATATGCCCATTTGTTGATTTTAATCTTTGAAACTTGAACTTCCAGTAGTTATTGTGTTTGTTCACATCTGCTTTTAGTTATACTTCCATTTCTCAGGTTTTTGTAGCTTTTATGATAGCTTAAATTTCACCTTTTTGCAAAACAGTTCAGTATCAATAGCTTCATTTTGTCTGATTTCTTCTTGTGATAGTGGTACCAGATATCTGATAACCCAGTTTAGCTGATTATCCAATATCTAGTGATAGGGGGATATCACTATTTGCTAGCTTGCTTATCTGGGCTTATTGGAATGTTGTTTTGTGCTTATTTCTACTTGTTTATAACTTATCAATACCCCCATAAGTCAACTGCTTGTGGGGGCTTTGTTGTCCAAAAAAGAAATTTTAAAAAAATTGCCCAAAAAACATACAGCCTGGCTCGAACCTGTGACCTTTCGATGGAGGGTTCCAAGTTTTACAAGTGTGTTACGCTGTCTCATCTGTCATAGCTTTCCCCCGTTTTCCCTTTATACACTTCTTTGTTTCTTTTAGTTTTAATAAACCGTACCTTATACAACTTATTTTTAGCTTAATTTGTTAAGTTGTTATATTACTTTTATTTTCCCCTATTCTAGTCTATTTTTAGGACTTTTCTGCAAAAGTTGGTATTTTTCCCTTTTCTTTTTCTATTTTAATATTTTATTTATTTTCTGGTTTTATAAAGTAATTAAAATCTATTAAATTAAGTTTTAAATTTTTGAAAAATACTTTTTAGCTTTTATTAAATATGTTTTAGGTTTACAAATCGTAAAACTTTCAATTTGGTTTTTTCTTGTTTATTTTTAATTTTTGGTTTTTAACTAGATTTTAAAATTGAATAATAATAAAATTAATAGGTTTTCAAAGATTTTTATTTATTTTCATTGTTAGTTAGGATATTTAGGATTTATTTGCAATTTTTTACGAATTTTTATAATTAATTTTATTTTTCGTCTCGATTTGCATGAAAACGCGATTTCGTTGTAGTGCACACGTTCTTCGAGAACGAACTCACATTGTCGGTTTCCGCGTATTCCTAAACGTGTAAACTTAATATTTGCCATAGTTTGTTGCTTACTTTTTCCTAAAGGTAAGTTTACATAACTAAAATTATTACATCAATTTTGGCGCCGCCGCCGGGGAAGTGTGTGTTAGTGCCATTTTAAATAATACGTATTTGTTTGAGTAGTTATTTTTTGACTTTCCATTTTTGGGAAGTGTACAAATTGTAATGACTCGTTTTTATTTTTTTATTATTAGCCATAAAATAAATAGTGTTTTTTTTTTGAACGACAACTTTTATTAAACAAAAGAAAAACTAGCAAGAAGCTAGCAATTACAAGGCAATCAAAAAAGGGTGTTGCAACCAACTATCCCAACTAAACGCTTTATTACATCTAGCGTTACACCACAAATAAGAATAAGTAACAATATTATCAAAAAGAATATCTTTCCTAGGAACTTTAACAGCAAACATTACGTTATTTCTGTAGTTCCAAATAGTCCACCACGCCGTATAAAAAATACCTTCCAGCATACATTTAAGAGTCGAGCCAAGCCGAATATTATTGAACCACGCCAACCAATCTTCATAAGAACTTAAAGGGGCCCAATCTAAATCCCACCATCTACAAATGAGTCTATGAATTTGGACTGCCAACGTACATGAAAAAAATAAATGCGCAACCTCTTCATCGTATTGAGAACAAATAAGACACGATTGATCCTCCACCTGAATCTTCCGACGACTCAGGTTCTTCCTCGTAGGAATACCATCTAAACGAACTCTCCACGCAAAAATATTAATTTTGATTGGGATATACTTAACCCAACGAGTACCAGTAGCATCATTAGGAAGGAAAAACTCATCAAGTAAACATCTAAACTGTTTAACTTGAAAAGAACCATCCCCACTAAGATTACTAACCCAACGATCACTTGAGTTCGAAAAGGAAAACTGACCTAACATATCCTGAAGCTGCTGCAGCTGATAAGATTCAATGCCTCCTCTAACAGGGCGACGCAACGAGTCCGTCAGCAAGCCTTGAATTTTAGCAGACACCGAAATATCACCATAGAGATCCAACGCAAACAGACGTGGGAACAATATGTACAATGGAGCGTCTCCTATCCAAGTATCTTTCCAAAATCTAGTATTATTGCCATTACCCACCTTTATACGACAATGAGCAAGCAAGTCAATACCTTGATTTTTGAGAGATTGAATTTCTCTCACAATATTACCCCAAACAGACCCGAACCGAGATGGAGAATGAGAAAAATAAGGACCATGAATGGCGTGAATCACTCGAGACCAGCAAGATTGTTCGTGAGAGATAAACCTCCAAACCCATTTAAACAAAAGGGCACGATTTAAAGCAAAATAGCTAGATACTCCTAAACCCCCTGATTTTTTCGCCGCAAGAATTCTGACCCACTTGACCCATGTAATCTTTCTTTCAGACCCGTTCAATCCATAGAAAAAATTCCGTCTAATGGATTCCATTATATTAAGCACAGTTTTGGGAGCTTTATACAACGAAAGATTGAAAATAGGGATAGAACTTAAAACTGACCTCAGGAGCGTGAAACGACCGCCTATAGACAAAGCTTTACATTTCCATTTGGATAACCGAGCATTTAATTTACTAATGACTTCCTCCCACTCTTTCACCTTAGACATGTTACTTCCAACCATTATACCAAGATATTTGAACGGAACTTTCATAACCGCGCAACCAATGGACCTCGCTGCTTCCTGAACCACCTCACATTGAACTCCAAATCCAAGAAGATTGCTTTTATGAATATTAATATTCAAACCAGAAGCTAGAGCAAAACAGTGAAGAACATGAAGAATAGTTCTAGTATTATTATCTGTCCATTCGCCAATAAAAATGGCGTCGTCCGCATAAAATAAATGAGAAACCTGTGTATTCTGATCTATTTGAATCCCTTTGAACAAACCGGCTTCAATCACTCTTGAAAAAGAGAGGTGAAGGGATTCCATAACAAGAATAAACAAATAGGGGGCAAGCGGATCCCCCTGCTTAAGACCACAATGCATACTAAACTCCGCAGTCGGGCTACCATTAACAAGAATAGACGCCATACCTGAAGAAAGGCTACCGACGATCCATGAACGCCATTTAGTCCCAAATCCAAAAGCTTCTAGAATATCTTCTAAAAAATCCCATCGAACAGAATCGTAGGCTTTGGCGAAGTCTACCTTGAACACCATAGCTTTTTTATGTTTATATTTGCACCAAGACAGAATTTCGTTAACAATAAATGGCCCGTCTAAAATCTGCCGATTTGGGAGAAACGCAGTTTGAACGTCAGCTACTAGATCAGACATCACACTAGACAAACGGTTAGCAAGGATTTTAGTAATCACTTTATACAAACTACCGATAAGGCTAATAGGTCTGTATTCACCTACAAACTTAGCATCAGGAGATTTAGGAATGAGGGTAATAAATGAAGAATTACAACCCTTAGCAAACTTGCTATACCGAAAAAACCACTCTACAGCTGCACAAAAATCCGGACCAATCACCTTCCAAAACTTACGAAAAAACTCAAACGTAAACCCGTCGGGACCTGGAGATTTATTCTCACCACAGCTCCATACCGCATTTCGAATTTCGTCATGAGAAATAACCGATTCCAACTCATCAACCTGACCAGAATTGAGCCGCTTAGGAAATTGAAAATTTAGATGACACCGAGATGAGCTAGGCACTTGAAATCTCTTAGCAAAATGAGAACGAAACTCGTCCTTAACCAGAACAGGATCATCCACCCACGTACCATCCACCATAATTCCTTTAATCGCTAAGTGAGATCGTTTCTTGTTAATAATTCCGTGGAAATACTTGGAGTTTTCATCTCCCTCGATAGCCCAATGAACTTTAGCTTTTTGAGCATAATCGCCCATTTCAGCCAACTTAGAGTCTTGAATCTTTTTGACCAGATCTTTACGTTCAATTAACAAATCATCGTTAAACTCACCGTGATCAAGGATATTATCAATAACTCGAAGTCGTTGATTAATAGCATCCAAATCATGAGACTTCTTACTCTTATAGTTAGAAATCCAAAGTTTGATGGATTTTTTTAACAACTGAAGCTTTTTTCTGAATTTAATCATATCATTACTGTCTTCCAATAACATATTGTTCCAAGAGTCGTTAACCATCTGCTCAAAACCATCGTATTCCAGCCAAGAATGATAAAAACGGAATGGGACAGCACCATAATCAGAAACTACTTGTCTAAGTAAAATCGGACGATGATCTGATAAATGTTTATCAAGACAGATAGCCGATGTATGAGGAAATAAGGAGAAAAAACCTTCTGAAACCAAAAAGCGGTCCAATTTACTCATTTTCGCGGCTGATGGATGAGACCAAGTAAAATTATATCCCTCGAGATGAACATCTATAAGCCCGGGAGAAGAGATAAAGCTGTTAAAATCATTGGCACTTCGGGCATTAAATTCAGAGCCCATCCTTTCTTCCACTACACGCACCTCGTTAAAATCGCCCACAATAATGTATTCTCCATCCCAACGATTAATAATCTCAGAAATAAAATTCCATAATATACGTTTAGCCGATTCTGTTTGGGGTGCATAAACAGATAGAATAAGCATCTTGGAATTGGTAGAAATCCACTTACCATACATGGCCACGAAATTATCAGAAATGGTGTGATGTGTTTTATGGAAAAAATTAGGATCCCAAATATTCAGAATGCCACCAGAATATCCTAAAGCTTCACTATAAATATACTCAAAATTGAAATTACCCCAGATAGATTTAACTTCCATATCAGATACAGTCTCCATTTTAGTTTCCTGCACAGATAAAACATTCACCTTGTGTTTAGAATTAAGCTCCTTAATCCAATTCTTTTTGGTCCCGGATCTAAGACCTTGCACATTTATAGATAAACAATTCATAAAGGCTTATCATTGCCTCCATGAATTCCAATGATATTCTCCAAGTCTTTAGCGCACCCATCTAATGAGTATCCCATAGTATTGCCAACTTTGATAAGTTCATCAAGTAAATCCAGGATAGAACCTCCCGTCTTATCTCTTTTATGCACAGAATTAACGACAGGAGATTGAATATCTTCAACCTGTTGAGCATCCTCCATCACACGAGATGAGAGGTCTTGACTATCTTGTTGTACATTATCATTTACACTGGCAGGTGTAAAACCTGGAGGGTGAGACAAACTTTTGACAGGACTATTGACATCAACCTGTTGTTTATTAAGAATGGGATAAATATTGAACGGATCATAGCTATCCTCATTAGTTGCAGGTCGATTAGGTGCCTCCTGATCCCCTTTATTACTGAACATAGGCTCACCAAAGTCAGTGTCGGACACAAACTCAATGTCGCTCTCCTCTTCATGATTAGTACTTACTTTATCATTAACCTTCAACTCATTAACACCTACTTCGACTTCATTATCAGAATTATAGTCAACAGAAGGTGGTTCTTTAAAGCAAGGAGACCACATAAATAATTCCTTAGCTCTGATTGAGAAGACTTTACCCCGAATAGTGACTCTAAAACTTTCCAATATATTGTCTTGACGTGATGTTTTAATGCATACCCGCTTCCGAGCAAACATATCGTCTTGACAATCCTCCAGCTTCATGACTTCTCCCCATGTATTACCAATTTTATTGAAAGTCGAATGAGACCAAGCATGTAAAGGTACTCCTTCAATATCAATCCAAACAATACGATCCTTAGGCACGAAATCATCCCGAGCATTACAAATACTCGAAAACCATGAAGCGGCTCCAATATGCTACATAAATCTATCCTTACTCTTGATTGAATCAAATTCCATCATAACCCATAGACCACCTAGATAAGCGACCTTGATATTGGGAAAACCTTCATTAGACAGTAAAACGCGCAAATTATTGATGGCAGAAAAATCAATGATCTCTCCCATAGTAAAATTGGTCAAATCCCGAGATACCAAACATGACTCTTCCAATACAATGGAAGGACTTTTATCATCAACAGGTCGTGAATATGTCTTACCTTTCACAGTCTCAGCATATGAAGATACCCCCCCTTGTTTAGGTGTCACAGCAGGTTTGGAATAGGATTTAACCGAATCCCTAGAAAATCTCGCAATATTAGCGTGCAGTCTATGCCTGTTAATCCAAACCGTACACAGATTGTTAACGAGCCTATCCACACAAAAAACGTTAATGAATCTGACAAACCCAAATCTCTTCCCTATTTTTGAACATTTATTAGCAATAAACGAATCAACAATATGCCCGTACTGTGAACACGCTTTGAACAGATCTTTAGAAGAAATAGAATCCGGAAAGTTCGTAACAAACACCGAAACTGCGATTTTAGCTAATTCATCTTCCTTCGATCTAAACGTCCCCATGATATTAAAAACAATTGAAATTAGAAAAAACACCTTTGGATTGAAGGGATCTCCAAAAAGAACCAAACCACACAGCGAAGAACAACAGATCTAAAAAATCATCAACAACTAATCTGAAACCCTCAGAACACTAATCGCTTCTTTTCAAAGAATCGTCGAGCCACATAAAAAAATGTAAACCACAATCAGATCTGAAAGATAGATCGTGTAATTACATATCTTTATATAGCGAATGGACTTTGCAAAAGAATTGAGGAACGATTAGATTAAGAGGGTTGAAAAAAGAGGCGTTTGATCCCGCCGTAGCTTGATTAATCATTCATTAACATGTTTCTTGTGATCTCTTCAACATCCTATTACGGCTAAATAGTGTTAATAGAACTCTATTAACACCGTAATCGTTTTTTATTTCGTTGTTTTTGTAAATATTACTATATTGTACTACGTAGAACAGTAAATACATAATATTTTCAAAAGCGCGAAAACACACCCCATCTATTAGTGTTCCGGTAATTTTTTGGTGTATCAATCAAAGAGAAGTTTAAGGAAAAATAGATAAATACTCTTAGTTGGTTTAATATCGATTTATACAAACTATAAGGCGATTTCGTTGTAGTGCACACGTTCTTCGAGAACGAACTCACATTGTCGGTTTCCGCGTATTCCTAAACGTGTAAACTTAATATTTGCCACATCAAGTATTATTAATCTAGTATTTGTTTTGAGCTTATATTATTGAACCCTCGAAACGTTTTGGTGTTCCACCAACGTTTCAAAGTCGAATGAAGGTTTTTACTTCACATAATTACCTTTATTCCTTTGGACTATCTAATCAAGACCTTTGATTTAAGGAGATATTTTGTAGATTTATTACCTACGTAATACACAACAAATCCAAAAAAATAATAAAAACAATCAAAAACTAAAAAAATTCAAAAATTCAAAAAACGTCAAAAAGAATCTTCGTTGCTACCCCCATTTTTCTTCGTTACTGCATGCGCACTCGATCGACCGTCTAACCCACTCCTATTTTAAACAACGTTACGGCTTGACATAATCGCCATCGAAGGAATCAACAATAAAGACCCCGAGATTCCTAATATCGTTGTTGAAACCTAAGACGAGATGGCAGAAAATCGTATGATGATGGAGTTGCTCCAAACACCCACTGAGGGTTATGGAGAGGCGATCGTGATTCTTAAAATTGAAGCCGAAAATTTCGAAATCAAATCGGGAATGTTATCGTTAATTCAAGCGACAAAGTTTAAAAGTCGTGCGACGGATAATCCTCATGATCACATTCGGAATTTTAATCGTCTTTTAGCCACGAGCAAGTTTAAGAACGTCAACACTGATGTCATTAAGCTCATGCTTTTTCATTATTCTCTCGATGGCTCCGCCAAGGATTGGTATGAGAAAGAACCACCTAATTCCATAATTACGTGGAAGGATCCCGCTTTAAAATTCGTTAATCATTTTTTCCCGACGTCTAAAACCACGTTTTTCAAAAACAAGATCACGAGGTTTGAACAAAAACCAAATGAGTCGTATAGAGATGCGTGGGATCATTTTAAGGAATTGCTTAGGCAATTTCCTCACCACGGGTTTTTCGTTAAGTTCCGTCGCGGACGGCAACTGTTTATGTAAAACTCCGAAAGACGCGTTTTTAATTATCGAGAATACGTCTAAGATCTTTCAACTCCGTAACACTGGAATGACGCCTGGAAGTCACTCGGTGCTGTTATTCTCGTCTCCTCCTATGATCTACAACGCACCACAAAAAGAGTTGGTTGATTTTAAGAAGGTGTGGCTAGCACCGGGCCAACAATCTGTGGTTACTTTTAAAGTGGATGTTTGTGAACGTTTGAGCGTGGTTGATGAAGATGGCAACAGGAAACTAGCATTGGGTCGCTATCATCTTCAAGTGGGTGACATCAAACAATACATAATTATCAAGACCTGATACAAATGTTTCATTTTAGCCATTATTGTTCAATATTATTAGCTTTATTTTGCACGAACTAGGCCGGGCTCATATTCTCTTTTAATTAGGGGGCTAGTTTATGTTAGCAGGAAAGAAAATGAAATATCAAAAGAGAACTATTGAGAAGCTAGGAGTACGTACAAAATGCCCGAGACCATAAACAATGCATATAGCACTAATACATAAACTCTTCGGATATGTGAGACAAAGGGGACGAATAAGTAGGAGTTGTGTCGGCAAAAATGCGTTTACTGACTAAAATTAGACGTAATTTAGCCGATAGTTGGCTGTTTTGATCTGCATAGGTATATATAGATCTTTCATGAAATGCTTTCACGCCTATAGATAGCTCTAATAATTCTTTACTATCATTTTACTATGGTCACTATAATCTAAAGCTAAGTTAGTAGCTTAGAATCCCCTTAGTGAACACTCCATTTTTTTTCTTATGAATTCGTAAAATCACCTTGAGGACAGAAAGTCGGAATTAACTTAGGAACACAAGAACCTGTATGTATGAATCTTCTACCCATGTGTAAACAAACCTAGCAAGTTCGAAGAGAATATCATTGTCTAGACAAACATCTGAATATCATTGTCTAAATAACGAGACTTTCACGGAAACGTTTGGAAATGAAGTGTTAGAGTTCATTTCCTACAAATGATGCTCTTTAACAGATTTAGCCTTTCTTGTGAATCTGGCTATAGTTCGATTAACTTTTAGTGAAATTCCTTAGGATCAAGTAACCTTTTTGATGCGTCTATTTTTACCTGTTTCACACTATAAGTACTATTCTTGTTTTCTTGCTCGAGTTTGTAACAAATAAAGACTAAACCTGAAACGTCTGTTCTTGAACTTTTCATATAAGTAAGTAAATTTGTCCATCTAATTGAGCTAATAAGATTATAAATACAATCAATGATTTGAAATCGATTTCCTTGTTACTTAAATTGTCTCGAGTGTCTTGTTAGAAATCTATTTAAAAAATCTCGCCGTTCAGGACAAGAAAAAGCAGAAACGTTTATAAGAACTGCTATGATATGTATATATATATATATATATATATATATATATATAACTCAACCAACATCATTTGTAAAATTTCACATGTACGTTTATCTGCACATGAAATACAATAAAAGAAAAAATCGCTTAACATATATCACCAAGCACGATATAAGGATGAATCAAGTACTCATCAAACCGGTAGTACCTACGGCTTTTGTTAAACCGAAAGTGAGACCCATAGCCATCCACCCACCAATCATTACCCTAAGTGTCGACTTTACCAAGGGAGCCCTCCCAAGCACTGCACTCAACCCACCAAACGCTATTAGAGCCATGGTAACCGCAACTAGCACCACTGCAATTCTCACATGATAATCACTTATAAACCCTGCTGCTAGTAGGGGTACAAATGCTCCAACTGCGAATGCAATGGCTGATGCACTCGCAGCTTTTGCTGGACTAGGCAACCCTTTTTTCTTGTTTTCTAGATCTTCATTAGTATTCCAAATCCCATTCTTTATCTCTCTTTTGATTTGTGACAATTCAATGTCATATTGTGAATAAACCGAGACAAATTCTCCAATGCCCATGCTACAAGCTCCAGCTACTAGCCCCGCAACCCCAGACAGGATCATGGAATTTTTATCATCACGGAGAGCACCTACGCCCATCATTAAGGATGCGGTTGAAAGGAGTCCATCATTAGCACCTAGCAAAGAAGCTCTTAACCATTGAGCTCTTTTTGCATAATCGAATACAACTTCAGTAGCTTCTTGAGTTTCTTGGCTTTCAACGTCTAAGTTGTCATGCTTGATGACCGTTTGGTCAGATTTCTCCATAGGGATGGTGGTTTCCATGGGAGATGAAACGGCCGCGCTTGTCATCGGCCGGAAAGGTGGTGACTATAGCAAGGAAATGAATCTGTGGATTATGGAAGCCACACTACGATAGCTATTACTTATACAAACTGAATTGTGGAGGACACACGCCTTTGTGCCCCTTTTATACACAAAAGTTCTCTCCTTGATAAAAAAAGACAAAAGCAAATTATATGTTTTAAAACGTTTATTCTAATATTTTACCATAATCTAAAACTAATTTTTCTTTCTAGGAACTTAGATTGACGTGCATGCTTAAATTTTCCTAAATTGTTAATGAAAATAATGAACTAAACACACAATTAAGCATATTAAATCAATATGCCAATAATATTTTCTAGCCATAAAATAAAATATGTAGTTAGCTAATAATCCGGTGGCTCAAGGGTGTGCAAGTGGTCGGTTGCATCGGACCTCCACTTATATAGAGTCTCATTTTTCTTAGTTTTATATATAAATACGTTTAACATATATGAGTTATATAATTTAAGGTTACATGTAATTTCTTTTTCATTTACCACCTCATTTTTTTATTGACTAGGGTCTCCTAAATCATAAGACGATCCTGCTAATATTTTTTAATAAACGGAGTATCAACTTCATGTTCCTCTTTGAACATGTGAACACGTAATTAGATCCCTTCCTTCAAATACCACTTTGAGAAATAATTAAGATCACTACTTTTAATAGTCGGCCATCTTTTATTTTTTAAGCCCTTTATCCTTTTCAAACAATATTATCAACACATATTTTCCTTTTCAATATTCCTTTCAGTCTATAAATCCATACAATCTTTTATGTTGATCACGCGTGAATAGTACATATAAATGAGTTGGTTTAATGTTAAATATTTGTAGTCATATTGTCCGCACATAATATTGTAATTAATCATGTAAAATTTGGAAAATGAATCTAATGCTAAACAGTAAATATTAACCTTTTACGGTGAATAGTACATATGCATTTAAGTATTGCCACATGCAAATTACATATATAAATGGTAAAAATTTGAATGTTTGTTACAACACATTACTACGCAACTTCTATTTTTAGCTCGATAATGACCCATTATTATGTAATGGCTTTACCAATTCTAGACGTAAACAAATAACACAATCACATACTCACATGCCTTTAAAATTTTAACTAATTTATTTTCATAAATTACGTTTCTGTATCAAATATTTAGACCATGTACACCAATCAAAGGCGGAGCCCTCTTGAGATCAAAGGTGGTGCTGGCCTCACAAGTTTGTTATTTTATGCATTTTCTATTGATATTTATATAGTTAAAAAAAATATTTTATATTTTAGCATTTTTAAATCATAAAAGCTACATTTTCGGCCCTCTCGCATTAAAATGTCAAGCTTCACCATTGACACCAATACGACACTCTCATACTTGATCTTCCCGTTTAATTCATGAATACGAGGATTTTGCGGTATGGAAACGATATCTAGATCACAATTATGTCGCAAGCTTTTCTAAGAACTTGGACCACATGTACGGAGACTAAATCAAATGAAATGTTTAGTGAGCACCGTTAAATGCTCAACTACTTTAAAAATAATGTAGATTGGTTTAGTACGTGTGAATTGGACCTTACATAATCAACGATTAAGAGATTACATCTTAATTAAAACTCATGTCTTTAAATGTTGTAACTTAAAATTAACATCAAGAAACAATTGAATTGCATGTCATGCAAGTTTTTCAATTTTAGGGTCACATAAAACGCGTTTCTCTAGCAATCAAAGATGTAAAATTAAACGATACGCTATCGTCATACTACTTTCGGTTTAATGCTTTATGCAAACGCTCTTTAGTTTTCTTTTGAAATGCATGCAATGTGATTATATATGAGGGAGAAAGGCTTGTAATTCACTTTTTTTTTTTTTTTTGCATAAAAAGGGAATCAAACATCAAGCAATGCTAACTGAAATTCCATTTTTAAGTGCTTTTCTAAAAGTCCAAACGGCATCTTATTCCTTTTTTCACGACATTTTTACTTCAATGTTTGGACAAATATAGCCCCACACGGCACAAGGCATAAATAATTTATAACTGATACTTCATATTTCGTTTATTTCACAGAAAAAGTGGAAGATAAAGAACAAAGGTCAAAGTTAAAGGCATTGATCATGTTTTAGTACAACCTAAATCATAAAGATTTTGCATGTAATAATGTTATTCTATGTAAATGAGTGATTCAAACATGACTACTCTTGCAAAATGTACTCATATGTTGTTTAATCATGTGATTCATCTCCTACAAAAAAGAAAAGATAAGGTGTATATGATTCTGTACGGAAACTATGTTAAGAACCATTCGACAGATTGATTAAAATTGCTCGTGTATCATATGATGTTCATCGATACAATTTATCATAGCAACAAGTTAACTGGCTCTCAAAACAATCAAGATTAAGGACTTGAGGTCATATACAAATGTTTTCATTTGAAAATGTTCAGTAGTCACTTGCATTTTTTGCGTAGACATTCTTCAGTATTTATGCGTGTCATTCAGGTCGCACGACTCACTAGATTTGGTTTTTCGGTTCCAACATCTTCATTCCGATAAATTTCTTATGATTTCACTTTTAGTCTACATGATTACATCAACCGGTTCTAAATAAAATACTTCGTATAAATGATGTTAAAAGTATAAAACACGGACCGTTTTGTCATGTTCCATAAAATTACAATGAGAACAACCTATACCCACGTCCAAATTAGGGTGTAAAGTAGCAACGCCAAGATAAGATACCTAGAAGAGACTATGAATTCAGTGGTAATGGAGATGGAGCTGGAGCTGGAGCCGGAGCCGGAGCTAGAGAAACCGTTGGAACTATCAACCTAGGATTATTGGCAAAACTGAGAAAAAAATAAAAAATTTCACTGGATTAATAAAGGTGCACATTTTACCCAATTACTTATGAATGGGTCGACGTTTCTAGTTATATTATGTCTCTAACGGGTGGAAAGATATCAAAAGTGCATTGTTAATCCATAAAATTTTTAAACTATTATACATAAAGTGGCCCTATAACGATTAGTATCACTTATAGCAGACCTGATAGGTGTAAAGCGCGAGAAGGATCCATTGACAGGAACATATCCTTTCAAATGGTTGTTTGATAGATCACTGCAGTAAATAGCAACCAAAAGTTATCTATGTTGCAGTCAAAATTATTTACATGAAATACTTATAAGTAGGCCAAAAAGTATTGTACTCACAGAATTTGCAGGGTAGTTATAGTGGTTAATGAATACGGAATACTTCCTCTTAAAGCGTTATTATTCAGACGACTATCCTTGCATAAAAATCATAGATATAATGATGTAATCCCTTTTCAAATCGCAATGATAATTTACTACTAGATAATCAAAAAATAAATAGGGGTTATAGTTTCGACCAACTTCTGTACGTACTAAGGAATGTATTACAGTAATTTGGAATGTCTTTTATCTCATATGGGCAAAATGAAGTCTGTCTTAATCACAGATTTAGATCATTATACTAAAATTATTGTTTTAGAAATCATAACTACTGATTAAATTTGTAAGGAAAAAAAGAGTGTTTGTGTCTACCCGCCCTCATTAGAAAATGGTCTTTTTCAACTTGGACCCATATTGACCCATTACATAACCCTAGATTTGTCACCTCTGACGAAGAACAGTCGAAATAGTTATTCAAATGCCATAGGAAGCTAATCATGTTTTTTTCAAGAATATAATCTATATGAGTGAAAAATCGTACAGATAGAGAAGTTTTTGAAGCTTGCCCAATGTCTTTGGAATGTGACCTTGTAACTGGTTCTCGTAAAGATCCAAGCTCACCAAGCTTGTTAGACTCCCAAGCTCTTTAGGAATTATCCCAGTGATGTTATTACCAAAGATCTCCCTGTCAAATCGCCAGTGTTTTTTTAACAAAGGTGCAAAAGGCCAAGCATTAATAAGCGACTCTGAGTCGGCCAAAGAGTACCACTTACAAGTATTGTAGATTAACCAGTTGACCAAGCTCAGGAACCAGTTGACCAGTCAAGTTCGCGTTTCCAAGATCACTGAATTAACCAACACCAGAACAAAGTTCTTTTTAAGACTACGCTATGAAGAAAATACTCACAATATAAAACTTTGTTGAAATGCATGGTCATTAAGGCTTACACTCGGGTAACACTGTTTTGGCTATTGCAAGTAACATGAAACCACATACATGGATTGACGAGCGTTGGATCCCAACTCTGCAGAACGTTGTTTGGATCGCTTACATGTGTCTTTAAGGCGAACAATGCATCGCCTGCAATATGCATGAACATGATTACAGATTAGCATCGTGATATGTCAATATGTCATACTTATTCTTTAGGTCGACTTAAAATAATAAGCAAGAAAGATATTAAGATCAAGCAAATGAAATGATAATAAGCTGTTTGCATTCATATGTAATTGGCATCGAAAAAGCACATACATACCTTCAGCATTTCCATCAACTCTGGGAAAATTATATAGCGCTAATATAAATGAAAGGAGTGAAAAAGTTATAATCCGAGAGGCCATCGAATTCATTTCCGGAGCACAATTTAGTTTTGTTGAGATCGACCAAAACCTAAGACGCTGAATTGTACTTTTACACACGGTTCAAACTACAAAACCTATATATAACATCAAAAAATAAAAAAAACTAGTCAAGGAAATAACCAATATGGTAGTTGGGAAATAAGTATTGTGAGGTTTGTTCTGGTCAAAGAGACAAAATTAAGATAGTTGAAATGAGGCCAAATCAGTGATTTGTTAGCTAGTTTGTTCAAACAAATCAAAAAAATTATTTGGTAGTTAACTCTTCACGTTTTACAAATTTTTTTCTTTCTCCCTTTTTATAATTTTTAAAGCATGAGACGCACTAAAGTATAAAGGGTGGTTCGAGTTTGACACATTTTTGAAAGGTTTGAAGCGATTGATTTTCTTCTTCTAATTACTAGTAATATTTTTACTTGAATGAACGATAGAAGCAAAACAATCATTTATGTTACGGTCAACTTAGTCAAAGGGCCATTTATGCATATTTTTAAAGATAAAGGATTGGAATGTAATATTTTAAGAGTAAGTAAAACTTACGGCTATATATTTTTTTTAACGGCAACTTATATTAATAAACTAGCAAGAAGTTATAAAGTTACAAAAAAAACAAATAAAGATGTTGTAACCAACTATCTCAACTAAACACCCAATTACACCTAGCATGGCACCATAAATACGAATAAAAAACAATGTCATCAAAAATAGTGTCTTTCCGAGAGGTTGATCCACAAAAAGAATAATGTTCCGATACTTCCATATGCTCCACCAGGAGGTATAGAAAACGCCTTCCAACAAGCTCTTGAGAACAGCCCCAAGACGAATGTCTTTGAACCAAGACAGCCAATCATCGTATGAGTTTAACGGAGACCTAGCCAAATTCCACCATCGACAAACCAAACGATGGACATCACCAGCCAAGGAGCAAGAGAACAAAAGATGCGAAATATCTTCAGGAGAATTCTTACAAATCAGACACAAGAAGTCTGTCATAAGAATGTCTCTGTGAGAAAGATTCATACGAGTATGGAGACGATCCATACAAACCCTCCAGCCGAACACATTAACTTAGTTTGGAATATATTTAACCTAACGAGTTGCTGTATTGCTATTAGGGAGAAAGAACTCATCCAACAAACTTCGGATATACTTAACATGAAAGTTCCCATCAGGCAACCATTGGTCCATTCAGATAAGAACAAGCATACCATAAAAATCTTGTGTACTAAGTTTATAAAACATGTATTCCCCCTCGCGGGTTTTTAAAATATTTGAATGAGCTAAAACGAGGCTATAGACTCACCTTAAGTAGTAGAAGTAGTTAAACACGATCGTCGACGATAGATGATGCCTTTCAAACACGAGAACCGTGTTGGGGTTTACTTCGTTCCAACAGGGTGAAGATAATCAATAGCCTAACTACGTACCAATGAATGGTTACCGGATATCTCTTGAAGTCGTGTAATCACTTTCCAAAGAAGATTATTCGACCCTATGCCTGGGTTAACACGAATACCTCCTTGGGATAAAACCAAGAGTTAGTTCTTGTTTTAGGCACAAATCAAGAACTCTGTGCGTGTAAGTGTTTCCTGTTATCGTATCTCATCATGCAAAATATGATCACTATTTATAGTGATCTTATTCCTTTAAGGAATGTAACTCCTAGTCAAAGGTATTAAGAGCATTAATCGGTCTATTAATCTCATAATTACCTTCATAAAGCATAGTGGTTACATGACCAAAAACCTGGTCATCAAGTCAACATTCAACCCTCATTAACTGGTCAAAGAGGTTACAAAGACTTTGTGCATCACCAGGAGCAACGTCCTAACCAGGAGCAGCTTCCTAACCAGGAGCAGCATCCTAACCAGGAGCAACTTCCTGACCAGGAGCAACTTCCTGACCAGGAGCAGCTTCCTACTGATATCACAACCACTATATTGAGTCCAGGGAGGTAAGGGACTTAATGGGTGTACACTCCGTACCTCCAAACCCATTTACAAGTATTACCCGTTCCCACAATTGCACTAAATTTCCAACAATCCTCCCCAATTTAGTACAATTCCTTTTTGCATGAAAATCAACTTTAGCAAAACCAGTGCATAAATGAAAATGTCCTGAGGATTGAATTTCCATCTTAGTACATCACTCAAAATATTCGAGAATCAGGGTGTTCTAAGAATTGAACCCTTCAACTACTTTGAACACCTGAAGATAACATACACCCAAGTTTTCAAACACTTAAAACGCTCCTGACACCATACAAGCCATGTGTCCATATCCAATTCATAAATGTTGTAAGAGCCAAAGTCCATGCTCCTTGAGGCGGCGAAACCTCAACATTTACATAGGTGGTTCCTCTTTAGTTCATGCTCCTGCTTAAGCACTTTTTCAAAGAAATTAACCATTAAGAAGTTTATAACTTCATCCTCCTTTCAGCAGGTACAAGCACATCCTTGGGATGATATACATGTGCTTCAGTCCCCTGAATGTTCAGCTTTCCACATTGAACTCAGCTCCCAAGTTTCCTCAGGAGGGAGTTGGGTGTCCTAGCATTCAGTGACTAGAGTGGACTTTTAAACCCATCCCTTTACCAGACTTTATAACCAAGTCTCTAGCCAATCCCTTCGTCAAGTGATCAGCTAAATTTTGTTGAGACCTCACAAACTCTATTGAAATCACCCTATTCGTGATCAACTCACGAATCATGCTATGTCTAACACCTAGGTGTCTAGACTTGCCATTGTACATCTGGCTATATGCCTTAGCCAATGTAGCTGCACTATCACAACGGATAGAAATGGGTGCCATAGGTTTGACCCACAATGGAATCTCAAGAAGCAAGTTTCTCAACCATTCAGCCTCTTTACCAGCAGCTGCTAGAGCCACAAATTCAGATTCCATTGTTGAACCAGTAATGCAAGTTTGCTTCTTGGATGCCCAAGAAATTGCACCACCACCAAGAAGGAATACCCAGCCACTTGTGGATGAATTATCCTCAGTATTGCTGATCCAACTTGCATCAGTGTAACCTTCCAACACTGAAGGATATCCAGTATAAGACAAACAATAATCCATTGTTCCTTTCAAATACTTCAGTACCCTCTGAATTGCTTGCCAATGCTGAGTACCAGGATTACTAGTTTACCTACTCAGTTTACCCACAGCAAATGCAATGTCAGGCCTAGTACTAGTCATGGCATACATCAAGCAACCAATAACCCTAGAATACTCAAGCTGGGAGACAGCCTGACCATTGTTAGGCATTAGTTTCTCACTTGTATCCATAGGTGTACTTACTGGAGTAAAATCAAAGTGATTGAATTTCTTCAGCACCTTCTCAATGTAATGAGACTGAGAAATTACAATACCATCACTTTCATGTTTAATCCTTATGCCAAGGATAACATCAGCCTCCCCTATGTCTTTCATGGAGAACTTTGATGACAAAAAATCCTTTGTCTGATCAACCTTAGCTTGGTCAGTACCAAAGATTAACATGTCATCAACATATAGGCAAATGATGACTCCTTTACCAGATTCATCAAATTTGCTATATACACATTTGTCAGCTTGGTTAAGTGAATAACCATTAGACAAAACCACTTCATCAAATTTTTGGTGCCATTGCTTAGGTGCCTACTTCAGTCCATATAAGGACTTAATCAGTTTACACACCTTACCTTCATGACCAGGCATGATGAAGCCCTGAGGTTGATTCATATAAACCTCCTCATCCAAGTCACCATTCAAGAATGCTGTCTTCACATCCATCTGATGAATAAACAGATTGTGAATACTTGCTAGAGCAATCAGCATTCTTATGCTACTGATATGTGCTATTGGAGCATAAGTATCAAAACAGTCTATCCCTGACTTTTGTTTAAAGCCCTGAATGACTAACCTTGCCTTGAACTTTTCAACAGTTCCATCTACCTTCATTTTCCTTTTGAAAATCCACTTGTTACCAAGTGGATTACAACCTGGAGGTAGATCAACCAACACCCAAGTGTTGTTGCCCATGATGGAATCCATCTCATCATTGATTGCTTCTTTCCAGAAAGCAACATCCTGGGACTTCATTGCTTCATCAAATGTTTTGGGATCATCCTCAACATTAAAGCAATAGTAGTACTGGTCAGAGACCTCATCCCTTGTTCCTTCAACTAGGTATAGTTGAAATTCAGGCCCAAAATTCTTTGGAGTCCTATGCCTTGTGCTTCTTCTAAGCTCAGGCTCAGGTTGCTGAACCACAACCTCATCAGTGACCCTTTCAGGTTCCACTGAAACACCAGTGTCCTCAGCTCCTATAGGAGTCCTAAGGCTTGGTCTAGGGACTGATGAAAACCTAGTCTCATCAAAGTTAGCATCCCTTGATTCAATGATTGAGTTTATTGAAACTGAATCATTAGGTTCAATAACATAGAACCTATAAGCCTTGGAATGCTCAGCATATCCAACAAAGATGCATTCAATGCCTCTTTCACCCAAGGTTTTCACCTTTGGATCAGGGAGTCTTACAACAGCCCTACAACCCCAAACTTTGAGATAGTTCAAGTTTGGTTTCCTTTTAGTCCAGAGTTCATAAGGGGTAATCCTGTTCCTTTTATTAGGAACCCTATTTAGTAAATAGCAAGCTGTTAACATAGCTTCTCCCCAAAACCCTTTACTCAGTCCTGAATAGGACAACATGGAATTAACCATCTCTTTTAGTACTCTATACTTTCTTTCTGATATACCATTTTGTTGTGGAGTATAGGGGGCAGTTGTTTCATGGATTATTCCAACAGACTGAAAAAACTGAGTATTCATGTACTCACCTCCCCTATCAGTCCTAAATCTTTTGATTTGGACTCCTTGTTGTAATTCAACTTCAGTTTTAAATACTTTAAATTTATCTAATGCTTCATCCTTAGTATGTAACAAATAAACATAGCAAAACCTAGAAGCATCATCAATAAATGTTACCAAGTATTTCTTATTCCCTAATGAGGGAGTAGCATGCAAATCACATAGGTCACTATGGATTAGCTCCAAAACTATAGTTACACGTTTTACATCCTGAAATGGTTTCTTAGTAATTTTATTCAGCATACAAGTCTGACACTTATCAGTGTCCATGTCAAAAGCTGGAATTAACCCATCCTTAGACATATCTTGCATCCTCTTATAGTGGACATGGCCTAGTCTAGCATGCCATAGTGATGAATCATTCAGTTTAGTGGTAGTCATCAGGACAGAATCAACATTTATACTAGAATCAATATTAAGCCTGAACATTTGATTACTTAAATAGCCAAAACCAATAAACACAGCATGTTTAGATAAAAAAAATTTATTAGATTCAATCACTTGTTTATAACCACAATTATTCAAAACACTACTAGAAACCAAGTTCTTCCTAATATTAGGAACATGCAAAACATTAAACAAAGAAACAATCTTTCCAGAACTAAAATTAAGATCTATACAACCACGTCCATGCACTAGGGCTGTTGACTCATTTCCCATGTGAAGAATAGATCCATCATTCATTGACTCATAAGTCTTGAACCAGCATCTATCTTTACACACATGTATTGTTGCTCCAGAGTCAACCCACCACGTAACATCATCATCCTGCACAAAATAAGCTTCAGATACATATGTAACATAATAAATCTGGAGAGATTCATTAAACATATTCTGACCTTTTGTGCCTGATCCATTAGCTTGGTTGCCAATGCTAACACCTTTGCAATCCCTTTTGAAGTGTCCAGGTTTCCCACACTTCCAACAAGCCACTGATGACTTCTTGTTAGGATTAGGTTTGGTGTTATCATGATGCTTACGTTTGCCCTTGTTGTCATTGTACCTGGTGGAGTTGTTATGCTCCACCATATTGACAACAGATGAACCAGCAACATTGTTGCTCTTTGGCTTATCACTTTCATGCACCCTGAGGGATTCCTCAATGCGCAAATGACTGCCCAACTCAACAAGAGTTAACTCCTCCTTCTTATGTTTCAAGGAGTGCTTGAAATCTTTCCAAGAAGGAGGTAGTTTGTCAATGACACACGAGACCTGAATGGTCTCATCCATGTTCATTTTATGTTGTGTAAATCTGCCAAGTATTCCAAGAAGTTCATTGTATTGTTCCATGACTGGTCTTGAATCAGTCATTTTGTAATTTGTGAAATCACTCACAAGGAACTTCTTACTTGATGCATCCTCAGCCATATATTTGGCTTCCAAGGAATCCCATAGTTCTTTAGCAGATTCAACATTTTGGTAAATATCAAATAAAGAATCAGACATACCATTTAGAATTATGCCGCGACACACATAATCATCATTCTCCCATTTGCTCCTTTCCTCAGTTCCTCCAAAGTAGCATCATCACCACCATCAGGAATGGGAGTGGTCAGCACGTACACCACGTTCATGGTAGAAAGAAGAAAGTGCATCTTCTTCTGCCATCTCCTAAAATCAACCCCTTCAAACTTGTCCAGTTTGGAGAAGTTAGCCACCATATGCTTCATTGCCGCCGCCCTTGATTATCACAAAATAATCTTCTTTGATTGTTGGGGTTTACTTCGTTCCAACAGGGTGAAGATAATCAATAGCCTAACTACGTACCAATGAATGGTTACCGGATATCTCTTGAAGTCGTGTAATCACTTTCCAAAGAAGATTATTCGACCCTATGCCTGGGTTAACACGAATACCTCCTTGGGATAAAACCAAGAGTTAGTTCTTGTTTTAGGCACAAATCAAGAACTCTGTGCGTGTAAGTGTTTCCTGTTATCGTATCTCATCATGCAAAATATGATCACTATTTATAGTGATCCTATTCCTTTAAGGAATGTAACTCCTAGTCAAAGGTATTAAGAGCATTAATCGGCCTATTAATCTCATAATTACCTTCATAAAGCATAGTGGTTACATGACCAGAAACCTGGTCATCAAGTCAACATTCAACCCTCATTAACTGGTCAAAGAGGTTACAAAGACTTTGTGCATCACCAGGAGCAACGTCCTAACCAGGAGCAGCTTCCTAACCAGGAGCAGCATCCTAACCAGGAGCAACTTCCTGACCAGGAGCAACTTCCTGACCAGGAGCAGCTTCCTACTGATATCACAACCACTATATTGAGTCCAGGGAGGTAAGGGACTTAATGGGTGTACACTCCGTACCTCCAAACCCATTTACAAGTATTACCCGTTCCCACAATTGCACTAAATTTCCAACAAACCGCAACCTATCAAAAAAGGCATAATAAAATCGAGAAATAAACCATACATAAGAATATCAAACTCAAACTCATAAAATCACAACAAACTCGAGAAAAACGATATAATTGATACTATTATACTTTTCTACACATTTACTTTATTACTCTATACTTTCGATAAAAATCTGCTGGCACATACGAAATGTACTAGCTCGTTTACCCCACTTAAACACGTCAAAATTTTATGATACTACACAGAGAACTCACTTACCATATGTAGAAAGTCCTCCCAAAAGTTGGTCGAAATATTTTACTTTTAAAGTTCCCTGCCCGACACATCTTTGAACAACAAAAACCGGACAGTTTTACATCATCGACTCATATAACCATTTTAACTTCTATAAACGACTCCATTTGTAAAACCGACACTTAGGTTAGAAAATAGCCTCACAACCTAGGGTTTAAATTTTTACATCAGTACTTGACTCATTTCAAAACACTTTCTATAATCCCCGAGATTCGATCCAAATATCGACAACAACTATATATTGTGTCGATACTCGTCTCCCGGTACACGAATACTCAAAATATCATAACTTCTCGCTCGTTTGGAGCTAGAAGCTCTACTTTATATCAAATCGAGTCTAATCGAATTCTCTACAACCCTATGCTATTAGCTAAGCAATAACCAAATAATAAGGTACCCAAAAATACCCTTTTTCCCACTGATTTAAATTACCTTCCAAAATCTTGTATGAAATCATGTTTTTAACCAAAATCAATCATTTGTATCATCATCCTATTACCCTAGTAACAACATATCTAATCCCTAACACTTGTATCATCCTCTTAATCAAAAACTCAAAACCAAAAACAAGTTTTTAGTAAAAACTGGCAAAATCATCTGTTGATCATCACCCACTACACATGCATGATCATAACTTAACCTACCAACCCTAATTCTTATAAAAAAATCAAACTTTATGCATGTTGATGAATTTAGTACCAAAAGGATCCTCTTTTAATTCTAAGATAGGGACTTTAATTGTTTTTTATTTGATCAAGTTGGATTTTGAGTAAAAATTGATTGAAGATGGTTTTGGGGTGGAGGGGAGGTCACGATAAATAAATAAAGAGAGAGAGAGGAGTATTTTTCTATGTTTAATAAATTAACTATGTGTAAATTAGGTGGAAAATAGGCTTTTATATGGTGCTCCAAGGGTTTGTTTTGCCAATTTGTGATAGTTTTGGTACAAAATGAAAATAGTTAGCTAAAAAGCGAGATATGACTATTAGTCAATTTAAAAAAATATTCACTGGGCTCGGGTTTCATAAAAATACTTTTCAAAAGTTTAAACGCACACGAAAAATAATAATATAACGACTTAATACATAATTAAAACGATATCGTCGAAAATATTAAATATCGAAACGATCGATAATAAAATATACAATTTTGGGCATCCGTCCGTATCGCGATCACTAGTAGTCCCCGTTACTCGTCTAAATATAAAATAAAATGTTCAATATCGGTTTCAACTTAAACCGTTAAGCATAATAATATTTAACGTTATAAAATACTCCAAAAATATTTGAAAGATAGAATTAAGTAATGACCTTATTTTGTGGGTTTTACATATCATGAAAGGTGATATTGAATTACACTTCATCCCCACTGAGTATCAACTTACTGATACGGATGTTGGTGTGAGTGCTTGATGTTGTTGTTGGCCTAGAAATTGTGATGGTGATATGTTGAGTGCCCCAAGATGGTTGTTCAGCTTCCTTGGGTACCTCAAGAAATACTATCTCCATGTTAGAATTTGAGCTTTCAAGCTTTTCCTGCTCACTAGTGACCATGGTTTCTAGCTCTACGTGAGTGTGAGAAGAAGTTTCTAACCATGTCAACAGCTTCTGAGCAGGCTTCTCCCCTTCAAAATTTGACGCATTTAATTCAATGATGGTAATTTTTTGGCTTGTTTGGCAGTTCTAAGGGGATTGTCTTGGGGCTCCTTTAAATGCTTATAACATCTCATTCATGTTTTAGTTCATGTTGGTTGTATGATATCAACATTGATCTTATCGATATATTTTTGGAAGGATGACTTGAAAGTTTTATAATGTGGCAATTCTTGTTCACAGGAAGTGGCCAAATAGGAAGTAGAAAGTATTAGGTGTTTGGATATTAACAACTTGTCACACTTACAGTTTGAAAGAAACGTTGACAAAAGTTGTTGAAAGTTGGTGATCCTTCAATTGTTCATAAGTTGTTGGTTAGATAATGTATTTAATGATGAAATTTCTTTAATAATAAGGTTAGAAAGATTGACAATGGATGTTAAAGGTTTGACCTTGAAGTACTATAGTTACTGATAAAGAGGCTGCTAAAAGGGGGTTAAGAAAGGATTTATTCGTTTGGGAGTGTTTTGTGGTTCTTTTCGAGGATTATATGTTGGTTATATGAGATGGTTAGGTGAGTTGATTATGTGTTTCCTAACTGATGTGTTGGGATTGCCGGTGTAGATTATCTGTTAGAAATGTGGTTAGTTGAGATAGTCATAGTCGTGGATGGAAATCCCTTTATCATCATCAGTGGTGGGGAGTGATGTTAACAAGAAGCTGACGTTTACTAATGTAATTTCTAAATGATGAAGTGAAAAGGTGTTTGGCATTAGAAAATTTTGGTGTTAGGACAACTTTAGTCTTTTATAACATTAAAACCTGAAATCCAATGTGAGTTTCTAATATATATGACTTGAGCCGATTATTGAGGATAAAAATCCTCTAAGGGGAATGGAATATTACAGGTCTACATAGTCAAGGAACCATTTATGCACATTTTTAAAGATTGAGGGTTGGAATGTAACATTTCAAGAGTTAGTTAGACATGTGGCTATAAAAGCCTTTCTCTTGTTCATGTCTGGAAACCTGTAAGTTTTTTTTGCTCTCTAGAATTTTGCAAAAATCTCATTGTGATTTTCACACACAACTATCAATTAAAAAAAACCAAATCGTGTTTCTCCATACTGATTCTTAACTGAATTGTTGTTGTTGTATAATCGTTTTCGGGCTTATTAGCTTCTACACAAGTGTTACAATAGAGTTTACATATATGGATATATTTAAGTTGGCCTATATTTGATGAAAAGTTATTGTTGTGTCTACTAATAATGCATACAATTGTACCAATTGATTTGTTTATTAATTTAAATAAATGATTGGTGGGAAATTTATAGAGAGAAAATGCATAAAACAATTATACAACTGATTTATGTATTAGGCATGTATTTAAGCATGTGTTGTAGGTCTAAATAGCATTATTCCTAATTGATACGGTCAAGGTAATGATTGCATATAGTTTTTGTTTATATTCAGAATCCGAATTGACCCGAACGTTTTTAATAGATTTGTTAAAAGTATTTGTGCACCTTTTGTATCAAACTCATACCTTGAGGGCTTATTGGTAGTTATCTTTCTTTGGTTTATAAGTTATGTTGTGGTTTGTATATATTTGTGTTGTGCAAGGACTCAAGTGTAAATATGGATATTGGCTGGTGGCATATAAGCTGGTCTAGGGTTCTCATTCTTGTTATGCAGCCATTGTTGATTTTACACACACAGACAAGATTCTTCTGTTAGTCTGTTACATAGTCTTGTATTATCTTCTTGGTCAAGAGATTCATAGTCTTCTAGTTTTGTATTAAGTGTTTGCAGTGAGGATCTTTGTACGAGTGTTCTTGTATAGAGATTGCACCTTATAGAGGGGCAATTATCTTTTCTATTGTATGTATGATAAGCACACGATTGTGGACTTATCAGATTTGAGGTATTAATAAGAAGTACGTGGGGAGGTTGGTTGAGTGCTTCAATCTCGACGTTGGTTATTGATTCATTAGTTTTTACATGGTATTAGAGCCATAATCGCCTTGATTATTGGTTCTTGATTGATTGTGAAAATTAGGGTTTCGATTGATTTTGGGGTTTTGCTTCCAGAGTTGTTAATCAGCTGTTATAGCTGATTATTGGTGGTTCTTGGTTGGCTACTTGGGTTTTCTGATCTTTAATTTGATCTAATTAGGGTTTTTCTTGAAACCCTAATTTAGTTAAATTTAGGGATCTTGTTTCTGTTGATTGGTGTTTGTTTTTAGGGTGATTTTCTCTTGTTCTTTGATCTTGTTGATCAAGAATTTGGGGATTGGTTTGTTTCTACTGATTCTTGTTCTGTCTTCTTGGGTGGTTGTTCTCTCTACCTTTTTCTTGTATGTTATTGGTTTTGGACACCTTGTAGTCTTTCCCTGTGTAGCCACCGTGATTGGTTTAGAATCCTGGGAACTGACCAGACCACTATTGGGTCTCGTTTTATGCTTGTGTGCTTGGTTATTAGTTCTTGGTTTATTTGTTGTGTGGATACTTGGTATAGGTATCTTAGTTGTCTGATTTTGCTTATTTGGTATTTGGTGTGTTTCTTGTTTTTTAGTCCTTCTTGTTTAATTAGTTTGTTTGCTTATTGTCTTATTTGTTTTATCTTGCTTTATTGTTTTCTGGTCTTTGTTCTATTGATAACTAAGATTTTCCCTAGTTAAAAATATCGTTGTTCCTGTCTAATCGAATTGATCTAAGCTCTCTATGTGACTCTATTGTCTTTGGTGGAACAAAAATGTGTCGTTGTAGTGTTTCAAATAAATGGTGCAGAACAATTAAAGTAAAGGGGCACTTAAAGGTCTAATTAAAGTAAAGGTGCAAGTATTTAAAAACGTGACTGAAATCAAAAGGCACTAAAATAAATGACGCAAACTCAAATCTATCAAAGGCAAACTTAAAACGCAACTAAAACTTAAACTAAGGCAAGGCTAAAATAAAGCTAAGGCAAATAAACTTAAAGTGCAATTAAAATAAAGGCGGGAAAAATAAAGCTTGAAGATAAAAATCAAAGTCAAAAGCTAATAAGAACCTGAATACAGCTCATTCGGAATTATCCTTCGTTTGGAACAATCACTCGTCCGGAATGTCACCTTCGGTTGGAATGATTCTTCTTCGCTCGGAATATTACCAAAATCCTTGATCCGGAACAAATTGATCTGAATATGTCACTTATCCAAAACAATCCTTCGTTCGGAACTTTACTGATTCGGAACTTCTAAAATTTGCCTTGATTCGGAACTTCTGATTAACCCTTGATTCGGAAGATTCCGAATGAAGCCTCCTTGATTCGGAAGTTTAAAACTTCCGAATGAACACTCCCTGATTCGGAACTTGCCCCTTGATTCGGAAGTTTATTCGGAACTTTTAAGTTCCGAATGAACAGCCCTTGGTTCGGAACTTTGGAAACTTCCGAATGAATGATCACTGATCCGGAACTTTTGGAGTTCCGAATGAATTGCTTGATCCGGAACTCTTGAGTTCCGAATGAAGCTTTTCTGGTTCTGAACTTTTGAGTTCCGAATGAATGACTCTTGAGTCGGAAGTTATCCTTCGTCCGGAACTTTGAATGTTCCAGATGAACAAAGCTTGACTCGGAAGTATTGCTGATCCCAAATCTTCCGGATGAAACCCTTGACTCGGAACTTTGATGTTCCGAATGAAGCCTTCCCTCCTTCTTGGTTCGGAAGTTTTCCTGGAAAGATCAGAAACACAACAAACTATCCCGAAGAACAAGGAATCAAAGAAAACAGCAAATCTAAACACAGATTAACCAAAATCTAACACACGAATTAATCAAACTAATAACGAATCAACAGTAAACATCAACAAACAATTAAAATCAATAAAATAAACAACTTTAACCACAATAATCAAAAACCACTTGGATCAAAATAAAAGCATGAACATGAACATAAACATAAACACATAAATCAAAGATTAAGAAAGGTAGATAAGAGATTGACAAGATAAAATAAAGATTGACAATAATTAAATGAAAACTTACTTGAAATTAAATGAATTTAAGGTGCAAGACAAGGTATTTAAATTTGACAAGAAAAGTAAATGACAAGGAAAGTAAATGGTGGAAGAGCTAATTGTCACACTTAGCCAACAAAATGAAAAGATTACAACTAATGACTATTTATAGGGGAGGCTTAAGGAAGCTTCCTCCCCTCTTTCCTTTTCTCTTAATTGCGTAATTAAGTCCCTCCTTCTTTTAATCTTCATTAATTGCATACTTAGTCCTTTTCTTCTAATCTTCTTTAAACTTGGACTTAAGGGACTTTTGGCTTCAGGATTTCTTTGAACTCGTCTTTAAATTCTTCAAATAAAATAGACTTGAATTCTTTGGCTTTTGATAAACTTCCGTCTTTTGACTTTTTCTTCGATAAATCTTCAGAATTGGTCTTGGACTTCCGTTCTTTTTCCACTTTTGACTTCTCGACTTCGTCTTTCATCTTTTTCTTCAATAAAAGCCGTGAATGCCCGTGAATTTCCGTGTTTTCTCCACTTTTCACCTTTTCGTCCTAAATCACAACAAAAACACAAACCACGCATAATTCCGACATAAAAGACATAAAATACACGTTTTGGTCCGGTTATTATTGTAATTAAGTGGTAGAAAAGATGGGTGTTTACACACCTATCAAATCCCCTACACTTGACCATTGCAATGCCCTCATGCAATGCATTAGTTACAAAGCAAGATTACACTTTTCATCATAATCAATCCACGTTGGCCTTTATTAAAGAGATAGAAAATTAAAAACATACAAAATAAAGAAATCAAAAGCATACCTTGGGTTTTGGAAAATGTTATGAAAAATCATCATCCTCAAGTTTTCACTTTCTCCAAACCAAGCTTAAAAACGAGATCATTGTTATTATAAGTTAGTAAACTATCACGAACTCATGTGGGCCAATTATTCACTTAGACTCCCTTATTCCTAGGTGTATCTCTTATATTTTATTATTGTCTTGAATGATCACGAGGATGCATTTTTGACTTATTTCGATAGTTATTAGGTCTGAAAATAAAGTGAACGATTTAATCAATAGTTAGCTAAAGGACAAAATATTTTAAAACTGCTTCTCGGGACCTCATAAAGTTCATATCTTGGCATAACTCGTTTCGCGATTTGAGACCTTTCTCGGACCGATATTTGGCAGCGACTTCATACTTCAAATCTTGAGAGACGTTCATGAAATTATGGTCTTCTCTTCATAATGGAATTTCTTCACTTGAAGTTTTGAGAGATTCATACTTGGACCACGACTTCTTCATTTTTCTCCAATCTTTATTTTGGACATTGATATACAACGATCCGCCTCCTTTTATGACTTGGATCTATTTATCCTCATACCTTGTTAGGGTCTTTTCGGATACACTTCTCCATGACTTTTGGGGAGTTTGCTTTACGTCGTGTGTCTCGATCCTTCATATTGATTTTCGATAAATGATTCTTCACATCACTTTGGATCTTTAGCAACAAAATATAGCCCTCATGCCTTGTTAGGGCCTTTTCGGACTCACCAATCTTCGCGTCCCGCTTCAATAAGTTATGCCTTGGCTATGAACTCTAATCCATACCGAGCAACTTTTAAAAGATCTTGGGCTAGAAGCTAAGTAACTTTTCAAATCGTACAACCTTATTTATTAGCAGATAAATTATTAGCAAGCGATGGGAGAATAGGCTCATAATTAACTCACATAAATTCACGAAAGAATACCGAACTTATAATTGGCTCTATCATCTCTCGTTCTCCACAGTTTAAAATCTCAAGTAATGAAACTCGTGGATACTTAGCCTATTAAATCAAAGTTTTGGGTTTTCGAGTCGCCTATAGGATCTTGCAAATTCTTAGACTTTTTCAAGTTTAGAATTTGCATTTTAAAGTTCCCTTGATAAACGACTCTCTAGGATCAATTATAGGAACTTGCGAAAAGTTCTTGTTCTTAACCCGTGAGAGTTAAGACTTTCGCGTTTTATAGCTCCCTATATAAAAGCCTAGCAAAACTTGACTTAAACACGTTAAGGATACTAGCTAGAGTAAACTCGGATTGAGTCAAAAGATTCACAACGTTTGAAAATTAAAACCACTTATTAAACATTCATTCAAGCAAAGAAAGAAAATAACTATACAAAAGGAAAAACTAATAGGCTAAAATAGATCAAAAATTTTGAAAAATGTCGAAAAATTGATTTTCCGGTTAAAATGAGGACAAATACAAGGAAAAGACCACTTAACTTCGATAGAAGTCCCCCCTACACTTAAGATAAACATTGTCCTCAATGTTTAAGCATGTAGGAGTAAACTCTCCTACACTTAGGACATTGTGCACGTTGTTTAAATCTTGCTAAGGAAAAGACAACTAAAGAGATTCCTATTTTAATATGGAGAAAATATATAAAATAGTGAATCGAAAAGAGTTTAGGATAGAACCGGGATAAAGTAGAACACGGAATCACGGGTCGTCAAGAATCATCAAGAGTGGATTCTTTGAAGCGCGAATCCCTGATTAAGAAGTGAGGGGAGGAAAGCAAACCAAAGGGTCCCCCCTACACTTATGATAAAGAAAGCAAAAAGATAGATGCATGGGTTGCCTCCCAAGAAGCGCTTGATTTTTGTTAACCGAGTCGTGAGCCTGACTCGACCTTGATCATCAACGGAAGAAGCATGAAACATATCCACCAGGATCAAAGACATAGTTTTCGTCCATCAATAAACACGAGCTTAAGGCGAACAAGGCAAGCCAAATAAGAAGTGGAAAGGTTCCCTTAAGCAGTGACGGAGCACGGTGGAAGCAAGGTTGAAGTGGTGCAAGCATGTCTTCAAAATTTCCAAAGATTTTTCCTTTTATTTCATCAGGTGGATACTGAGATGGCTTAAAGACTTCAATACCGGGGTCGAACACCTTTTCCTTTAAGGGAAAATAGCACTCAGGCTCAGTCGAGTGTGAAGAAGATCCGCAAAGAAGCACAACCTCGTCCTCAGAAGGGGGACAAAGAGGTGTCAAATCATATGTGCAACGGATTTCGGTGTCGACCGGTTTCTTCTCCTTTGACAGAATGTGCTTCAAATCCAAAGTAGGATCAAGACGATAATCTTCAAAGTCATAAGGAGGAGCATCACTCTCATGAGGGAAGTAAGTGTTGAGAAATTCAGAGAAATCTTCCTCAAATGAGTAATCGTCTACAGTAGGATCGAGTGATGGCGGAGGATCTTCATTATGTGAAGAATCGCTCGAGAGAGTATCAGCCTCATCAAAATCATCGAAAGTGGGCAGCTCGGAATACTCAGAAGTACAATCAAAATCATCCGAATCTGAGCTAGAATCATCATCATCATAAGCATCGAAGACCGGTGGAGAATCATAAATGGGAGGAGCTTCCAAAGTGGAGAGAGAATCATCCACATCCTCATTAAAAATTGGATTATCAATGCAAGAGTCGAATAGAGGATTGTCGTAGACGACAAAGTCATCGAGCACATTTGTCATATTCACTGATTCTCGGCCTCCAAAGGATTTGCCTGTAAGCTTCCCCATTTTAAAAACTTTTGAATCATCCCCGACTCGTAAGATTAACTCACCTTCGGCCACATCTACTAAAGCTCGTCCGGTTCTTAAGAATGGCCAACCAAGTATTAAAGGAATACGAGGGTCCATTTCATAATCAACTACCACAAAATCGACCGGGAAAGTAAATGTACCAACTTTGATAAACACGTCTTCGGCTATACCAACGGGGTAAGCGAGAGTGCGGTCTGCAAGTTCGAGAGTCATCTTTGTTGGAATGAGGTCGGGCAATGATAGTGTTTTCCAAACACTTAATGGCATCAAATTAATAATAGCCCCGAGATCAGCAAGGGCAGTAAATTCTTCAGTTTTGTTGAACACGCAAGGCAACACAAAGCGACCGGGATCTCCAAGATTTTCCGGTAATTCTTTAAGAATAACTGCTGAGCAGTTTTCATTTAAGCGTGTGTTGGCGAGTTCAATCAGCTTCTCCTTCTTGCTAAGCAATTCCTTGAATGCTTTGACAAATTTCGGCATGTGGCAAAGTTCTTCAACAAGGCTAATGTTGATGGTCATTTTAGATAGCATATCCACATATTTTGATACTTGACAGTCATTCTTGGTTAGCTCGTTGGTCTTGCCTATGCGAGAAGGGTATGGGATTCTGGGTTGATAGGGAGACGGTGAAGGTGTAGTTGGTGAAGGTTGTGATGTTGGAGGGTCCTTCTGAGATACATCGTCATGACAAGGCGGAGACGGTAATGGTGTACTAATACTAGGTGTAGGAGGAGTAGGGACACATGGTGGTGGAGGAGGTGTAGATGATGGTGGTGGGATATGTGGATTGACAATGGTAATTCCACTACGCGTAGTTATAGCACTCACATTAGCTCGCGGATTGGTGACGGTGTTTGAAGGTAGAGAACCCGAAGAAGAAGAAGGTTGAGCTTCGGGCAAGAAACTAGCCAACAGATTCTTTAATTCAGTTGTTTGAGTGCTGAAGGAGGATTGAATATTATCACGAACCTCGGTTCTGATGTCATTTCCTTGCTTCAAGATATCTCCTTTCAAATTAATTATTTGACTCTGTAGATTCTTGATTTGCTCACCTTGAGTTCTCATGATGGCATCAACATCGGGATTAGTAGGTGGGTTTTGGTGGGTGGGTGGTTGATAAGGGTTAGAAGCTCTTGGTGGGATTTGGTTGCTTCTATTGTAGTTGTTGGCGGGGTTTTGGTTTTGAGGAGAAAATCCGGGTGAAAGGTAGTTGTTGGAACGGTAGCTCAGCAGATTTCTATCCCCTTGTTGTCTAGCTTGGTAATTTTCCGGTGAATAATTACCATAAGCTGCATACACATTTTCCGGATTTCCTTGTGTCGAAGGACAATCGGTGTATGAGTGAGGACCGCCACATGTTTCACAAGGATTAGCAACTGCTTTAACTTGTTGTTGTTGTTGGTTTGAAGCGAGAAGCGTAATACTTTTGCTCATTTCGGCCATCATGCGGGTGAGTTCGGTCATCTCAGGGTTTGTTGAGGTGGAGGAAACATTGACTCTCGGGTTGTTTCTAGAAGAAGCAAAGGAATCCCAGTTCTTGTGATGAGTAGTCATGTTCTCTATTAGCTCTCTACACTCCTCGGGTCTCCTTTTCATGAATGTGCCACCGGCGGCTGCATTAATCGTATCACGATCTCGAAAAGTCAAACCGTTGTAGAAAGTATCAATTAGGGTCACAGGGAGCATGTTGTGGTTTGGACATCTATCGATCAAGACATTATATCGCTCCCAAGCGTCAAAAAGAGATTCATCGGGATCTTGCATGAAACCGCTGATCTGATTGCGAAGGCTTGTGACCATGGATGGTGGAAAGTAGCGCGATAGAAAGCGTTGAGTCATGTCATCCCAAGTGTGAATAGAATTCTTCGGGAGACGATCAAACCATTTCTCGGCATGATGCGATAAAGTATGTGGAAAGAGTTGTAGGCGAAGAACATCCATTGTGTCCCCAGGCAACTTCATGCTTTGGGTGATTGTAATGAACTTGTCGAGGTGTTTGTTGGCATCATCATCAGGCAATCCTCTAAATGGGTTTGTTTGCACTTGCTGAATCATGTGGTGCTTCAATGAAAACTCAGGAACGTTGATTTGCATCGGCGCAATCGGTCCTCCTCGTCCAAACATTGTTGGTTGACAAAGTTTCTCCATGGTCCGAAGATCGGGCTGTGGAAGAGCATTGTTGTTATTATTATTATTATTGAGGTGCGGTGGAATGTTGTTGTTGTTAACACCTGCCATATCTAAATCTTCTTGAGTCTCGGGCTCTTGATAATTGGAAGATCTAGTACGCATACACCTGAAAATGCAAAAGAAAACAAAACCAAACACAAAGAAAATATATATACACAAGAAAGATAAAATCTTTTTGGATTTTTTTTGAAATTTTTATTTTTTATGTAGTTTTATCAATTTTTTAATTTTTATGATTTTTTTTTTGAATTTTTTTAGGCAAGAAAGATAACGCTCACAAGTGAACGGATCCCAAAAAGCAACGTGTCTATCACAGAAAACCGTTAATCTTTACGAAAAGAGCCGGCAGCGGCGCCATTTGATAACTGGATTTCGACACCCCGTATAAAAATTAGTTCGTTTAAGTATGTCTCTTCGAATTGAAAACTGGATTAGTGTGCGACTCAGTCGTTCTTTGGTGGAAACAAAAATGTGTCGTTGTAGTGTTTAAAATTAAAGGTGCAAAACAATTAAAGTAAAGGTGCTCTTAAAGTAAATCTAAGTCTAATTAAAATAATGGTGCAAATATTTAAAAGCGAGACTAAAATTAAAGGGCGCTAAAGTAAATGACGTAAACTTAAATCTATCTAAGGCAAACTTAAAGCGCGACTAAAACTAAGGCAAGTCTAAAATAAAACTAAGGCAAATAAACTTAAAGTGCAGGAAAAATAAAACTTGAAAATAAAAATCCAAGACAAAAACTAATAAGAACCTGAATACAGCTCATTCGGAATAATCCTTTGTTTGGAACAATCACTCGTCCGGACTGTCACCTTCGGGTGGAATGATTCTTCTTCGCTCGGAATATAACCAAAATCCTTGATCCGGAACAAATTGATCTGAATATGTCACTTATCCAAAACAATCCTTCGTTCGGAACTTTGCTGATTCGGAACTTCTAAAATTTGCCTTGATTCGGAACTTTTGGTAAACCCTTGATTCGGAAGATCAAGACTTCCGAATGAAAAGCCTTGATTCGGAACTTACCCCTTGATTTGGAACTTTGAGTTGATCCGGAACTTTTGAGAAGTTCCGGATGAAGCCCCTTGGTTCGGAACTTTAGAGTTCCGAATGAATACTCTTGACTCGGAAGTTTTCACTGAATCGAAACTTATCCTTCATTCGGAAGTTTCGTCCGGAAGTTCGTCCGGAACTTTCGTTCGGAACTTCGTTCGGAAGTTCTGTGTTGATCCGGAACTTTTGAGTTCCGAATGAAGTATTGTGACCCGGAACTTTTGAGTTCCGAATAAACAAATCCTTGACTCGGAAGTTCTCCTTGGTCTGGAACTTTGAATGTTCCGGATGAAGAGTCTTGGCTCGGAACTTTTTACATGGAAAGATCAGAAACAAGAACAACCTTCCCGAAGAACAAGGGGATACAGTAACAGCAGATTTAAACACAAATTAACCAAAAATTAACCACACGAATTAATAAAACTATCCACGAATCAACAGTAAACATCAACAAACAAATAAGATCAACAAAATAAACAACTTTAACCACAATAATCAAAAACTACTTGGATCAAAATAAAAGCATGAACATGAACATAAACATAAACACATAAATCAAAGATTAAGAAAGGTAGATAAGAGATTGACAAGATAAAGTAAAGATTGACAAAAATTAAATGAAAACTTACTTGAAATTAAATGAATTTAAGGTGCAAGACAAGGTATTTAAATTTGACAAGAAAAATAAATGACAAGGTAAGTAAATGGTGGAAGAGCTAATTGTCACACTTAACCAACAAAATGAAAAGATTACAACTAATGACTATTTATAGGGGAGGATTAAGGAAGCTTCCTCCCCTCTTTCCTTTTCTCTTAATTGCGTAATTAAGTCCCTCCTTCTTTTAATCTTCATTAATTGCATACTTAGTCTTTTTCTTCTAATCTTCTTTAAACTTGGACTTAAGGGACTTTTGGCTTCGGGATTTCTTTGAACTCGTCTTTAAATTCTTCAAATAAAATAGACTTGAATTCTTCGGCTTTTGATAAACTTCCGTCTTTTGACTTTTTCTTCGATAAATCTTCAGAATTGGTCTTGGACTTCCGTTCTTTTTCCACTTTTGACTTCTCGACTTCGTCTTTCATCTTTTTCTTCAATAAAAGCCGTGAATGCCCGTGAATTTCCATGTTTTCTCCACTTTTCACCTTTTCGTCCTAAATCATAACAAAAACACAAACCACGCATAATTCCGACATAAAAGACATAAAATACACGTTTTGGTCCGGTTATTATTGTAATTAAGTGGTAGAAAAGATGGGTGTTTACACACCTATCATCTATCATCATGGGTGATGTTCTTATTAATGGTTTAGATGCTGATAATCCATTACATTTGCATAATAATGATCATTCTAATCTGCATATTGTTTGTGTTAAGTTGACTAGTACTCGTAATTACAAAATGTGGTCTACTACTATGAGAATCGCTCTACTTGGTAAAAATAAAATGAGGGTTGTTGATGGCACTTGTGTTAAACCTGTTACTAGTGTGATTCTTTCTCAACAATAGGAAAGATGTAATGCTATTGTTCTTAGTTGGATTCTTAATTCTTTGTCTCCTGAGTTATATCTTGGTCATGTTTATTCTGAAATTGCATACGACGTTTGGGAAGAGTTAGCTCAAACTTATAATAAGGTGGATGGTTCTGTCATTTTCAATGTGTTGCATAAAATTCATTCTATAAAATAGGGTGATTAGTCTGTGTCTGATTATTAACATAAGTTACGTTCTTTATGGAGAGAGTTTGATACTCTTACTTTGCTTCCTGCTTGTACTTGTGTTGCTCATGAGGGTGTGCTTAGACATAATATGCTTATTAGACTTATGCAGTTTCTTATGGGCTTGAATGATGTTTATTAGAATATTAGAAGTAACATTCTTGATAGAGAACATTTACCTAATGTTAGGGATGCTTTTAATATCATCTCTAGGGAAGAGTCTCATAGGGGACTTGTACCTAGCACATGAAATGGTGATAGGAATAACATTTCTCCTGATGTGTTTGTGGCTAAGTCTAATAATTTCAGACCTAATGATACTAAGAGAAATAACTTTGGGAATAATGTAAATAATAGGGGACCTAATCCTAATTTGTTGTGTAAACATTGTGGTCTTATTGGAGATACTATTAAAAGATGTTTTTAATTTAGTTGGGTATCCCCCTGGTTTTAAAAGGAATCCTAATCTGACTAAAAGTGGACCTGGTAATGGGAGTAGGGTGTTTAATGGTTCTGGAGGGGCTCAGAGGGGAGTTCCTTCTGGTTCAGTTACTTTGGATACTTCCTTCTAGTTCAGTTACTTTGGATACTTCATTTACTAGGGAGCAAATGGTTAAATTCTTTCCTTGATCAATGAATCTCCTTCTGGTAATATAAGTGCTAATATGGCAGGTATTAATTCTACTTTTTTTAATAGGAATGCTTATTTCAATCTTAAGTTTAAGAAGTTTTTTTGTGCTAATAAGTGTTCTGATATGTATAACTTGTCTATTGGTTGAATTATTGAGTCTGGTGCTAATCAGCATTTAACTCTGTCAACTAAGAACATGTTTAATGTGATTGATATATTCATTCTTAATATCACTGTAGGTCATTCTAATAGTATACTTGCTAAAGTGTCTGCTATTGGGAACTTAAGGTTGTCTAGTAATATTGTCTTGTTTGATGTTTTGATTGTTCCAGAATATTGTGTTAGTCTTATGTCTGTCAATAAGTTGATTAAAGATAGCAAGTTATTTGTTGGTTTTGACGAGCATAAGTTTTATATTAAGGATTTCAGTCTGGTCAAAACTCTGGGTATCGGTAATGAATCTGATGGTATGTACTTTTTTGATGAAAGTAGTTCTGGTAAGTCTAATATTGGGATTGCTAATTCTTCATTTGTTTGTTTTGCTTCTAAGAGTCTTTGGCATAGCAGACTTGGTCATCCCGCTGACCAAGTTATTTTCTGGTGCTTAGTAAGACTATTGGGTTTAAAAATGACTTGCATGTCTCACCTTGTAACATATGTCACAAGGCTAAACAGACTAGAGAGCCTTTCCCACTTAGTGAGCATAAGTCTAAGTGTGTTGGTGATCTTGTTCATTTGGATTTGTGGGGTCCCTACAGGGTTGTGAGTAGGGATGGGTACAAGTACTTTCTGACTATTGTTGATGATTTTAGCAGAGTTGTATGGGTGTATTTGAGTAAATCTAAAGATGAGGTTGGTATGTTTATTGAAAATTTTGTTCAGTTGATTGATACTCAATTTAATAAGAAAATTAAAGTGTTTAGGTCTGATAATGGGACTGAGTTTGTTAATCAGAAACTTGGGGTACTTTTTAATAGTAAATGTATTATACATCAAACCTCTTGTGCTCATACACCTCAGAAAAATGGCATAGCAGAAAGGAAACATAAACATGTGTTAAATGTTGCTAGAGGTCTTATGTTTCAGGGGGAATTCCTCTGAATATGTGGTCTGGGTGTATTTTAACTGTTGTGTACTTGATTAACAGGCTTCCTTCATCTGTCTTGTCTGGATCTTCCCCTTATAAGTTAGTATATGGTTTTGAACCTAGTCTTTCTCACTTAAGGTTCTTTGGTTGTCTTTGTTACTCTACTGTTCTTAATAATAATGACAAATTCAGTTTGAGGTCTGAGAAGTGTGTTTTAATTGGGTATTTGATAACGACCTAAATATACATATTCAATCCGTTACTATTATGCCACTTTCTGTTATAAATAAGAACTTTCGATACTTAATACATTGTGTTTTATATGCAGGTACAAAGTGTGAAGGATCAAAGTGAAGAAATATAGAGTAGAGTCCTTGAAGTGAAATAATAAAAGACTTATGAGAATAAGATTCTATAACGCACAAAAGTACGGCGCACAAACTCAAAAGTGCGACGCATAATTCCTACCTCCAAAGTGCGGTGCACTTTTGGAGAAGTGTGGCGCACATTTACCCCCAGTCTGCACTATAAATAGGGACCCTCTCATCTTATTTTACACACACCTCTTCTATCTAATACTCTACAATTCGAGTATTTTAGCTTTCTTAGTGATATTTCAGTATATTCCACTTTTGGGAAATACTTGTAACGAGAGTGTTTTACTCTTCGATTCTTGGAAAGATGATACAATCGTGACACTTGTGTACTCGTTCATTCGATCAATCTAAGTATGATGTTCTCTTACTCTTTTCCATTTGTTACTTTGATTACTATGTTAGGCTAAGCTATTTGTGACTATATGGGTATGTGACTATAACTAGTGATAATGCTGTTATATGATCCTTTACAATTTGATTTCAAGCTAATGTTTTAGAACCATTTTTCCACTTAGTTCTATCACCATATTTTATCAAAAGTTGATTTGTTACGATAATTTGACGTCAAGAGAGTCAAGTTGTTATAGTAAGTTTTTAAGAACTTGTCTATGGTTTTGAATCTTTGGTTGGAGAGATCCGCTTAGATACTTTGATAAAATATTGAACTTATTGGAAACTTGTTTTAAGCTTACTCGCTTAATCAAACATAAGTCTTGAATCATACCAAAGTGAATTGTGGAAATACCATTTTGACGAAAAAGGATTATCACTCTTTACCTAACTAAGCATATCTCGGTCATTATTATCATCATCACGAACTTATACAAAATATCACATATTAGTCATACTTGTTATTATTGTTACTATTTCAATCATTCCTTTCTTCAATAATTATACTGATTACCAAAACGAAACTAAGTCCTTGCGAACGATCCTGGCTTACCACTACAAAATTATATTACGAACGAAAGGGTATACTTGCCCGTGTTTGTATTCTAGTCCCTTGTTTTGTCAAACCTTGTTATAAATTTAAGACTTGCGAAACGAACATCAGTATTTTTCTATTAAGAAATCTTATAAGTTGTACAGTCTTGAAAACAAATTGTGTTTTTATTCAAGAAATGTTGTTTTTTATGAAACTAATTTTCCACTAAAAATGAAGTCAGTTTCTTTAGAAAGTTTTAAGTCAAGTAATTTGGAGTTTGAACTGGATTTGTTAAACTTTTTTGGAACATGGATGATCTTGGTGCTGAAAATCCCGATGATGATGAGAGAGACACATTTAATGGTTATGGTGATGGCAATGAGATGGCTTCTACTAGTAATAACAGTACCCCTCCTGTTATGCAAGAAGCAACTCTTGCAACACATGTAGATGAAAACATAATATCTGAGGGTAGTAGTATTGCCTCTAGTTCAGGTTCACATCCTACTAATACTTATCATTATGTGGTGGAACCACAGACTGTTAGGAAATCTGCTAGGATTAGAACTGTTCCTTCTAAGTTTAATGATTTTGTGTTTCCTAGTGGTAAAAAAATATGGTATAGAAAATCATGTGAGTTACGTAAATTTGTCTTCTGTGAACTTATGTTTTTCTACCATTCTGAACAAGTCTTGTGAACCTAAGAATTTTTATGAGGCATCTACGGATAAAAACTGGGTTGAAGCCATGCATAGTGAGGTGCAAGCTTTACTTGAAAATAATACTTGGGTTCTGGTTGATTTGCTTATAAATATAAAAACTATCCCTTGTAAATGGCTTTATAGAATTAAGCATAAGTCTACTGGAGACATAGAGAGATATAAAGCTAGGTTGGTTGCTAAAGACTTTGGTCAGAGAGAGGGCATTGATTATGAATAGACTTTTAGCCTAGTGGTTAAATGGTAACTGTTAGATGTGTTATCAGTTTAGTTGTTTATAATAACTAGCCTTTATACCAACTTGATGTTAATAATGCTTTCTTTTATGGTGATTTACATGAGGATATTTATATGGATTTACCTCTTGGTTATTGTGATACTTCTGAAACCAAAGTTTGTAAGCTTGTTAAGTCTCTTTATGGTCTTAAACAAGCTCCTAGACGATGGAATGAGAAGTTAACTAGTGCTTTAACTGAAAATGGTTTTAAACAAAGCTTGAGTGATTATTCTTTATATGTTAAAGATGATAATGGTGTTTTCCTTGTTTTGTTGGTCTATGTGGATGATATTGTGATTACTGGGAATAATAAAAATGAAATTGAGAAGTTTAAGCATTTTTGTCTAGGAAATTTAAAATTAAAGATTGGGCACTCTAAAATATTTTTTGGGAATTGAGGTACTTGAGAACAAAAATGGTTTGTGTCTTTCTCAAAGAAAATATTGTATTGAACTAATTCATGAGTATGGGTTATTGAGTTATATTTTAGAAAATATTGAAATGAAGGAAAATATTGTCTTTCTCAAAGAAAATATTGTATTGAAATATTGTTACTCCTATGCAACAGAATGCTAGTTTGAATCATGTTGAGACTAACGTTGATAAGAAACTTAGTAACTTAACTTCATTTCAGAAGTTGGTTGGTAAGTTGATCTATTTGTCTGTTACTAGACTTGACATTTCATATGTTGTACATTGTTTGTCTCAGCACATGCATTCACCTTTGCAGTCTCATTTTACTGTTGGACTTAGAGTGCTGAGATATTTAAAACAATGCCCTGGCCTTGGAGTTCAGTTTAGTGTTGGTAAGAGTTTGAGTATGCATGCTTATTCAGATGCAGATTGGGCTAAGTGTTTGTCAACCAGAAAATCTGTTTCTGGTTTCAGTGTTTACTTTTGTGGGAACTTAGTATCCTGGCAAAGTAAGAAGCAAGCAACCATTTCAAGGTCTTCTGTAGAAGTTGCGTATAGGTGCATGGCATCTACTACTTGTGAGATTATTTGGATATCTCAGCTTCTGAAGGACTTGAAAGTGGAGGGCTTGTTTCTAGTTCCATTGTATTGTGAAGCACTTTTGCTATTCAAATTGCAGCCAATCCAGTGTTTCATGAAAAAACTAAACACTTTGAGATTGATGTAAATTTGATTAGAGAGAAAGCGACTTCAGGTGTGATAAGCACTGTAAAGGTAAATTCAGCTGAAAATGTCGCTGATATCTTTACAAAAAGTTTGAGTATTTGTAAATGCTTAACATGTCAGATATGTTTAGGGTATGAGTTTGTGGAGGGGTGTTAAAAGTATTTGTGCACCTTTTGTATCAAACTCATACCTTGAGGTCTTATTGGTAATTATCTTTCTTTGGTTTATAAGTTATGTTGTGGTTTGTATATATTTGTGTTGTGCATGGACTCAAGTGTAAATATGGATATTGGTTGGTGGTATATAAGCTGGTCTAGGGTTCTCATTCTTGTTATGCCATTGTTGATTTCACACACACACACACACACAAGATTCTTCTGTTAGTCTGTTACATAGTTTGGTATAATCTTCTTGATCATCTTGATCAAGAGATTCATAGTCTTCTAGTTTTGTATTGAGTGTTTTTAGTAAGGATCTTTGTACAAGTGTTCTTGTATAGAGATTGCACCCTACCTTATAGAGGGACAATCTGTTTTTCTATTGTATGTATGATAAGCACACGATTATGGACTTATAAGATTTGAGGTATTAATAAAAAGTACGTGGGCATGTTGGTTGAGTGCTTCAATCTTGACTTTGGTTATTAATTCATTTGTTTTTACAAGATTGAAACGGGAACCAGAATGATCATACGAAGCCGGAAAAAACAGGTTGGTCTGTCGGTTAAAAAAACCCACAGCTCGCTTGATTTATAAACTACCGCCAATATCCTAGTGGTATTGTAACACCCCACTTAGATAAGTGGACCGTTACGTGTATTTATGGCGTGTCATCAAAGTATAAGGTAAATGTCCTAAAACATTAACTGACCATAAAGGAAATACCGGAATTAAACATCGGTAATCCTAACATAAGCTCAAAACATGAAAAGTAAAATACTGAAGGAAATGACTAAACAATGTCCAAATAAGCAGAATAATGTAAGAAGTGCATAAAGTAAGAAGTTCAGATAGCTTCCATTCAATGCACATGCTATCAGAATCCTAAGAGCGTCCTGGTGTACGTGCCGTTAGAACATGAAAGAACTACGGCTGAGCATAACGCTCAGTGAACGGATATAAATCATGATAAGGAATTACTAAAATGAAACATATGATAAAATACTGGAGCTGTAAGACTGATAAGTAAAGTTGCAGCGGAAATCCTGTGTATAATCTGTAACGTCTGATTTATAAATAATAAAGCTGAACTGTTATCTATTAAATCTGAAAACATGCATTACTGTATTTTAATTGCCAGAGCTTATATAGGTCATGTGTTGTAACAACGGTGCATGAATAACTGGAGGGGTGACCTCATCATGCTGTAGATGGGTGACCTCTAAATAACTGTAGAGGGGTGACCTCTAAATACTGTGCTGGGTGGAGGGATCAGCTCCAATGTGAAGGATGTAGAGCACACACCACATTCACCCTGATAACTTGTAAACTGATAAGCCTAGGATGCATCCATACGCCCCACTAAACATACTGATAAAATTGCCAAACTGAACATGAGTGGGACGATGCAGGATATCACTCTCCTGCTTGTGAGTCACGACACCGGTGCCTCTAGTGCCATGGTTACGGTACCTCCGTAACTAGTACATAAACTTGGTCATGCTTGTATATAATGCTCAGACAATTTATTTAGTTATTAACATGATTACTGATAAGCTTAAACATATACTGGGGAAAAACATTTGGCTGCAGACGGGGAATCCTAATTATGCATAGAAAGGAAGTCCTTACTGAAAGGACGGAAAATCTATACCTCGTGTCCAATAATGAAATAAGAATGAAAGCTAAAGGATCTACTCTGACTTCACGGATACTACATAAATAAGGGACGTGAATGAGTTGTCTGATTACTGTATACTATAATGTATTCTGATTATTGTACTATACTGTATTATGGTATTATAATACTGTTATAAGTAACCTGCTAAAAATAGAAAGTTTTCATGAAATAGAAAGTTTCCTAAAATAGAACATTTCCAAAAGAATGGTTTCAAAAGTAGAAGGTTTCCATAAATAGTACCTTTCCAGAATAGCAAGTTTCCATATATATTAACTTTCCAAAAATAGTAGGTTTCTATATATAGTAACTTTCTAAAAACTTACTTTTTCCGTTTAAACTCATGCTTGCTATAGTTGAATAAAAAATTCTCAAATAATTACACTAGTTTATCTCACATCCAAATTATCACAAATGGACATCATTTCATTTTAGTATTCGACTATACATGCATGACCATGTTTTATATATTGAAAATCAACCTTCATACAGATCCTATAAATCTTTCTTTACGTCTATGTATTGTAGGAGTAATCTAAGCTAATAGTTTCTAGTCGTTCATGCGTTTTGGTACAGTATAAGCATGATATATAATTCCTTTTATAAGTATAACATTTAACACTAACTATTATACGGAATTGCCTCCTTGCTAAACGAGAGGTGCGACGAACATGAGCATGGACATCAACTGAGACTTAAACAACAGACTTCAACGATATGCGATCGACCCTAACCGAAACTGACCCGTATCTCGAACATGATGTTAACCACCCATAAGAACACGACTCCGAACACTAACGGATGAATCGACATACATGCCTTAATTCTTTTAGAATTGTTGCTGAGGTTTATGTAACGTTTAATACTGAAAGATCAATTCGGATCGACCGATGTGAAAAGAAAGAATCATTTATAGGCGATAGGTCGGGTGGTAAACGTAAATGCTTTGACTCCACATAAAAAATACGCTTATATTTGCATAATTATAGGAACACTTCTAATGTTACATATTATGACAGTGAAATTGATGATTTAAAATTTGATTTGTTTATTGAGCTAAGTTTAGGAAGAATAAATAATCAAATCACGGCTAAAACATGTTAACAAAAACACGTCTTATTGACTGATTTGCAATGGGTTCATTTACTTAAAATTATTCTTTTCTCATTTATCTGATATATAAGAACCAATGTCACATTTATTTTTTAAAATAAATATCTTATATTTAAAAGTTAATAATAAACAAATAATTTTATATCATAAGGTTTTAATATCGAATGCTTATTATTTAAACTTTATAATATATTCAAACCGATGAAATAAAACACAAACCAAATTTTTGGGTTTTACAACTCTTCCCTTCTAAAAAAATAATTCGTCCCCGAATTAAAGATGCGACAATATAGTGGTTTTACAATTCTTCCCATCTAAAAAAAAATAAAAAAATTTGTCCTCGAATTAAAGGTACTAAACTGACGAAGTTATGAAAGCTGGGAAAGACGCATAGGCTGAAAGAATACGAAAGCTGAAAGGACATATAGGCTGAAAGAACATGAAAGCTGAAAAGGCATATGAGCTGAATGGATAATTCATATTCTAGTTAAAACATAATGTTGCTGAAGGGTATAAACTTGACATGACTGGAGTGAACTTGGAACGTGACATGACTTAAAGAACTTGACTGACTTGTTGAAGGAAAGGATGAGAGGTCCGATGGACTCCTCCGTTTAGAGTAGCTTCCCGCTCGAAATGATTCCTTAAAAGGTTTAAGCATAACGATAATCTTGGTCCTGATGACCCTGTCCTGATGATGCTGATTAGTTTCTGGTTCTATACTTAAGATGGATTTTCTGAATCTGATAGAATGAATAAGCTATAACATGTAGGATACATGAAACGGTACGTATAAATATCCTGAAAGATAACATTTATATATCTGAGCAAACTGCTGCAAATATATAGGGACGAACTACGTGAACAATTTTTGAACGTGCTACGTGAGTAATTGTGAACGTGGTTCACGATTATATGAGGAATGTTGGACATGGAATATATTGTGCACAATAATACATGAATATTCTATGGACGTGATGCTAGGACATATCATGAACATATGCTGACTGAGGAAAGAATGCCAAACGATACGACCTGATACGTGAAACGTCTGCCTGGTTATGGAATAGTTGTGCTATACTTGGGTTTGTTTTTTCAAGCTGCCTGTAACCGTATTCGGTAATAAACTGTGAAACGCGTATCACGGGATGGAACACGAACCTGAACGTGGAAAATGTTATTAACGCTAACGTGAACTTAAATCATGAGATATCACAAAACATGAACTGAAACAACATCTTACTGTGAATGAGACGTAAACGTGAAAGTGAAAATAAATGTGAACGTAAGTGAACGTAAACATACACGTGATCGTGAACATAAATTCTGTCTGATATGATGGTCGATGGAATACCTTGAATTCGTACAATTTACTGCTAATTTTTTTTTGCAGGTCCACTACTGCGTAATCCTTTCGGATGAAAGAAAACGCGCAGGTTGATTACATGGTTGACAATGACTTAGATAGTATCATACTTTTCTGAGTCTGTGGTAACTGATAACAATTTCATGGAATTTCGTCTCATTTCTGCTCAGAAATTTTTTTAAGGATTGTAGTAACTCACTAGCATGACAACATTCTATCTTGAACCTGCGGTATGTAAGGCATCGAGATATGAACATAGTTGCATCAATGTGTGATACTGCTTCTATCAAAATTCTGCCTGGGATTATGGGGCATTCTGGTGGAAATCTGGTTGAATAGTTATGGAATTTATTTTTTTATTTTTATTTTGGAAGAACTGTCAGCAATTTCTACAATAGCAGTCAATTAAGTTCTAGAAAATTTTGTACTTCGTTCACAGGTCGGGACCATCAGGTGATAGCCTTCACCTTCGTAGGATTGTCTTAAACTTCTTTCTGCTGAAATAGGGAGGCTCAGAATGCCACTTTGTTCATCTGGGATATACGTTAGGAAAGCTGCTCATATAATTTCCTTCTATCTGAAAATCTGCCTGTCCGTGAGTGGGTCTCTAGAGTTTAGCAATTCAGGACGTTATAAATGAGTATACTAACGATTTTGTTTGATAACTCATGGAGAAATTTTATTCATAAACCTCATACTATAGCTGGAGTATTTGGGAGCTCAGACATATATGTCAAAAGTTTTAGAGAGGCTATAGTGTGTTCAACAGCAATCTGAAAAACATCATGTTCTTCTTTCACCACTGCTGGTGGCATGGTCGCGAATTGTTCTGGAAAATATTTAAGACATCGTAGCAGGTCAGGTAACCTTCTATTCGTGGAATGAGTATCGTTTATGAATGGCGATCTTGTAAATTTTCGGTGATCGATGTATGATCCCATTTACCGGCCTACTTTCTGATAGATAGAAACGATACACTTCCTGGTGGGTGTTAGGGCAAATAAAGCCTCGTTTCAGTAACCCTTGCAGCAATTGATGCAACTCTTTTAACTTAGCGGCAACCCTGTAACAAGGAGTTTTGAAAAACAGGTTCTGTTATTGAGACAAGCTCGATGTTAAATTTTGTCTCGTGGTTAAGAAGGAATTTTTGGAAAACCTTCCGGAATTACATCTGGACTTGGGATAATCTGCTGATCATGAATTTAAGAAATTTCAGAATTCGCATCATGAATGGTGACTAGAAGTCTTCGCATCTATAAGATAATAATTCACGTGCTTGTAAAGCTGAAACAATTTGTACTAATTTTTCTGGTAGAAGTAAAATGAATATGCTCAGGAGTTAGTAAGACGGATCTCGTCGTTAACTGAAGATAAAACTTTAATAAATATGGTGATACTATTGAGTCCTTTCTGGCTAAGAGGCAGGTAACTACATGATTTAAGATAAAGCTGACATAGGAACATGTGAAGTAAACATGGCGACTTTTCACTGAATGTGTTCGTTTGTAACCTCACATAATGAATACTGTGTGTTTAACCTGAATAATACTCTAATGGTGTGACAGAATTTTTGATGATCTGATTCATGCGTGGTATAATGGAACGGGTATACCCTTTTCTGAAGGGTACCCTGAATTACTGAGGGCCTGGTTTAGAAATATACTGGAGTTATGAGTTCTGACTCGTATTTTGAGGAAAGATTCGTATGACGTGTACCATGACTGGTGTCCTGATATGTGTCTTCCGAAATGATACATGAGACCTGTGTCTTAACGGTTGTCTGGACATGTATTTTAATGGTGAGTCTGAATAAGGTTAAGAATTTCTGGTAACTGCTAGGATTGGCGAACCGGCTAGACTACTGACCTCTGTATTTCTGGTCACGTCCGTTCTGGAGTTCCGATGGATACTGACTGATTATTTTTAAGCACGGTGGTTGTCATTACCGCCTTGTCTGTCAGTTTCAAGACGGTCACTATTTCTACCATGATTCCTCTAGCTATTCTGCTGAGTGGCCGGCTGGGTTCCGGTTCACACTCTTCTGAATGAAAGGTTAGCTGAGTGAAGTGCGACATCTAGCTAAGAAAGTAAAAGCATGGAATGGAGTGGTAGTGTCTAATGGTTGAAATTTATTCTTGTCAGAATTTCAAATTTATGGTTTTCGTCCTTGTTCTGCAGAGTCTTCATAGTATAAACAACATTAGCATCTTGAGAAATCTCCAAGTATCAGCAGCATCAGCATTTGTGAGGTCTTCTAAGTGTTAGCGGAATCAGCATCTGGCAAAATCTTCAACTCACGAGCAGCATCAGCATCTGGTAGAAATCGACAAGCGGAAATGCCCGAGGTGATTAAGGATTGATTAACGGTACACATGGTGTAAGGTGCGTGGGTACACCTGAAATACTGTACGTGAAGTACACGATGAACACTATTCATGTGGTACCGCTGAAGGTTTGCTGATATGATCGATACTGGCGTAAACCGTCTGACACGGTCAACGGAAAATAATTTGATTTAACTGGTTAGCAACTGATCCGAAAAAGTTAACATCATAGGCTGAAAATTTCTGTGTAGACTTAATGCTGGTTGTATAGAGGCTGAAAAATATGATTAAACGGAGTTTCATCAATGTTTAGTATAAGGACTTGATTGGTAAAGACCAGAACATGATTTATCATGAAATAGGATTTTACTATAATTCTTTTGTATCTTAGCATGAAAACATCATCACCTTGCTGAAAACATAATCCTCATAAAGAGACATGAACTTAATCAGCATGAAAACGACATCCACTTGAGAGTACAAACATGACTGATACAAAGAACATAGAAGAATAACATACTGAGGTTTAACATCAACTGATGTGGATAGTTATGGTTTAGTTCATAGTATTCATAGTAGGAAGCATGTGACTACGTATGTGTGATTCTGGTTCGATCCATGCTTGTCAAAATTTTCTGAGAACTTTCATGTATAGAAATTTATAATTTGGGACTAAATATGGTTGGCTGTAGTCCAGTCCATACTTGTCCAAATTTATGAAATGTCCTGATATGACAAAGGTGAACAACTATGATTCGGTTCACAAAACAACCTTCGACTGAATAGCATGAAATGTGACTTGAGAAATGTTGAACGCATATGGGTCAGTTCACCTAATAACATTCGACTGAAAACATGAATCTGTCATCAGTAAGGGTAAACGCCTATGGGTCGGTTTACCAATACAAAATTTGCAGAAAAGCGCATGCGACTAAATATGGCCAGTCCTGTACCAACCTTTTACTTAGTTAAAATTTTAAGAAAAACTGAATGATACATGAAGAAAACTGACTGATAAATGCATGACAAACATGAAAGATAACAACACCAAAATCTGGAAAGTTCCTGGTGATTACCCACTAGTCACAGGTCAAGTTTTAGAGCCTACAGGTCGAACCTATATCTCTGATACCATAATTGTAACACCCCACTTGGATAAGTGGACCGTTACGTGTATTTATGGCGTGTCATCAAAGTATAAGGTAAATGTCCTAAAACATTAACTGACCATAAATGAAATACCGGAATTAAACATCGGTAATCCAAACATAAGCTCAAAACATGAAAAGTAAAATACTGAAGGAAAGGACTAAACAATGTCCAAATAAGCCGAATAATGTAAGAAGTGCATAAAGTAAGAAGTTCAGATAGCTTCCATTCAATGCACATGCTATCAGAATCCTAAGAGCGTCCTGGTGTACCTGCCGTTAGAACATTAAAGAACTACGGCTGAGCATAACGCTCAGTGAACGGATATAAATCATGATAAGGAACTACTGAAATGAAACATATGATAATATACTTGAGCTGTAAGACTGATAAGTAAAGTTGCAGCAGAAATCTGTGCATAATCTGTAACGTCTGATTTATAAAAATAAAGCTGAACTGTTATCTATTAAATCTGAAAACATGCATTTACTGTATTTTAACTGCCAAAGCTTATATAGGTCATGTGCTGTAACAACGGTGCACGAATAACTGGAGGGGTGACCTCATCATGCTGTAGAGGGGTGACCTCTAAATAACTGTAGAGGGGTGACCTCTAAATACTGTGCTGGGTAGAGGGATCAGCTCCAATGTGAAGTGATGACGTATAGTCCCCAGCCGGGTCATGGACACGGCCCATGGGTACTACCCGTATCCGGCCCATCACAGATGGGTGGAATAATGTCATTCAGGCTTATGGGCTTGGATGAACAGTAACCGGACACATGTGTGCGGCCCACGGCCCGGTGCGGCCGACATGGCCGACATAGGGTTAGACAGAATAATCTTCTGTCTAGGAATATCTTTATCCCAATAAGAGAGGATATTTACTACCAAGATTAGAAGATAACAATCATTCTAAATCTGGTGATTATCTCTTCCTTGGGGCCGAAGCATCAGTGGAAGCCCACTAGGGTTTCACTGCCTATAAAAGGAACCCCAAAGGGTTCCACAAAGGTATTACGACTTGTACTCTAAACTTACATAAACCTTAAACCGATTACTTACTCTCACGCCGGAGTCTAATCGTGGGAAACATTCCCACGGTAAGCCTAACGCGTGCTGTTTAGTGTGCAGGATCCCAACCAAACGATTCACTTGGTGCAGGAGTCGGAGCCCAGCCAACCCGAGTTAAGCCTAATTCGGGTCTGGCAAGGATCAACCAACTTTTGCATCAACAAGTTGGCGCCATCCGTAGGACCCATAACACTAAGCTAGAACAAAACCTCATCTCGAATTTCCAATGACGAAGGGGCATCCGCAAGCTAACCCCAGGAACGTGAATCCTGGGAACCGGAAGTCCCAAGGGGAGGGGATTCTTATTCCCAACCAATCACCTAGCCGCCTCGCAGGCGGGCCGGGTAACCGTAGCGTTTTTCAGCCCGTAGGGGTGACGAGCACGATCTCGGTGACACCACCGCCCACTTCAACCCTGTACAACCCTGATCAGGGGAGTGCGCCAAACCCTCCTAACAAGGAAACACACAGACCCTCGATGGAAGAAGAAGTGGAAGCCCTACCACTCAGTGAGGAGGATCTTACTCGAGTCCTCACGCAGAACTTCGAAAGGATCGTCCCAGGGATCACATCAAGATTGAATCTGGGGAGGAACCTCCAAGCCAGACTCAACTTTGGTGACACTGGACCAACCACCACCTCCCAAAATCGGAGAAAAAGGAGAGCCCGACCTCAGGAGCAGGGGACCTTTGAGGAAACCCCTCAACCCCAGAATGTGTTTGAGCGCATAGGAGACCGCCTTATACAGGAATTAACGCAGTCTCGAGAAGAAGAAAGGTCGGATGGCTCACCCGAGCGACCAGATCGAGAGCTGGCCAGAACCACACGTCGCCCGAGTGTGTGGGACAGAATGAACACTGGGAAAAAGGCCCCTGGTTCATCCCAAAAAAGTGGTCCCTATGCAAAGGATGGGGCACCACCGCCTTCTCCGGACCCGTCCGGAGAGGACTCAGATGACCACCCACCTAAGCGTCGCCGACCTAGGCGCACCCCTCCACCACCACCAAACAATGATGGGTATTATGATGGTCCTTACTATCGAGATGCGGAAGCGGAGGATCTTTCGCGTCCATGGTGTGAACCATGGGATGACCCTAGGCTCACTCGGCCGTGGGCGGATCCCAGGGAAGATCCGTTCACCCTCCGCATACGGAACTATTCCAAGGACACCAAACGTCGCATGCCGGCGTGTATCAAGACTTATGATGGGTCTGGTGATCCGGTTGATCACCTTAAAATATTTGATACGCAGGCTAAAATTGAGCGATGGCCCATGCCCATATGGTGCCAAATGTTCAATTCAACCTTGATCGGAAATGCCCGCGACTGGTTTGAGGCACTCCCTCCATGGAGCATTGATAGTTTCACGGAAATACGCACTGCCTTTGAGAATAATTATACTCAAAGGAAGAAGTATAATAGATATCCGGTCTCATTGGCAACTGTCAAGCAACGGCCGGGGGAGTCCACAGAAGCCTTCACTGAACGCTTCAATGATGAGTGCACGCGCACGAGAACCATGCCGGAGCTCCTGAAGATCTCTGATTACATGCACGCCATAACAGACAGAGAATTGATCAGGCGCCTCAATGACAAGCGTCCAGAGAGATATGATGACCTCATGGAAAGGGTCAGAAATTTCATAGAAGGAGAAACAGTTGTTGCCGCGGCCTACCCATCACGAGGAAATGGGTACCGGTCAAATGATCAGTCCCGGAGGCAGTCGGGCGGTCAAGGTAATCAGAACAATAACAAGGGCTCAGATTATAATAGCCAAAGCAAAGGCGGACGGTCGGACGATAAGTTCACCCCCCTAAAGATGTCCTACCGGGAGATCTTGCTGACTGAAGGGGCGAACTTTCCAAGGCCTCCCCCAATGACCACTCCCCCAGAACGTCGGCAAGGAAGTCGCTTCTGCGAGTTCCATAATGACAAAGGACACGGCACGGAGGAGTGTATCCAGATCAAGAAGCATATTGAGTCGCTAATCAAATCAGGCAAACTCAAGCACCTAGTTAAGGATTGGAAGGACGGAAAAGACAACAACAAGAAGTATGATAAGAAGGATCCCCAAAAGGACAAGCCTTCGACCATATACATGATCCAATCCAGACAGCGCCGCACGAGGCAGAAAGTTGGCCAAAAATTTTCACGCGGCAGAGAAATCTCATTCCCTCCCATCACAGCAAGCGATGTAATTGATGCGCCTCTCACTATTGAGATAAGCATTGGAACACACAACGTTCGTCGCATGTATGTGGATGGAGGATCGTCAGCAGAGGTACTGTATGAACACTGTTTTGTGCAGTTATGCCCAGAAATAAGAAGCCAATTAGTACCGGCCACGTCGCCGCTTACTGGCTTTAGTGGAGACACTATCTGGCCGGTAGGGCAATTGCGTTTGCTTGTCACCATTGGGAATGAGGAACATTCCACTACGACATGGATGAACTTCATGGTGATACGCTCACACTCTCCGTATAATGGGATCATAGGCAGACCAGGCATTTTGGCTATCCGGGCAGTACCCTCTACGGCACACGGAATGATCAAATTCCCCGTTGAGGGGGGAATCGTTACTATTTACAACACAGTCATACCAACATCCGAGTGTCATACCGTGACAACACCGGCTCCACCTGTTCCACCCAAGGATGGATCACCACCTCCCAATTGGAAGGTAGCAATTCACCCCGACTATCCGGAACAGGAGGTATCCATAGGAGGGGCGCTCTCGGATAGCGGCAAAAGGGCCATGTGCTCTCTCTTGAGTGCAAACCTAGATATATTCGCATGGGAGCCAAAGCATATGACAGGCGTGCCACGCGCAATAGCAGAACATAAGCTCCAGATCCGCCAAGGGTACCAACCCGTTAAGCAAAAGAAGCGCGGCCAAGCGCCCGAGCGCAGCCAAGTGATACTGGAGGAGGTACGGAAACTAGTGGACGCAGGCATCATGCGCGAGGTATACTACCACGAGTGGCTATCTAATCCGGTCATGGTCAAGAAACATGACGGAAGTTGGCGCATGTGTGTGGATTTCACGGATCTAAACAAGGCCTGCCCACAGGACTGTTACCCGTTACCAGAAATCGACTGGAAGGTGGAGTCCTTGTGCGGATATCCTTTCAAATGCTTCTTGGATGCATATAAAGGGTATCACCAAATCCAGATGGCGGAGGAGGATGCAGAAAAAACGGCGTTCCATACCAGCCAGGGCGTATATTGCTATACGAAAATGCCGTTTGGATTGAAGAACGTCGGCGCTACATATCAGCGGTTGGTGGATAAAGCTTTTGAATCACAAATAGGACGCAACCTGGAAGTATATGTTGATGACTTGGTGATAAAAAGTCACACGGAGGAGGCACTTCTCCGGGATGTCCAAGAGACATTCGACACGCTGAGAAGGATTAACATGAAGTTAAATCCAAAGAAATGTACGTTTGGAGCAACTGAGGGAATGTTCCTGGGATATTTGATTGACCCAAATAGCATCAAACCTTGCCCAGAGAAGACGGATGCAGTGATACGACTACCGTCCCCTCAGACACGGAAGGAGGTGCAGTCCCTGAATGGGAAATTAGCCGGGCTGAATAGATTCCTATCTAAATCCGCAGAGAAGTCATTACCTCTATTTAAGACACTCAAGAAGTGTATTAGAAAGGGAGACCTCCACTGGACGAAGGAAGCCGAGGAAGCTTTCCGCCAACTCAAGCAGCATCTCGCATCTCTCCCTGTGCTAGTAGCTCCCCGGCCAAAGGAGGAACTCATTATGTATCTCTCGGCTACTCATGGCGCAATAAGCGCGGTACTTATGACGGATAGAGATACAATACAAACTCCGGTCTACTTTATAAGTAGAACACTACAAGGGGCGGAGTTGAATTATTCCTCCATGGAAAAATTGGTGTTAGCACTACTATTTGCTACAAAGCGGTTGCGCCGGTACTTTCAGGCGCACCCAATTATGGTGATTACGGATCAGCCAATCAAGCAGGTTATTTCTAGACCGGACGTGGCAGGGAGGCTAGAGAAATGGAGCATCCTATTGGGGGGGCACTATATATCTTACAGACCAAGGACGGCTGTTAAAGGCCAGATCTTGGCAGATTTCCTGATCGAGAAGCCGGATGAGGAAGAACCAATTATTAAGCAAGACGAGATCCCAACGGAACCTTGGGTGCTATTCACGGACGGATCCTCATGTACAGACGGGTCCGGGGCAGGTCTCATCCTCACGAATCCAGAAGGAATGGAATTCACATACGCCCTCCGTTTTGAGTTCACGGCCACCAACAACGAAGCGGAATATGAAGCATTAATTGCGGGTTTAAAAATCGCCGCTAGAATGGGAGTCCGCAACCTTGAGGCCTACGTGGACTCACGGCTTGTCGCGAACCATATTCTAGGTGGGTATGTGGCTAAGGAGGACAACATGGTCAGGTACTTGGAAAAAGTCAAGTCGTTAATCGCGACTTTCAGTAAGTTTTCCATCAAGCAGGTGCCAAGGGGCGAGAACAAGAAAGCGGACGCTCTTAGCAAGATCGCATCCACGAGATTCGCTCATTTGTCTAAACAAGTTTTGGTGGAAATACTCAAGGAGAAATCTATCACGGAAGGGGAGGTAGCCGCTATAGTTGAGGAGGAGGGACCTACGTGGATGACTCCAATCATCAACTATTTGACTAATGAAACCCTTCCAGACGAGGAAAAAGCAGCAAGGCGCATTAAAAGGAAGTCACAACATTTTGAACTCCGAGAAGGCATCCTTTACAAGCGCTCTTTCTTGCAGCCGTGGCTGCGGTGTGTTGGACCACGCCAGGCGGCTTACGTCATCAGTGACATACATGAAGGGTTGTGCGGCATGCATGTAGGCCCACGATCCGTGGTAGCTAGAGCCTTACGAACAGGTTATTATTGGCCCACCATGCACAGAGACGCGCGCGACATGATTCGCAAGTGCAATGATTGCCAAGTGCATAGGCCAGTACCGCGGCACCCGCAGCAGGAGCTTACACCTATCACGTCCCCATGGCCATTTTATAAGTGGGGAATTGACATTGCAGGACCATTTTTTGTAGCTGCAGGGGGGTTAAATTCTTGATTGTTGCAATGGACTACTTCACACGATAGATAGAAGCCAAGGCAGTCAAGTCTATCACAGGTAAGCAGGTCAAGAAGTTTGTGTGGGAACACATTGTGTGCCGTTTTGGTCTACCAGGAGAAATCATCTCGGACAACGGCAAGCAGTTCACGGACAACCCGTTCAAAGATTGGTGCGCATCATTGAACATCAAACGGCGCTTCGCATCTGTTAAGCATCCACAAACAAACGGCCTCGTCGAACGAGCAAACAGAAGCTTGGGGAATGGCATCAAGGCGCGTCTAGATGAACGAAGTGGCAAATGGGTCGATGAGTTATCACATGTGCTATGGGCGCATAGAACTATGATCAAAACAGCCAACGGGGATACTCTGTTTGCATTGGCCTACGGAACTGAGGCTGTTATTCCAGCAGAAATAGGAATGCCTACCATCCGCACAGCAGAGGTTAACGTCATCACGAACGACGAGCAGTTGCGAATAAACCTGGATTTGTTGGAAGAAAAAAGGGAAATAGCAGCCATCAATGAGGCTAAGTCCAAGGCTAAGATGAAGGCTTATTATGACGCCAAGGTCAAGGGTGTTTCCTTTCGGCCGGGAGACTACGTCTATCGTGCTAACGAAGCAAGTCGAGCGGAGAACACAGGAAAGCTGGGTCCCAAGTGGGAAGGACCGTATGAGGTCACTGAAGCCTTGGGGCGAGGCGCGTACAAGCTACGTGACATGGATGGCCGCGACCTAGAGCGCACATGGAATATTTCCAATCTCAAAAGGTGCTATCTCTGAAAGCTACGGCTTCCGCATGGGTACTTCGCTATATGCGGTCTTAATAAAGAACCATGCGGTTTTATCTGTTTTGTTTTTTATGATGTTTGTTTAGATTCTTTTCTTGTTTTTTTTAGGACTTGTCATTATTGTTCAAACAAAAGTGTAAATGTTCTAATAAAATGCCGTGGTGCCTAGCTAGCTCCACGGATTGTTTCGTGCAAATCATTTTCTAGAGTTTTTTGTATGAATTTTACTTATATTATAATATGTTATGTTTTATTCATATGCATTCTTCCAAAATTACTGTACATGTACTATACGCCTCCAGACGGGGTAAGAGGATTAAGTGAACCTACTAATTCAACTTGTCGCGTAAGAGGGATGCAACCCCAGCCGCCCGGACCATGTGTCCTTACTAGACACCTTACTCACAAGACGTTGGGGTAAGTTTCATATGCTATAGCCACACGGTGCTCCGCATAGCAAAGACGCACATCGCATGTCTAGTAAATTATAGACTTGTATGTATTTTCTTTCTTTGTGTGTAAGACGTGATATATCATGCAGTATTGGGCTACAATATTTCAACACAAGTAAAAATACACAAGTTTCCAAAAATATCAAAATTGCCGTGGTTACTCACGGACTTATATACAAAACACAAATATTGTTAGCCGTGTACATGCACGGACGAATAGAAACAATACATATTCATAGATTACAAACCAAAGTGTCTGAAAGGGATCATGAAGAAGTAGCATCCTAAATAGAGGGGAGAAACTTACCCATTTCTGCTTGCTCTTCGACCAGACACGACAACCATTCATCACTTTTTCCCCGCTTCTGGGCTTGAGCCGCAGTTCTTTCCAGCACCACACCTAAGGGTTCTTCGTCAAGCACGATCCTGGTTACGTCCTCGTATATGGGAAGGGTCAGGTGGCTGGGGATGGAGTGAAGGCATCATGAGCGGACGGATTAGGACTGAGCCGTGCCATGATTTCCATATTTGACGCATCTTTGGTGGCCTCCAGTTCGTCCAGGAAGGGGTAGTGCAGATCTCGCATTGCGGCCATAGAGGCAGTCATCTTGCTAGCAGCTTCAGGCTTAAAGAAGGCATGATTGGCGACATCCTCTCCCTTCGTGATCAACTCAGCGGCCTCAACCATTCCCTCGTGCCGTCCATGGTCAATGCCATCAGACACAAGGTTCGCGAATTGTTGCACAAATTCCGGGGCCTCTAATACCTTCGTGACGGCCAGGCGTGCTCCGTGCCCAACCATCCACCTACGGCCGGCAATGGCTGTTAGCAGTTGGGGGCATAATACATGGTCACGCTCGACAGTAAGGGCATCAACCATCAACTCTTTTTGGGCAAATGCCTCTTTCAGTTCGTGGATGACTGCCCTCTCATCAGCAAGGTCCTTTTGTATTTTTTCCATGTTTTGGACGGCCAGGTGCGCGTCCTCTAGTTTCTGGTTAAGCACGTCTACTTGGCTGGAGTACGAGTGGGCAGAAGCTTCCGCCGTGGCTACCTATAAGGAAAAAACGTGTTAGCACATTCATTTTTTAAATATGGGTGGCGCGGCACGGATATGTACCTTGGTGGTTGCAGCATCTAGTCGTGACTCAAGGTTGGTTACTTGCTGGTCGTATTCACTCGCGCGGGCTGACTGTTTTTTGATGGTCGCCTCGGAATTGACTAGTTGGGATTGGAGGTCAGCGATCTGAGCTTCATTATCTTCAATCATTTTCCCCCTCCGTCCAACTTTCCTCTTGGGAGAGTCAACATACCCAAGCGCGGCTTCAAACCTAACCCTCATTGAGGTTCCCATCGCCATTTGGTGTACCAGAGTGCCATTGTACTCATCCGCCAAGTCTGCATGACTGAGCGAGTTTACCACTTGCACCAAGCTTGGTGGTATGCAGTTGTTGAGGTATTCCCGGCACTCATCAGCGTTCCTCAATCGTGACGCCGTGGTAATATTCCATACTGGGTTAAATGGTTGGGGGGCGCCGGACGTGGGGAAGTCTTGGGAGGCTATGGGTGAACCATCTTCAAATACGGGTCCGGACCTTGTGGGGGCCGTGGGGTTTTCTTCCATTGTTTTTCCTTTCCCCTTATCAACTTGGGTGTCAGAAGGAGGCGCGGCACCAGTCTGGTTGTCCCTGTGAAACAAATATTACGAGATATCTTAAGTATTGCTTACAAGAAAACTTGTCATTCTTACATATTAAGATGGGGTCTTACATATTGCTTCTTGCTACTTCGGAGGCGGTTGGGGCAATTTGAGTGACGGGATCGACATGAGCGGCCCGGTTAGCCTCGGAACCCTGGGTAGCACTCCCGACAGATTGATACAAGGGGTGGTCTTCTCGAAGTCTCTTGGCAGGAGCATTGTGTTCGCCAATCTTGACTGAGGCAGTCCCTCTCGCACGGTTGCTTCTTTTTCGGGTACGCCTGACGAGGGGCTGCGTTATTGCTTCGTCGATTTCCTCCTCGACTTCTTCCTCCTCTTCTTCCAGGTTGACATGTTGTTGTACTTCATCTTCATCATCGCCCATCAGTCGGCGAATGCTGGAGGTGGTTAGTTCAATATTGTCCCCCTGTTGTTCTCTATGTGGTGAGGAGGGCCCGGCTCCTCCTTCATTCACCTGGTTATCACCATCAGCATTATTTCCATGATTTTCTTCGTCCGAATGAGGATCTGGCACGGCTTCAAGAGCAACTGTCACGGGGCGGGTATGCTCAAGAAGGGGTTGTTCATTCTCACGAAGAGGACGAAGACCTTCTGGCACAAGCCTTGGGTCGCCTTGGCGCAACAGTCCAAAAAAGTTCATTTCTGTCCAGTACAAAACAACATATGTTAGTTATTAATCAAATACATGTATACATTCTTTTTGGCGTACGGATGATTAGCCTACCTTCGCCCTGCCTTCTCCAAAAAACAGGGTACCTATTGGAAGGACCAAAGTAAGTGCGGCTAATTCCTAGCAAGCATAGGAATGATTCGGGAAGGTTTCTGTGGAATCCAGTCCTATTTAGATCTAACTCTTGGGAGTGACGAGGATTGTATGTACTTGTGTGCGGCTTGGGGTCGTGCGGAATCCTAGTTCTAATGATATAATCACCCGGCCATACCGCTGCGTCAATGAAAAAGTAGTGATCATACCAATTTTTCAGTGAATCCATTGGTTTGTTGTGTGATACCCAACCGGGTCATGGACACGGCCCATGGGTACTACCCGTATCCGGCCCATCACAGATGGGTGGAATAATGTCATTCAGGCTTATGGGCTTGGATGAACAGTAACCGCACACATGTGTGCGGCCCACGGCCCGGTGCGGCCGACATGGCCGACATAGGGTTAGACAGAATAATCTTCTGTCTAGGAATATCTTTATCCCAATAAGAGAGGATATTTACTACCAAGATTAGAAGATAACAATCATTCTAAATCTGGTGATTATCTCTTCCTTGGGGCCGAAGCATCAGTGGAAGCCCACTAGGGTTTCACTGCCTATAAAAGGAACCACAAAGGGTTCCACAAAGGTATTACGACTTGTACTCTAAACTTACATAAACCTTAAACCGATTATTTACTCTCACGCCGGAGTCTAATCGTGGGAAACATTCCCACGGTAAGCCTAACGCGTGCTGTTTAGTGTGCAGGATCCCAACCAAACGATTCACTTGGTGCAGGAGTCGGAGCCCAGCCAACCCGAGTTAAGCCTAATTCGGGTCTAGCAAGGATCAACCAACTTTTACATCAACAAGTTGGCGCCATCCGTGGGACCCATAACACTAAGCTAGAACAAAACCTCATCTCGAATTTCTAATGACGAAGGCGCATCCGCAAGCTAACCCCAGGAACGTGAATCCTGGGAACCGGAAGTCCCAAGGGGAGGGGATTCTTATTCCCAACCAATCACCTAGCCGCCTCGCAGGCGGGCCGGGTAACCGTAGCGTTTTTCAGCCCGCAGGGGTGACGAGCACGATCTCGGTGACACCACCGCCCACTTCAACCCTGGACAACCCTGATCCGGGGAGTGCGCCAAACCCTCCTAACAAGGAAACACGCAGACCCTCGATGGAGGAAGAAGTGGAAGCCCTACCACTCAGTGAGGAGGATCTTACTCGAGTCCTCACGCAGAACTTCGAAAGGATCGTCCCAGGGATCGCATCAAGATTGAATCTGGGGAGGAACCTCCAAGCCAGACTCAACTTTGGTGACACTGGACCAACCACCTCCTCCCAAAATCGGAGAAAAAGGAGAGCCCGGCCTCAGGAGCAGGGGACCTTTGAGGAAACCCCTCAACCCCAGAATGTGTTTGAGCACATAGGAGACCGCCTTATACAGGAATTAACGCAGTCTCGAGAAGAAGAAAGGTCGGATGGCTCACCCGAGCGACCAGATCGAGAGCTGGCCAGAACCACACGTCGCCCGAGTGTGTGGGACAGAATGAACACTGGGAAAAAGGCCCCTGGTTCATCCCAAAAAAGTGGTCCCTATGCAAAGGATGGGGCACCACCGCCGTCCCCGGACCCGTCCGGAGAGGACTCAGATGACCACCCACCTAAGCGTCGCCGACCTAGGCGCACCCCTCCACCACCACCAAACAATGATGTGTATTATGATGGTCCTTACTATCGAGATGCGGAAGCGGAGGATCTTTCGCGTCCATGGTGTGAACCATGGGATGACCCTAGGCTCACTCGGCCGTGGGCGGATCCCAGGGAAGATCTGTTCACCCTCCGCATACGGAACTATTCCGAGGACACCAAACGTCGCATGCCGGCGTGTATCAAGACTTATGATGGGTCTGGTGATCCGGTTGATCACCTTAAAATATTTGATACGCAGGCTAAAATTGAGCGATGGCCCATGCCCATATGGTGCCAAATATTCAATTCAACCTTGATCGGAAATGCCCGCGACTGGTTTGAGGCACTCTCTCCACGGAGCATTGATAGTTTCACGGAACTACGCATGGCCCTTTTGCATATATTGCTATACGAAAATGCCGTTTGGATTGAAGAACGCCGGCGCTACATATCAGCGGTTGGTGGATAAAGCTTTTGAATCACAAATAGGACGCAACCTGGAAGTATATGTTGATGACTTGGTGATAAAAAGTCACACGGAGGAGGCACTTCTCCGGGATGTCCAAGAGACATTCGACACGCTGAGAAGGATTAACATGAAGTTAAATCCAAAGAAATGTACGTTTGGAGCAACTGAGGGAATGTTCCTGGGATATTTGATTGACCCAAATGGCATCAAACCTTGCCCAGAGAAGACGGATGCAGTGATACGACTACCGTCCCCTCAGACACGGAAGGAGGTGCAGTCCCTGAATGGGAAATTAGCCGGGCTGAATAGATTCCTATCTAAATCCGCAGAGAAGTCATTACCTCTATTTAAGACACTCAAGAAGTGCATTAGAAAGGGAGACTTCCGCTGGACGAAGGAAGCCGAGGAAGCTTTCGGCCAACTCAAGCAGCATCTCGCATCTCTCCCTATGCTAGTAGCTCCCCGGCCAAAGGAGGAACTCATTATGTGTCTCTCAGCTACTCATGGCGCAATAAGCGCGGTACTTATGACGGATAGAGATACAATACAAACTCCGGTCTACTTTATAAGTAGAACACTACAAGGGGCGGAGTTGAATTATTACTCCATGGAAAAATTGGTGTTAGCACTAGTATTTGCTACAAAGCGGTTGCGCCGGTACTTTCAGGCGCACCCAATTGTGGTGATTACGGATCAGCCAATCAAGCAGGTTATTTCTAGACCGGACGTGGCAGGGAGGCTAGAGAAATGGAGCATCCTATTGGGGGGGCACAATATATCTTACAGACCAAGGACGGCTGTTAAAGGCCAGATCTTGGCAGATTTCCTGATCGAGAAGCCGGATGAGGAAGAACCAATTATTAAGCAAGACGAGATCCCAACGGAACCTTGGGTGCTATTCACGGACGGATCCTCATGTACAGACGGGTATATATCTAGGTTTGCACGATACTTTAAACCATTAAGAGAGAGCACATGGCCCTTTTGCATCAACATGAAGGATATAGAGCACACACCACATTCACCCTGATAACTTGTAAACTGATAAGCCTAGGATGCATCCATACGCCCCACTAAACATACTGATAAAATGGCCAAACTGAACATGAGTGGGACGATGCAGGATATCACTCTCCTGCATGTGAGTCACGACACCGGTGCCTCTAGTGCCATGGTTACGGTACCTCCGTAACTAGTACATAAACTTGGTCATGCTTGTATATAATGCTCAGGCAATTTATTTAGTTATTAACATGATTACTGATAAGCTTAAACATATACTGGGGAAAAACATTTGGCTGCAGACGGGGAATCCTAATCATGCATAGAAAGGAAGTCCTTACTGAAAGGACGGAAAATCCTACCTCGTGTCCAGTAATGAAATAAGAATGAAAGCTAAAGGATCTACTCCGACTTCACGGATACTACATAAATAAGGGACGTGAATGAGTTGTCTGATTACTGTATACTATAATGTATTCTGATTATTGTACTATACTGTATTATGGTATTATAATACTGTTATAAGTAACCTTCTAAAAATAGAAAGTTTTCCTGAAATAGAAAGTTTCCTAAAATAGAACGTTTCCAAAAGAATGGTTTCAAAAGTAGCAGGTTTCCAAAAATATGTACTTTCCAAAATAGCAAGTTTCCATATATATTAACTTTCCAAAAATAGTAGGTTTCTATATATAGTAACTTTCTAAAAACTTACTTTTTCCGTTTAAACTAATGCTTGCTATAGTTGAATAAAAAATTCTCAAATAATTACACTAGTTTATCTCACATCCAAATTATCACAAATGGACATCATTTCATTTTAGTATTCGACTATACATGCATGACCATGTTTTATATATTGAAAATCAACCTTCATACAGATCCTATAAATCTTTCTTTACGTCTATGTATTGTAGGAGTAATCTAAGCTAATAGTTTCTAGTCGTTCATGCGTTTTGGTACAGTATAAGCATGATATATAATTCCTTTTATAAGTATAACATTTAACACTAACTATTATACGGAATTACCTCCTTGCTAAACGAGAGGTGCGACGAACATGAGCATGGACATCAACTGAGACTTAAACAACAGACTTCAACGATATGCGATCGACCCTAACCGAAACTGACCCGTATCTCGAACATGATGTTAACCACCCATAAGAACACGACTCCGAACGCTAACGGATGAATCAACATACATGCCCTTAATTCTTTTAGAATTGTTGCTGAGGTTTATGTAACGTTTAATACTGAAAGATCAATTCGGATCGACGGGTGTGAAAAGAAAGAATCATTTATAGGCGATAGGTCGGGTGGTAAACGTAACTGCTTTGACTCCACATAAAAAATACGCTTATATTTGCATAATTATAGGAACACTTTTAATGTTACATATTATGACAGTGAAATTGAAGATTTAAAATTTGATTTGTTTATTGAGCTAAGTTTAGGAAGAATAAATAATCAAATCACGGCTAAAACATGTTAACAAAAACACGTCTTATTGACTGATTTGCAATGGGTTCATTTACTTAAAATTATTCTTTTCTCATTTATCTGATATATAAGAACCAATGTCACATTTATTTTTTAAAATAAATATCTTATATCTAAAAGTTAATTATAAACAAATAATTTTATAACATAAGGTTTTAATATCGAATGCTTATTATTTAAACTTTATAATATATTCAAACCGATGAAATAAAACACAATCTGCTTTTCTATTGTATGTATGATAAGCACACGATTGTGGACTTATAAGATTTGAGGTATTAATAAAAAGTACGTGGGCATGTTGGTTGCGTGCTTCAATCTTGACTTTGGTTATTAATTCATTTGTTTTTACAAGATTGAAACGGGAACCAGAATGATCATACGAAGCCGGAAAAAACAGGTTGGTCTGCCGGTTAAAAAGAACCCACAGCTCGCTTGATTTATAAACTACCGCCAATAGCCTAGTGGTATAGCCCTTAGATAATCACAAAATCATCATAACATAGTTTCTCGAACCAAGAAAACATTGCATAGTATCTCTATGATTTTTAATATCCTTAATTGAAAAGGAGCTCCTAAATGAACACTTGCAGAGTTGCTGTATGTTTATCACCATTAAGTTGTTTATAAATTGATGTATCATTCAGTGCTTCCAGGTTGAGAGCACTCTCGTTCTAATATATTTTAGTAAATATACTATGTCTAGATTATATTGAACAATAACATTACAACAGACAGACTGTTTCTGTCACAAAATGACTATTGATAAAGGCAAAGATTATTCATTAGTATGATGGATTCCACTCTTTATTTCTTTCTTCTTTAGCTAGAAAATCGCGAGTGAGAGTAGAGTCTTTCATCACTTGCTGCAAGTGAAATATATGTTGAATAAGAGAACTAGGGCCGAAGTGTGAGCTACCAGATCTGAGACATAAGAAAGGGTATAATTGTCGTCATATGATGCACAAGTTAATATGAAGTCTATATAACAGACATTACCTAAATTAACATGCAGCTACGACTCTAAAGTTAAAACACCCAGTTAAAATACCTGAAGCACCTATTATTAATTTGGTGGAGCTGGAGAATGGAGATGGTGGAGGCGAATGAAATTTCAACTTTGGATTATTGGCGAAACTGAAAATGTATACGATTTTGGGGTGAATACAATGAAAGTGTGATGCAAATTCACTATGGGTGTAGATTGAACCATTTAATTTTGAACAAGTCAATTATAGTCATGTTTTCTCTCTAATGGGTCGAAAATAATTTTAATGAATCATATAACTAACAGCAGACCTGGTAGGTGTGAAGTGTGAAAAGGAGCCGTTGGTAGGAACATATCCACTCAAATGGTTGCGTGATAGATCACTGTAATAAAAAAGAAACAGAACATACATAAAGCATTGTTGCAGGGGTGACATTAATTACTACATGGCGAGAGTCAGCTTTCATATATACTCACAGATTTTGTAGTGCACTTAAAGTGGTTAATGAATACGGAATAGTTCCTGACAAATGGTTATTGTTGAGAAAACTATCCTTGCACAAAAAGCAGCGAAACAGCAGTGAAATTCCTCATATAAGTGTAATGACACTTTACAGAGTGGTATTAGTTAAGATGATCATTAAGACTAGAGGTAGCGTTTCAACCTGTCTACTTAGGAATTGATCCATTTGGATTGTGTATTATCTCAAATGGATCAAACAGTATATAAAAGAGGGATCGATATGAAGAATAGAAACGACATATCATATAACCTTACAGGAAGCGAAGATGCTGAAGCTCGCCCAATGTATTTGGAATCGGACCAAGTAACTTGTTCCGGGAAAGATCCAAGCCCACCAAGTTCTTTAAGTTCCCAAACTCTTTAGGAATTATCCCGATGATACTATTACCAGAAATGTTCCTGTCACAGAAGTCAAGTAATCGCTAATAACTGTAAAAGCGGCGTATTATAATAAACAAACCTCAGCTTGCTAAAGTCTATCACTTACATATAATTTAGATTCACCAGTTGACCAAGTTCCGGAACCAGTTGACCAGAGAAATTCAAGTTATTGAGATCTCTGCATTCGAGAAACCCCGGAAACATTGATTTCAATTCGTTGTAAGCTTATCCAATGAATACAACACTACCATTTCAAAGTATGTCATAATGGTCGACAAGCTTACATTTGAACGACAGAGTTGGCGTTGTTGCAGGTAATATAAAACCAGGTACATGGACTCGCGAAGGAATTATCCCAGCTTGTGAATACACTATTAGGATCGTCTAATTGTTTGCTAAAGGTGATCAATATATCAACTGTCTCAAACATGAACTCGATTAGTATATCATTCTTAATGCATCAAATGACAATATTTCATTACCTGACAGTCCGACACTACATATAATTATATATGATATATACCTTCGGATTTTCCGTAAACACTTGATAAATTATATGATGCAAATATAAACCAGAAGAAAGCAAAAGTTGAAACCAAAAAGGGGATCTGATCCATTGCTTACAGCCTTGATTCCTCAACAAGATGAAGAAATGCAAAATGATAGACACCAAATGTAGCTTTAAACACAACTGAAACTGACCAAACCTATGTGTTAATTACGCAAACTACTTTCGGTTTGAAGCTTTATGCAAACGCTAAATAGTTTTCTTTTGAAATGCATGCAGTGTGATTATATTTGAGGGAGAAAGGCTTGCTTATAATTCACCTTTTTGCATAAAAAGGGAATCAAACATCAAACAATGGTAACTAAAATTCCATTAAGTGCTTTTCTAAAAGTCCCAAAGGCATCTTATTCCTTTTTTCACAACATTTTTACTTCAAATTTTGGACAAATATAGCCCCACACGGCATAAGGCATAAATAGTTTATAACCGATACTCGGGCAATATCAAAGGTATAGCTGATAATTTTGTAATCACGGTCTGTAGTAGGAAATTTTAGTATGTTATATGACTCTTGGTCTCGTTTATGTGTTACTTCCTTATTGGAAGTTGGTTTGGGTATGTAACGGGTGAAGATCTAGGATTCACCTACATCCTTTGAACTTAATTGTTTCATTGGAGTAGCACCGGGGAAAACCTTTGCCAAAAATATATAATTTGATCTAGTTATGTGGTCACTTTTGTAAGCCCTTGATCGAAACAACAACAAAAATATGAATAACCATAGCTTTCATAGAGAAAGTGGAAGATAAAGAACAAGGTTCAAAGTTAAAGGCATTGATCATGTTTTAGTACAACCTAAATCATAAATAATTTCTATGGAATAATTTTATTTTATGCAAATAAGTGAACATTACTACTCTTGCAAACTGAAATCATATGTTGTTCAGTCATGTGATTCATCTCCTACAAACAAGAAAAGATAACTTGATACTGTATATGATTCTTACGGAAACTATGTTAAAAGCCATGATCGACTGACTGATTAAAATTGCTCGTGTATTATATGATGTTCATTGTTACAATCTATCATAGCAACAATTGAAACGGCTCTCTATACAACCAAGTTTAAGGTCATATAAAAATGTTTTCATGTGAAAATAGCTAGTTCAGTAGTCACTTCCATTTTTTGCAGACATTCTTCAGTATTTATGCGTGTCATTCAGGTCATACGACTTATTAATTAGATTTGGTTTTTCGGTTCCAACATCTTTATTGCGATAAATTTCTTATGATTTCACTTTTAGTCTACACGACTACATACATCAACTATCAACTGGTTCTAAATAAAATACTGCGTTTAAATTACAATGAGAACAACCTATACCCACGTGCAAATTAGGGTGTAAAGTAGCAACGCCAAGTTAAGATACCTAGAAGACATGAATCAGTGGTGCTAACCACTCAAGGGTGGCAAAAAGATTTGTGGCTATCACTACAAAGTGTGTGAGGTCTCAAGTTCAATTCCCACTAGGTGCAAACAACTTTGAAGTGGCCACGCCAACCTCCTGAAAAGGGAGGGCTTTACCTGGTTTGAGTCTGTGTGGCGGTGGGCTCAAACCCCGTGGATTAGTCGACCAATGAGTCGGAAATCACGGTTACCAAAAAAAAAAAAAAATCAGTGGTGCTGGAGATGGAGCTGGAGCCGGAGCTAGAGAAACCGTTGGAACAATCGACCTAGGACTATTGGCGAAACTAAAAAACCAAAATTTCAATAGAGATTCGAATTTTACCCATTTACTTATGAATGGGTCAGATTCTAGTTATGTTATGTCTCTAGCAGGATGAAAGATATCAAAAGGGCATTGTTAACCCATAAATTTTCTAAACCATTATACTTAAGGTGACCCTATAACGATTAGTATAACTTATAGCAGACCTGATAGGTGTAAAGTGCGAGAATTATCCATTGACAGGAACATATCCTTTCAAATGGTTGTTTGATAGATCACTGCATTAAATAGCAACAAAAAGTTATCTATGTTGCAGTCAAAATAAATGTAGGGTTTAATCCCTACAATCCTGGTTATCTAGATGCGGAATACTCGATCGAAGATGCAATCGACAGAAAAGTAACACGACGCTCACACAAGGTATTATCCCTAATCGTTCCCGATTAGTTTTATTGAAAGAATGACGTGTTTGGTTCGTTCCCCCTCACCTCCTTTTATAGAGATGAGGGGGAACCGACTATACAAGTCCTACTGGTCGGGTTGGGCTTAGACATTGCCAACCGACCTTTATTCTTAGCTATTAGGAAACTAGGCTAATCGACACTCTCCCTAGACACGACTTAGGCGAATATAATGACTAAACATAACAATTTCCACCTTAGGCATATATTAGCCTATCCCAACACTCAGCAACTCCAAGCAGTGTTGTAACTTGCGTCCAGGTACCACCTTCGTCAAGGCATCCGCAGCATTGTGTTCAGTACCCACTTTCAGAACTTCAACCGTCTTTGCTTCCAAGAATTCTCTGATAAAGTGATAATGCACATTGATGTGCTTAGTCCTTTCATGAAAAACATGATTCCGCGATAAGTGAATCGCGCCCTGATTATCACAATTAACTGCAACATTGTTGAGCTTCACGCCCAACTCTTCTAAGAGTCCCCTTAGCCAAATAGCTTCCTTCACAGCCTCCGTAAGGGCCATATACTCTGCCTCTGTAGTTGAAAGAGCCACCACGTGTTGTAGCGTTGCCTTCTAGCTTACAACACATCCTTGTACTAAAAATGCGTAACCAGTGAGAGACCTACCTTTATCCAGATCTTTAGCGTAGTCTGAATCAACAAAACCTGTTACGTCCACATGGTTACCACGATTTGTCCCATACACCAAACCCACGTTTACAGTGCCCTGCAAATATTTCATAATCCACTTCACTGCTTTCCAATGGAGTTTACCCGGATTCGCCAAATATCTGCTAACTACACTTACTGCATACGCTATGTCTGGCCTCGTGCATACCATCAAGTACATCAAGCTCCCAACCGCATTTGCATACGGCACCCTACTCATTCTTTCAACATCACAATCCCTAACCGGGCAATCCTTCAACGACAGCTTGAAGTGCCCACTCAATGGTGTCTGAACCGACTTCCCATTGTCCATTCTAAACCTTTTTAAAACTTTAGAAATGTACCCGGATTGTGACACCCTCAGAATCTTGCGACTCCGATCCCTGAAGATCTCCATACCAAGAATCTTCTTTGCTTCCCCGAGCTCTTTCATGTCGAACTCCCTTTTAAGCAAAGACTTGGTAGCCGCGATCTCAGCCTTGCTTTTACAAGCAATCAGCATATCATCTACATATAACAATAGATAGATATACTCCCCTGGTGCATAACTCCTGTAATATACGCAGCTGTCGTAATTGCCACGCTTAAACCCGTTGCTCAGCATATACTCATCGAACCTCTTGTACCATTGCCTAGGTGACTGCTTCAAACCATAAAGAGATTTCTTTAACAAACATACCTTGTTACCTTGTTCAAATCCCGGTGGTTGCCTCATGTATATCACCTCTTCAAGATTTCCATGTAAAAACGCCGTCTTTACATCAAGCTGCTCCAGCTCATAATCTTTACACGCAGTCAATGCAAGTATAACCCGAATAGATGTGTGTCGAACTACCGGCGAAAATACTTCATTGTAATCAATACCTGCCCTTTGTGTGAATCCACGAGCCACCAACCTTTCCTTGTACCTAGGCTTTTGAACACCTTCAATCCCTTCCTTTATTTTGAACAGCCATTTGCAGCTCACCAGCTTTTGCCCAGCTGGATGATCTACTAACACCCAGGTCTTATTCATCCTCAGAGAATCCATCTCTTCTTTCATAGCAGCTTTCCACTTAGAACTGTCTTCACAAGCAACTGCTTCCTGGTATGTCAATGGTTCATGAGTATCTTCTTCCTCTGCTGCAGCAAACGCATAAGCAACCATATTACTCTCATCCCGAAACCTTGCCGGTTTCGTTCTTGTCCTTGGCTCTCTATCCCGAACCAATTGATAATCTGTGAGATCCGGTGGATGATCAATCTCTTGAACCCCTGCATCTTCATCATCGCCATCTTCCTGATCTGTCTGGTCTTCCTGATCTGACTGATCTTCATGACCTGTTTGATCTTCCTGACCTGGATGGTCTTCCTCAGGCGTATGATTATTTAACCTCTGTAGTTCCACCTCAACTTGTAATTCCTCAACAGACTTATCTTTTCCTGCACCAGTATCCTTCAACGTGTCTTTGTACATGACACTTTCATTGAAGACCACGTTCCTGCTTGTGACTATTTTAGGCGATTCATTATCAAGCCTATATAGTCTGTACCCCTTCACACCTTCAGGATACCCCAAAAGAACGCATTTTACCGCTCTCGGCTCGAGCTTACCTTGTTTAACGTGTGAATACGCGACACAGCCGAAAACCATCAACATCCCATAATCACTAGGATGTCCCGACCACATCTCCATAGGTGTCTTCTTCTCAATCGCTGTCGATGGTGACCTATTTATAAGATATGCGGCCGTACATGTCGCTTCCGCCCAGAAGGTCTTGGGCAATCCAGACTGTATTAATAAACAGCGTACCTTGTCCATGAGAGTTCTGTTCATCCGTTCTGCCAACCCATTCTGCTGCGGCGTCCCGGCAACCGTCAAATGTCTAGCAATCCCACTCTCAGTGCATAGCTGATTAAATTCCCGGTTACAGAACTCAAGACCATTATCCGTCCTAAGCTTCTTAACCGTCCTCCCAGTCTGATTTTCTACTAACTGCTTCCACTCTTTGAACTTTTCAAATGCTTCATGTTTGAACCTGAGAACATAAACCCATACCCTTCTGGAATAATCATCGACTATAGATAAGAAATACCTCTTACCTCCCAATGATTCCACCTGAGACGGACCCCATAAGTCTGAATGAACATAGTCTATCACTCCCTGAGTAGTGTGCCTTCCTACACCGAAATGTACTCGATGTGACTTTCCCAGAACACAATTCTCACAAAAATCGAGCTTACCTAGACTCTTCTTGAAAAACAAACCCTGCTTTTCCAGCACGTGTAGTCCCGCCTCACTGATATGTCCCAGTCTTTTATGCCAAACCTGCACAAGACTGTCTTTTTCTTCAACACTAGCATTAAGCTCATCGGCCAATGCATGGCCATCCAAAGAGTACACACAGTTCTCCCTTCGGGTTCCAGATATAATAACCCTAGAACCATTAATCACCTTGATTTTGCCCGACTGCAATTTTACGGTATATCCCTCTTTTTCAAGAGTTCCCAGCGATATCAAGTTTCTTTTCAATTCAGGAATGTACCTGACATTGTTTAACACAAAACTTGACCCATCTTTCAGTTGTACCTTTACCTTGCCAATACCCCTGATCTTGCACTCCCTGTTGTCGCCCAACAGTACGCTGCCCCCATCGCATTCCAGAAAATCAAAAAATACATCTAACATGGGTGACATGTGATATGAACCTCCTGAATCCATGATCCAATCTTGCAGTCTTTCTGCACTCATCACCATCATCACCTCAGAATCGTCGTAAATCGAACCACTGGAGCTTGGTTGATTATCTTTCTTGACGTAATCTTTTGACTTCTTGCGATTATTCTTCGGACAGTCTCTTCTCAAGTGCTCCTCAGATTGGCAAATAAAGCATTTGAGTCTTCCACCTCGAGATTTTAATCTTGACTTTCCCTTTGACTGATGCGAATTCCTGCGATCAATTCTTCCCCTCACATATAACCCTTCACCATCATCCCCCTTCGCCTTGAACCTTTCTTTGATTTCCTTTGAATTTAGTGTGGCCATCACGTCCTCCAAAGTCAAATCTTCCCGTCCATAAAGCAAGGTATCCACAAAGTGTTCATATGATGCTGGTAAAGACGTGAGTAACAATAAAGCAAGATCTTCATCTTCGAATTTTACCTCAATATTTGTTAAATCAAGAACGATTTTGTTGAACTCATCTATATGCTCGGAAATCTTTCGTCCAAACGGCATGTAGAATGTATACAACTTCTTCTTCAGGTACAACTTGTTGGCCAATGACTTTGTCATGTACAAAGACTCGAGCTTTGACCAAACCCCCGCTGCAGTCGTCTCCCCGGTAACCTCTCTCAGGACCTTGTTACCTAAACACAAAATCATGGCACTGTGAGCATTCTTGTCAAGCTTAGATTTCTCTTCAGCTTCCATATTCGCGGGGAAAACCTCCAGAGCTGCTTCACATCCGTTCTGGATTAATAAAGCACGCATCTTGATTCTCCATAACCCGAAATCGCCAGTTCCATCGAATTTCTCGATGTCAAACTTGGCTCCCGTTATTCTTTATCCCTTTGTTGATTTGCTAAACCTTGTGATAAACCTCACAATCACAAACCGACAAAGCCCCTCCGATAATTTGCTAAACCTTGTGATATAAACCCCACAATCACAAATTACGAAGCCCCCTTATGTATAATCTCGACGAAGTATTAATTTTTGGTTATGAATTAACAAACCAATAATTAGATTTTAAATCTTAGCCCACTAAAAATGGCCCACTAATATTTAAAACCTTAATCTTTAACCACTGTATTTGACTTTTAATAATAAAAGTCTCACACAACACAATCTTCGTCTTATCCTCTTCTTCCTCTTCTCTGTATCTCAGCCGAAACAAAGAAAAAGAAAAGAACCACCAACGATGGCGATGTGAACAATCCGACGAAACCCTTTAATGTCGACGACACTCCTGCAACCTTGTCGATGTGAAACCAATCAACAAGAACACTACTCCAGCGATCGATCCTAGAAACCAGTCACTCGATGAACCGAAGCTCTGATACCACTTGTAGGGTTTAATCCCTACAATCCTGGTTATCTAGATGCGGAATACTCGATCGAAGATGCAATCGACAGAAAAGTAACACGACGCCCACACAAGGTATTATCCCTAATCGTTCCCGATTAGTTTTATTGAAAGAATGACGTGTTTGGTTCGTTCCCCCTCACCTCCTTTTATAGAGATGAGGGGGAACCGACTATACAAGTCCTACGGGTCGGGTTGGGCTTAGACATTGCCAACCGACCTTTATTCTTAGCTATTAGGAAACTAGGCTAATCGACACTCTCCCTAGACACGACTTAGGCGAATATTATGACTAAACATAACAATAATTTACATGAAATACTTATAAGCAGGGAAACAAGTATTGTACTCACAGAATTTGCAGGGTAGTTATAGTGGTTAATGAATACGGAATAGTTCCTCTTAAAGCGTTGTTATTGAGACGGTTTTCCTTGCATAAAACTCATAGAAACAATGATGTAATCGCTTCGCAATGATGATTTACTACTAGATATAATCAAAAAATAAATAGGGGTTATAGTTTCGACCAACCACTGTATGTACTAAGAAATTTATTACTTCGGAATTTCGTCTTTGATCTCATATGGGTAAAATGAGTCTGTCTTATCCAGTTTTAGATCATTATACTAAAATTATTGTTTTAGAAATCATAACACATTAAATTTCTAGGAAAAAAAATAGTGTTTGTGTCTGCCCGACCTCACTGTAAAATAGTCTGTTTCAACTTGGACCCATTAATTAACCCGTAAATTTGTCACCTCTAACAAAGAACAATCGAAAATAGTTATTCACATGCTATAGGAAGCTAATCACGGTTTTTTCAAGAATATAATCTATATGATGTGAAAAACCGTACAGATAGCAAAGTTTTTGAAGCTTGCCCAGTGTCTTTGGAATGTGACCTTGTAACTGGTTCTCGTAAAGATCCAAGCTCGATCAGCAAGCTTGTTAAACTCCCAAGCTCTTTAGGAATTATCCCAGTGATGTTATTACCAAAGATCTTCCTGTCACAAATCACCCGTGTTTTTTTAACAAAGGTGCAAAAGGCCACACATTAATAAGCGACTTTGAGTCAGCAACCACTTACAAGTATTGTAGGTTAACCAACTGACCAAGCTCCGGAACCAATTGTCCAGTCAAGTTCGCGTTTCCAAGATCACTGAATTAACCAACACCAGCACAAGTTCTTTTTAAGACTACGCTATGAAAAAATTACTCGCAATATAAAACTTGTTCGAAATGGTCATTAAGCTTACACTCGAGTAACACTGTTTTGGCTATTGCAAGTAACATGAAACCACATACATGGATTGACGAGCGTTGGATCCCAACTCTGCAGAACGTTGTTTGGATCGCTTACATGTGTCTTTAAGGCAAACAATGCATCACATGTATTATGCATGAACATGATTACAAATTAGCATCGTCGTATGTCAATATGTCATACTTATTCTTTAGGTCAGACTTAAAATAATAAGCAAGAAAGATACTAAGATCAAGCAAATGATAATAAGCTGTTTGCATTCATATGTAACTGGCATCAAGAAAGCACATACCTTCAGCATTCCCATAATTAACCCGTGAAAAACTATATAGTACTAATATAAATGAGAGGAGCGAAAAAGTTGTAATCCGAGAGGCCATCGAATCCATTTCCGGAGCACGATTTAATTTTGTTGAGATCAAGAGAAACAAAATGACCAAAACCTAAGACACTAAATTGTACTTTTACACACAGTTCAAACTAACAAAACCTATATATAACATCAAAAAAATAAAAACTAGTCAAGGAACAAGATGGTAGTTGGGAAACAAGTATTGTAAGGTTTGTTCTAGTCAAAGAGACAAAATTAGTTAAGCTAGTTGAATGATAGTCAATGATTTGTTAGCTAGTTTGTTCAAAGTTCAAACAAATCAAAAAATTTATTTGGTTTGTTTTAAAAAAAAAATTATTTGGTAGTTAACTCTTAAGGTTTTACTATTTTTTTTCCTTTTTTCTTTTTATAATTTTTTAAAACATGAGACGCACTAAAGTATAAATTAAAGGGTGGGTCAAGTTTAACACATTCTTGAATAATTATCTATATTTTTCCTTAATTTCTCTCTTAAAATGACAGTATGTGTTCTTATAAAGAGTTAAAAAGTTTTGAGTGATTGATCTTCTTCTTCGTATTCTTACTTGAAAGAATGATTGAAGCAATGCAACATATAAGACTGATTAAAAAAGAATTAAAACTTTAAGATAGATATAGAGTGTAGTCAACCCCTATTCCCTATTGATATCGTCAAGGAAATGATAGCATATAGTTTTGGCTATTGTAGTGATTACTCAGCCAACAACATGGACTATTAGATCGCAAAATCTAAACTTGTGAAGAACTCGACACACTTAGCTTTCACAACTATACTCGAAATAAATGAAACACAACGTGTTTACCCAAACGATTAATTTTTGTAACTTGGAAGAATGGCGTACGAGTCTCTTCCCCCTCAGTCCATCACCTTCTTTTATACAAATGAGGGAAAGGCAACTGACTCTAACAAGGACACAAGTCCTATTCGGCTGTAAATACAAATAAAGAAACAAACCGTATAGCTTAGGACTAATGCAAACACCAACCGATCTTTAAGTTAATCCTATTCGATTAATAACTACTTGACTTAACACTAAGACCCTTAGACAAATATAAAGACTAAAAACATAACAATTTTCACCTTAGGCTTTATATTACCACATACCAACACTCAACAACTCCAAGCATTGTTGTAACTTGAGTTCATGTACCACATTCGTCAAGCCATCCGCAACATCGTGTTTAGTACTCACCTCAAGAATTTCATCCATCTTTGATTTTAAGACCTCTTTCATAAAGTGATAACGCACATTCATGTGTTCAATCCTCTAATGAAAAACATTATTCTGTGATAAGTGAATTGTGCCATGATTATAACAATTAACTACCACGGTGTTAAGCTCCACGCCCAACTCTTCCAAGAGCCCCCTTAGCCAAATGGCTTCCTTCACAACCTCCGTGAGGAGGGCTATATACTCAACCTCTATATTTGAAAGAGCCATCGCGTGTTATAGCATCGCTTTCCACCTTACCACGCATCCCTATACTAAAAATATGTAACTGGTGATAGACCTACCTTTATATCTATCCTTTAAGTAGTCTTAACCAACAAAACATGTTATTTCCACATGGTTGCCATGATTGGTCTCATACACCAAACTCACGTAGATAGTGCCCTACATATATTCCATAATCTATTTCATTGATTCCCAATGATTTTTACCTCGATTCACCAAATATGTACATTTACTGCATACGTTATCTCTGGCTTCGTGCACACCAGCAAGTACATTAAGATCGCAAACAGAATTTTCATACAACACCATACTCATACTTTTAGCATCACAAACCCTAAACATGCAATCCTTCAACGAAAGTTTGTAGTGCCCACCCAATGGCATCTGAACAAATTACATGTTGGATGTTCTAAACATATTTAAAACCATATAAACGTACCCGAATTGTGACACCCTCATAATCTTGCAACTTCGATCCCTGGTGATCTCCATACCAAGAATCTTATTTGCTTCCTCGAGATTCTTCAATTCGAACTCCTTTTTAACAAAGACTTGGTAGACTCGATCTCAGTCTTGCTCTTACAGGCAATAAGCAAATCATCTACATATAAGAATAGATGAATATACTCACCTGGTGCATAACTCATGTAACATACGTAATTATCGTAAATAATACGCTTGAACTCGTTGCTCAACATATACTCATCAAACTTCATATCCATTCTCCAGGTGACTGCTTCAAACTATAAAGAGATTTATTTAACAAACATACATCGTTACCTTGTTCATATCCCAATGGGTGCTCATGTAGATTGTTTCTTCAAGATTCCCATGTAAAAATGTCTCCTTTACATCAACTTCTCTAGCTCATAATATTTATACGCATGTTTATGCAAGTATAACCCGAATAGATACGTGTCGAACAACCCGAGAAAATATTTTAGTTTAGAAAATACATACCCTATGTGAATCCACTAGACACTAACCTTGCCTTGTGCATAGGTTTTTTAGTACCTTCAATCCTTTCTTTTATCTTGAACAACCATTTACAACTCCCCGGCTTTTAAATTCCTCGAGATTCTTCAATTCGAGCTTCTTTTTAACAAAGACTTGGTAGACTCGATCTCAGTCTTGTTCTTACAAGCAATAAGCAAATCATCCACATATAACAATAGATGAATATACTCACCTGGTGCATAACTCGTGTAACATCTTAACTATCATAACCGATATGCTTGAACTCGTTGCTCAACATGTACTCATCAAACTTCATGTAACATTCTCTAGGTGAATGATTCAAACTATAAAGATATTTCTTTAACAAACATACATTGTTACCTTGCTCATATCCCGCTAGCTGCTCAGGTGGATCGCTTTTTCAAGATTCCCATGTAAAAATGTCGCCTTTACATCAACTGTTCTAGCTCATAATATTTATATGCATTATGTGTCACCAAAGAAAATATTTCATTATAGTCAATATCTGCCCTCTATGAATCCACGAGACACTAACCTTGCCTACTGCCTAGGTTTTTGAATACCTTCAATCCTTTCCTTTATCTTGAACAACCATTTATAACTCACCAGCTTTTGCCCAGTTGGAGAAAATATTCCATTGTGGTCGATACATGCCTTCTGTGTAAATCCACGAGTCACTACCCTTGCCTTGTGTCTAGGTTTTTGAACACCTCCATTTCTCTTCTTTTATCTTGAATAACTATCTACATCGCACTAACTTTTGCCCAGTTGGATGATCTATTAACTTATAGGTCTTGTTCTTCCTCATAGAATTCATCTTTCTTCCACAGCGGTAGCTTTCCACTTAAAAATATATTTACAAGCTACTACCTCTTGGTATGTTAATGGTTCATGAGTATATATATCCTCTGCTGCAGAATACGCGTAAGCCGCCATATTACACTCATCTGTAAACCTCAAAAGTATTCTTTCTTGTGATTGGATCTCCATCTTAAACCAATTGATAATCTGTAAGATCGGGTGCCTAATTAGTTTCTTTATGTCTTGTATCTTCATCATAGTCATATTCTTGACTTGTTTGATATTTCTCAAGCGTTCGATGTTGACATGTAGTTCCACCTCAACATGTAATTTTTTGACAGACTTGTCAAGAGTCCACAACAAAATCCTTCAACGTGTCTGTGTACATGACACTTTCATTGAACATCATGTTTCTGCCAGTGACTATTTTAGGAGATTCATCATCAAGCCTATATAGTATGTACCCTTTCACACCCTTGAGATACCCTACAAAAACGAATTTTGCCGCTCTCAGCTCGAGTGTACCTTGTTTAATGTGTGAATATCCAAAATAACCGAAAATCCGCAACATCCCATAACCATCTGGATGTCCCGACCACATCTCCGTAGGTATATTTTTCTCAGTCATTGTCCATGGTGACCTGTTGATAATATGTGATCGTACATGTCACTTCCGCCCAAAAGGTCATGGGCACTAGACTGAATTAATAAACAATGTACCTATCCATGAGAATTTTTTTCATACGTTCTGCTAGCCCATTGTCTTGCGTCGTTCCAGCAACTATCAGCAATCTCACCCTTAGTGCGTAGCTGCTTAAAATATTGATTACAAAACTCAAGACCATTATTTGTCCTCAACTTCTTAATAGTCCTCCAAGTATGATTTTCTACAAATTGCTTCCACTCTTTGAACTTTTCAAATGCTTCATTTTTTAATGTGAGAATATAAACTTATACCCTCCTAGAATAATCATTAAAATAGATCAGAAATACATGTTACCTCCTTGAACAGTGTGTCTTTATACACTAAAACAGACTCGATGTGACTTTCCCATAGCATAATTCTCACAAAAATCGAGCTTACATATACTCTTCTTGGAAAACAAATCATGCTTTTCCAGCACCTGAAGTCCCGCCACGCAGATATATCCAAGTCTTTTTTGGCAAACCTGTGCAACACTATCTTTTTCATAAACATTAGCATTAATCTCACATGCAAGTACATTACCATCCAAAGATTATACACCATTATCCCTTCGGGTTATAGATAAAATGGTCGTGGAACCATTAACCACCTTGACTTTGCCTGACTATAATTTATTGTGTATCACTCTTTTTCAAGAGTTGCTAGTGAGATCAAGTTTCTTTTCAATTCAGTATTATACCCGACACTGTGTAAAATAGTACTTGAGACATCTTTTAGTTGTACCTTTAATTTTTCAATACATTTGATCTTGCACTCCATGTTGTCACCCAACAGTACATTGCCCCTATCTTATTCAAGAAAATAAAAAAATAAATCTAACCAGAGTGTCATGTAGAATGAACCTCCTGAATTTCATGATCTAATCAGTTAGAGCCTCTACACTCATCACCATCATCACCTCAGAATCATCATAAATCAAACCACTAGAGCTTGGCTGGTCATCTTTCCTAACGAAGCATGTTGAATTCTTAAGATTATTCTTTAGACAATTTCTCTTCAAGATCTTCAAAGTTGTAAATATAGCACTTGAGTCTTCCCCCTCGAGACTTTGATCTTGAATTTATCCTTGACTGATATGAATCCCTACGATTAGTTCTTACCCTCACATATAGCCCTTCACCATTATCCCCTTCACCTTAGACCTTTTGTTGATTTTCTTTGAATTTAGTTGACCATCGCATCCTTTGAAGTCAAAGCCGCTCGTCAATGTAGCAAGGTATCCACAAAATATTTGTATGATGTTGGTAAAGAAGTGAGCAATAATAAAGCAAGATATTTATCCTCAAATTTACCTCAGTATATGTTAAATCAAGAATGATTTTGTTGAACTCATCTATATGCTCGAAAATATTTCGTCTAGTAGGCATGTAGAATGTATACGACTTTTTTTCGGTACAACTTATTTGCCAAGGAATTTTTCAGGTACAAAGGCTCAAGCATAGACTAAACCCCCGTTGTAGTCGTCTCATCGGTAACTTCTATAAAAAACATGTTACCTAAACAAAAAATCATGGCACTGTGAGCTTTCTTATAAAGCTCAACTTTCACTTCAACTCCCATATTCGTGGGTAACTTCTCGAGAGCTGCTTCACATTCATGTTGGATTAATAAATCACACATCATGACTCTCCATAACCAGGAATCACCAGTTCCATCAAAATTCTCGATGTCAAACTTGGCACGCGTCATTCATTAAACCTTATAATATACCCTCACAAAAATAAAAAACTTAACAAAGAACCTTCTGTAAACACTACAAAGTAATAACCTTTTGTCTTGTATAAACAAAAATAATAATCTAATCTCAAATCGTGGCCCAACAATCACTACAAGAATTCAGGCGAATACCCACAAAAATTTCTCATATATATCTATTCGTGGGTATTCTCCCATGGATTACCTGTTGATTACCCACAAATAACCAATTAACAGCGTGACAACAGTTTCCCACAATATTCACACGGATTTGGCCACAGAATTACCCACGTAGTTGAACTTGGTGTCTACTTTGGGGTGAATTATTGTCGCTAATATATTTCCCACAAACTACCCATATACAAGTCAGCATGGGAAAAATATATGTGAAATGTCATGGGTATTTTTTTACCCACGAAGTATGAAAATCTCTTTAGTTGGTGGGTATTTTTTTTGTTTGTAGTCAGTGGGTAAGGATCTCTTTTATTTACTTCTAACGTCAATATTTTAAAAAAATATATTGTATTATACACAATATTACATGTTTTACTGTGTTAGTTTATATATATTTGATAAAATGGAAAACCAAAATATTATAAATATAACTTCTTACCTAGTAAATCTTGTCGGTATGTGGTCTAGTATGTTAAAGTTATGTAAAAAAAAGTCCTGGCTTGAAAAATCACATGTTCATAACTCTGTTTCAAAATATTCATAGAGTATTTCTTAGTTAATTTTTTATCTTATCTTCGTAGATACTATTGTACATGTCTTTTGAGAAAACATGGTCAAAATTTTAGCGGCAAAATTTGAAGACCATCTAAAATTTCAAAATCATTTCTTAATACTTTAATAGTATCTATATATTAGTAACAATCACTCCAATTTAATCTCAATTCCTCCTCACAAAAGTTATCCTCCTCTTAGCAGTTATCCTCATCTAATAAGCGTCTAGTCCAATATTATTCTAAATCTTAAAGACATTGGCTTTGGAGTTGCCATAATTATTGTTCAAACATATTGAAGATGATGCATCACGTACCATCATCAATTGTTCATGCAAGGTTTGTTTGCTTTTGATAAGTAAATGTTTATTCTCATCTTTTTGTTCAATCTTTAATATGGATTTGAGCGATAGTATGGTTACATAATTTCTTTTCACCTGACAGATATCCACAACGACAAGGTTGTTCAGTCTTCGTTTAGATTTTCGACTATTGAAATTAAACATGTTGCTTTATAATTTCAGGTTTTAATGATCCTCGTACATCTTTTATATTTCGTCACCTTTCTAACCCTTATGAAATATGTTTTTGTTTATGAAAGTATTCTCATTAATCATTTGGTCATTTACAATTATCTTTTGTTTTCACATAGGATTTAATATATCTACCAAACAAAGGAAAGATGGACATCATGTTTGAGCAACCGCAATCAGCTACGAAACTCATTTGGTATATTAATAAAAGTTGAATCTACGCCACAAATTCATGCACTATGTTGATGTTGGAACTTTCATATGTTGGCTATTTGTATTGTTTATAATTATGTTTGAAACCATTTTGTAGATTGTAGTTTATAATGTAACCGAAATACATACGTTAGTTGCATGCATTTTCTCTTTTTTCATTCATGTTCTCTTATTTCATTATCAGTCTGTATGAAATGGATTATACAAAACAGAGCCATTTTTCTATTCTTCAAAGGATTTATAAACATCAAAGTAATATGAAAATATCTATCATTTACCTTATAATTAAATAATGAGTAAAAAATATCATCACAAGTCAGTTTAAGATAAACAATCGAATTAGAAACTACTATATCCGTGACAAAATTAACCTACCGATTATCTATGACAATGAAAAAATTTACCCACCGGTTACCCATGACACTCAAAAAGTATTTTCATGTATCCAAAAATCCCATGAAAAATTTTCCCACCGAATTTAGATGATCACCCACAATTTATGTTGTGGGTAACATACCCACGGATTCAAAAAATTGTGGGAATTCTTTAGCCTCGAAGGTTTTACCCATGTTTACATATTCGTGGGAAATACATGGGTATTTATCAATTACCCATGAATTTTGACCTTTTACCCGCTAATTCAGTCAGTGGATAATCGTCTATTTTCTGTAGTGCATATTCTTTAAATCCAAACTAATTAACTTTTTGGCCAAAACTTCATTATACTTTATCCCTTTGAATTTTCTTCTTCCTCTCTAATCTCTATAACTCTCGCGACAAGAAAATGATGATAGGCATCGTACCTTGTTGAACTTCAATAATTGAAGAAAAACAAACATTTTTTATTCGATAATCTTGCCGCTATTACCCTTCTCGTTGTCGGTTGTTGGAAAACCCAAAGAAAAACCGTGGCTCGTTCTTTAACGAGAACCTGATCAACGGAAACCTTCAAAAATTTGTCCTAACTTCTGAAAGATCTTCAACCATAGCTCTTGATACCACTTGTAGTGATTTATCGGCCTACAACTTGGAATATTAGATCGTGAAACCTGAACCTGTGAAGAACTCGACACACTTTCACATATATACTCGATAGAAAAGAAACATATGGTATTTACCCAAATGATGAATCTTTATTGATATTTGTAACTTGAAAGAATGATGTACTGAGTCCCTTCTCCTCACCTTCTTTTATAGAGATGAGAGGGAATGAAACTGACTCTAACAAGGATACAAGTCCTAGCTAGTCTCCTGTCAATACAAATAAGGAAACAAACCATGTAGCTTGGGACTCAAGAAAACACCAATCGACCTTTATGCTAATCATATTCGACTAATAACTACTTGACTTAACACCAAGACCCCAAGACTAATATAAATACTAAAAACATAACATTTATATTCTAAAATCCGAGTTGACCCGGCATATTCATTCGATTAAAACGGGACAGAATGGTACTCGAAGGCGAGAAAACTAGCTGACATGTTGGTGAAACGGAAACGAGAAGCTTACTCGATTTTCAAACTATGATCAAATGGCTTAGTTGTATGGTTCTTAGTTTCCTTACAAGAGGTTAAAAATCAAACCACATTAGGTTTGTACATTTGAGCGTAGCTAGAGAAGGATCACATTTGAGCGTAGTTGGAGAAGGATCGTAAATCCTAAACATGAAAACATCCTTCATTTATCCTTAGAGTACAAATTATTATGACGCAAATAATCAAAAGAGGAATGTTACATCCACATTAAAAAAAATTCAAAATATCCACATGTACATGCGTCTAGTGTAGTTCCCTTTCTTTTTCCTCGTTCCTTTATGTTTAGTTATCACATGCGCATGTAAAAGTTCTTTTGTAAAAAGTTATGTGGATGACTTAAACTATCATATGTTTTGCATGAATATACTCCCTAGTCTTTACTCCTTTATAAAGAAAAATGAAGATGGTTGAAAGTTGAAAAAAATAGCATGGTTGAAAAAGTTTTGTGGGCCCTATCATGGTTTAAATCATTTTGGTTGAAAGTTGAATAAGTAGAATGGTTGAAAAATATAGATCCCACTAAACAAATACCCACAAAAACCAATCCTCCCATTTCATTTACCTCAGCTGTTTCTCTTTCATCTCAGAAATAAAACACACACACTCTCTACCATAAAAAAAATATACCACCACCACCGGAACTACTCTCCACCACGTCTCCGACGCAAAACACCCTTGATACCACCACACCGCCACTCGAGGCCCTAATGACAACTGTTTTGAAACCACTAAAACGAGCAGCCACTAAAAAAGGTGTTTTGATATTCGATTTTCTATTTGAATATAATAGATCTATCACTATTTATTAAGTTTTGAAAGTTTTATTGTATAGATCTGAGATTTTTATTCGTAGAGCTATGTTTTTTATTAAATGTCTTGACTTTCATTAATAGGCGTGCCGGAAAAACCGTTTAGTTACCGGAAAAAGAGGCCATTGTCGTTTAAGTTTCGAGGTATTTTTTATTCTTTTTGTTTGATATATGTTTATTAATTTGTTTTGGGATTTTTCTTATATATATTTGTATATTTAATTGCTAGATCATAATTTTGGAGCTGTTTTTATTATTTCAGCCGCCACGGTTCCGCATGTCGGTCGTCAACACTGTCGCACGTCACCATCGCCATTTATCACAACCTCTTGACCTCACCGTATCCGGACATCATATTTACTGAGGTTATTTATGGTTTTATTAAATTTATATATTTAAGGAGACAAGTTTTAAAAGGTGTTTTTTCAGATTTGAACATTTAGAGTCCTTAAACGCCGCCCTTTGCCGAAATCTTTCCTTGCCGCAGTCACTTTCGTAGTGCTCCTACCGGAAACCTCGACTATTGTTGAATAAAGTTTATACAGATAAGGTTTTTTTTCAGATTAGTTATAAAAGTTGAAGACAAATGTTTGTTTGCAAGTTTCCTTGATATTCATTATTAAATTAAACTTTTGTAGTTTTCGTATGTTACTTTTGTTAGATAAAGTTAATACAAATTTTGTCGTAACCTTGTGTATGTATCTGTAGATCTATTTTGTTGTCAGTTGGTCTCCAAAAATTAAATTTGTTAGCAGGTCCATTCTTATGCTATTGGAGTACACATTTGCATCTTTTATGGGGTTTTTAAGTAACGTTTAATCTTTCATTGGGTTTTTATCTTTTGTGAGGTTTTTAGTAAAAAAAAAGTAACGTCCTCGATAATTTAAAGTTATTTTTTCCTTTAACTGTTATTGATATGTTCAATATTGCATTTTACAAACATTTCATAGTTAGCCATTCAAAGGTACTAATCTAATGCTCATAATGAATCTATGTTCACTGATAGGTGTGAAAACACCCATCCCTTTTACCACTTAATTCTGGCTAAAACAAGACCAAAACACGTATTTAATATCATTTGTTTGGAATTATGCGTGGTTTTTGTGTTTATTGTGTTTTCAGAGTCAACCGGATGAATATTGAAGAAAACATGGGATTGCACGGGTTTTATCAAGGAAAAAGACTCAAGACGAAGTCTACTGTCCAAGAGATGCAAAAGATTTGAAGTCATTGTGCCTATTTGAAGATTTATCAAAGAATAGAGCCAAAGATGGAAGATTCATATAAGTCGAAGAACTCGAGTCTATTAAACAAAAGATTATAAGACGAGTTGGAACTATTCACCGACACTTCTCAAAATCCAAAGTCGGAAACGTTTATGAAAAGAGGCGTGAAGACTAAAAGAAGAAAGAAGAAAAGAAGCCCAAAACCAAGCCCATTCACAAAGCCCACAAGACTTACCTATATAAAGGCCTTACTTCACAAAAATTCACACTTAGTCTTTTAGGTAGTTTTTAGTTTTAGAGAGAGAAAGTTCTAAACTTTCTCTCACTAGATTTCATCTTTTTCTCTTTCTAGATCAAAACATTTGTATTACTTTTCATTAATCAAGATCAAGTTTTTATCTTTTAATCTTTAATCTCATCTTTCCTTTCTTTTACTTTTATTGATTTTGGTACAAATCTCGTATGATCCGTGTTGTTCATCAATGATTTGTGCTTAAAAAGTTGATTACTTTTTATGTTTCCTTAAGTTTATACACTAATAAGCTTTAAGATCCTTGTTCTTATTGGCTTATTTGTTGATTTATCTTATTTACTTTTTAAAGTTTTATAAAAGTTCAATTCTTTATTGATTCGATTTATAAGTTTGATTATTTGAAGTTAGATAAGTTGTTCTTAAGTGCTTATTTGATCAGCTTATAGTTGGATTCGAGTTTGTTTTGGGAGTTATCTTATTCCATAAGCTTATTTCCTTGGCTTTTTACTCGAATTTGCACCATTTTCGGAAAGGGTAACTCCCTTTTCCGATCGTATATTCCGACCAAGCCACCTCCCTCTTTCTGATCGTGTGATCGGAAAGGGTTTAGTGTTTTCCGATTTGCCCCATTTTTCAATATATTCCGATTATAGCAAGTTTGCCATTATTCCGATTTAGGCTTAATTTGAACAATCCGATTGATGCTCTTGCCCTGTATTCCGATTGTGCACCTTTTAAAACATTCCGATTAGTCTCACTAGTTCATTATTCCGATCAGTTTATCTCCCATATTCCGATCTATAGATCGGAATACTTTCCGATTGACCCTAGTTTGTTTGTTCCGATTTGATTGTTTTGCTATTCTCCGTTCTTACTTTCTTTTAGTAGTTTCCAATTAAGTTCTTATTTTTCACTAAGTTTTTCCAAGTGTTAGTTTTTATTGAATGTCCATTTATTTTTCTAATATAATCTTTAAAGTTTTCAAACATCTAATTTTAAACTCGTCTTTTCACGTTAATCATTTAAGTCTTTAACTTTACTCTTCGACACTTAATTTATTGTCATTAGTTTAAAATAGATAAACAAACCAACCACTTTTTAATAACCAAGAACAAATCATTCCACTTAAAGCCGAGATCAATTCGAGAGGATATCGAGAGAATCTAGAACCCAAGGAAAATGCAAGTATTAAATGGCGCCGCTGCCGGCTCTTCTCGTTAAGATCAAAAGTTTTTTGTGAGAACTTAGATTTTGGGATCCGTTCCCCGTGAACGTTACTTTTTCATAAAAAAATTCAAAAATCCTAAAAAATATAAGATTTTCAAAAAATACAAAAAAAAATTAAAAAAACATAAAAACCAAAAATATTTTTGCTTTGCTTTTCTTTGTTCGTTCTTTTGTAGGTGTATGCGCACTCGATCCACGTCTTATCAAGAGCCCGAGCCTCTCGTTAACTTAGACATGGCCGGTGTACAAAACAACAACAACAACATACCACCTCCAAACAATAATAATAACAACAACAACCCACCCTTCAACAACATGAATAATAATAACAACAACCATGAGCCTCTACCGGATAATCGCCCGATGATTGAACTTCTGCAAGCTCATGTAGATGGCAACACTGATCCAATTGTCATACCCCCAATTGCCGCCAACAACTTTGAGCTAAAATCAGGCTTTATCCAGATGGTCTATGCTCAACCATTTTTGGGGCGTACCATTGATGACCCACATGACCATATCAAGAGATTCTTGCAACTCACCAACACGGTCAAATTCAATGGTGTTCCACAAGAGGTTATCAGGTTACAACTTTTTCCCTTTTCTTTAGAGGGACAAGCCCGGCATTGGCTTGCTAAGGAACCGCCACAGAGTATTCTCTCGTGGACGGATTTGGAGACCAAATTTATCAATTATTTTTTCCCACCCTCTCGTACTACCGCTTTGCGGAATGAAATCATAAATTTTGAACAAAAGTACGATGAGTCGTTCAGTGAATCTTGGGATCGTTTTAAAGATCTTTTAAGAAAATGCCCACAACATGGTTTTACCAAAGTACATCAAATTAATACTTTTTACAATGGTTTAAACATGAGTGACCAAGATTCACTAAACAGTGCCTCGGGGGGTAATCTTTTGGCTAAGACTTCCAATGCTGCTTGGGATATCATTGAGAATAAGTCTCGTGTGCAAACCAAGAGTGTTCGGACCAATGTTGCTAGTGCTAGTACTAGTGACAGCGACAAGCGACTTGACAAAATCACTACGCTTCTTGAATCGCTTGTCACCCACACCGTCAGCAACAACAACAGCAATAACGCTAAAAACGCTCAAGTCAATGCTGTCAGCCAACCTTGTGAGATATGCGGTGGTCCTCACTCTTACACTACTTGTACTGCCACCCAAGACTACCCTTCTGAGAATGTGAATGCAGCATACGGTACCTATCCTCAACCTGCTTATCAACCAAAACCTCAAGGTGACCGTAATTTGCTTAGCTACCGTTCCAACAACTATCTCTCACCACCTGGTTTTAATCCTAACAACCCAAACCAACAACAAAACCTCAACCGACCTCCTCAACAACAACAACAATCTCGTACACCATACATCCCACCTCATAAACAGCAACAACCACCTCAACGAAACAACCAAGTTTACCAGCAACCTGCTTATCAACCACCCGCATACACTGCTCCTTCAAACCAAACCCCCGCATCACATCAAGACATTGGAACCTACATGAGGACTAATGATGTGATCGTGGATAATCTCCAACAGGAAGTGCGCAACTTGAAAGCAGACCTGATGAAACAAGGGAATATTCTGAGAGCTGATATGAAAAACACTATGGATAGTCAAACGAATGACTTAAGAAACATGCGGGCTAGTTTCTTCCACGGTAATCAACCCTCTTCTTCGGGTACTCTTCCGAGTAACACCGTTGCGAATCCAAGAGGGGAGATGAAAGCAATCACCACTCGCAGTGGCAAAGGTACCAAGGAACCCGAGCTTCCTATACCTCCACCGGTGGTTGTGACTAAGGAGAACGAGTCACCTGCTCCTATTTCCCAACCTTCTCCTTCCCCAATTTCTCCGCCTCTTCCTTCTACCCCTCCTCCACCCAAGGATGTGAGTGATCCTATTCTCCCAAAGCCTTCCTCTTCTTCCAATATACCTTATCCATCTAGGTTGAGGAAAGAGAAGCTCAAAAGCAAGGACGATATTCAGGTTTCGAACTTTCTTAAGATGTTCAAACAATTGAATTTCAACATCTCCTTCGCTGGGCTCTCGCTCACATGCCTAAGTACGCGAAAATGTTTAAAGATCTTCTGAGCGACAAAGAAAAACTTCTCGATATTGCCAACACCCAACTTAATGAGAATTGCTCTGCAGTGCTCTTAAGGAAATTGCCAACCAAGATTGGTGATCCGGGTCGTTTCTTAATCCCTTGCAATTTCCCGGGAGTAGAGAATTGCATGGCCCTAGCCGATCTAGGTGCCAGTATTAATTTAATGCCTCTAAGCGTTTGGAAGCAATTATCTCTCCCCGAGCTAGTCCCCACCAAAATGACTCTGGAATTAGCTAACCGTACGGTTGCTTATCCAGTAGGGATCGCCGAAGACGTCATTGTAGGAGTCGACAAATTCACCTTTCCTGCTATTTTGTTGTCGTCGACTACGAGATGGACCCTCGTGTGCCACTAATTGTTGGTCGTCCATTCTTGAGGACCGGTCGCACTCTCATTGATGTTGAAGCCGGTGAGCTTATCATGAGAGTGGGTGACGATAAAATTGTCTTCAATATGGGAAAGTTGTCTAAACAACCTTATTCAAACGAGAGTGTTAATTGTATTGACGTTCTTGATGAGGCTTGTGAAGAACACTTCCAAAATGCTTGCAAAAGTATTCCTACCTCTCTTCCTAATGTTGAAACCGTTGCCTCTATTGATTCATCATTGTCTCTATTTGGAGATACTGATTTGTTTTGGAACAATCTTGAAGACACCATGGGAGATGTGAATTTAGCTAATGATGATTCTCCCACCGATGGGGATGAAGACATGAATTTCTTTAACAATCTTCTCAACGAAGACAATCCTTCTCCTCCATCTCCCACGGTCATTGCTATCGATACTCCGACTTTGAATACGCCTCCCGTCGAAAATCCTCCGGATTTAGAACTTAAGGAGTTGCCGCCCCATCTTGAGTATGTATTCCTTGAAGAAGAGAAGAAGTCGCCAGTCATTATCGCGAAGGATTTAAAGGAAGAAGAAAAATCTCGCCTCATCGCCGTGCTTAAAGATCACAAGAACGCTATCGCTTGGAAAATCTCCGACATTCGTGGAATTGATCCTCACTTCTGCACACACAAAATTCTCATGGAGGACGACTTTAAGCCCACAATTCAAAGCCAACGAAGGGTGAATCTAAAAATCCATGAAGTCATCAAAACAGAGGTTATCAAACTTCTTGATGCAGGTATGATTTACCCTATTTCGGATTCACCATGGGTTAGTCCAGTCCATTGTGTGCCCAAGAAGGGCGGAATAACCGTTGTTCCCAATGAACACAACGAGTTGATTTTTACTCGTCTCGTTACTGGGTGGAGAGTTTGTATAGACTACCGCAAACTCAATGATGCCACGAGAAAGGATCATTTCCCTCTACCTTTTATGGACCAAATGCTTGAACGATTAGAGGGTAATGAATATTACTGCTTTCTTGATGGTTTCTCGGGTTATTTTCAAATACCCATCGATCCCAAGATCAAGAGAAGACAACATTCACTTGTCCCTATGGCACATTTGCGTACAAAAGGATGCCTTTTGGCTTATGTAATGCCCCCGGGACTTTCCAAAGGTGCATGTTAGCTATCTTCCATGACATGGTTGAACAAACCATGGAAGTCTTCATGGATGATTTCTCGGTCTTCGGGGATTCCTTCTCTTCTTGCCTCGCCAATTTGGAACGTATGCTTAAGCGGTGCGAAGACACTCGCCTTGTTCTGAATTGGGAAAAATGCCATTTTATGGTAAAAGAAGGCATCGTGCTGGGACACAAGATTTCTAAAGCCGGTCTTGAAGTCGACCGTGCTAAAGTCGATGTTATCGCCAAGTTGCCTCCACCTTCAACCGTGAAGGGTGTGAGAAGTTTCCTGGGTCATGCGGGCTTCTACCGTCGATTCATCAAAGATTTTTCTCAAATCGCTCGCCCGATGACCCACCTCTTGGAAAAAGATACTCCTTTTATCTTTTCCAAAGAGTGTCTTGAAGCCTTCAACTCGCTTAAGGGTAAGCTAACTAAGGCACCCGTCTTGGTTACCCCTAATTGGGAGCTTCCCTTTGAGTTGATGTGCGATGCTAGTGATTTTGCTATTGGAGCGGTTCTGGGACAAAGAGTGAACAAACACTTCCAACCAATCCATTACGCTAGCAAGACAATGACGGGGGCTCAATTGCATTATACGACAACAGAAAAAGAGCTTTTAGCTGTTGTCTATGCTTTTGAAAAATTCCGCCCCTATCTTGTCCTTTCCACCACTATCGTTTACACCGATCATTCCACGTTGAAGTACTTGTTGACAAAGCAAGATTCCAAACCAAGACTTCTTCGCTGGGTTTTGCTGCTCCAGGAATTTAAAATCGAAATCCGCGATAAAAAAGGAGCTGAAAACCTAGCCGCGGATCATCTCAGCAGACTTGAGGATCCTTACCAGGGGGATCATTCGAACAAAGAAATCAATGATTCTTTTCCCCTGGAGACCTTAATGTCTATCAACTCGACTGCTGACGAAACCCCGTGGTTTGCGGACATTGCAAACTACTTAGCGGGAGGAATTCTCGTTAACGGGTTAACATCCCAGCAAAAGAAAAAGTTCTTCAAAGACATTAAGACTTACTTCTGGGATGACCCGTATCTTTTCAAACAATGTGCCGACTTGATTATTCGCCGATGTGTTGATGGACCGGCAGCTTTGGAAATTCTTGATGCTTGCCACAAAGGACCCACCGGTGGTCACTTTGGTCCCAACTACACCGCCAAAAAAGTGTTTGATTCGGGATTTTATTGGCCCACCATCTACCGTGATGCTCACGAGATGGTTAAACGATGTGATTCTTGCCAAAAGCAAGGCACGATCACTCATAAAGACGAGATGCCTCAGAATTTCATTCAAGAATGTGAAATCTTTGATGTCTGGGGTATCGACTTTATGGGGCCATTCCCTTCATCTAAAGGAAACAAATACATCCTTGTTGCCGTTGACTACGTCTCAAAGTGGGTTGAAGCCAAAGCTTTACCTACTAATGATGCAAGGGTGGTTTGTAACTTTTTGAAATCGCTGTTCGCTCGATTCGGCGTTCCTCGTGCTATTATCAGTGACCGCGGGACTCATTTTTGCAATGATCAATTTGCAAGAGTCATGGCTAAGTATGGTGTCAATCACCGTCTTTCCACCGCCTATCATCCCCAAACCAATGGGCAAGCCGAGATATCCAACCGTGGATTGAAGCGAATCTTGGAGCGTACTGTGGGAGCGCATCGTGCCGCGTGGGCCGATAAGTTAGATGATGCTCTGTGGGCTTTCCGTACTGCTTATAAGACCCAGATCGGTTGTACACCGTATCGTCTTGTGTACGGGAAAGCATGCCACCTTCCTATCGAGCTGGAGCATAAGGCGCACTGGGCCTTGAAGTGGGCTAACTTCGACATCAACAAAGCCGGTGATCATCGCAAGAGTCAACTCAACAAACTCAACGAACTGAGAAATGAAGCTTATGAGAACTCGCTGATCTACAAAGAGAAGACGAAGATCCTTCATGACGCAAAAATCAAGAACCGAGAGTTCCACGTTGGTGATCAAGTCTTACTTTTTAACTCTCGGTTGAAGATCTTCTCTGGCAAGTTGAAGAGCCGCTGGTCTGGTCCATTCACCGTCGCCAAAATCTTTCCGTATGGGACCATTGAGCTTTCTCAGCCAAATGGGCCCAATTTCAAGGTGAATGGCAAGCGTCTGAAGTTGTACTTTGGTGAGGACATCTCTCAGGAGATGATTCCCTCACCACGTTCCCCATGAACTAATTTTGGGTCGAGTCAGGCTCGTGACTCGGTTATCAAAAACAAGCGCTCCTCGGGAGGCAGCCCGAGTATCTATCCTTTTATGTTCTAACCTCCTAAGTGTAGGGGGACCTGTATAGGTGTTTGTATTTGTGTGGTGATGTGATTACAGGGATACGTGCACTCTTGGAATCTCTAAAGAACCGTGCTCCCGTGTTATCCGAAATCCGGTTCTATCTCTCAACTATCGTGCTTCAATTTTCTTCATACTCATATTTGAAATTGATCACTTTAGTCGTCTCTTCCTTAACTTGAGTTAACCAACGTGCACAATGTCATAAGTGTAGGGGAAACTTTTCCCACATGCTTAAACATTGAGGACAATGTTTATCTTAAGTGTAGGGGGGACTTCTATCGAAGTTTTAAGTGGACTTTTCCATGAAAATGCCTTCATTTAACCGGAAAATCAACTTTTTCAGCATTTTTCAAATTTTTAATTAACTTTGGCCATGTAGTCGTAATTTTTAAATTTTTATCTTTTCTTTCATATGTATATATCCCGCAATAAAGTCAAAAATATTAATAAAGTGGTGTAGCTAGTTTAGAAATCTTTGACATATTAGGCCCGTTGCGATTATTTTGACTCAACCCGAATAGACTTATTCAAGTTTATTCTAGCTAGTATCCTTAACCATGTAGACCTTAATTGGTTTATTAGGCTAAGCATCCACGAATCCCATTACTTGAGATTTTAAATTGTGGAGGACGAGAAATGATAGAGTCAATTATAAGTCGGTATTCTTGCACAAGCTCACTTGGTGTAATTATTTGCCTATTCTCCCATCACTTGCTAATAATTTATCTGCAATAAGTAAGGTCGTACGATTTGAAAGGTTACTTAGCTTCTAGCCCAAGATCGTTTAAAAGTTGCTCGGTAATGATAAGAGTTCATAGCCAAGGCATAACTTATGAAGCGGGGCGCGAAGATTGGCGAGTCCGAAAAGGCCCTAACAAGGCATGAGGATTCCATTTTATTGCTGAAGATCCAAAGTGATGTGAAAAGCATTATTCCCAAAATCGATATGAAGGATCAAGAATCACGACGAAAAGCAATCAACTCCCATAAAGATCATGGAGAAGTCTATCCAAAAAGACCCTAACAAGGTATGAGGATAAATAGATCCAAGTCCGAAAAGGAGGCGGATCGTTGTATCTCAAAATCCCAATTAGAGATTGAAGAAATAATCATGAAGTCGTGGTCAACAAAGTTGGAGTACCCCTCAAAAGTCTCCAAGTGAAGAAACTCTATTACGATGAGAAGACCATTATCTCAAGAACGTCTCTCAAGATATGAAGTATGAAGTACATGCCAAATATCGGCCCGAGAAAGGTCTCAAATCGCGAACCAAGTTATGCCAAGATATGAACTTTTTGATATCCCGAGAAGCAGTTTTAGGAGATTTTGTCCTTTAGCTATCTATTGATCAAATCGTCCTACTTTGCTTTCAGCCTAAATAAACTATCGAAATAAGTCCAAAAATGCATCTTCATGATCATTCTAAGACAAAAATAAAATATAAGAGATACACCTAGGAATAAGGGAGTTTAAGCATTTAATTAAGCCATGTGTGTAAGTGTTTAAATTGCTAACTTATAATAACAATGATCTCGTTTTTAAGCTTAGTTTGGGGAACGTGAAACTTGAGGGTGATAAATCTTCGCAGCACCGAAGCCCTAATGTAAGTCCTCGATCTCTTTGCAAGTTATTTCCACATAGCTATTTTCTATCCTTTTGTTTACTTTAAAGTTTAAATATCCCTTAGTACTTTAATTTTTGTTTAGTAGTATTTTAATAAGGCCAAGGTTGGTTGATCGTGAGAAAAGTGTAAGTGTGCTTTGTCACTAAGCATTGCATGAGGGCATGGCAATGGTTAAGTGTAGGGGATTTGATAGGTGTGAAAACACCCATCCCTTTTACCACTTAATTATGGCTAAAACAAGACCAAAACACGTATTTAATATCATTTGTTTGGAATTATGCGTGGTTTTTGTGTTTATTGTGTTTTCAGAGTCAACCGGATGAATATTGAAGAAAACATGGGATTGCACGGGTTTTATCAAGGAAAAAGACTCAAGACGAAGTCTACTGTCCAAGAGATGCAAAAGATTTAAAGTCATTGTGCCTATTTGAAGATTTATCGAAGAATAGAGCCAAAGATGGAAGATTCATATAAGTCGAAGAACTCGAGTCTATTAAACAAAAGATTATAAGACGAGTTGGAACTATTCACCGACACTTCTCAAAATCCAAAGTCGGAAACGTTTATGAAAAGAGGCGTGAAGACTAAAAGAAGAAAGAAGAAAAGAAGCCCAAAACCAAGCCCATTCACAAAGCCCACGAGACTTACCTATATAAAGGCCTTACTTCACAAAAATTCACACTTAGTCTTTTAGGTAGTTTTTAGTTTTAGAAAGAGAAAGTTCTAAACTTTCTCTCACTAGATTTCATCTTTTTCTCTTTCTAGATCAAAACATTTGTATTACTTTTCATTAATCAAGATCAAGTTTTTATCTTTTTAATCTTTAATCTCATCTTTCCTTTCTTTTACTTTTATTGATTTTGGTACAAATCTCGTATGATCCGTGTTGTTCATCAATGATTTGTGCTTAAAAAGTTGATTACTTTTTATGTTTCCTTAAGTTTATACACTAATAAGCTTTAAGATCCTTGTTCTTATTGGCTTATTTGTTGATTTATCTTATTTACTTTTTAAAGTTTTATAAAAGTTCAATTCTTTATTGATTCGATTTATAAGTTTGATTATTTAAAGTTAGATAAGTTGTTCTTAAGTGCTTATTTGATCAGCTTATAGTTGGATTCGAGTTTGTTTTGGGAGTTAGCTTATTCCATAAGCTTATTTCCTTGGCTTTTTACTCGAATTTGCACCATTTTCGGAAAGGGTAACTCCCTTTTCCGATCGTATATTCCGACCAAGCCACCTCCCTCTTTCCGATCGTGTGATCGGAAAAGGGTTTAGTGTTTTCCGATTTGCCCCATTTTTCAATATATTCCGATTATAGAAAGTTTGCCATTATTCCGATTGAGGCTTAATTTGAACATTCCGATTGATGCTCTTTCCCTGTATTCCGATTGTGCACCTTTTAAAACATTCCGATTAGTCTCACTAGTTCATTATTCCGATCAGTTTATCTCCCATATTCCGATCTATAGATCGGAATACTTTCCGATTGACCCTAGTTTGTTTGTTCCGATTTGATTGTTTTGCTATTCTCCGTTCTTACTTTCTTTTAGTAGTTTCCAATTAAGTTCTTATTTTTCACTAAGTTTTTCCAAGTGTTAGTTTTTATTGAATGTCCATTTATTTTTCTAATATAATCTTTAAAGTTTTCAAACATCTAATTTTAAACTCGTCTTTTCACGTTAATCATTTAAGTCTTTAACTTTACTCTTCGACACTTAATTTATTGTCATTAGTTTAAAATAGATAAACAAACCAACCACTTTTTAATAACCAAGAACAAATCATTCCACTTAAAGCCGAGATCAATTCGAGAGGATATCGAGAGAATCTAGAACCCAAGGAAAATGCAAGTATTATTCACCCTGAAGTAAATTTCGCAGCGTACGCCATGCCCGAGTGACAAATTACTTGATGTGGTATTGACAGAAACGTATTCAAGATGAGTAACAGTTGATCGGTAAGAACACTTATCTTAAATAAATGCGCTTATGATATATAAAACGAATTTATATAAGCTATTAAGGCCTTTATTGGTATGTGAAAATATTTAAGGTTAAGGATTTATGAGCTTAATTACCAACATAGCTACGGTTGATAAAACTGCTATTGATGCAACACAACTTATACAAATGTGAAAATGTATTATGTCCTTTAATTAACTCACCAGCTACTATGAGTTTCGTGTTTTATTTAGTTCTACCATTCGCTGAGTATCATAAATTTGTGAGAAAACAGGTGTATAATCAGGTGTGTATTTTTTTGTGTTGAATTTCATGTTTTTTGGTTGGTTATTCGTTCTCCCATTTTGCGTATTCCAAACGTTATGCAACTGTGACTATCGCTTCACATCTGAAAAATTCATGCCACAAAATGACAGGCCCTTTCAAACAGATCTAACATGTTAGGGTAATTTTCAACCTACATTTTTACACTTCTGCTTCTCCCTCACCACAACATATGTATTAGTATGCCACTGTATCACCGCTACTGTTGCTCCCTTATTGTCAAGCATTACCCCGCCTCTTAATTGTCGATTTTTTAGGTATCTATGTCGAGTTCTTAAACAATGGTTGTTAATTAGTTATATGTTTATAAATAGGACTTAAGTTTTGTATATGTTTGTAATTTGGGTTTTGGTTTAGAACAGCTATGAATCATTAAAGTATAAGAATCCATGACTGGAACCCTCATTCTGATTATAGGAATTTCACATGTGGTGCTCCATGGTATTTTGAATTTTGAAAATGGGAAACTGATTATGGTATTTTTGCAGACCATCAACTTGGAACTTCTCATTGTGATCGAAGGTAATAACTTATCATTCTCGTAGGATTAGGCTCATTAGTTGTATTAAATAAGGTCTAAACTGAAATTATCTGTTTATGTTCCGTTTAGTTGAAGATCTAATTGAAACTTTGGCTTTCATTATTAAATCCAGTTAGAAGGTATAGTGTATGTATTGTTTTATCTTTATTTCTGATTCTGGATTAATTTAGTATAGTCACTATTTCTGATAGCACTTTATTCACTGATTAGAGTTTGTGTTGTTGGTAAGATAATTCTCGGGACATTCATTTCCCGTTAAATATACATGGCCTAATTGATGTTTAAATTACATATATATTAAATTATATTTGATTATGACGCTTATATGAAATGTTTCAAATGAAAAGGTTGGGTCACATGTCAAAGTAACAATACTCTTTTGTCCATAAGCTTTTCATTGAAAGCATTGTTAGCAAAGACAATCATATGTTTTCATTTATAAGCATCCTTTATTTGCATTCATTTTCAGAAGTTGCAACTATATTTTCTATCCAGGAAGATAAAGACCACCTAAGATTTCTAAAAGTGCTTCTTGAGGTATGACTATATGATCCCAACTATATATTCGTCAAGTTTCTATGTTAGGCCATTCAATTTCTAACAAATAAGATGATGTCTAAATCAAAATTTAGCTATAATTATTTAATGGGGTGTTTGAAGCATCCTAATTAATAGTATTAGTTATGATTTCTGTGTTATGATTGTGAGTGTAATAGTTACATCTTGTTGAAGTAATTTACATATATAACATTTTCTGGCCTTATTGGTTTGTAACATACTTTGGATAAAATAGTGCAAGACATCAGAATGATATAAAATCATTAGGGTTCTTGTTTGATTGGTTCAAAAAAGGCGTGTGTAGCTGCTTTCATGCTCTTATATTAGTATGATTAGTTTTTTGTTAATATGTTAACTCTAGACCGCCAACTTGTAGAGGATAAACCCACTGATCATTAGATGTTCAAAAAGAACAATAACTAAAACCAACAGAAATAACAAACTACGATAGTACATAAGCAAAGAATAAACCCTTTATGTATATTGGTATAGTGCAAAATTTTGGATGGTTACAGGTAGGTTCGTTACATGGAAAATTTTTGGAGGCAACACCATTTTCAAGCTCAATTAAGAAACATGTGTGTTAACTTCACACACGTTTAATCATTATGGTACAGTGGAATCTATGGGAAAGAATTAACATGTGAGTTCTTCATTGGTCCTGTTTATTATCATAGACTTTTGGCGTATGGTTTCCAACAAATTTCAGGTGCGTGGGTTTTTCTAATAAATTTTTTATCAACGTCAATTGTGCAGATTCCATAATTTGTTAAACCACCCAATAACTTTATGAAATTTGTTGGAGTTATTATCCTAAAGCATTTAACGAATAAATAACACTTGGGTTTCAGGCAAGATCAACTTAAGTGACACGAAAACCTATTAAAGGAAGGAACAAAGGAGGTGGTACCCGTTTTGGTGAAATGGAAAGGCTCTCTTCTTGCGCATAAGGCTGCATATTTTTGCACAACAGGCTTCATTCAAGTAAAGATCATCATATAGGTGTATTCAAAGAGCGGAAGGTAAAGTAAGTTGTAAACTCGATAGGTAAGTAAGTTGAAGACCCATGTAATGTTACAACTTTACTCAAAGGCGACACATGTAATGTTTCACTTTCAGTAAATGTTTTTTTATTTTGTTTGATAAATCTTAAAATTTTATTGCATGTTAAGATCGTTTGCATTTGCATTTTGATATTTTTATGTTCTATTTTGAATGTCACACGAAACACTTATGTTGCATATGGCTAATTATCTACCGCTAGGAATTTCCGCCGCTGTACGCGGGTACTCGTCTAGTTATTTAAAAGGTAAAAACTAGATTGCCAATACCAAAACAGAAATATGATCGATTACATTATGAGAAACATCCACTAGCAGCTCCACACCGGCCTGCTGGTTCATGACGAACTAATATGTGAGAGGTGAATCATGTAACACCACAATTAAAGAGATTCATGAATGCGATTTGAACATACCCATGACCTTAACTGTTATATGCTACTTATATATAGGGCTAATCTTGAAATGCCCCAAAATGTTATCTTGTTTCCCTTTTTGCACCAACCAAATTAAATTTTCCAAAATGCCTTATGCAACTTATGCAACTTATGCAACTTATGCGACTTTTCCAAAAATAGAGAAAAAAAATCAAAAATTTTCCAAAATTTTCCCAAAATTTTACCATTTTTGGAAAAGTCACATAAGTTGCATAAGGTATTTTAGAAAATTTTCATTTGATGGGTGCAAAAAGGGAAACAAGGTAATTTTGGGGCATTAAGGTCCCCAACCATTGGACTACATGTCTACATTCGATGGCATGTCTCAGTTACTTATGTTAACCTCATGAAGCATCCCAATTTTGTCTTAAAAAGTTTTTGGGCGTACTTGAGAATATATAAACCAAACAAATAAGTGAGGACTTAAAGATCATTTAGCATCTCATAACTTTTTGAACATTAGATTTGATTATAATCCTATTTTGGGAACCCCATATTAAACATGCACAAAATCATATCATAGCTTCTCGAGCCAAGCCACTATTCTAGTCACTAAGATTGTAAGGGGCAGTAACCTTTGATATCTCAATCACCATATAGAATTTAGAAGAATCATCAACTGACCCAAGCTAGTTGCGAGCGGTTTCTTTCTAATATATTTTGGTAAATATCTACGTTTAAGTATGCTAGCTAGTACAAAATCTAAAAATAAAAGTATTTATGTTATGGAGTTATATAGTTGAGACTTGATATGCTTGAGGGTCACCATGTGTAAACAAACCTTAAACCCTAAACCCCAGCTACTCAAAATAACTGTTTCTTGAAAAAAACATATTGTCCATCATAATAACTCGAGAATCGTGGTACGTTATCTAGTTATTATTATAGACCATATTGAACGATAACATTACAACGCACAGACTGTTACTAAAGTTTCTGTCACGAGAAGACTAATGATAAAGCAAAGATTATTCAATAGTAAGATGGATTCCACTCTTTATTTCTATCTTTTGTATCTAGGAAAAGTCGCGAGTGAGTGTTCTAAGTCTTTCATCACTTGCTGCCTGTGAAATATATGCTGAATAAGAGAACTAGTGCTGAAGTGTGAGCTGCTAGATCTGAGAGATAACAAAGGGTACAATTGTCGTCATATGATGCACAAGTTAATCTGAAGTCTATATAACAGAGATTACCTAGCTACATTAACATGCAGCTACGACTCTAAAGTTAAAACGCCCACTTAAAATACCTGAAGCACGTATTATTAATTTGGTGGAGCTGGAGAATGGAGATGGTGGAGGCGAATGAAAGTTCAACTTTGAATTATAGGCGAAACTGAAAAAGTATACGATTTTGGGGTGAATACAATGAAAGTGTGATGCAAATTCACTATGGGTGTAGATTGAACCATTTAAGTTTGAGCAAGTCAATTATAGTCATGTTTTCTCTCTAATGGGTCGAAAATAATTTTAATGAGTCATATAACTAACAGCAGACCTGGCAGGTGTGAAGTTTGAAAAGGAGCCGTTGGTAGGAACATCTCCACTCAAATAGTTGCGTGATAGATCACTGTAATAAAAAAGAAGCGGAACATATATAAAGCATTGTTCCAGTGGTGACATGAAATAACTACATGGCGAGTCAGCTTTGATACTCACAGATTTTGTAGTGCACTTAAAGTGGTTAATGAATATGGAATAGTTCCTGACAAACCGTTATTGTTGAGAAAACTATCCTTGCACAAAAAGCAGAGAAACAACAGTGAAATTCCTCATATAGGTGCGATGACACTTTACGGAGGGTATAGATAAGATGATCATATAAATACTAGAGGTAGCGTTCCGACCTGTTTACCTACGAATTGATCCATTTGGATTGTGTATTATCTCAAATAGATAAAATGAGCCTAATCAAATAGCATAGCTAAAAGAGGGATCGATATGAAGTATATAAACGACATATCATATAATCTTACAGGAAGCGAAGATGCTGAAGCTCGCCCAATGTATTTGGAATGGGACCAAGTAACTTGTTCCGGGAAAGATCCAAGCCCACTAAGTTCTTTAAGTTCCCAAACTCTTTAGGAATTATCCCGATGATACTATTACCAGAAATGTTCCTGTCACATAAGTCAAGTGTTCGATAATAACTGTAAAAGGGGCGTATTATAAATAAACAACTCTCAGCTTGCTAAAGTCTATCACTTACATATAAGTTAGATTCACCAGTTGACCAAGTTCCGGAACCAGTTGACCAGATAAATTCGTGTTCATGAGATCTCTGCATTCGAGAAACCACAGAATATAGATTTCGCTGTAAGCTTATATGAACACAACACTACCATTTCAAAGTATTTCATAATGGTCGACAAGCTTACATTCCAACAACAGAGCTCGCCTTGTTGCAAGTAATGCGAAACCAGGAACATGGACTCACGAGGGAAGTATCCCAGTTTGTGAATACATTATTAGGATCGTCAAAATCTTTGCTAAAGGTAGTCAATATATCAACTGTCTCAAACATGAACTCGATTAGTATATCATTCTTAATGCAACAAATGGAAATATTTCATTACCCGACACTAGCTACATATAATTAGAACGGGGTACTTGTCGTAAGATATTATATGATATATACCTTCAGATATTCCGTAAACACTTGATAAATTATATGATGCAAATATAAACCAGAAGAAAGCAAAAGTTGAAACCAAAAAGGGGATCTGATCCATTGCTTACAGCCTGGATTCCTCAACAAGATCAAGAAATGCAAAATGATAGACACCAAATGTAGCTTTAAACACAACTGAAACTGACCAAACCTATGTATAACAAGTTAATAATCAGACATAGCATTAAGAATGGGACCCATAAAACCTTGTACCCTTAGAGACTGGCTATATATATAGTAATCTGCATTAACATATGTTATGCTTTGTCGAAAAATACTGATCATTTCTTGAGCAATTGATATACTATATTATGTAGAAAGTAATGTTAAATAATGTCATGGACATATAAGTACTGTTCTGTATATAAACGATCAATCTAAGCTAAAAGGCATAGTTATGAACAATCAGAGTGAAAAGCAACCTAAGAAGCAAAGAGAGCCATGAAGTAACACGAGTCATGAAACCGGATTGAGGCACATGTAACTTCCAAAGTCAGTAAAGCGTATAAGAACATAGTAATAGATTAAGAGCTATAACGTGACATTAGTGGAAATGAAAAGAAAAAATTAGGAAATCGGTAATCAAATTATGATCATTTTCCATGTAATCAGTCATATAACCAGACATTCCAAGTGTTTTCTGCAAACCTCAGTTAAATGTAAACTACCTATAGCTAAACATACTCTTATTTTCAAAGTACATATGGTATGTTCATATATGTAGATAACAGGCATTAAAAGAATACCTAAACAATGTAATGATATACCACGAATCAAATCTAGAGATTTGAAAACAAGCTACAGTCACATGCTAAACTTGCATTCAAGTTAAAGACCAAAAGGAAATGTCAGTACTTCACAATTTCACCTAAAAAAAGGCTTAAAAACAAATAAAATACAGTAAAACAAACAGTTTCAACAATGACCGCGGTTTACCAGAAACATTACGTCAAGCACACAATTACAAAATCACGACATAATAGTTGTGAAACGAAATGTAATAATAACGAAGCCTAAAATTTTAAAAAATCATTAATAAGTCGAAGAAATTACTAAAGTAATGATCGTGTTTTAATATGAATCCATAGTTACAAAAAAAGGTAGATTATGCATGTATGCATTATTACACGTAAAAGTAGGATAAAAACATGTATTAATCGTAACCCTTGATGAATGTGTGAAAGGCTCCAAGAATGTGGCCAGTTTGTCGTTCAGTGCTTTGATCAATCGCCTACAAAAGAAGACAGTTCATGAGCTACAAGAACAAATTACTAAATCTGAAGTTAGCGACATCTCATTATTTTGGCTTGAAACTCAGCCTATTTTACCACCTTCAAATATAGGCCAATAGTTTTAAAGACAAAGAGAGTATCAAAATTTATACTCTATTTTGGAGGAATCGATAACTCAAATGTGTAAACGAAATTTTGAGAATGCGTGTAATTAAGGTATAATAATTACGAAGGAATTGAAATAAGTCAATAGGCTCAAACTCAGGCGTAACCAAGGGCATAAATTAGCAATGGCAAGGTGAAATACCTTAAGTAGATTATGAACTCAGTGGAGCAGGAGCTGGGGCCGGAGCTAGAGGAACCGCAGGAAATATTAACTTCGGATTATTTGCAAAACTGAAAAGTTAAAGATTTTGCATTCAAAATTATGAATACAAAATTTAATATGACAAGGAGTGGCCAAATTAACCACGTCCGATTATAAATGGAACGAGTTTGGTTATAATAGCGTCAAAGCGGTTTAATCGTATACTTCAATGCACAGTGACACAATGTATATATATGTATTGAAATAATATGTAACTGTGATATAGTAAACCTGATAGGCGTGAACATGGAAAACGAGCCATTGTTAGGGACGTATCCACTCAAATCGTTGTTTGATAAATCTCTGAAACAAAACGCAACCAAATCTAAATTTAGCTTTTCTAGAATATTTAATCGGAGTACTTAAAAGAAACCAGGCCAACTTTGATCACTTACAGAGCTTGTAGTGTAGTTATAGTGGTCAATGAGTACGGAATAGTTCCTGTCAAATTGTTGTCATTGAGACGGCTGTCCGTGAACAAAAAGGAGATAAAAAAACACGGTTATTAATCCCAATTATATATAGATGTGGCGGTTTCGACCCATTTACATGCAAATGGGTTAAACCAAAGTATATAGCCACAAGGGGACTCATCAAAGGGGCTGAAATTAAGTTGCCTGAAGTATTTTTCCATTGCACCCAACCTATTCAAATATTTATATAATCCTGGTTTTTTTTTAATAATTACTCTAACTAGATTAGTACATTGACGGTGAAACGTAATCAATATTGCATGAAGAAGATAATATAAATGATGTGAAATCGTACAGAAAGCGAAGTTTCTGAAGGTTGCCCAAAGTCTTTGGAATGGGACCTTGTAACTGATTCAGGTAAAGATCCAAGCTCACCAAGTTCGTCAAGTTCCCAAACACTCTAGGAATGTTTCCAATGAAGTTATTACTGTAAAGCTCCCTGTTGCATATAATATAGATTCAGAACCATCATCACTTTTTACCCATTATGATGGATAACAATAAAAATGTATTGGACTTTACTTTTAGACAGAGGCAGCGCAATTACGACCCATTTCCCTTATCGTGTAAATTTGGGTTATGTACTTTCTTATATCATAAGGGAGATGCGTTAAAAAGGTCGAAAATCATCCTAACATGATATAGATTTTCATGCATAATCTAAGATTCATAGTTATTAAAATTCATTAAGATGGAACTTATATGGTTTTCCGGGTCGAGCCCATTTTGCATCTCTATCTAGAAACCGAGACTTACAAGTATTGTAGATTCTTAAGTCGACCAAGTTGCCAAGCCAAAGGACCAGTCAAGTTTGCGTTTCCAAGATCACTGCATTCAACAAACCACAAACTTATATATCTCTTTGCAGCAAGATGCGATGAAGAATATACTACCATTTCAAATTTTGGTCAAAATAGTGAATAAGCTTACACTCGAGTAACACTGTTCTCCAGGTTGCAGGTAACGTGAAACCAAGTACATGGATTGACTAGGGATGCATTCCAACTTTCTAGAACATTGTTAGGATCGCTTAAGTGTTTCCTGAAGGCATACAATGCATCACCTGTATTTCACGTGAACTAGATTACTAGCTTATTCTAACAACATCAAAAAGATTAATGTCCCATACTACTATATTTCATTAAGCAACGTTGCATCATAGTAAATAAGGTAACAAGATAGCAAATACCTTCAGAATTCCCATACACCGTTGATACGTTATATAGCACCAACGTTAACCATATGAGAAATGAAGTTGAAATAAGAGACGGTACCCGATCCATGTCCTGAGTCTTTTTCGGGTCAAGATAAAGCCTAGATTCTTTATCTTTTGAGTAAATTGTTAGCTTAAACTCACAAAACTTCTAGTCTAATATATATAAGCAAAATCTGAGTAGCCTTAAGAAGTGAAACCAATAAAGATTTCTTCGAGATGGTTGCTCTAGTCAAATACGAAAATTAAAAAGAGTTGAATGGACTTGTGGGTTGGACCAAGTCGTTGGTTTAATATTAAAAGCTTACAGTTCTTCCAAAATTTGCATTTTTAAATGACAAATGGTGAAGAATTGAACGAGTCACCTAGTTGAATGCAACATGTTTGGTTTCGAAGGACCTACAGCGTTAAGATTCGTAATTTTCTTGTTTCTACCTGGATTAGAAACTATCTATACAGATCCAAATCCATACAGAACTGTCAAGTTAGTAATATCCGTTAGCTAGCCATCCTGTTTAATCTGGTTTAGTTTGGGGTGGTTTAGTAGATCAGTAACAGTAATTCATTCCGCTAGTGACATCAACGGGACCAGGCCAATTGCTTCACAAACCGATAAACCATTGTCGTATCAGTTTACGCACAAATATAGTCGCACCATCCTAGTCATTTCTTTTTCTAGAAGTTGTTAAAATCCTTGTAATCTGATATTCGAAAGTTACAAGGACTAACTTGTCTTTTCTCTTATTTTCAGGGTCTAAAGATGGACAAGTGAAGGGAAGTTTATCAAGGCTAGCCGTTGGACTTATTGGGCTCTCGGGTTGAAGGCCCAAGCGTGTTTGGGTGAACGTTGCTATGTTTTGCTTATAATACCCTAACTCATTTTGAGTTAGGGTTAAGTCAAGTGTGTGTGTTTTCTCTTGTGCAGCCATCAATGGCGACACACATAACTTACTTCATCTCTGGGTTTTTCATCTAGTATTTTTTGTTTGTTTGATTTGTAAAACTATTATCAGGTTAGATAATAGATCCATACCAGTTTATACTGTGGTGGATTTTGATTCTTATAAACTCTCTCGTTTCTTTGATTGTTTTGAAGTGAATGAAAGTGTTGTTAAATCATCTAGCCTTATTTTTCTACATGGTATCAGAGCAAGGTTATCAAACCTGATTCTGTTATTGTGAAAAGTTTTGTTTTCAAAAAGTTTTTATGGTTTTTTGTTCATACAAAGTTATAAAGTGTTTTTTCTGGTCAATCTGCTATTACAATAGCATTATACTCTCTCGATTTACAAAACCCCTAATTTTTTGAAAAAAATTAGGGTTTGACTTTTTTGGGGATCTTTTGATTCCTTGGTTCCGGTGACTTATTGTTGCGATTATTGTTACTGTGGTTATATTATCTATCTCATAAGTGGTAAATCCCCAATTTTTTGCAAAAATTAGGGTTTACTGTTTGTGATTAGATCTTGTGTTGTTTGTTCCTTGTGTCTCATAGGTGGCTTATTGGAGGGTTTCTCTTGCGGAAATTGATTTTCCCTTTTTTTCCCTTGAAGGAAAATTAGGGTTGGTCAATTGGAGGTTCTGATATCATCTAGACTAAGTGAATCTAGATATATCAGATCGATTGTGCTTGGTTTGCTATCACTGTAACACCTCTTATCTCTCTCCTTACTTGCTACCTGTTTTTTGTTTGTTTGTGCTCTTGGGTTGGTTGTCTTTTTTATTTTCTGACCCATTATATTGGATCCTCACTCATTGCTTGCCCTTGACCTGCCACCCTTGAGTGGTTTGGAAGCCTGGGAACTTTGTTTGCAGTGTTGTGAGTTTGTTTATACCCTTTGACCCTTCACCATGACTGATCATGAGAATGAGTCAGTTCATGGTGATGATGAGACCTTGAGTGTGACAGATCCTGTCACACTCATTAGCAAGTTGGACTTGAGTGACCCTTTGCATTTACACCCCAATAATACTGCTGTGTTGACTGTTGTGAGTGTTAAACTTAAGGGTACTGAAAATTATCAAGTTTGGGTCAATGCCATGTTGTTGGCTTTGGAAGGAAAAAACAAAATTGGTTTTATAGATGGTTCTTGTAAAAGGTCTTTAACTGATGAAGTTTTGGGAAAACAATGGGACAGAGTCAATGCTGTGGTTCTTGGATGGATTCTGAACTCTATTTCTGAGGAATTATTCCTTGGACAAATTTTTTCTAAAAAGGCTAAGTATGTTTGGAATGAATTGAGAGAAACTTACCATAAAGTGGATGGTTCTGTCATTTTTAACCTACATCACAAGATTAACACTCTCAAACAAAATGGGTCTAACTTATCTGATTATTACCATAAATTGAATGCTTATTGGAAACAGTATGATGCTATGATTGAGTTACCTAATTGTGTGTGTACTGCTTCTGATGAATTTAAAAGACATAATCAGTTGTTGAAGCTTATGCAATTTTTGATGGGGTTGGATGATTCTTATATGAGCATTAGAATTTCTATTCTCTCTAGAGAGACCTTGCCTGATGTGAAAGGTGCCTATGCCATAATTTCCAGTGAGGAATCTCATAGGTTGGCATCTGGTACCCTTGCTAGTTCCTCTCAGAGGACTCAGACCTCTGCTTTCTTTTCTAATGGGCCTGCTAGAAATAATAATACTCAAAGAAATCAGTCTAATAACCAAGGTAATTATAATGGTGGTAACTTTAGACCCAACTTTAATTTTGGCAACAATGGGGGTTTCAGACCTAACACTCCCACCACTGGATTTAGACCTAATGTTCCTAACAATTCTGGTCCTAGACCTTTTGGTATTAGTAATTCTGAGTTGATTTGTGAAAATTGTGGGTATAATGGGCACACTATTGATAGGTGCTTCAAGATTATTGGGTATCCTCCTGATTTTGGTAAGAAAAAAGGAGGACAAGGTAACAAAGGAAAAAATGTTTCCAACAATTCTGTTGGAACATCCTCTTCATCTGGATTCAGTGATGAGCAACTTGCTACCTTACTTTCTATGTTTAAAGATAACAAAGGGACCACTAGTGACTCTGGGAATGTTCATGCCAATATGGCAGGTACTTACTTTAACAATAGTAAGATTTTTAATGACAATTTTGAGAAGTTTTTTTGTTCTAACACAAACATCAAGTCCAAAATTGGGAACAATGGGAAGGTTGTTGATTCTGGGGCTAATCAACATATGACCAATAATGATTCTGAATTAGAAAATGTTTTTGATATTTCTCACCTTAATATTAAAGTAGCTCATCCCAATGGGACTGAAGCCATCATCTCCAAAATTGGAAATCTTAAACTCTCTAATGGACTTGTGCTGTTTGATGTTCTTGTTATTCCTGATTATTGTGTGACTTTGGTGTCTGTTCATAAATTAGCTAAGGATAACAAAATCTTAGTGGTGTTTGATGAAAATAAATGTTTTTTTGTTAATCAGGATTTCAATCTCAAAAAAATCTTGGGGACTGGTAGACAGTGTGGTGGTTTGTACTATTTAGATGTAGAAGGTAACAAATGTGTTAATGATTCTCATGTGATTACTTGTTCTTTGTCCAAACATGACTGGCATTGTAGATTGGGTCACCCTGCTGACCCAGCCCTAAATGTTCTAAAAGATTCTTTAAAAATTAGTTGCATTGATCAACATGAGTTTTGTGAAATTTGTCAAAGGGCTAAACAAGTTAGAGAACCATTTCCTCTAAGTGAACACAAAACTAGAACTCTTGGTGAACTTGTTCATTTGGATGTTTGGGGTCCTTATAGGGTGACTAGTCATACTGGCAATAGATTTTTCTTGACCATTGTGGATGATTACACAAGAGCTGTTTGGGTTTATTTGTTAAAAACCAAAGATGAAGTTGGCAAATCTATTGAGATTTTTTACAATTTGTTAAAAAACCAATTTCAAAAAGATGTTAAAATTTTCAGAAGTGACAATGGGACTGAGTTTGTTAACCATACTTTTCAGACATTCTGTAATAACAAAGGTATTATACATCAAACCTCTTGTGCTTATACTCCACAACAAAATGGGGTTGTTGAAAGGAAACACAGGCATCTCCTTAATGTGACCAGATGCCTTATGTTTCAGGGGGGAATTCCCTTAAGATTTTGGACTGAATGCATTCTAACTGCTACTTATCTTATCAACAGATTGCCTTCTTCTGTTCTAAATGGTAGATCTCCTTATGAGATGATGTATAACACATCTCCTAATCTCTCTCATATTAGGACCTTTGGTTGTCTTTGTTTTGCTACTATTTTGAATAGTCATGATAAACTTACCAGCAGATCTGAAAAATGTGTTATGATGGGTTTTTCTAATTTGCAAAAAGGTTATAAACTTTATAGTCTTGATAGACATCAGTTCTTTGTTTCCAGAGATGTTAAGTTCTTTGAGTCTATTTTTCCTTTTAAGGATACTGTTTTGAATAAAAAGAATAAGGACCAAGATGTTGATGTTTCTCAAAATGACAAAGTTTTAACCTTTTTTGATTTGGAAAACCCTGAGCTTCCTAATGATGATGAGAGAGTTATTAATGTTCATAATGGTGACAGTAAGTCACCAAGTGCTGGTAGCCCAGACTTGGGTCTAGGTGACAATGGATACATTGCTTCTAGCAATGATACCATTGATGCCAGTCCAAGTGTTGAGGCTGCTACACTTGATGAAACACAAATATCTGAAGGAAACTTAGAATTTCACCCAAGCCTTCCTTTGCATGGACATGACTTGGGTGGTATCTCTAATACTAATGCTCAGGGTAATCAGGGTGTGAGAAGGTCTTCTAGACCTTCTGTTTTTCCAAAAAATTACAATGATTTTGTTGTGGATTCCAAGGTCAAGTATGGGATTGAAAAATTTGTTGGTTATTCCAAACTTAAAGGAGATGTGTTATGCTTTGTTACTCAATTGAATAAGAGTAGTGAACCTAGGAGTTTTTTTTAGGCTTGTCAAAGTCCTGAATGGGTAGATGCTATGAATGTTGAATTTGCTGCTTTGCTTGAAAATGACACTTGGGACTTAGTTGAATTGCCTCCTGATAGGACTGCCTTAAATTCTAAATGGGTTTGGAAACTTAAGTTTAAATCCAGTGGTGAGATTGAGAGGTATAAGGCCAGACTGGTTGCCATGGGTTGTGGTCAAAAAGAGGGAATTGATTATGAAGAAACTTTCTCTCCTGTTGTTAAAATGGTTACCATTAGATGCTTGATCAATCTTGCTGTTAACCAATGTTGGCCTATTTACCAATTAGATATAAACAATGCTTTCTTGTATGGTGAATTGGATGAGACTGTTTACATGAAACCCCCACAAGGTTTTTACTCTGGTAATCCTAAGCTTGTTTGTAAGCTTAAAAAGTCTATTTATGGTCTGAAACAGTCCCCTAGACAATGGAATGCTAAGCTCACTTCTGTCTTAATTGAGAATGGGTTTCTGCAAAGCAAGTCTGATTACTCCTTGTATACTAAGGATTGCCATAAGTGTTTTATTGTTGTGCTTGTTTATGTTGATGATATTATTATTACTGGGAACAACAAAAAGGAGATTGACAACTTCAAACTTTTTTTAAAAAGTAATTTCAAAATAAAAGATTTGGGAAAACTGCAATATTTTTTGGGAATTGAAGTTGTTGATACTAAAGATGGAATATGTTTGAATCAAAGAAAGTATGTTCTTGATGTTTTATCTGAATATGGTATGCTTGCTTGCAAACCCTCCAAGACACCTTTACCTTCCAAACTGACCATTTCTAATCAACCTTGTGATGATGATCCCTTGTTGGAAAACATTGTGGATTACCAAAAGATTATGGGCAAGCTGATATATTTGACCAATACCAGACCTGATATTTCCTATGCTGTTCATTGTCTTAGTCAGTTTATGCACTCACCCTTGAGGTCTCACTTGAAGACTGCTTTTAAGATTCTTAGATACTTAAAGGGTGCTCCAGGTTTGGGTATTCATGTTAAGAATCACACAGGTATGACTCTTAAAGCTTTTTCTGATGCTGATTGGGCTAAGTGTATTGTCACTAGGAAATCAGTTACTGGGTATTGTGTTTGTGAATGATAACCTTGTGTCTTGGAAAAGCAAAAAACAAATTACTCTCTCTAAGTCATCTGCTGAGGCTGAGTATAGAGCTCTAGCCTCAGTGACTAGTGAAGTCATTTGGATCCTAAAAATTCTAAAAGATTTAAAATGTAGCAATCTTTTGCCTGTGGATCTTTATTGTGACAGTAACTCAGCAATCAAAATTGCTGCCAACCCAGTGTTTCATGAGAGAACTAAACACCTTGAAATTGACCTACATTTTGTGAGGGAAAAGATCTTGAATGGGGTGGTTAGGACTCAAAAGGTAGAGTCTGCAAATCAAATTGCAGACATCTTTACCAAAGGGTTGGATACACCTCAGCATGCATACCTGGTTGGAAAACTGGGAATGCTTGACTTGTATAGAATATCAGATTAAGGGGGGATGTTAAAATCCTTGTAATCTGATATTCGAAAGTTACAAGGACTAACTTGTCTTTTCTCTTATTTTCAGGGTCTAAAGATGGACAAGTGAAGGGAAGTTTATCAAGGCTAGCCGTTGGACTTATTGGGCTCTCGGGTTGAAGGCCCAAGCGTGTTTGGGTGAACGTTGCTATGTTTTGCTTATAATACCCTAACTCATTTTGAGTTAGGGTTAAGTCAAGTGTGTGTGTTTTCTCTTGTGCAGCCATCAATGGCGACACACATAACTTACTTCATCTCTGGGTTTTTCATCTAGTATTTTTTGTTTGTTTGATTTGTAAAACTATTATCAGGTTAGATAATAGATCCATACCAGTTTATACTGTGGTGGATTTTGATTCTTATAAACTCTCTCGTTCCTTTGATTGTTTTGAAATGAATGAAAGTGTTGTTAAATCATCTAGCCTTATTTTTCTACAGAAGTAGTAGTAGATCGACTAGTCAAGAAAAAGACAGCGCGGATATGCTTTTGTAAACCCTTATTTTTCTACAAAACTTATGTATTAGATTATATTTTGTCTTAGCAATGGTGTACCACAATCTCAACAATAGGAATGAATAATCAAAATCGCCTACCGGAGGGCACGTATTATATTTTTATATTAGAAGTATTTGTATATGCACTAATCTATGTATAATTAGTATATTAGAGGGTTTCAGTTCTAATGCTGATGTGCACATCCTCTAATAAGGTCTGGCCAGAATTTAGGCAGTAAATGCACATCCTCGAAGTAATGTAAGATCTCATTCTTAATTATTACCGGTAAACTGGTAAAGCATTTTGAATTGTCTAAAGAGAATTCTCAAGTGTCTACTTAGATATGTGAGGTCGAGTTGAAAGAGGAGTTGCGAGATTGGAAAGTTCTTCGAGTTGACTAGTCCATCCACTAGGCCCATTGAAAGAACAGGCCAAAATCATACTAGTAGTAGAATTAATCAGCCCTTATTATTTCATTTGTAAGAGCATCCACATTCATATTTTTTATTTAATGCATTAGTGTCATGAAGCTATTATCAAAACTTGCTCCAATGCCAAATTTTGTGCAAAAGCTTTGTAAAAGAAAAAAGTATATGAAAACAAGGCTAATACAATGAGCATTAATTGCCCAAGTCATGCTTCAAACACTTGGAGAATTACAAGCTTTTGAGAAAAGATACTTAAAAATTCATTTGTTGCAATGGAAAAAAGGCATCCTAAAGCTTCTTAGAATAGTAACAAGTCATTGTAAAACACTTGCATTGCATATGTTCTAATATATTAGTTGGTTCTTCTATACTACTTTTTAAAGCATTTGAGACCTTCTTAAAATAGGAAAGCTGAAAATTCAGACTTTTTTACATACTAAATAAAGCAATTTGTTGATATTATCAACATTATATACTATAACATTTTTCAAACAACCTTTTATAATAAACTTTTGTAACAACCTTTTAAAATAAAAATTTTCTTTTAAATTGAAAAATCTTTTTATTTATTTATTATTTGTATAATCTAATTTCATTATATTTTTTAAAATTTTGTGTTTTTTAATTCAATATCCATTTTTATTAATTTTTATTAGTTTTTAGTCTTTTCTAATTTTAGTGGGGTTTTTAATTCGATTTTTTATAACTTTATAATGAGTAAGAGATTAATATTTGTTAATCTCAAAATTCGTTATTAAGTACTCGCCGCCGTATTGCACTGGTACCATTCTAGTAATTTATAATATTATTACGTATAACTTAGATAACTTTTTACAATTTGATTGATAAAATTAAGTTTATATAATTAAATTAACAATTAATAACTAACCTAACAATTGCAGAGAAAAAATTTAAAGAAAATCCGTATAAATTAAGTGTCCCTATATAGAAAGATGGTTTAATTTTTTTTCAGAATCAATAAAATGTACAGAATCGCGTGAAACATCATTTTACTCCTAACAATGAATATGGATTTTCATTATTATGTATAAATTAACGTTTACTAATTGTTTTACTGCTTATAGATTCGAATATGATAAGCGATATGAATAGTGCACATGTGTTTTAATATTATCTAACGAAAAGATAGTAATAATACATACAAAGAAAATACATGCTTAGATAACTTTATAAAATTAAGTTTATATAATTAAATTAACAAATTAATAACTAACCTAACAATTGCAAAGAAAAAATTAGAAAAAAAATCGTATAAATTATGTATATATGTCCCTCTATTAAAAATAACTTAATTTTCGTTGTAATGATTTATTTATTTTCGTTTTACGATTTATCGTTTGTACGGTACCTTATTTTTTAGAAAAATATAAAAAGTAAGTATTTTATTTTTTATGTAAAAATGAGTGGCTATAATTTTTCTATTAAATTTATACTAAGGAAAAAAAACTCATCTTCACTTTTTATACTTCGTCATAATTTATTTATTTATTATTAACTTTTTTTATTTAATTTTGATAAAAATTATTATTTTTATGTTATATAATATGTTTTAAAAAATTAACATGTTTTAAAAATCAACATTACGTTTAAAAAGTTCATAGAGATTAGGCAATTTTGCTAAAGTTTTGTATAATGAAAAGGACGTAAAGTTGAAGCTAGAGATGGAGTAGAATCACATGGGCTTTTTATGTTTAAATAAGAAAAAGGAAGAAAAATAATCCATGTGGGTAACACGTGAGTTGTTGACTCGGTCTTATTTATTTCAACTTGTTTATTGCTACGTGGTCTGTTTTATTTCAACTTTTGTTAATTTTGTGTACAGTATGCATTAATTAAGAAAATCTACATTAACGTCAAGAGTTTCTAGTGTAAAATAGTTGGCGTTAAGAAAAAGTTGATTTGTATACTTTTGAAAATAACTTAGATAAATATGTTTAGTTGAGAAAAAATATTTTTTAGTCTTTTCTTTTCGAATTTGTAAAAGGAAAAAGGAGGATTTATTTTTTACAAAATATAAAAATGTGTCATTTCATATTATTTTTCATTATCATAAAAACAAAGGGTTACAAAGAAAACAACAAAAAAAAAAAGTTTTGTAGTTTCTCTTATTAAGTTAGAAAATGCATGGTTTGTGTTTTATAGATAATTTTGCTAAAAAAACATTGATTTAAACGCAGATAAGTCTTATGTTTTCTAAACATGTGTTCTAAATAAAGATAAGTATGATAGTTATCCTAACTCGGCAGTCGGCATAAAACTCTATGTATATCCATAGAAGTAACATTCTTTACTCTTTTAAATTCACATTGGTCTTCAAAGTGATGTCTTGAAAACACTTTTGATGTCAGGGTCTTATATTCTTCTTTGAAACGAGTTTCGTGAGATCAACATATTTATCTTTAGACTCCAAGCAACCCGAGACATCGCATGCAGTTGATTAACCCTTAATGGCCATATATTCACTTGCTTATCACAAACGCCAGAAAAGATAGTTGAGGGGCACAGCCAGGAGTTTTAGTTAAGGGATCTTAACTATACTTAAGAGAAAAATTCATAGTGTTGGAGAAGGCTTGATGTAGAAAATAACAGAAAAATCGCTTGTAATACATAAAAATAATAAACGAAATAGGTTGATTGGAGGTGGCTCAGCACCACTAGTCCTCCTACTAGCTCCGCCCCGGCTATCATCCTTCCATGATATGATCAAAACCAGTTGGCCATGAGTACCGGATACATTTATCATCGATTCATCGAGCTAGTTGATGTTCCATTTTTGTTACCTCCAAATTATCTCAAGAAGTAGCAATAATAGGATTTGATTTTGAGCTAGAACACACCTCGGCAGATTGGTGATCAGTTTCCTTATGACATGTATCACTCTTTGTTATTTCCATGATGAAATCGTCTCCTGGACCGAATCCAAGATTCAACTTGTGCGCTTTACGGACGATAGTTTCCTCCAAACGGGCTTCGGTGAGACGAGCTAAGTAAAGGGCTTCACCTAAAGTTGTAGGCTTCGAGTACGACCGCAATAGTTCTAGTTGTAGCTTCAGTTTAAGTCCGAAAATGTAAAAACGAGGAAAGCAAACTTTCAAACATACTCGTTACTCGACTAACAAAATTCGTAAACTCACTTTAATATTCAACCACCGTACCCATCTGCATAAATTTAGATAGTGTGTCTAATCGTCGCTACTAATGCCATAGCAAATCGAAAAACAATAAAAAAATATTATTTTTTTGAATGAACAGTGTCCGGTATGAATAGTACTCGCGATGAAAAATAACGTCGATGCATAGTAACTAGATGAACAGTAACCTCTGATGACAGTGTCGGCGGATGAACAATTTATTTTATTTTTATTAGAACCCTAGATCAAAATCCCTCAACGAGTTGAGGTCTCTCAGTTAAAGCACCAATTGATACAACTCGGTTAGAGTGTATGAGGATAGATAGCATCACTTCAAGCGTATGATTACTCGAATTAGAAGAGAAAAACTAGAGTTGTTTGGTTGTTTAACTTTTGATTAAATTCATTAAAGAATACAAAACTTTAAATAGATTCTTATGTGATAATTCTCACAAACACAAGACTTATTTTACACATGATAAATAATTTTCTAAACAAATATCGTAAATAAGATAAATATAATGATATCTATTATAACCCATCACGCATAACAAACGCGATGTTTATTTCATTGTTTTCTAAAAAAACACAACTCTAATAATGTACATTATAGAATTGTATTATATTTATTGTATGTTTATCTTAATCATTTTTCAGAATGTGTACATCTATCTTCTTGAAAAACTATGTTAAAATTTTATATAGTATACTTTTACTAAATGTTATTATTTATTTTATCTTTTAAATACATAACCAAACGAGTTAGTATGGTCAGTTGATCTGAAGAAAACTTTGATAAACCGTATATGAACAAGATAAATAACTCAGAATCAAAACCTTATATTAATAAACGAGTTTAAAGATCAAAAGAAAAGAAAGATCACCACAGCTACATTGGTGTGATCCTATTATCTAAATGATAATAGTTTTTACAAAGATAAAAGATCAAAAAATGATCTGGGTTACATGTTTTATAAAAGATAGAGAAACACTCAAGAAAACACACAGATAAAAACCCAGACACAAACAAAGTGAGGAGCGTCTAGGGTTATATAAAAGTCAATAGAGCCGTTGTGGGCTTTGTAACATGGGCTTGGGCTTGAGCTAGTCATGGGTTATGATCTTTCACACTTTGGCAGCTTAAGTCCTCCATGTTGCAGTCTTGTATCACCAGTAGTCCAAAGTCATAACTGAAACATTAAAACATCTACAATAAGTCCTTGAAAGGTTAAGGAGGTATCGGATTAGGTCCATATTTTTAACATCCCCCCTTAATCAGATACCTCATACATGTCAAACATCTCAAGTTTTTTAACAAGGACATTATGTTGTAATGTATCCAGTCATTTGGTGAGTATCTGCTATTTGATTAGCAGAATCCACCTTACATGTTTTAACTACCCCATTTAGGATTATTTTTTTTCTTACAAAATGCAAGTCAATCTTTAAATGCTTAGTTCTTTCATGAAAGACTGGATTTGCAGCTATTTTGATAGCTGAGTTACTATCACAGTACAAGGTTGCAAGCAAAAGATTATCACAATGCAAATCATTTAAAATCTTAAGAATCCAAATAACCTCATTGGTCACTGAAGCAAGAGCTCTATACTCTGCTTCAGTGGAAGATTTGGAGAGAGTATTTTGTTTTTTACTCTTCCAAGATACAAGGTTGTTATTAACAAACACACAATAACCAGTAACATATTTTTTAGTCACAACACACTTAGCCCAATCAACATCTGAATAAGCACTAAGAAACATACCAGATGTCTTCTTAATGTGAATGCTCAAACCTGGAGAACCTTTGAAATATCTTAATATCTTGAAAGCTATCTTAAGATGAGATTTCAAAGGGGAGTGCATAAATTGACTTAAGCAGTGAACAACATAAGATATGTCAGGTCTGGTATTGGTCAAGTAGATAAGCTTACCCATCAATTTCTGATAATCAACATTATTATCAAGAAAATGATCATCAACAGTGGGTTCATTAGATATGGCAAGTTTAGAAACCAAATGGGTCTTAGCAGGTTTACAAGAAAGCATACCATACTCAGAAAGAAGGTCCAACACATATTTTCTTTGATTCAAACAAATGCCACAATCAGTGTCAATAACTTCAATACCCAAAAGTTATTTCAGTTTACCCAAGTCCTTAATCATGAACTTAGTTCTCAAAAAAGTTGTAAACTTCTCAATTTCAACAATGTTGTTACCAGTGATAATAATATCATCAACATACACTAGTAAATCAAGAAAGACACCTTCATGAGATTTGGTATAAAGGGAATAGTCAGACTTACTTTGACAAAAACCATTTTCATTATTATACTTGTTGTAACGTAATAAGTAACTTTCTAAAAAAATAGCAGGTTTCCAAAAATAGAAAGTTTCCATATTTAGTAATAAGCTTGATTAATAAGTCAAAAATATAAGCTAGAGCTTAATAGTCATAATTTATAAGTCATGTTTTAAATAATTCAAATATTAATAGAATCTATCTTGATAAGCCCTTTTTACTGAGTCGTGGAATAATAAGCTAAATTAATTAAGCCGTGATTAATTTTACCAATAATTAAATCCGTTAATTATTTTATAAGCCCGACTCAAATAAGCCAAAATAAATAAATCTGAACTTAATAATCTAATATTAAATAAGCTAAAAAAATTAATAAGCCAATTTAAATAAGCCGGACATGACGATGTACCTGACCCACTGTTTAACCTTCGTCATTTTTCTCATTCTATATTTGCTATGCAAAATAATCCATTCCACCACACGGATGGTTTATCTATTTTTTTATAGCAATTGTTGCCTCGACGATGTGCAAGTCACTATATTTAATTCTTTTTGTCACATTTGCCAATTGATATCACCCATGCGTGTATATATCTTTGCGCCTCTTTTTTTTCTTTCTTTCCTTTGGAACAAATGGCGGTTGTGTCTCCTCTTTTGTCGTCTCTTGTTTTTGATCTCATGACTGGCGGCACTTCTCACGCCCTCTGGGGTTTTATTTATTTTTTTACAACTTGTAAATGAAATGAAGTGAAAGTGATGCCCTGAGATTGTTAAATTGTTATCGGGTCGGGCCTTTGACCCTTCTTGTTTCTTTTTTTAATAACCGGCCAAACAACCCCATTTTATAATATTTTCGCTTTCGTGTTTTACTAGTTCTCGCGAATTAATTATTCGTGACTTGAGTTCATACTTGTGACATGATTTATTGATTAAACGTGAATACTTGTCGTGTTCATTAAATATTCTTGAATGCTTGTCATGAATTAATTAATTAAAAGTTTTTTTTATTTAATCTGTTATTTATTATAATTAATATTTCATGGGTTTTAAAACGGGTTTTACAACTCTTCCCCTCTAAAAAAATAATTCGTCCTCGAATTAGAGACATGATAATGTTGCGGTTTTACAAATTCTTTCCCTCTAAAAGAATCATTCGTCCTCGAATTAAAAGTAATAAAGCTGTTGGTTATAAGAACTGAAAGAACACGTAAACTGAAAAGACATGTAAGCTTAAAGGACATGAACGTGACATGACTGAAGAGAACATGGAACGTGACATGACTGAAGAGGACATGGAACGTAACCTGACTGAAAGCACTTAACTGGATTATTGAAGGAAAGGTGATGAGAGGCCCGGATGAACTCCTTCGTTTCGAGTGGCTTCCCGTCGAAACGATTCCTTAAAAGGTCTAAGCATAAAGACAATCTTGGTCCTGATGACCCTGTCCTGATGATGTTGAATAGTTTTTGGGTTCATACTTAAGATGGATTTTCTGAATCTGATAGAATGAATAAACTATAGCATGTAGGATACATGAAACGGTACGTATAAATATCCTGAAAGATAACATTTATATATCTGAGCAAGCTGCTGAAAAATATATATGGACGAACTACGTGAATAATTGTGAACGTGCTACATGAGCAATTGTGAATGTGGTTCACGATTATATGAGGAATGTTGGGCATGTAATATATTGTGCACGATGATACATGAATCATACGTGCTGCTAGGACATATCATGAACATATGCTGACTGAGAAAAGAATGCCAAACGATACGGCCTGAGACGTGAAACGTCTGCCTGGGTATGGAGAAGCTCTGCTACCTTGAGTCTGGTTTCTTAAGCTTTCTGTAACCGAATTCGGTAACAAGTTGTGAAACGTGTATCGCGAGATAGAACATGAACCTGAACGTGAACAGTGTCATGAATGCGGTATGAACTTACGTCATGAGGTAGTACAAACATGGACTGAAACAACATCATAATGTAAACGTGAGATGTAAACGTGAACATGAATGTGAGCGTGATTCACGAACGTGAATTTCTATCTGATGTGATGGTTGATAGAATACCGTGAAATCTTACGATTTATTGCTAAATTTCATGCAGGTTTGTTACTGCGTAATCCTTTCGGATAAAAGAAAACGTGTAGGTTGGTTTAAATTGTTGACAATGACTTAGATGGGATCGAACTTTTCTGAGTTTTGTGGTAGCTGATAGCAACCTTCATGGAAACTTTGTCCCATTTCTGTTCAAAATTTCTAATGGTTGTAACCACTCCTGGCATGACGGCGTTCTATCTTGAACATGCGGTGTGTCAGGCATTTAGATATGAACATAGCTGCATCCATGTGTTATACTGCTTCTTTCAAAATTTTGTCTAAGATTTTTGGTACATACTGATGGAATCTGAATGAATAGTCATGAAAGAATTTGAGTCTGGGTAAAATATATCTCTCCTAGCATAGGATCTTATGTGATACAAAATTTTAGTGTAGGTTCTCTCCTTTATGCGTAAGCTTAGCCATGGAAGGCTAATCGCGGGAACTATCCACAATTTCTGCGGTATTAGTCAACTGAGTTCTAGAAAATTTTGTACTTTAGTCACAGGCGTCGATCTTGACCATCTGGTAATGGCCTTCATCTTCGCAGGACTGACTGAAATTTCTTTCTGCTGAAATAGGGTGGCTCAGAAACACCACGTTGTTCAATTGGAATTCATATCTAGAAAGTTGTGTATAAAATTTTCTCCTATCGAAGATTTTGTACAACTGTGAGAAGATGATTCTCGTGTTCTTCTCTAGAATTTAGCAGATCAGAATGTGACCAATGAATATACGGACGGTTTTGTCTGAGAATCATGGAAAAAAAATTATTCGTAAATTTCAAAATATAGCTGGAGCATTAGGGAGCTCAGAAATATAAAATCAATTTTTTTAGAGAGTCTGTAATATGCGCAACAGCAGTCTGGAAAACATCATGTTCTTTCTCTCACCACTGATGGTAGCATGATCAGAAATTGTTCTGGAAAATGTTTAAGACATTGTAGCAGATCAGATAGACCTTCTATACGTGAGGTGAACATCGATTAAGAATGATGATCATGTAGAAGTTTTCGATGGTCGGTACATGATCTCATGTTACCGACCTTCTTCTAGATAGACAAAAAAAATAGTGTACCTTCTGTTGGTGTGTTATAGCGATTTAAAGTCCCGTACCGGTAACTCTTGTAGCAAATGCTGCAGCTCTTTTAAATCAGCTGAAGCTCTGCAATAAAGAGTTCTGAAAACATGTTTCGTTCTTGAGACAAGCTCGATGTAAATTATGTCTCGTGATTAGGAACGAATTTCTGGAAACTTTTCTGAAGTTATATCTGAGAATTCTAGAATAATCTGTTGATCTTGAATTTAAAGAATTTCAGAAGTGAATTTATAACTGGTAGCTAAAAGTCTTCGTAGCTGTGGACTGATACGTCACGCGCTGGTGCGGTAGAACAATTTGTACTGATTTTTCTGGCAAAATATAATGAATATCTTTGGAATTTAGTAAGACGGGTCTCGTCGTTATCTGAAAGGAAAACCTTAATAAATATGGGTGGTACTATGGAGTCTTTTCTGGCTGGGTGGTAGGTAATACCTGATTTAAGATAAAGCTGACATAGGAATACGCGAAGTAAACGTGGCGACTTTCACTGAATGTGTTCGTTTGTAACCTCACAGAATGAATACTGCGTGTTTAACCTGAATAATACTCCAGTGGTGGTGACTGAATTTTTAATGGTCTGATTTATGCGTGGCCTGACACAACGGGTATACCCCTTATAGGGTACCCTGAATTTCCGAGGGCCTGGTTTAGAAAACATACGGAGTTATGAGTTCTGAGTCGTACTCTGAGAAGATATTCGTATGACGTGTACCATGACTGGTGTCCTGATATGTGTCTTCCAAAATGATACCTGAGACCTATGGCTTGACTGATGTCTTGACTGATGTCTTGACACGTGTTTTAGTAGATGAATCTGAACAAGGCTGAAAGTTTTGGTAACTGCTAAGGTTGGCGGACCGGTTAGACTGCTGACCTCTGTATTTCTGGTCACGTCCGTTCCAGAGTTCCGATGGTTACTGACTGATTAATTATAAGCACGGTAGTTGTCATTACCGCTTTGTCTGTCAGTTTCACGACGGTCATTATTACGACCGTGATTCCTGTAACTATTCTGCTGAGTGGCCGGCTGGGTACCGGTTCCCACTCTTCTGTATGAAGTTTAACTGAGTGAAGTGTGACGTCTAGCTGAGAAAGTAAAAGCATGGAATAGAATGGTAGTGTCTGATGGTTGAAGTTTATTCTTGTCAGAAATTTCAAATGTATATTTTTCGTCTTTGTTCTGCAGAGTCTTCATAGTATAAACAGCATCAGCATCTTGAGAAATCTCCAAAGTATCAGCAACATCAGCATTTGTGAGGTCTTCAAAGTGCTAGCAGCATCAGTATCTGGTAAAATCTTCAACTCACGAGCAGCATCAGTATCTGGTAGAATATCGACAAGTGGAAACGCCTGAGATGATTGAGGATCGATTAGCAATATCCATGGAGTATGGTACATGGAGTACACCTGGACTCTGCACATGAAGTATAAAATGAATACCGCACATGGAGCATATTTGAGACACTGTACGTGGAGTACACATGAAATACTATACATGGAGTACATATGGAATACTGTACGTGGCACTGGTGGGAATTTTATGGGATGATTGATACTGGTGTCAATTATCTGACAAGATCAAAAGAAATAAATTGATTTAAATAGTAGTAAACTGAACTGAAATGAGCAACATGATAGCCAGGCAATTCCTGCGTAGACTTAATACTGGTTGTATAAAGGTTCAAGAATATAAATAAACGGAATTTTAACAATGGTCAGCATGAAGACATGATTGATGAAGACCAAACATGATTTATCATGAAAACATGATTTTTCTGTAACCCTTCTATATCTTAGCATGAAAACATCATCACCTTGCTAAAACGTAATCCTCATAAGGAGACATGAAACTTAATCAGCATGAAAATGACATCCATGTGAGGGTATGAAAACTTGATTGTTACAAAGAACATAAAAGTATAATCAACTGAAGTGTAACATCAACTGATGTGGATGGCTATGGTTCAATCCACAGAATTCAAAGAAGGAAACATGTAACTAAGTATGGGCGATTCTGGTTCGATCCATACTTGTCAAAATATTATAAGAACTGTCATGTATAGAAATTTACAATTTGTGACTAAATATGGTTGGTTGTAGTCTAACCCATATTGTCAAAATTTTATAAAATGTCATGATATGACAAAGGTGAACAACTATGGATTGGTTCATAAAACAAAATTCGAATGAAAAGCATGAAATTCGACCTGAGAAATGGTGAACGCATATGGGTCAGTTCACCTAATATCATTCAACAGAAAACATGAATCTAACATGAGTAAGGGTAAACGCCTATGGGTCGGTTTACCAATACAAAATCTGAACGGGCAAGGGTGAACGCCTATGGGTTGGTTCACTAAAACGAAAATTCGTAGAAAAGCACAATGGCAAGTCCTGTATCAACCTTTTACTTAGTCAAAAACTTTAAGAAAATGACTGATAAATGAAGAAAACTGACTATTACATGCATGAGAAGCATGAAAGATAACAACGCCAAAATCTGAGAAGTTCCTGGTAACTACCCACTAGTCACAGGTCAAGTTTTAGAGCCTACAGGTCGAACCTTGCGCTCTGATACCATAATTGTAACACCCCACTTGGAATAGTGGACCGTTACGTGTATTTATGGCGTGTCATCAAAGCATATAAGGTAAATGTCCTAAAACATTAACTGGCCATAAAGGAAATACTAGAATCAAACATCAGTAATCCATTCATAAGCTCAAAACATGAAAGTAAAATACTGAAAGAAAGGACTAAACAATATCCAACAGGCAAATATGTGTATGAAGTGCATAAAGTAGAGAAGTCTGGATAGCTTCCATCCAATGCACGTACTCTCAGAATCCTAAGAGCGTCCTGGTGTACCTGCCGTTGAAACATGAAAGGAACTACGGCTGAGCATAACGCTTAGTGAACGGATATAATAGCATGATAAGTAATACTGGAATAAGATAGGTGACAAACACTGAAGCTGTAAGATTGATATATAGAATGCAGCGGGAACTGTGTAAGTTCTGAAAGTTCTTATTTATAAATAGTAAAACTTCATTATAATTGTTGAATCTGAAAACATGCTTTTACTGTATTTTAATTGCCAAGAGCTTATATAGGTCATGTGCTATAACAACTGTTGCATGAATAAATAGAGGGGTGACCTCATCACGCTGTAGAGGGGTGACCTCTAAATAATGTCTTGGGTGGAGGGATCAACTCCAATGTGAAGGATGTAGAGCACACACCACATTCACCTGATAAGTTGTAAACTGATAACCTAGGATGTACCCATACGCCCCGCTGATAATACTGACAAAATGGCCAAGCTGAAATAAATGGGACGCTGCGAGAAATCACTCCCCTGTAGAGGAGTCATGACACTGGTGCCTCAAGTGTCATGGTTACGGTACCTCTGTAACTAGTATATAACTGGTCATGCTTGTGTATAAAGCTCAGGTAATTTAACGTATTTATTAAGATGATTATTGTAAAGTTCATAATATATACTGGGGAAAATATTTGGCTGTAGACGGAAAATCCTAATCATGCATAGGAATGGAAGTCCTTACTGAAGGACGGAAAATCCTGTACCTCGTGTCCAGTAATGAATTGAGAATGAAAGCTGAAGGATCTACTCTGACTTCACGTATACTACATACATAAGGGACGTGAATGAGTTGTCTGATTACTGTGTACTTTTACTGAGTCTTACTGTTCTTAACTTGCTTTATATGTTCTTGTATTGTTTTACTGTTTGTGTAAAATTTGATAAATCTGACTGTTTCTTGTATTTCTGATTAATGTATTTCATGTGTTCATGTGTTATTATACTTGTTGTAACGTAATAAGTAACTTTCTAAAAAAATAGCAGGTTTCCAAAAATAGAAAGTTTCCATATTTAGTAATAAGCTTTGATTAATAAGTCCAAAATATAAGCTAGAGCTTAATAGTCATAAAATATAAGTCATGTTTTGAATAATTCAAATATTAATAAAATCTATCTTGATAAGCCCTTTTTACTGAGTCGTGGAATAATAAGCTAAATTAATTAAGCCGTGATTAATTTTACCAATAATTAAATACGTTAATTATTTTATAAGCCCGACTCAAATAAGCCAAAATAAACAAATCTGAACTTAATAATCTAATATTAAATAAGCTAAAAAAATTAATAAGCCAATATTAAATAAGTCTAACCTTATTAAGCCAATTTAAATAAGCCGGACATAACGATGTACCCGACCCACTGTTTAACCTTCGTCATTTTTCTCATTCTATATTTGTTATGCAAAATAATACATTCCACCACACGGATGGTTTATGTATTTTTTTATAGCAATTGTTGCCTCGACGATTGTGCAAGTCACTATATTTAATTCTTTTTGTCACCTTTGCCAATTGATATCACCCCTACGTGTATATATCTTTGCGCCTCTTTTTTTTTCTTTCTTTCCTTTGGAACAAACGGCAGCTGTGTCTCCCCTTTTGTCGTCTCTTGTTTTTTATTTCATGACCGGCGGCACTTCCACACCCTCTAGGGTTTTATTTATTTTTTTACAACTTGTAAATGAAGTGAAAGTGATCCCCTAAGATTGTTAAATTGTTATTGGGCCGGGCCTCTGACCCTTCTTGTTTCTTTCTTTAATAACCGGCCAAACAGCCTCATTTTATAATATTTTCGCTTTCGTGTTTTACTAGTTCTCGCGTATTAATTATTCGTGACTTGAGTTCGTGTTTACTTGTGACATAATTTATTGATTAAACGTGAATACTTGTCGTGTTCATTAAATATTCTTGAATGCTTGTCATGAATTAATTAATTAAAAGTTTTTTTTATTTAATCTGTTATTTCTTGTAATTAATATTTCATGGGTTTTAAAACGGGTTTTACAAAGTGTTACTCTCTCATCGTCATTAGGCAGCTCAGGGTAATCTAAATCAAAAAAGTTTAAAAGATTTTTATCTTGATTAACACTAGGAACATTGGACTCATCATGCTTGTTTTTAGAGACAGAATCCTTAAAAGGAAAAATAGACTCAAAGAAACTAACATCTCTAGAGACCAAAAATTGATTTCTATCAAGACTAAAAAGCTTGTAGCCCTTTTGAGAGTTAGAGTAACCCATCATAACACATTTTTCATATCTATTAGACAATTTATCATGACTATTAAAATAGTAGCAAAGAACAAATAGCCAAACATTATGATAAGAGTGAGATTAGGACAAGTATTATAAATCATTTCATAAGGGGACTTTTCATTTAACACAGAAGAAGGTAATCTGTTAATGAGAAAGGTAGCAGTTAGAATACATTCACACCAATACTTCAAAGGAATTCCCCCCTGAAGCATAAGACACCTAGCAACATTTAAAAGGTGTCTATGTTTCCTTTCAGCCACCCCATTTTGTTGTGGGTTATATGCACAAGAAGTTTGATGAAGAATGCCATTGTCATTACAAAACTTGTTAAAAGTTTGTTAGCAAACTCAGTACCATTATCACTTCTAAAGACTTTAATGTTCCTTTTAAACTGATTTTTAATCATTTTATAAAAAAAACATCAATAAAAGTGACAACTTCATCCTTGGACTTAATGAGATATACCCAAACAGCTATGGTAAAGTCATCCACAATAGTTAGAAAGTATCTATGGCCAGTATGACTTGTCACCTTATAAGGTCCCCATAAATCAAAGTGAACAGTGTCCCCTAAAAACTTGGTTTTATGGTCACTTAGAGGGAATGGTTTTATGGTCTGCTTAGCTCTTTGACACACTTCACAGTAATCATATTTATCATGTTTATTAATCTTTAAAGTATCCTTTAAGGTGTCAAGGGCAGGGTCTGTAGGGTTGCCAAGCCTGCAGTGCCAGTCATAGTAAGACAGAGAGCAGACAGTAACAGTTTGAGTAGAATTACTCTTAATACCTTTAGTATCTAAGTAGTATAAACCACCACACTAATTAACAATCCCTAGAATGTTTCTCAGATTCAAATCCTAATTCAGAAATAGACATTTATTCTCATCAAACACAACAAAGATTTTATTATCCTTAGCTAATTTATGAACAGATATCAAAGTAACACAATACTCAGGTATAACCAACACATCATACAAGACAAGACCATTTCCCAACTTAAGGTTTCCAATTTTAGATATGAAAGCTTCAGTACCATTAGGATGACTAACTTTAATTTTGAGATGAGATATGTCAAACACACTATCTAATTCTTTTTCATTGCTTGTCATATGTTGGTTTGCCCCAGAGTCTACAACCTTCCCATGCTTAGTTACTTTAGAATGAATATTAGAAAAAAAAATTCCAAAGTTATCATTGAAAACTTTACTAGAATTAAGATATGTACCTGCCATATTGGCTTGCACACCATTTTCAGAACCAATATTTTCTATTATTAGAGAGAGTAAAGTAGAAAGTTGTTCATCAGAAAACACAGAATTGGAGTTAGTGCCCATAGAGTTGTTAGAAACATTTTTCCCTTTAAAGTTTTGACCAGGTTTCTTCTTTCCAAAATCAGCAGGGAATCCAATGAGTTTAAAACATCTATCAATAGTATGCCCATTGTACCCCCCAATTTTCACATACCACTTCAGAGTTCACACTAGGTCTATAAGTATTAGGTCTATTAGCCATGTTGGGTCTAGGGTTGCTACTATAGTTAGGTATAAAGCCACCAGAGTTGAAACTCTGGTTTCTTTGAACCATATTTTTGGTGGGCCCATTTGAAAAGAAAGCAGATGTCTGATTCCTTTAAGAGGAACCAGACAAGTTTCCAGAAGAAACTCTGTGAGACTCCTCACTAGAGATGATAGCATAAGCACCTTTAACATTTGTTAAAACTTCTCTAGAGAGAATAGAGCTTCTAATGGCCATATAAGAGTCATCAAGTCCCATTAAGAATTGCATTAATTTCAGCAACTTGTTATGATTCTTAAATTCATTAGTAGTAGTACACATACAATTAGGAAGTTCAACCATAGCATCATACTGTTTCTACAAAGCATACAAACCATGATAATAATCAGACAAATTAGATCCATTTTGCTTTAAAGTATTAATCTTATGATGAAGATTAAATATTACAGACCCATCAACTTTATGATAGGTTTCTCTTAAATCATTCCAAACACAGCATTGACTATGTCCCATTGTTTTCCGAAAACATCATTAGTTAAGGATTTTCTACAAAAACCATTATTCGATTTTATAATATCTTTAACAAAAACAGGAATCAAGAATGATTCAACCAACCTCCCCTTTTATTTTTATTAAACTGCGTTAGGCTATCACTTCAAATGTGATACCTAGCTTTTTGATCGTACTTACAAACAGAAAGAATGAAAGAACAAATGTGTATCAATGATCTTACAAGCAAGATCAATATACACCAACAATCTCAACAAGATAATAACAGAACTCAAGAACCAACAATGGCAGACTAAACAAGAGAGATGATAACAGCTTATCTAACCCTAACTATGTGAAGACGATAAATATATAGCCAAGTCGTTGAGCCAACTTCCACTTTCTAAAACTTGACACTTAACACCCCTGCACTATGAAGAAAATAGAAAAACAAAACCAAACTATAAAACAAGAAATATATAAAAGGAAAAATTTACCTTTCTTACCCTTTGACTTTGATAAACTTCAAAAACCAACTTATACTTTTAATACCCCCTCTTAAGTTGATTTATGGTATAAGTCAATAAGTTTCAGCTTATCACAAAACCACTTATGATCTTTGATAGATAATCCTTTGGTAAACAAATCAGAAATATTATCTTCAGATTTGATCTTACAAGTTTTGATCAAAAGTGCAGATACTTTTTCTCTTAGGAAATATAAATCAATTTTAAAGTGTTTTGTTCTCTCATGAAATACAGGATTGGCTGCAATTTGAATTGCAGAACTACTGTCACAGCTGATTGGTGCAGGTAAAGTAATATCCACCTTAAGATCTTTCATGATCTTAAGTATCCACATGATTTTACAAGTAACACTGTTCATAGCTCTATATTCAGCTTCAGCTGAAGATTTAGCTATAACAGATTGTTTCTTACTTTTCCAAGACACTAGATTATCTCCCAGATATACAGTATATCCAGTAACAGACTTTCTAGTGATCTTACACTTAGCCCAATCTGCATCTACAAAAGCATTAAGATTCAGATTGTTATGTTTCTCAAAAGATATATCAGTTCCAGGAGAATTTTTAAGATATCTAAGCACATGAAAAGCCAGTTTAAGATGAGATTTATAAGGTGCATGCATAAACTGACTTAAACAGTGAACAATATAAGCAATATCTAGTCTAGTCAAAGTTAGATATATCAATTTGCCAACAATCTTTTGATAACATGTTCTATTATCAAGAATAGTATCAACCTCACTTTCAACAAGATTTTTCTTTTTCTTAGAAGGATCTGGTATAGGAGCTTTAGTTGGCTTGCAAGCCAACATCCCATACTCAGACAGTAATTCAAGACAGTATTTTCTTTGGTTAAGACATAACCCTGAGTCTGTATCAAGTACTTCAATGCCTAAAAATATTTAAGTTTTCCAAGATCTTTTATTTTAAATTTAGAACTCAAATATTCTTTAAAGTCATTAATAATACTTTCATTGTTCCCTGTTATAATAATATCATCAACATAAACTAACAGGGCAACAAATGACTCATTCTCAGTCTTAGTAAACAAAGAAACATCACTTTTACTTTGACAAAATCCATTTTCAGTTAAATCACTTGTCAATTTTTCATTCCATTTTCTGGGTGCTTGCTTTAACCCATAAAGACTTAGTCAGCTTACACACCTTGTTAGAGTTAGAACCATATCCTTCAGGAAGATTCATATAAATTTCTTCATCTAAATCTCCATATAGAAAGGCATTATTAACATCTAACTGATAAACAGGCCAATTATTGTGGACAACAACAGAAAGAAGACATCTAACAGTCACAATTTTCACAACTGGAGAAAATGTTTCTTCATAGTCTATACCTTCTTTCTGACTAAATCCTTTAGCAACAACCCTAGCTTTAAATCTCTCAACATCACCACTAGACTTGTATTTCACTTTCCACAACCATTTACAAGCAACTGGTTTCCTACCAAGAGGTAAGTCAACTATAACCCAAGTGTTATTTCTATTAAGGGCTTCCATATCTTCATTCATTGCCTCAACCCATCTAGGGTCTTTGGCAGCCTCATCATAAGATTTAGGCTCATGAATTTTATTCAAGTTATTAGAAAACATAAAGTTATGCATAGACAAACTAGTATAGCTCACCACAGTATTAATATCATACTTAACTCTTTTATCAAACATATAGTTATCAAACTTAGCAGGAACTTTGTGTTGTCTAGTTGACCTCCTTAGCTCAGATCTCTCTGGATTATTTTGAAATAATTGATTAAACTCTATAAACTCTTCACCCTCAGACTCATAATCATCATCATTTAGGGAAACATTTTGGTCTATAGGACTAGCCTCACTACTGCCTAGACCACTCTGGTTTCCAACACTAGGATCCTTATTATCCATAGAGTCTGACCCCTGAGAGTGACTGGTAACAATGGTAGAAGTGTCAGTGGACACTTTATCAGCTAAGTCAGACCTCTTAGAAATGCTACCTCTATTTTCTAAGCTTACATCTCTCAATTCATCATAGGGATCATCAGACTTGTCTACTACCAGGTCAAAGATATTTAAACTATTTGTACCTTGTTCTTCAAAAATTAAATGACCTTTGCAAACATTATTTTTGAAAGGAAAGACAGTTTCATAAAATTTAACATCCATAGAAAATAACACAGTTTTGGACTCAAGACTAAAAAGTTTATACCCTTTTTTAGTAAAAGAATAACCAATAAAAACATATTTTTCAGACCTAGCAGCAAACTTATCCATATTATTAAGCACAGTCCTAAAGCATAAACAACCAAAAGATTTCAAATGAGAGATATTAGGTTTTATTTTATATATCATTTCATAAGGACTTTTTCTAGAGAGAACAGAGCTAGGAATCCTGTTAATAAGATAAACAGCAGTAAGAACACATTCAAGCCACATATTCAAAGGTAATCCCCCCCCCCCAAACATAAGGGCTCTAGCAACATTAAGTAAGTGCCTATGTTTCCTTTCTGCTATACCATTCTGTTGTGGTGTATATACACAAGTAGTTTGATGAACAATCCCTTTAGTTTGAACAAACTCTTCAAATTTATGATTAATAAATTCAGAACCATTATCACTTCTGAATACTTTAATAGACATATCAAACTGAGTTTTTATCAAATTATAACATTCAACAATTTTATTAAACACTTCATCTTTTCTTTTAAGCATATACATCCACACAGTCCTAGTATAATCATCAACCACAGTAAGAAAAAATCTATATCCATCTCTAATTTTAACTTTATAAGAACCCCAAACATCTAAGTGAACAATATCACCCAAGGACTTGGTCTTATGTTCACTTAAGGGAAAAGGATCCCTTGTTTGTTTAGCCTTATGACAAACATCACAAGGTTGGACATTATAAGTAGAATCAATTTGAATACTATCTTTTAAAATGGCTAAGACTTGGTCAAAAGGATGACCAAGTCTGTTATGCCAAATGCACTTAGACAAACAACATGTAGTAATAGAGCTATTAATGAGTTTCCTACCTGAATCAAACAAATAAAGGCCATTGTTCTCACTACCAGTCCCCAGAAGGGACTTTTAAAGAGAATACTGAACAAAACATTTTGACTCAGTGAATGAAACAACAAATTTATCATCCTTGGCCAACTTATGAACAGATATAAGGCTAACCTTGTAGCCTTGAACAACCAACACATTTTTTAACATAATTTGATCAGAGAGTTTAAAATTCCCAACGTGTTTAACTTTTTCAATGGTTCCATTAGGATGTGACACAGATATGTTTAGCTTAGAAACATCTATTACATCATATAAATGATCTGTAGAAAAAGTCATATGTTGGGATGCTCCAGAATCAAAGATCCACCCAATATATGTACTATAAGTCTTATATTAGTGTTATAGTTAAAAAAATCTACAAGTAACAAAACTTGTGACATGATTAGACTCAAATCTAATACCTGCAGCACATGACTGCACATCACCAGCATCAGTCTTAGATCCAATTAAAGCCATAAGTCTATTAATCTGATCAGCAGTAAAGGGAAGAGAATTCCCAGATCCTTGACCAACATTATTACCATGAGAACTAGAAGCATTATTAGACACATTAGATCCTCCAGAGTTTCTTTTCTTGAAACCAGGAGGATAACCATTCAGCTCAAAACATCTATCTATGGTATGGCCATTCATATTGCAATGAGTACAAATAAACTTATTGTTGTTTCTATTAGAACCTCTGTTTTGATTATTTTGATTGTTTTGAGTACTTCTATTACCAGACCAATTATTAGGTTTAACCACAAAAGCAGAAGCAGTACTCTTATCATTAACAGTATGAACCAAATTATTCTTGTGGGATTCAACCCTAGAAAGAGTAGCAAAAGCAGATTTAACATCAGGCAAAGGGTCAGCAGTTAATAACTGACTCCTGACAACACTGAATGTGTCATCAAGACCCATAAGAAACTACATAAGCCTTATAAGAGCATTATGGCTCTTCATTTGAGGAGCACTATCACAACTACAAGAAGGAAGATTGACAAGGGAGTCAAACTGCCTCCATAAGCTATTGTAGTTATGATAATACTCAGACAAAGAAGATCCAGACTGAGTAAGCGAGCAGATTTTATAATGCAAATTATAGATAACAGACCCATCAATTTTATCATAAGTTTCTTTAAACTCATCCCATACATCTTTAGCATTTTTAGAAAAAAATTGTCCTTGATATAACTCAAAAGAGATACACCCAAGAATCCAAGATAACACTACTGCATTACATCTATCCCATTGATCAGAAAGAATCTCATCTTCTTTATCTTTTTCACAAGTGCCATCAATAAAACCCAATTTATTTTTAGTGTGCAAAACAAGCTTAAAAGCAGCAGCCCAAACTTTATAGTTTTCTGGTCTAGTAAGTTTAACACTTACAATAGGCTGCCCATTAGTATCAGTAGGGTGCAAGTAAAGTGGGTCATTAGTATATATAACTGTCTCAGTATTATCATCAGTATCAGTATCACTAACACCCTTGTCACCCCTATCACCCTTTTTGTCATCAGACATGATGACAAATCAAAACAATAACAACAAAAAAACACAACAAGAACCTCCTTGTACCTCCTTTACACACAACTACCAATAATCACACAAGAAAACTGAATCAAACTCCAATCACTATCTAAACCCTTTGACGCCTAAATCTCCCACTAAACAATCTAAAAACAACCTAAAAGATAAAGCACGAGAGGTGTTACAATGCACGCACAACAATAGGCTAACAAAATCCAAGATCCAAAGAGATCAAGAAGATCCCACCACAATCAGATAAAGCACAGTGGAAAAACAACCTGAAACGTTAGTTATAACAAATAACCAACAAACAAGAACAAACCCCCAAATTGAAGAGAAACCCTAATGTCTGAAATTTAGGGTTTCTTCAATTAAACTCACTAGGAGTGAAATTGAACCCAATTAAACAAACAAGAACCCAATTAAACCCAAAGGAACACCAGAACTCAGAAAACCCCCAAAAATTAAGAAACCCTAATTTTTTTTAGATTAATAAAATTCAATTAACCAGCAGCTAATTGAAACCCAGAGTTGAAAAAAGAGTTAAAAACAAGTATCAAGAACCATAGGCTCTGATACCATATTCGATTTTATAAGATCTTTAACAAAAACAGGAATCAAGAATGATTCAACCAACCTCCCCTTTTATTTTTATTAAACTGCGTTAGGCTATCACTTCAAATGTGATACCTATCTTTTTTATCGTACTTACAAACAGAAAGAATGAAAGAACAAATGTGTATCAATGATCTTACAAGCAAGATCAATATACACCAACAATCTGTACAAGATAATAACAGAACTCAAGAACCAACAATGGCGGACTAAACAAGAGAGATGATAACAGCTTATCTAACCCTAACTATGAGAAAACGATAAATATATAGCCAAGTCGTTGAGCCAGCTTCCACTTTCCAAAACTTGACACTTAACACCCCTACACTATAAAGAAAATAGAAAACTAAAACCAAACTATAAAACAAGAAATATATAAAAGGAAAAATTTACCTTTCTTACCCTTTGACTTTGATAAACTTCACAAACCAACTTATACGTTTAATAACCATTTATAAAACCAGTTTTATTCTTTCCTTCCAAAGCTAAAAGCATAGCATTAGACCAAATTTGATAGTTCTTGGTGCCTTTAAGTTTAACAAAAATCACAGTAAATATGGTAGTCATTTGGGTGAAGGTGCAAAGGGTCACTAATGGCAAGCTTACTAATCAAGGTGACAGATTCATCCCCAATCTGGTCACCTTGTTATTTAGTGTCTGTGTCACCATGAACACTAGTCATGGTGAGCAACACAGACACAAATCATAAAACCCAAAAAAGAACTTAATCAAAGTCACCAAGGTTCCCAGGCTTCCAAACCACTCAAGGGTGGTAGGTCAAGGGCAATACAAAGATTAAGGGTCCAGAAAAACAATATACCCCAAAACAGAACAAACAAATCAGCAAACCAACAAGAGAGTGTATAATAATTACAATAACCATCCAAGACCACGTATATGAAAACAAATAAGCAGATAATCAACAACCAAAAAAGGAGAGAGAGTATAGAGGTGTTACAGTGCATTCAACAAAAAGCACAATCGAACTGTTTCTTCTAGATTCACTTAGTCTAGAAGGAAACAGAACCTCCTCACCAAACCCTAATTTAAAAAAATTAGGGAAAGGTAAAATCACCAACAGATCTAAGCAATAGATCCAAGAACCAACTTCCCTGCAACAATAACAAGGTTAGGACATAGAATATATCAAAACCCGCAAAAAATTTGAAACCCTAAAAATAATTTTATGGCCGATTAAGAAGTAATTAGGTAGAAAAATTTCAGATCTAGCTTTCTTAATAGCAGATCTATCTAAAAAACATATCAATTTCAAAACCCCCAAAATATTATTGAAACCCTAAAAAAATTTCAACGATTTCAGAGCAACCAGGCTCTGATACCATGAAGAAAACCTTGATAAATTGTATATGAACAAGATAAATAACTCAGAATCAAAACCTTATATAATAAACGAGTTTAAAGATGAAAAGAAAAGAAAGATCACCACAGTTACACTGGTGTGATCATATTATTTAAATGATAATAGTTTTTACAAAGATAAAAGATCAAAAAATGACCTGGGTTACATGTTTTATAAAAGAGAGAGAAACACTCAAGAAAACACACAGATGAAAACCCAGACACAAACAAAGTGAGGAGCGTCTAAGGTTATATCAAAGTCAATAGAGCTGTTGTGGGCTTTGTAACATGGGCTTAGGCTTGAGCTAGTCATGGGCTGCGATCTTTCACACTTTGGCAGCTTGAGTCCTTCATGTTGCAGTCTTGTATCACCAGTAGTCCAAAGTCATAACTGAAACATTAAAACATCCACAATAAGTCCTTGAAAGGTTAAGGGGGTATCGGATTAGGTCCATAGTTTTAACATGATCATTAAGGATGTTCTTGAAAAGGTCGTTGCTATGTGATACATTTTAAGTTCGAGTTTTTCCTTATGGTGAGGAGGTTGTTACTATATCCAAGGGGTCTTAAATTCAAGTATCCTTGATGAGGATTTTCATTCAAAATGGAAATTTAGTGAGTTTTATCTTATAAATTCGTTGATACAATATTAACAGAATTATCATTTTAAATAAATATTGTAAAATTATACTAACTCGTCGTTTTAAAAATATATATATATAATCTTTCTAGATCAATGATTTAAGTTTAATCATATATAGGGATGCAAACAAACTGAACGTTCAGTGAACATTTCATGAACCGTTCGATAAAAAATTTGTTTATGTATGTACTTATTAAATGAACGAACATGAACATTATTTTACGTTCATTTAGTTAAATGAACAAAAGTCATGTTCATTCGTTTATGTTCGTGAACGTTCGATTATGCGTCCGTTAATGTTCGTTTATTTGTTTATTTCGTATAACATATCTTTTAATAGTATACTTTTAAAATTGACATGTTTAAACAAAACAGCACATGTGAAACAAAAAGAGTATACCTAATCTTATGAATTTTGTGTCTTTTTCTTACGTTCATTTATGTTCGATCGTTTATGTTCGTTTAAGATTCGTTTAATTTCTTAGTAAACGAACATAAACGAACATGAACAAATCATTTTCTTAATAAACGAACATGAACAAGAAAATCCGTTCGTTTAAGGGATCGTGTTCGTTTATTTGTCCGGTTAAAATTAAATGAAAGAATATAAACAAGGTCCCGTTCATATTCGTCCGGTTCGTTTACAGCCGTAATCATATACTCCACTATTGACTTTTGGAATCAATCTTTTTCAACTTTAACTTAAAAATTTTTTTTTGTTAGGTAATACTTAATGAAAATTATATCAACAAAAATACATTTAAAACATAATTTATTTATATATTTTTTTTAGAACGGCAAATGTTAGTGGTTAGTGGGTCGAGTCGTGCAATGACATCCAAGCGGTAGAACGTCTTCTTCGAACCCTCGCCTAGTTACGTTAAACTCCTTATCCGCTTCGCTTGAAATGGCCCTTGGCAGGTTTTAAACCCAAGACCTTTAGGAAACCTCCCCAAAGAAACCATTTAGTGAAACTTTGGTGACCAACTGAGCTAAGCCAGTTTGTTACATAACATAAACAAATTAATTAAATTAAAGTTAAACTCAAAATAAAATAACTTAAAAAGTTAACAATTACTAACATTTATTTAAAGATGGAGAGAAAAAGTTCTACATAGACCATTTGTTTAGCATAGACCTAATCAATCAATCACAACCATCTATTTTTTTCATCTAACAACAAAAATATATTTTTTAAAAATTCAATATCTCACAAACCGTTAATCGTTACGCAAAACGAAACATACCATCGTGACGAGAATTAAATCATCTTTCAAACGAGGGGCACATGTATATACTTTCGACAAACTTTTTTTCGACTTTTTTTCTTAAGTCACGTCTGAGAGAATCATATATGATTCGTCACGAAACATATATGATTCGTCACGAAACATATATGATTCGTCACGAAACATATATGATTTTCAGAAAATCATATATGATTCATATCACGAATCATATATGATTTTCTGAAAATCATATATGATTCGTGACGAATCATATATGATTCGTGACGAATCATATATGATTCTCTCAGACGTGACTTAAGAAAAAAAGTCGAAAAAAAAATTCGTCGAAAGTATATACATGCGCCCCTCGATAGAAAAATGATTTAATTTTCGTTGCAATGGTGTATTTTTTGTCATTTGACGATTTACCGTTTGTGAGTTATTTAACTTTTAAGAAAAATGTGGAAAGTTAATTTGAATGAATGTGATTGGTTGATATGGTCTATGCTAAAAAGAAGGTCTATGTTGATCTCAACTCAAAGATAGAAAGTACAACTTTTTTTTAAATTTAAACTCAAAATAAAATAACTTAAGACATATTTAAAGATGGAGAGTACAACTTAAGACATATTTAATGACATGAAAGATACAGTTTGACTTTTATGTCAACTCAAAAAAAAGAAAAAATACGTGCAGTTTAACTTTCCCTCTACCACACTTTTCCTATATGTACCACAACTTCCCTTTTGTCTTTCTAGTAGAAAAAGTAAACTGAACCTTTGACTAACTCCACCATTTTCATTTGACCAAAAACCAAAATCAAAAGTTTGACATTTTCGATATTTTATTGATTTTATCTATTCAAGAAAGCATTTGCTGATGTGGGTATTTTGTATTTCTTTATTTGATTGAGTAGTTTATGAGAATTTTATGTTTTTCTAAATTTGACCCGGTTTGCCAAAATGGGTTTGACTTTTTATGAGGTCTTCATTTGGTTTGTTTTTGGGTTATGTAATCTGTCAAGGGTTTATGGAACTGAAGGTATGTACTTTTTTCTATGTTTTCAAATGTGTTGCTGATTAGTTAAAAAATTTCAAATATTTCTAATTATAGAAAGTCACTTAAAGTATTATTAGCTTATAATGACTTAAAACTGGAATTTAAGCTGATAAAAGATGCTTTAGGAAGAATAAGCTGTGATGGTGAGAAATGTACTTAGGAATAGCATAAATATACTTTTTAAGAAAATTATGATGATTTGTTGCATTTAAGATGAACCCGTGATCATCACGGATTTGTATGTTTACGTTTAGGTGTGACTTGAATGCCTTAAGAGCACAGGGTGCGGTAGAGGTGATGCCATAGCCAAAAGTGGTGTCATAGCCAAAAAAGTGGTGTCACGTAGGCTATGGCACGAGAATGCTATGACACCACATTTGGTGAGGTTGTGATAAGCCGTGTGAAAAGTGGTGTCATAGGACTAAAAAATGGTTTGATGGGTCCACGTATACTCCACTTTAATAATTAAAAAAAATCACAACGCCAACATTTGTTAGCACGAGACTGGGATATGGTGCGCCATTGTTTTTCTGGGCTGGTAAGCCATGGCGCTACCATACCAAGTGCTCTAAGGATTTCATGATATTTTTATTCTTGATCTGACTCAAATTTTAAGCGTGTTGTTGATAAGTTGCTGAAATTATCGTTTCAAAACATTAGAATTTAAGGTTTTTAAGATGACCATATACTCGATTTATAATCTAGTGATTATGTTTAACACTGTAGGTGATTATAAAGATTAAAAAAGCTAAATTAAAATATCGATGTGTTTTGCTGTATAGCTTTAGTAGTTCAATATTTTTAGGATTGACCCTTATTCAAATTCTTATGTGTGAGACCAGTTGAGACATTGATTAACTTTAGCAAACAATTAGAAGATCCTAATGGTGTATTCACAAGCTGGGACAATTCCCTCGTGAGTCCATGTACATGGTTTCATATTACTTGCGACACTGCAACTAACCTTGTGACTCGCCTGTAAGCTTATCAACCTTTTTCATCACAAAACTTAACTTGTTTTGCCCTTCTATTTGAAGTTATCTGACGATGAAATATGTGTTCGGGTGTTTGTTATAATGCAGTGATCTTGGAAACTCGAATTTGACTGGTCAACTGGTTCCACAACTTGGTGAACTCACAAAGTTAGAGTACTTGTAAGTGGTTATTATTGCCGAAAGAATTTGCTAACTCTATGGCATGTTTGATTCATTTTGTGACTTTTCGTGTCACGCAGCCCTCTTTATGCTTCAATATGATATGTACTATAATAGAATAAGTTTTACTGTTGTTATAATGTGATTAATATGGTGTTCTTATTAAAATGATGTATTTTTTGGGACAGTGAGCTTTACAGTAATAACTTCAGCGGGGGAATTCCTCCTGAGCTTGGGAACTTAACGAATTTAAAAAGCTTGGATCTATACTTGAACCGGTTAGATGGTGACATTCCTGACACACTCGGCAACCTAAAGAAACTTAATTTCCTGTATGGTTTAACATAATTTAGATTCTCAAATATGATAACTATCTCAGGAATCACAAGGTTTGTTCTATTCTGTTTGTGCAAGGATAGGCGTCTTAACAACAACAGTTTGACAGGAACTATTCCGATTTCATTAACCACCATAGAAAACCTGCAAGTTCTGTGAGTATTGACCCAATTTTACTTATCTGATTTATAAATTAAGAGATGACACAAATAATGCAGTCACTTACGCATGGGTCAATGAGTCATTTTTTTTTAATCTCTAAAGTAAAAGAGTCAAACGGATCGAAATCATTAATATAAAGAACTATATAACTTTTAAAACTGTTATTAACCTACTAGCGCTTTTTTTAGATATGAACATTTGTTCTGGTCAACCCAACTTGAGAAAATTACCCGTTTGACCTGTTACCTTTCCCGACCTGCCTCATGTGACACTTCTAAGTTTCATGCATTGATAACCATCGAACTGAAGGTTAAAATAATACCGGTTTGTTTCTATGAAGTGATCTATCGACAAACCTTTTGAGGGGAACTGTTCCTGTTAATGGGTCGTTTTCGGCTTTTACACCCATCAGGTATGTACTTATGTTATTCATAAAAATACCTGACATATTCATGATGTTGACTGCAAGAGTACTTTTTCAGTTTTGCAAATAATCGAGAATTGATACCTCCTTCCATTCCTCCTCAATCTCCAGCTCCACCTAATACCGAGTCTTCTTCAGGTATTCAAATAGTATACTTTCTGGTAATTGTATCACATATAAATATATAATACGAGCGCGGGATGATTTGCATTGCTTTTTACCAAACCAGATGGACAGTTTATGTGCTATGCTCTGGAATTTTGATCTTAGGCAAAAGCATTCTATGTCAACCTGTTTTGACCCAAACGTGTTTAACAGTTACCACTTACCCGGCCCACCTATTTCACCATCTATCTAATTGTGCAAGCAACTATGATTTCAGTCGGAAACAGTGCTACCGGAGCTATTGCTGGAGGAGTTGCTGCTGGTGCTGCTCTCATTTTTGCTGGTCCTGCAATTGCATTTATATTGTGGCGGCGTAGAAAACCACAAGATCATTTCTTTGATGTACCCGGTTAGTAAATTTAACTAAAGAATCACTAAAAATTTCTTTTTCCTAGTTTGTTTTATTTGTTTCGGTAACCTTTTTTTCTAATAATATTATAAATGAAATAGAAAGTTCTAATCAGAAAATCAGATTCATTTCGCCTCATCGAATACCTTGATTTGCAGCTGAAGAGGACCCTGAAGTTCATATAGGACAACTGAAGAGGTTTTCGTTACGTGAACTCCAAGTTGCAACCGATAGTTTTAGCAACAAAAACATTCTTGGACGAGGTGGATTTGGTAAAGTTTATAAAGGGCGGTTAACCGATGGGTCACTGGTGGCTGTAAAAAGACTCAAAGAGGAGCGTAGTCAAGGAGGTGAATTGCAATTTCAGACTGAAGTTGAAATGATTAGCATGGCAGTGCATAGAAATCTACTTCGGTTAAAAGGATTTTGTATGACACCAACTGAACGATTGCTTGTGTATCCCTACATGGCCAGCGGCAGTCTTGCTTCTTGTTTACGAGGTATTCTTTTATGCCATCTAATGCTCAATTACTCTTGAAGAACATATGTTACATGTTTAATTTATTTTCTTCAGTTTAGTCCCATGAGTGTTTGGATATGTGTTTTTGGATCAAATATGATGACTTGATATCATAATTACTACAAACTCACGATAAAACATATATCTCGTCAGATATATAGGGCCTATTATGCTGATAAGCAGTTTACCCGACCACTCAAAACAGATTATCGACATAACACATAAGCAGATAAGAGTCAAATAGATAATTCCAAACACAGATTGTCTTGTTATATCCATTTTCATATCCAAATACTCCTATTACAGTTGATTAATTTACTTGAATATGATAATCATCTTCAAAAGGTACATCCTAATACCCCATTAGGCTGATAACTTTTATACAGCTAATCGATAAGTAAATGCAGATCGGCCTGCTACACAAGCTGCACTAGTTTGGCCAGCAAGAAAACGAATCGCGTTGGGATCCGCAAGAGGCCTTGCATATTTACACGAACATTGTGACCCTAAGATCATTCATCGTGACGTGAAAGCTGCAAATATATTGTTGGATGAGGAGTTTGAAGCAGTTGTGGGAGATTTTGGGTTGGCTAAGCTTATGGACTACAAGGATACTCATGTTACAACAGCTGTTCGTGGCACCATTGGACACATAGCTCCCGAGTATCTGTCCACTGGTAAATCTTCAGAAAAAACCGATGTTTTTGGGTATGGTGTGATGCTTTTGGAACTGATCACTGGCCAACGGGCTTTTGATCTTGCTCGCCTTGCTAATGATGATGAAGTCATGTTGCTCGACTGGGTAAGAATCCTATAACTTGTGCTTCCCAAAACCATGCAGAAAAAAGGGTAAATTCTGTACATGTCGAAACAGTTTAGGCCATGATGACTTGAAATACAAGTTTTGTCAAAAAGTATTTCATTTATTAAAATACAAGTATTCTAGTTTACATAAACTGGCTTACAATGTTTTTAGCCATCAAAAATAAACTTTGGGGCTTTGGGCAACTTTTAAGCCATTTAACCCACTTTCCTTATTAGCTAATTCTTTGATTTGACCCGTTTGACACGTAAATATTATATATAACTCATATTTCAACTTGTTTTCATCTAACTTTTTTTTACTTATTTCAATATTCAAAGGTGAAAGGACTATTGAGGGATAAGAAGCTCGAGACACTAGTCGATGCGGATTTAGAGGGTAATTATGTGGACGAAGAAGTGGAACAGCTGATACAAGTAGCTCTGTTGTGCACACAAGGCACAGCATTGGAACGGCCCAGAATGGCAGATGTTGTCAGAATGCTTGAAGGCGAAGGTTTAGCTAAAAGGTGGGAAGAGTGGCAGAAAGAGGAGATGTTGCGAAAAGAAGTCAACCAATCACATAATATCAACCCCGAATGGTTTATTCCAGATTCAACTTATAATCTTAGTGCAGAACAAGTGTCGGGTCCCAGATAATCGTAGAAAATAACATTGTGTGCATAGGGTTTTGTTGTTTATAAGGTGTTAGGTTACGTGATATAGTTGGAAGTTGCTTTTCAAGCGGCAATATATGTGGAAATAAACATGTAAAGAAGATACTGATATATGTTAATCGATTAATATCAAAGGATCAATATCCTACTGATTCAGTGACTGTTTCTTTTTCATGTTGCGAATGTGTTATATATCTGAATGAAGCTAAAGATCCTACAAGTTTAAGGAGATATGGCATTTTGATTTAAGTATGAAAGAAAGCTTGTTCGGGTATGACCTTGTTCCTTACTCGGAGATGGTTACAACTACAAACTGCTAGTAAATTTGTAGAAACTGTATTCCTGAAATAGCATGCTGGTATTATGTATAAATACGGTTTGTAATTTTAGCGTATTCTGTAAGTTATTAATCCAATTGTTAATACTACCTTTTTTTCCAGAAAGTGACGGGAATAGATCGCCTCACCTCATACACTACTTTCGTTGTCCCTACAGCCAGTTGTCTTTTTAGAAGAAAAAATAGAACCATTGACTAGACAGACTTGCCCCAGCCATACTCCATGCAGATTAGCATACACCTAATAGTATGAGACTCAAAGGAAATTGCTTCGCAAGTACCGTGTTCAAGACTTGGTTGACTTGGACTTTATGTTTGTTTTTTTAATCTTATAGAGTAACGATGAGGATTCTGTGCTTTTAGTTTGCTGAAATGGGTCTGACCCTTTATTTGATTCACGTTTGGTTTATTTTTGGCTTGTATAATTTTTCAAACGTGTACGGGAATGATGAAGGTGTGTCTTATTCCTAGTTTTAATGGTATATCCTGTCATTTGTCATGAAATCTATGATGGTTTGTAATAAATCTTCCATTGATTTTGTTCTGCTAATTCAATGAAATTTGTATGTCCGATACAGGTGATGCATTAAATGCCTTTAAGATACGATTAACTGATCCTACCAGTGTTTTGCAAAGTTGGGATGCGACCCTTGTTACTCCATGCACTTGGTTTCATGTTACTTGCAACAGTGAGAATAGTGTTACTCGGGTGTAAGTTTCTTGACGTGTTTCAACAAAACATAGAAGTCCAACTTTATTTGCATCCGATATTCCGATGGTGTTAAGTGTAGTCATGTATTGATTTTTGTCTGTTACAGTGATCTTGGAAGTGCGCAGTTGTCTGGTCAACTGGCCCCAGAGCTTGGTAAACTTGGGAACTTGCAGTATCTGTAAGTTTTGCTTATTGCCTACGAAAATTTGCATATTTAGGTAATATGCGTGAATGTCTGATATATTTGTTAGTTAGGATCCTGCCTTTGCACTGTAACATCATATTATGAATAAAATATGATATTTTGTGTGTTCTATATGTTACTTTGCTCGGGAGTATATGGTCAACCGTCTCTGTTATGCTCAAATTTTACTAAGTGTTTTATTTGGATGTCTTCGTACTGTTACTAATTCTGAAATATGTTCCGGGGCAGGGAGCTTTACGGTAATAACATTAATGGAAGTCTTCCTAATGAGCTAGGGGACTTAACCAATTTGGTGAGCTTGGATCTTTACCAGAACCAGTTAGATGGTGGTATTCCAGAAACATATGGCAAGCTTCAGAAACTACGTTTCCTGTACGACTAAATTTCACTCAGATTCTTCATATTAGATTCTTAAATCATTAATCTCTAGAGAATCACATTTTTTGTTTCTGTGGTGTTACAATAGCCGTCTCAATAACAACAGTTTGATGGGAAGTATTCCGTTATCTTTAACTACTCTAAATTCACTACAAATTCTGTAAGTACAAAAATTTGGTCCAACTGTACTTATTCTCATGTTTAGAATGACGTTGCTGAAAAAGTTCAGTTTCTTTCTATCACAGTGATCTATCATCTAACAATTTCGGAGGACTTGTCCCTGTCAACGGCGCATTTTCTAATTTCACAAACCTCAGGTTCCCTTTTAGTTGTATATATATACAATCTTCCATACATGATGCCTTCATGATATTGACTGAATACTTTCGCTCTTCCAGTTTCCAAAACAATCCCAACTTGACATATACTCCACCTGTTACACGAGCTCTGCCACCTAATACGCAACCTCCTCCTGGTATTTTACATTCGTCTGTTTTCTTAATTTCATTACTTTCAATTAATCTAGTAATACCTAAGTGATTGTTTATTCCCGCTAAAACTAAAACTCCTTTTTGACAGATATTTAACTTAAAGCCTATGATTGAAATCTCTTATCAAATAAAGTATTTTTTTTCAAACATTAAACTGTCATCATCAGCCAGCAAAGGGGCGCCCACTGGAGTTATTGCTGGAGGAGCTGCTGCTGGAGCTGCTCTCCTTTTCGCCGGTCCCGCTATTGCACTTATTTGGCTCCGGCGAAGAAAACCGCAAGATAGCTTCTTTGATGTACCTGGTTAGTAAATTACCAAGATAAATGCCTGATTTGGTCAATGTCATGTTTCCACTTATGTATGTATTTGATATTTGCAGCTGAGGAGGATCCTGCAGTTCATCTAGGACAACTAAAGAGATATTCTCTACGTGAACTACTAGTTGCAACTGATCAATTTAGTAACAACAACATTCTTGGACGAGGTGGATTTGGTAATGTTTACAAAGGACGGTTAGCCGATGGTCGTCTGGTGGCAGTAAAAAGACTCAAAGAGGAGCGTAGTCAAGGTGCCGGCGAGTTGCAGTTTCAAACCGAGGTTGAACTAATCAGTATGGCGGTGCATAGGAATTTACTTAAGTTGCAAGGGTTCTGCATGACACCCACTGAGCGATTGCTTGTTTATCCGTACATGGCTAACGGCAGTGTTGCATCATGTCTAAGAGGTATTCGTACACTTTGACTTTTATAGTTTTTGAACAAATGAATATGTAACTCTAGGGATCATGTGCTTAATACAAATGACTGAAGCGTGTAACTATAAATATGTAGATCAACGTAATACAAAAACTGTACTTGATTGGCCAAGAAGGGAACAAATCGCCCTTGGGTCTGCAAGGGGTCTTTCTTATTTGCATGATCATTGTGACCCTAAGATCATTCACCGTGATGTGAAAGCTGCAAATATACTTTTGGATGAGGAGTTTGAAGCAGTAGTTGGAGATTTTGGGTTGGCTAGACTCATGGACTACAAAGATACTCATGTTACAACAGGTGTTCGTGGTACCATTGGACATATCCCACCCGAGTATCTGTCCACCGGAAGATCGTCAGAAAAAACTGATGTTTTTGGGTATGGCATGATGCTTCTGGAACTCATCACCGGTCAGCGGGCATATGATCTCGCTCGCCTTGAAAAAGATAATGATGTCATGTTACTTGATTGGGTAAGTATCCTCTAATTATAGCATTTGTATACCAGATATGAACCAAGCTATTGATCATACTAAAATTGGTCCGGCCTTCACAGTTGTGTTATATCCTGCTTATTTTCTTATAAGTTAATGGCTACTAATGTTTCCTCGATTATCTTTCATACGCCTCATAACATAGTTTTTTAGTCTAATGAATCGGCCTACATTGAAATTGTTCAGGTAAAAGGACTTCTGGCAGACAAGAAGTTGGAGATACTTGTGGATGCAGATTTAGAAGGTGATTACTTTAACGATAAGGTGGAAAAACTGATACAGATAGCTCTGTTGTGCACACAAGCCACACCATTGGATCGACCCAAGATGTCAGATGTTGTAAGAATGCTCGAAGGTGATGGTTTAGCCGAGAGGTGGGAAAAATGGCAGAAAGAAGATATTGCTCGGCAAGAGTTTAGCAACACACATACTCCATTTACCTATTATATTGATCCAGATTCGTTCAACCCTAGCAACGACCATATTTCTGGTCCTAGATGAATGAACCTGCTTTCATTAGACGTGCAGCTCTTTTTTCGTCTTACACCTAGATAATGTAAATAATGTCAAGAACTTTGACATATTTTGCCTTCAAACCACACAAATGTAAATCATGTAAGAGCAACAGGTACACATGGTTAAAAACATTTAAGCTAATTGCAAGGCACATTCAACACAAAAAAAAATATTAAACTCGTTTAAAAGTAAAGGCCGAATTGCTACTTTTGGAATCTCTAATCTCCTATTTGATCGATTGATGTCAAAAGAATATTGCTCCTTCAAATGAGACCCACAAAACAAAATTGTTTACACGACAGAAAACAAAGCAACTGTCCTAGATGAAAAAGCATAAGACATCTTCATTTCCTTCCAGCAACTCGTGGTTTGGGTTTAACCTCAACCTCCTGTCACACACACACACAAGAATCATGTTCAGAATCCTATATATATGAATCCATTTCATATATATCCGGGGTCCTAATGTTGTATGTACACGCGTTATTCTATTTCCAACATGGATAATAAAACGAAACAAAAAACGCGTTTAGTGTATAGTACCTGAGGCAAGTGCACATAAATGGATGTCTTTGCAGTCGCTGGATTATGATTTTCAGCACCCTTGCTCCAATCATAGCATACCTATACATAACATGCATACATCAAACTCGGTTGTTGGATTAAATCTAATATAAAAATAGATGTGTTAACAAGCTCATACCCCGTATGCATACATGGAGCCGTCGCTGTTAAAGCTACCGCAAGTCACAGGATGATTGCACCTCGCCATTGCCTGCAGAACAATTAAATATGCATATGTCATATCTAAAGCAGTGTAACATCTTTTCTTTAAATCATTTATCAGATAGAATTCCAAATTAAAGCATCACAACTACGAAGGAAACATGGAGATACCTTTAATCTTTGTTTGCTATCTTTATCCCAGAAGTTAAAAGCACCATCAGATCCAGCAGTGGCAAATGTGCCATAACTCTGAACAAAACAATGTACGGTTAAGCTGTTAAAAGGCTTGTCCTTTTGAACATTCAAAAATGAACAAGTTTAAAATGCCAAAATCTGTTCAAACAAGTTGGGAACCAACAAAATAGCACTTTGGGTTTATTTAATCTCACACGAGTCAAAAGCTTTAGCTAAAAACAAACACGTCGTGAATGAGTCCAACTGTTTATGTCACCCAAAGTGTAATTTTAGAGCATACAACCACTCAAATCGGCAAAAAAAGCTTTCATATTAACCCAACATGACCCTATTCAATCCATACTATAGAAGACTTGTTTTGGCTCAAGGCCGTGTTGATATGTTGCCCAATTTTCCCATCATGTCGCTTTTAGCATTTTCAACTGATATTTTTTTCATAAGTAGAACTGTAAAAGTACAAAATCTTACAGGATGGAAGCTAAGGGAATTGACAGCGTAGATATCATTCTGATCTCTGTGGCATTTGAATGTGAAGTTTTTGCTTTGTTGTTGTTCATCAAAATGATGCACACCAACCCTTCCTTCAATCGACCCAACCTATAAACCAATTTTTAATTATTAATACAAAAGTAACTAAACTAAACTATTCAAAGATGATAATTTATAAGATATAATTCAACACGAAACATACCAAGAAACCTTGCTGATCAGGAAAGGCAGCAACACACCTAGTTTGGTACTTCAAGGGGGAGGGGATTCTTTTAAACTCTGCCTGTTGAATGTAAAAGACAACTCCGTCAACGTTATGCTATAAGAGATAAACTATAACCCGAAACAACCTAATCATAAACAACTGAGTAGGAGCTGCCGCATCTAACCATATGTAGTTATGTAAGCCAAAATCCAGTGTACCTGAGGGCTTTGCAAGTTATATGCAATAAGATTTCTATCAGCGGTGGCAACAACCATCAGGGGATGTCTTACTGAAAGTGAATAGCAACGCTCGGGAAGTTGCTGAGTGTGGACCGGAGTCTGTTGTCTCAAGTCCCAGTACCTATAAAAGATCGCAGAACATAAAAAAACCATGGTAAGAGACAGTAACTATTGAAAGAAAGACACCGGGGTAACGCATAACCAAAAAAAAAAAACTATCCAAGGAAAGATTATATTGAAGGAAAGACAAAGTATGCACATAAATCTAACATAGATAACCAAGTACCAGTATCAGTTTCTTCAAATTGGATTTTTGTGAACAAAACAAACATGTACCCTTCTCGAAAGAAGAGAAGAAAACACGAGACTCGCCAAAATCTTTACTTAACATAAGACCACATTTACTCTCAATATTACATACTAAGGGTGGCTAAATGGGTGGACTGGACGGGTATGGGCAGCGGGTTAAATGGACGTTGGTCCATGGACGTGGACTAAATGGGCAATTTTTAGTATTTGGACTAAATGGACTTGGACCAAATGGACATTGGACCAAATGGACATTGGACCAAATGGACTCGGGTCAAATGGACAATATTAAAGGAGAAACAAATAGACTCAAGATTAATTTAACCAAATGCTTTTATGTTGTCCAAATAGTCAAACTAAAATAAAAGTCAATACCCATTTAGTCCATTAGTTAAAAGAAGGGTCCAAATAGCCCAAATTTAAGCATATGGACATGATTTGCCACCTCTATTACATACAAAGAAAACTAGGGATTTAACAAAAGCAGGTCACATAATAAGTCAAAAAGGGTTCTTTGTACTGGTTGACCCAAGAAACATTTGTTGCCAGCAGTTTATTGATATGTAAGCAATTAGTATCCCAAACATGAAGAATTAAATTGTTTCAATATTAATCTAGTATTTTCTAATAGAAAATTATAGGAGGTTTATACGTTAATAAGCCCATTTGACCCATTCCTATTTAGCTACTTTTTCAGCTCATCTGTGTCCTAAAATGGAACACAATGAGCTTTAAGTAAACAAAACGGAAACTCTTATGGAATCTTGTCAAGAAAATAAAACATTCACCGCCAATGACACAAAATCTAGAAACCATCCTAAAAAGCAACACCATTAAAGAAAAATCCAAACCTTAGAGTCTTATCCCAGCTTCCTGAGACCAACATACTCATCTCTGGGATCCAAGCAACCTGAGACACCGCCATATCATGCATTGCAACAGTTTGCGGTTGATTACCACCTAACTGCCACATCTTCACTTGCTTATCACAACCGCCACTGAAGACCGTTGACCCATCGTCTTTCCATGCTGAGCACAAAACCTTGCAAAAAAACACCACCAAAAGTTTAGCAAAAGCACAATTAAACAATATCAAGACAAGATTTACTAATTCAATATCAAAGTAGTCGAAGAAGTTGGTTTTACCGGTTGATCATGAGATATAGATGCCTTCGCCACAGAGCTAACTGATGTTCCAGTTTTCGTTACCTCCCAACATCTCACCTGCAATAATTTAATAGTTAAATGGAATGCGTTAATAAACGATCCTTTCCCATATCAATTTTCCTTAGAATCATAAGAAACCTCACTCATACCCATTAGGAAGTGTTTGGATGTGGGTTTTATCATTTATGGTGACTAATGAGAGATAGCGATAACGAAAGTAAAAAGGCTATGGTTATCTTACTTCAAACTCATCTTGATAACTATTGCAACTATAGAAACAACAATTATATAACCAGTCAACTAAACCACCAGCAGACCTTTGGCCTTGCAGTCTCCGTCTAAGTTTGTTGATGATTCAAGTCCCAACACGAAAATAACATGTAGGTGCAGGGCGTGTGTCTGACTTCACCAAATTCAATCGGCTTTCGATATTTAGGTTATCTTTCACTAGTTTCATTTCACACTAAAAAATCCAAAACACTAAAATTTGGAGTTCTGGATGTGCGTTTTAAATTACAACTAACTAAACAGTCAATCAAACTACCAACAAATCTTTTGGCCACGTGGTATCCGATGGCTATAAAGTTACCCCTAATCTAAGAGCCGTTTGTGTCATACATTTAATCAAATAGGGTACAATAATTTTACACTCAACTCAATAATCGGCTTTTTGGTTATCCCAAGTTCCTAACCCTAACTATTCATACTTTAGATAGTATTTTCAAAGCCGTCATTGCAACTACGCAAATCAGAACTAGATAACCAGTCAACTCAACTTTCGCCTAATTTTTCCTAACGCGCAGATAAAGTTACCCCGTCAACCAAGTTCAGTTGACAGTTCAAGTCCAAGAACAAACAGTAAAACTTGTGAACAAACATTTGGACTTCTGGATGTGAGTTTTAAATTACAACTAAATACAATAATCACTACCAACAAATCTTTGGTCAAGTGGTATCCGATGGATATAAAGTTACCCCTAATCTAAGTGCGATTTGTGTCATTCAGTTCATCAAATAGGGTATAATAAACTCGATAATCACCTTTTGCTTATCCTAACCCTAACTATTCAGATTTTGGATTACACATTCTCAAAGGCAACTACGTAAATCAGAACTAGATAACCCGTCAACTCAACTTTCGCCTAGTTTTAAAAATAAGTCCAAGAACAAACAGACAAACACGAAACCAACACTAAATTGCCATAACTTATCGACTTGGCATTAAGTAAGCAAACCGAACAAACTGAGAACCTATTTCGACACTAAACGACATAAAAAAAACACAAAGGGAAAAGAAAAAAACCTGGTTATCCCAAGAAGTAGCAATCAAATGGTTCGCTTTCGGACTAAAACATAAACTCGAAACGCTATCACTTGGAGGATGCACAATCTATAATAAAAATCCAAAAAAAAAACCCATTAATCATCATAATCAAATACAATCTTTAAATTAAAAATAATAATAAATCATGAAAAACCAATAAAATCACAAGGAATTAACAAAAAACAAAAGAAACCCAATTCAAATAAACAAAAACCAATTTCAAAAACATTTAAAAAAAAAATTAAAAAAAAAAAAAAAAAAAAAAAAGATAATAATAACCTCAGCAGACTTGTTTGGATTGGTGTTACCAGAAGAGGAATTATTCATACCGAATGTAGACATAATGAATCAATAATATTCGAATTAAAATAAGATTGTGTTAAACCCTAATTACTTTTTATAACGAATATTTGTTTATTTGAATTGGTTTTGAAGGAGAATGGTGTATTTATAAGAGGGTAAATTGTAAAGCTTACTTTTTAAGCACTGTTTCTTTCTGCTTATTGTTTAAGCTACTTATTACTGTTTTCAGAATTGGTAATATTTTTGGAAAACTGTTTTTATATAGTAGCTTCGTTTTCAAGCCAATGTAGTAGTGTCCGGTATATAAATTAAATTTAAAAAAAAAAATCGTTTGGATGATTTTATAAATTTTGTATTTTTAAAATATAAAATTTAAGTGATATTTTTTTCTTTGTAAAACAAATTCGAAAGTTAAGATTTTTTTCAAGAGATTATTCCCTTAATAAGAAATAATCTTTTGATTTATTCTTTAAAAAAAATAATTATTACTTAATTTGGGAAAAAAATAAATTTTTCGTTTTTATTTACCAGCTGGGAAAAAATACATATAAAGTATTCGTGTCAAAAACTAAAAGAAAAAAACTATGAAAAAAGGGCATAACAATTAAAACGTTTTGGGGTGTCAAATGACAACAGAAAAAAAATTAGAGAATATAAAAAAAATCGCAATATTCCAGTAGTCTAGGGACTAAACCTAAACTTAGACAAATAAAACAAAACCTAAAGTAAACCTAGTCTACCACACTTCCAAATGTTATTTACTTTCAACCCTCGAGCCTTGAATCATAAATTTGGTGAATCTGATTGAAATCAGTTATTGTTAACAACTCTTTCAGTAGTCTAAAGGTATGATGCTTTTAATATCTGTAGAAAACTAGAAATGGGGTTGAATCTAGTTTTTACCAATTAGTTTTAATTATTTAAAAACTTTTTCGTGATTGTGAATGGATATAGACGAATTGTGAATTAGTAAAGTAAATGACTTGAAGCAATAAAGAAACAAACCACAATGCACAATGATTTATAGTGGTTCGGCCTAGCAAGCTCTCACTTATCTTGCCCCTACTTCCACTCCTCAAGTATCCACACGAGAGTTCTACTTCATTAGTAAATGAATCTCCTTTACACCGGTGGAGAAACCTTCACAATTAAACTTACAATCTTTAACGACACCTAAACTTAAGATGTCTCGTTCTTTACAAAGGCACAACAACGCCTTAGAGCAAACGGTGTCACGGCGAGGGGGGTTCGCCGGTCCTAGGTGGCACCCTCGCCGGTGCTCGCCGTGACATCGGGGGTCCTCTTCGCCGCCCTTATTCGCCATGTTTCAACGAATGTGAAAAGGAAGAAAATGTGGGCCCCATGTTTATACCGTTGTGAAACGGTAACATATATAAAAAAAAATTAATTTATTTATTTTCCTATATATACACAATATACACACACACTATATTCACAATATACACACACAATACATTCACAAATTTACACCTACAATCACAAAAAAATGTCAAACTTCCCAAACGATTACCTCTCCTACTCGCAACTTCTTAGCCAAAGCACGGATCCGAATCAATCGTCGTCCTCTTCTCCGGCGACGCGGTCCGGTCGAGGCTCCAGTCAATTCGCAGCCCTCCCACCATTTTCGCATCAATACTTTCCAAACTTGTCACCCCAACAAATCTACTATAATCAACTACTAGCTTTGCAACAATCTCAATTAACCCATCTCAGTTTAATCAATCGCAGTTTAATTCTAATCCATCTCAAAGTCAACAAGTCCCTGAAACACAATTCAAAATACCAGCACCGCAACCTCCACCACAAAAAAAAGTAGTAGTTCGTAAAGGAAAACGGGGGTCAAAAAAATCTATCGCGGTTGATTTGTCCGCAGACGAAGACGACATCGATGACGAAGCTGATGTTTTGGTGGAGTCGACACCCCAACGGTGGACACCTGCTGAGGAGGTCATACTGGCCGAGTGTTGGGTCGGCGTTTCAGAAGACAAAGATCGGGGGACTGATCAAACTGAAGAGTATTTTTGGAACACGATTTATGACGATTTCAATGGTCGTAACGCAAATCGTCGTACCAAGAATATGTTGACCGGGAAATGGTCAAGGATGCACCCCGATGTTCAAAAGTTTCACGCTATCTTCAAAGGTCTTAACAAGAAAAGCGGTCAAAACGAATATGACGTGATTCATGCAGCAAAACTTGAATTTTCGGCTTGTAACAGGGGGAGAAAATTTACGCTTGACCATGTGTGGAGGGTGCTTAAAAACTACTCAAAATGGGACGCACCCGAGGGTCTAGACGAAAATGATCATACCTCCGTATTCGGTCCAGATCCTCGAGCTCGACCAGCCGGCAAACAGAGACTTGCCAAGAAGACTCGATCAGAAACAACTGGCAGCAGCACGGGTAGTGGTTCGACCACTTTTAAGGGAGAAATAAACGAGGCTTTACTCCACAAAATAAATACCAGTAAAGACATGTACTTCTCGAGGAAAGCTAGAGCCGAAGCCGAGAAAGCTAAAGCCGATGCTGAATTGGAGTTCAAAGAGATGGAGTTTCTCTCGATCAGAACCGACAATTTGCCTGAACCGAACAAGTCGATTATCGAAAGAAAACAGGCAAAAATCGCGGCAAAATATGCAGTCGATGATTAGGATGTTTTTTTTCCGTATTTGTATTTTTTTCCGTATTTTTTTTAAGTATTTGTATTTTTATTTGAAGTATTTTTAATTTTTAATTTTATGAAATAAAAAAATTTATTTTGTGTGAAAAATGAAAAAAGAAATAAAATTGTGAGTGGTGGGACCCAAGTGAAGAAGAGAGAGACTAGTTGTGAGTGAGGGGGTGTTTAGTTGGTTTTTTGTTTTGGTTAGTTGGTGTGACGTGGCGTTGAGGCGTCACAAGTGAAGAGCCTTTTGCTCTTCGTGACACCTTTTGCTCTTATACACTTCTACACTTGTGGTTTATAGCACCAACCACACTTTATACAAGTAGATAGATGAATGAGTACAACAATGGTGATTGTGTATGTAACACTTAACACATTCACGCAATGTGAAGCCTTAAATGATCAAAGCTTAGAGTTGAGATTTTTCGTGACCGGTCTTTATATGAACAAGGATCTAAATCACAAGCAAGAAGAGAAATGACAAGATAGATTAGAGAGTTAGATATATACTGAGATTAGAGAGAAAGATTAGATGGAAAAGGGGTGAAGAATAAGCTTGGGCAAGGTTCCTATTTATAGGCAAAGTACCAGTACCCCACGGAACCCGTCGGACCCTTCACCTTTGGGTCCGCTAGGGTCTGGCAGGTCTGACTTTTGTTGCATATTAAATGTTTGTCCAAGATCACAAGTAACAATCAAATCTTGCCTAGTTTGACTTTATATATCTGACAAGAAAAGTCAAGGTCAACATATGGAGTCCATTTTTTTATGCTTAAATAAGTTGTGTATACTTTTATAAAAACTTTAATGTATAAGTTCATGGACTAAAAAAGACTTATGTGTTGCTTGTAATTCAAACATAAAAATATGTTTGATGTTTTGTCGTTAACAAAACGTTAAGTATGATTGTAAATATCGTTTTAGTGCGATATTTGCATTTACAATCTCCCCCTTTTTGTTGAAGACAAAACATGAACTTATTTTAGTTTGATTTTACATCAACATATAAGTTTCTTTAGAAGTATGAATTTATATTTATCTTCTCCCCCTTTTTGTCGAAAGAAAACGGGGAGGTTTTTAGTGGAAAAAGTGTTTGAGAGAAATGTTGTGTTATCGTGATATAAGTAAGATATATAGCAAACAATTTTTCCATGACTCCCCCTCGGTTCAAACACCCCATAAATTGGAGAACCGAGAGCCATAGAGAATGAAAATCCTGCAAAAGAGAGGTTAAAAAATACACAACATTTGGTACAAGTACATGAGGTAGCCCAACATTGGACTATATGAATTTACACATTTTGTAGACAAGAAAAACAAAATATATAAAATGAGATTCGGAGGATTTGACTAAGTCTAATGAGACTCTCCCTATATTCATGTCCGTATGTGAACAATTTCTAAAATAGAAAGTTAGTTTTCTCGAGACTATGGGTCGAGACAAATCATGAGCACACAATATTCACACATTTTTCATATTTATACAAATCATAAGTTGAATAACAAGGGTTCATTCATCTTGCCCAAAGTAAAATTACAGCTAGAACTATGTGAAAATTTTGGGTAAAGAAATGAGTTACATTTGATAAACGAAAAAAAATATGAAAATAAAAAGAAGACAGTCAGACCCACGGAACCTTTGGCGTCGGACCCAAGTGGGAAAGGGTTCGACGGGGTCCGTTGGGGCCTGTAGACAGAAAAATAAAAGGAAGAAAATTATTAGCCCGGGAGTGTTGTTATTGGGGAAACTACTGAGAAGGGGGTGTAAGAGTGAAGCAATGCCATTAAAGACACTGTGAAGGGCGACACACATCTCTTGACGAAGATCCGTGATAATTGTGGAGAAATTAGAAGATTTGTGGGGTGAAGGTGGATTGCTTGATGTGAGGAGGATGGTGAGGAACCATGAAGAGCAATGTGTTGTTGGGTTTCTCTTATATGCCTAAGAACCATGTCGTCAAAAGCTTGTTGTCTATTGAAGTTGCGTTGGTTTTAAGTGGTAAGAGGTGGCAAGACACTAGCGGGTGATGGGTGAGCTGATAAATAATGGGTGGAGGGTTCTTCGATCCATAAAGAAACATCTAGGTCCGTGAAATATGGGATTGGTGACGTAGTGGTGAAGGATATATTTGGTAGAGGGAGTGTTTGTGATGGTGGTGTGGAGAATGGTGGTGGAAGAGGCATTGTAGAAAGAGGTGAGTCATTTGTAGCATTTGCTACATTCGGGTGTGAAGTAAGTGGCGATGTTTGAGGTGTGTCAAAGCTCTCGGTAGGTGATGAGGATTAGATGTTAATAGGATAAGTCGATGATGGGGATGAGGTGGTAATAGGTGAGGATGGGGTAGAGGAATGTGGTGATCTTGAGTTTCTCAAATGTCTCCCAATTCTTGAGATATTTCTTGCGAAATTGGTGATTCATGAGGGTTTCGAGAGGAAGATGGTGGAGTTGATGATTTGGGAAAGCCAGATCACGAAGGACGGACACTTATGCGTGTCGTTCTTCTAAGAGGTTTGCTAGAAGATGAGGATCCTTTTGTCATGGTGATTTTTCTATGATTTATGGTAGAGAAATGGATGAATGAGTGAGAGATTTTGTGAGGGATGAGCATTCTTTAAGTAATGGGAGGATAGGTCTTTGAATTAAATGGAGGTTTCATGTTATTGGAAGATGAAGGAAGCAAGATTAAATGTAAAGGAGAATCAGTTATGAGGTTGAGAAGTTAAAGAAGAAAACAAAAATTATAAGTGAGTAATTAAATGAGTGTAATGATGGTGTTTAATTTTTTAACCTGTAGACCCACGGACCCGATTGGACCCTTTGGGGAGGGGTCCGACGGGGTCCGACAAATAACGGACAATTTTTTAAATTTTTTAAAAAATTTGGTGGGAAATACCCCGAACCGATCGGACCCTTTGGGGAAGGGTCCGACGTGTTCCGTACCCGTTTGTGATCAAAATTTTCTGATTCGTGGTCAATGAAGCATTTTTGACCCGTGACATGGTGTTTTTAGGATTGAGAATCATGAAGGACAATGTTTCACATGGGTTTGGCTGTAAATTGACTCATGAGGTAAGGGAATGTACCTTTTTGCGATCCAAGTCGTGATTTGTCAAACATGAGCACTCATCCGTATGTCACATAATAATTTTAGATAATCCTAACAACAATCAATTAGTAATAGTTAGTGTGAAGAGAGATGAAAGATAAACATAAGTGTTAAAGTATGTTACACAACACCATTGTTTTTCACCATGGAACAAAGTCCATGTGTACTAATAAGTATGAAAACACTTAACCTTTTATCACTTATTTCTAATAATAACAAGACCAAAACGTGTATTTAATGTCGTAAAAGGCAGAATTATGTGTGGTTTGTGTTTTTATTATGTTTTAGGACAAAAATATGAAAAATGAAGAAAACACGGGCTTTCATGGGCTTTTATCGAAGAAAAAGACAAAAGAGGAAGTCAAAAGGTCAAAAGTGCAAGAAGAACGGAAGTCAAAGGCCTATTCTGAAGATTTATCGAAGAAAAAGTCTAAAGACGGAAGTTTAACGAAGTCGAAGAACCAAGTCTACTAAAAGAAGAAAATTAGAAGACGAGTTCATTTTATCATTCGACTAATCCCGAGACAAAGTCGAGAAAGACGAGTTATTTAAAAGACGAGAAGACAAGAAGAAAGAAGGAGGAAACAACACCTTTCCATTCCCCTACATATAGTTTCCTAAACATGGCATTAGGGAGTTAGTCTTTATTTTTCTTTAAGTTTAGTAGGTAATTAGTGTTTGTTTTACTTTTTCTCTCTCTAGCTTTGCTTTCAAGCTTATTAAACTTTCATCTTAATCTTGTAGTTTTGGATCTTATTTTTCAGTCTAATCAAGTTTTTAGTTAATTCTCATTCTACCTTTCTTAATCATAATCTATTATTTTGCTTTATTAATCATGTAATTGGTTTAATCTTGTTGAATATGTGATTTGCTTAGTGAATTATGCTTATTGGTTTGGTGTGTTTGAGGTTTTTAGATTAATGTGCTTATTGCTTAAATTTTATGTTTTCTAGTTTTTAAATAATTTGATTTTGTTAGTTTAATATTTTTATAAAAAGTGATTTTAAATAATTTGATTATTTAGTGTTTTTAAAAGTTTTTAAATTGTGTCTTAATAGCTTTTTCTTAAAATTTAATTTGGTTTAAGTTTTGGTAAGTGCTTATTGTGATTTTGCTTATTTTGTGTTAATCCGGGTTTTAGAAACCCTTTTATCCCGAACTAGTTGAAAACCCTTTTATTCTGACTTAACTTTAGTTTTATTATTCAGACTTGTGTGCATTTGATTTTCCCGACTTACTTGAAAACTCCATTTCCCGAATTAGGTGCAAAATTGCCATTTCCCGAATTAGGTTATGACCAGCATTCCGAATTAGATCAGAAATCAGCATTCCGAATTATCATCTTGTGGTGCATTCCGAATTAACCTCCAAACACATATTCCGAATTATTATTCGGAATAGGCATTCCGAATTAAGTGCTAGATAGGGATTCCGGATTAGGTCAGGAATTGTATATTCCGAATTACGTCAGAAATCTTTTCCGGATTACCTGTGAAATTCGTTTCCCGAATTGTGTGCTAGATTCATTTCCCGAATTAGGTTGGTGATCAGTATTCCGGAATCCATATTCCGGATTAGGTCAGGAGCACACATTCCGAATAAGGTCTAAGACTGTTATTCCGGATTAGGTGTTGGATTGATATTCCGAATTAGGTTGAAGACAAGGATTCCGAATTAAGTGTGATTTGGGGCGATTCCGAATTGAGTGTGGAGGACATATTCCGGATTAGTTCAAAATTTTGTTTCCCGACTTATGTTCAGTTTTAGTTTCCCGAATTAATTTCAAACCTTAATTTTTCCCGCCATTTTTACTTAGTTTAATTTTTAAACATTTTCACTTAGTTTAATTTTCAAGTTTACGTTTTTATAAAGTTTGCATTTTTAATAAGTTTTCATTTTTACCAAGTTTTAATCTTTCGTCTATTATTTTAAAAATCTTAATTTTTAGTTTAACCTTTTCAAGTTTTTGACTTTATTTTAAATTAGATAATTACCTTTAGTTATTTTCACTTTGATCTACTGTGCAACATTCACTCTGGATAAGCAATCGAGGTTAGACATCCTTCTTTATTTTCATGTTTAAAAGTTTTACGTTTATATTATTAGTAGACTTAGATAATCAAGCTCCCCCTTTTAGTAACCAACACCAATAATTCTACCCTAAACCGTGATCAATTCGAATTGAATCAAGTACAAACAACACACACACAAAAATCCATTAAATCAAATGGCGCCGCTGCCGGCTCTTTTCGTAAAGATTAACGGTTTTTTGTGAGAAAAATTGGATTTTGGGATCCGTTCTTTTGGGAACGTTATTTCAAGCATAAAAATTTCCAAAAAATCCTTAAAAAATATAAAATTTTCAAAAACCCAAAAAAATAAAAAAAATAAAAAAACCAAAAATATTGTATTTCATTTTAGTGTATGCGTACTCGATCTTCGTCTTATTCTGAGCCCGAGACTCGTAGAGACTTAGATATGGCCGGTGTGCATAATAATAACAACCCACCTTACCCCAATTTGAATAATAACAACAATAACAACCATGTCCCTCAACTCGACCTTCGTACGATGGAGGAGCTATGTCAACCGACTATGAACGGACGTGGAGGACCGATTGCGCCGATGCAAATCACGGCTCCCGAATTTTCGTTGAAGCATCACATGATCCAACAAGTTCAAAATGCTTGTCCATTTCGCGGATTACCGGATGATGATGCCAATAAACACCTAGATAAATTCATAACCGTCACTCAAAGCATGAAATTGCCCGGTGTTTCCATGGATTTTCTTCGCCTTCACCTTTTTCCACACACTTTATCCCACCATGCTGAAATATGGTTTGATCGTCTTCCCAAAAACTCAATTCATACATGGGATGAGATGACTCAAAAATTTCTGTCAAGATACTTTCCACCATCCATGGTAACTAGTTAGGAATCAAATCAGTGGTTTCACTCAAGAACCCGATGAGTCGCTTTTCGATGCTTGGGAACATTATAATGTCTTGATCGATCATTGTCCTAATCATAATATGCTCCCCGTCACTTTGATTGATACTTTCTGCAATGGTTTAACTTTTCGTGATCGAGATACGATTAATGCTGCCGTCGGTGGTACATTCATGAAGAGAAGACCCGGGGAGTGTAGAGAGCTTATAGAGAACATGACCACTCATCACAAAAATTGGGATTCGTCCGCATCTTCAAGAAATAACCCGAGGGCCAATGTTTCTTTTACTTCATCAAACCCCGAGATAACCGAACTCACCCGCCAAATAGCCGAGATGAACAAAAATTTCTTAACCATGGCTACGAACCAATTTCAACAAGTCAAAGCTGTAACACCTTCTTGTGAGACTTGCGGGGATTCTCATTCATACACCGATTGTTCTTTTACTCATGACAATCCGGAAAACGTGTATGCGGCTAACGGTAATTTTTCCACGGGAGGCTATCAAGCTCGTCCTCAAGGTGACCGTAATTTGCTGAGTTATCGTTCAAACAACTTTTTTTCACCATCCGGTTTTCCTCCTCAAAACCAAAACAACTTCAATCGCAACAATCAAAACCAACCTCGTGCTCCTAATCAATATCAAACCCAAAGAAACCCATATCCACCTCAAGGAAATAATCAAGTTTACCAACAACCCACTTATCAACCACCCGCTTACCAAGTTCCTCATCCCAACCAACCCACGACATATAATCAAGAGGTTGAAACGTACACGAGGACTAATGACACGCTGGTGAAAAATCTTCAGATTCAAGTTATCAACTTGAAAGGTGACATGGCGAAACAAGGGAATGATCTTCGAGGCGAGCTTAGGAATGACATGCGAAACTCTTTAAGCAGTCAAACGAATGACTTAAGGGATATGATGGCTAGTTTTTTCCCAAGTAATCAACCCTCTCCTTCGGGTTCTCTTCCGAGTAACACCGTTTCTAATCCATGAGGGGAAATGAAAGCAATCACCACCCGAAGTGGAAAAGGTTATAAGGAACCCGAGATTCCTAAACCTACTCCGGTGATTGTGACAAAGGATAACGAGCCCCATTCACCAATTCCTCCACCTTATATTTCTACCCCTCCGCCACCCAAGGATGTGAGTAAGAATTCCATTCCAAAGCCTTCACCTCAACCCGAATACCTTATCCCTCAAGGTTGAGGAAAGAGAAGTTGAAGAACAAGGATGATATTCAAGTTTCAAACTTTCTTAAAATGTTTAAACAATTGAATTTCAACATCTCCTTTGCCGATGCTCTCGCTCACATGCCTAAATATGCTAAAATGTTTAAAAATCTTCTCAGTGATAAGGAAAAACTCCTTTATATTGCTCAAACCCAACTTAATGAGAATTGCTCCGCGTTTCTCTTAAGGAAATTACCAACCAAACTTGGTGATTCGGGTCGCTTTCTCATTCCTTGCAACTTTCCCGGGGTAGAGAATTGTATGGCCCTAGCCAATCTAGGTGCTAGTATCAACTTAATGCCATTAAGCGTTTGGAAACAATTATCAATACCCGAGCTAGTCCCCACACGAATGAAATTGGAGTTAGCTAAATGTACGGTTGCTTATCCGGTGGGGATAGCCGAAGATGTCTTCGTCGGTGTCGACAAATTCACCTTTCCGGCGGATTTTGTTGTCGTTGACTGCGAGATGGATCCCCGTGTTCCATTAATCGTTGGACGTCCATTCTTGAGGACCGGTCGTACTCTTATTGATGTAGCCGCGAGCGAATTAATCATGAGAGTTGGTGACGACAAAATCGTCTTCAACATGGGTAAACTTTATAAGCAACCTTATTAACACAAGAGCGTTAATTTCATTGACGTACTTGATGAGGCTTGTGAAGAACATTTCAAAGACGCTTGTAAAAGTGGTTTTTCTTCTCTACCCATTGTTGATACCGTTGCCTCTATTTCTCCCTCACTGACTCCGTTTGGAGAAAGTGATTTTCTTTTGAAAGAATTTCAAGCAAGATTAGGAGATGTGGACTTAAAATATGACGATTCTCCCACCGATTAGGAAGAAGACATTCGTACCATTGAGAAACTTCTCAATGAGTACCATATTTCTCCACCTTCTCCTATGGAAATCACAAACGATGATCCGAATTTGACTAAACCTTCCATTGATAATCCTCCGGATTTAGAGCTTAAGGATTTACCGTCTCATAATGAATATGTTTTCCTATAAGACAATAAGAAGTTACCCGTCATCGTTGCAAAGGACTTAAAAGAGGATGAAAAATCTCGACTTATCGATGTGCTCAAAAATCACAAGAAAGAAATTGCTTGGAAAATTTCCGATATCCGTGGAATTGATCCTAACTTTTGTACTCATAAAATTCTTATGGAAGATGACTTTAAACCCGCAATCCAAAGCCAAAGAAGGGTTAATCCAAAAATTCATGACGTCATGAAGAAAGAAGTTATTAAACTTTTAGATGCCGGAATGATTTACCCTATTTTAGATTCGCCATGGGTTAGTCCCGTCCATTGTGTGCCTAAGAAAGGCGGAATAACCGTTGTTCCCAATGAAAACAACGAGTTGATTCCTACTCGACTTGTCACGGGTTGACGAGTTTGCATAGACTATCACAAGTTAAATGATGCCACTCGTAAGGATCAGTTTCCTCTTTCTTTCATGGATCAAATGCTCGAGCGTTTAGCGGGTAATGACTACTATTGCTTCTTAGACGGTTTCTCCAGGTATTTTCAAATTCCCATCGATCCAAAAGACCCATAGAAAACCACATCCACTTGTCCTTATGGAAATTTTGCTTACAAAAGAATGCCTTTAGGCTTATGCAATGCTCCTGGGACTTTCCAAATGTGTATGATGGCTATATTCCATGACATGGTTGAAGAAACTATGGAAGTCTTTATGGATGATTTCTCGGTCTATGGTGATTCTTTCTCTACTTGCCTTGCCAATTTAGAACGTATGCTTAAATGGTGTGAAGACACTCGTCTCGTTCTTAATTGGGAAAATTGCCATATCATGGTAAAAGAAGGCATTGTTCTAGGTCATAAAATCTCCAAATCCGGTCTTGAAGTCGACCGTGCTAAAGTTGATGTGATTGCTAAATTACCTCCTCCTTCAACCGTGAAGGGTGTGAGAAGTTTTCTTGGTCATGGGGGCTTTTATCGTCGATTCATTCAAGATTTTTCTAAGATCGCTCGCCCGATGAACCACCTCTTGGAAAAAGATACTCCTTTTATCTTTTCTAAGGATTGTATCGAATCTTTCAGTCTTCTTAAGGATAAATTAACTAAGGCACCGGTCTTAGTTACCCCTAATTGGGAGTTACCTTTTGAATTGATGTGTGATGCTAGTGATTTTGCTATTGGAGCGGTTTTGGGACAAAGAATTAACAAACATTTCCAACCAATCCATTATGCTAGCAAGACAATGACGGGGTCTTAATTGCATTACACTACAACCGAAAAAGAGCTTTTAGCCGTTGTATATGCTTTTGAAAAATTTCGCCCCTATCTTGTCCTTTCCACCACCATTGTGTATACTGATCATTCGCGTTGAAGTACTTGTTAACAAAACAAGATTCCAAACCAAGACTTCTTCGTTGGGTTTTACTCCTTCAAGAATTCAAAATTGAAATTCGTGATAAAAAGGGAGCGGAAAACCTAGCCACGAATCATCTTAGTAGACTCGAGGATCCTTATCAATGGGAACTTCCAAATCAAGAGATTAATGAATCTTTCCCCCTTGAGGCCTTGATTTCTATTAACTCCAATCTTGATGAGACCCCATGGTTTGCGGACTTTGCAAACTACTTGGCGGGTGGAATTCTCATCGAGGGGTTATCGTCCCAGCAAAAGAAGAAATTCTTCAAGGATGTGAAAACTTACTATTGGGACGACCCTTATCTCTTCAAATAATGTGCTGACTTGATTCTTCGTCGGTGTGTTGACGGCCCCGCAGCTTTACAAATCTTGGAAGCTTGCTATAAAGGACCAACCGGTGGTCACTTTGGTCCTAATTACACCGCGAAGAAAGTTTTCGATTCTGGATTTTATTGGCCCACCATTTATAGTGATGCACACGAAATGGTTAAGCATTGTGATGCTTACCAACGTCAAGGCAAGATAACACATAAAGATGAGATGCCTCAAAATTTCATCCAAGAGTGTGAAATCTTTGACGTATGGGGCATCGACTTTATGGGGCCATTTCCATCATCTAAATGGAACAAGTACATCCTCTTAGCCGTTGACTACGTATCTAAATGGGTTGAAGCAAAGGCTTTACCTACAACGATGCGAGGGTGGTTGTGAACTTTCTGAAACAATTATTTGGTCGATTCGGTGTTCCTCGTGCTATCATTAGTGATCGCAGGACTCATTTTTGCAATGATCAATTTGCTCGAGTCATGGCTAAGTATGGTGTCAATCACCGACTTTCCACCGCGTATCATCCACAAACAAATGGTCAAGCCGTGATTTCAAGCCGTGGACTTAAGATAATCTTAGAGCGAACTGTGGAAGAGCATCGTGCCTCATGGGTCGATAAGTTAGATGATGCTCTGTGAGCTTTCTGTACCGCATATAAGACACCTATTGGTTGCACTCCATATCGTCTTGTGTACGGAAAGGCATGCCACTTCCCCATTGATTTGGAGCATAAGGCTTATTGGGCCTTAAAATAGGCTAATTTTGATATCAATAAAGTCGATGATCTTAGGAAGATCCAACTCAATGAACTTAATGAACTGAGGAATGAAGCTTATGAGAATTCATTGATCTACAAGGAGAAAACCAAACTCATTCATGATTCTAAAATTAAGAACCGAGAGTTTCACATAGGTGATCAAGTTTTACTCTTTAACTCTCGGTTGAAAATCTTTTCGGGTAAGCTTAAGAGCCGTTGGTCTGGTCCATTCACCGTTGCTAAAGTCTTCCCTTATGGTACCATTGAGCTTTCTCAACCAAATGGGCCAAATTTTAAAGTGAATGGCCAGCGTGTTAGGTTGTACTTTGGTGAGGACATCTCTTGTGAGATGATTCCATCCCTCACCACGTTTCCCTTGAATTAGTTCTGGGTCGAGTCAGGCTCGTGACTCGGTTAACAAAAACAAGCGCTTCTCGGGAGGAAACCCGATGATCTATCCTTTACCCGTTTTCATAATAAGTGTAGGGGGAGCTACATTGGTGTTTGTTGTCTTGTTTCTTATGATGTGCAGGGATTAAAATCTTCAAAGAGCACTTTTGATGATATATGACGACCCGTGTTCCCGGTTCTATCCTACACTCTTGTGATTCAATATTTCATATCTTATATGTTGACATTGAAATCATCATAGTTGTCTCTTCCTTAGCAAGATTTAAACAAAGTGCACAATGTCCTAAGTGTAGGGGAGTTTACTCCCACATGCTTAAACATTGAGGGCAATGTTTATATCAAGTGTAGGGGGACTTCTATCGAAGTTAAGTGGGCTTTTCCATGAATTTTTCCTCATTTTAACCGGAAAATCTAATTTTTCGACATTTTTCAAAATTTTTAATCTATTTTGGCCTAGTAGTATTTTTCATTTCTCTTCTCTTGTTATCGCATCGTATGTATATATTTCATTTCAAAAATAAAGTCAAAAGACAAAAAAATTAAAGTTAAATAAAATGGTTTTAATGAGTTTAGATGTCTTTGATATATTAGGCCCGTCATGAATCTTTTGACTCAACCCGAGTTTACTTATCCAAGTTTACTCTAGCTAGTATCCTTAACGTGTTTAAGTCAAGTTTTGCTAGGCTTTTATATAGGGAACTTTAAAACGCGAAAGTCTTAACTCTTAGGGGTTAAGAATAAGAACTTTTCGCAAGTTCCTATAATTGATCTTAGAAAGTCGTTTATCAAGGGAACTTTAAAATGCGAATTCTAAACTTGAAAAAGTCTAATAAGTTGCATGATCCTATAGATGACTTGAAAACCCAAAACTTTGATTTAATTGGCTAAGCATCCACGAGTCTCATTCCTTGAGATTTTAAATTGTGGAGAACGAGAGATGATAGAGTCAATTATAAGTTGGTATTCTTTCATGAATTTATGTGAGTTAATTATGAACTTTTTCTCCCATCGCTTGTTAATAAATTTAATTGCAATAAGTAAGGTCGTACGATTTGAGAAGTTACTTAGCTTCTAGCACAAGATCGTTTAAAAGTTGCTCGGTATTAATTAGAGTTCATAGCCAAGGCATAACTTATTGAAGCGGGATGCGAAGATTGACGAGTCCGAAAAGGCCCTAACAAGGCATGAGGGCTACATTTTGTTGCTAAAGATCCAAAGTGACGTGAAGAATCATTTATCAAAAATCAATATGAAGGATCAAGACACACGACGAAAAGCAAATACTCCCCTAAAGATCATGGAGAAGTCTATCCGAAAAGACCCTAGCAAGGTATAAGGATAAATAGATCCAAGTCCTAAATGGAGGCGGATCGTTGTATATCAAAATCCAAAATAAAGATTGGAGAAAAATGAAGAATTCGTGGTCCAAGTATGAATAATCTCTCAAAAACTTCAAGTGAAGAAATTCCTATTATGGAGAGAAGACCATTATTTCAAGAACGTCTCTCAAGATTTGAAGTATGAAGTTGCTGCCAAATATCGGTCCGAGAGAGGTCTCAAATCATGAAGCGAGTTATGCCAAGATATGAACTTTATGAGGTCCTGAGAAGCAGTTTTAAAAGATTTTGTCCTTTAGCTAACTATTGATTAAATCGTCCTACTTTATTTTCAGCCTAAATAAACTATCGAAATAAGTCAACAATGCATCCTCGTGATCATTCAAGGCAATAATAAAATATAAGAGATACACCTAGGAATAAGGGAGTCGAAGTGAATAATTGAGCCACATGAGTTTGTGTTAGTTTGCTAACTTATAATAACAATGATCTCGTTTATAAGCTTGGTTTGAGGAACGTGAAACTTGAGGGTGATAAACATTCATGACAACCAAAGCCCTAATGTAAGTCTTCGATCTCTTTACTTGTTCTTCCTTCAAGCATTTTGTATATATTTCTATCTTTTTAGTTTCCTTAGTGTTTAGTATTTAATAAAGGGCAAGGTGGGTTAATTATGATGAAAAATGTAAACCGTGCTTTGAAATTAATGCATTGCATGAGGGCATTGCAATGGTCAAATGTAGGGGATTTAATAAGTGTGAAAGGCGGAATTATGCGTGGTTTGTATTTTTATTATGTTTTAGGACAAAAATATGAAAAAAAGGAAGAAAACACGGGCTTTCACGGGCTTTTATCGAAGAAAAAGACAAAAGATGAAGTCAAAAGGTCAAAAGTGCAAGAAGAACGGAAGTCAAAGGCCTATTCTGAAGATTTATCGAAGAAAAAGTCTAAAGACGGAAGTTTAATGAAGTCGAAGAACCAAGTCTACTAAAAGAAGAAAATTAGAAGACGAGTTCATTTTATCATTCGACTAATCCCGAGACAAAGTCGAGAAAGACGAGTTATTTAAAAGACGAGAAGACAAGAAGAAAGAAGGAGGAAACAACACCTTTCCATTCCCCTATATATAGTTTTCTAAACATGTCATTAGGGAGTTAGTCTTTATTTTTCTTTAAGTTTAGTAGGTAATTAGTGTTTGTTTTACTTTTTCTCTCTCTAGATTTGCTTTCAAGCTTATTAAACTTTCATCTTAATCTTGTAATTTTGGATCTTAATTTTCAGTCTAATCAAGTTTTTAGTTAATTCTCATTCTACCTTTCTTAATCATAATCTATTATTTTGCTTTATTAATTATGTAGTTGGTTTAATCTTGTTGAATATGTGATTTATTTGCTTATTGAATTGTGCTTATTGGTTTGGTGTGTTTGAGGTTTTTAGATTAATGTGCTTATTGCTTAAATTTTATGTTTTCTAGTTTTTAAATAAGTTGATTTTGGTAGTTTAATATTTTTATAAAAAGTGATTTTAAAAAATTTGATTATTTAGTGTTTTTAAAAGTTTTTAAATTGTGTCTTATTAGCTTTTTCTTAAAATTTAATTTGGTTTAAGTTTTGGTAAGTGCTTATTGTGATTTTGCTTATTTTGTGTTAATCCGGGTTTTAGAAACCCTTTTATCCCGAACTAGTTGAAAACCCTTTTATTCCGACTTAACTTTAGTTTTATTATTCAGACTTGTGTGCATTTGATTTTCCCGACTTACTTGGAAAGTCCATTTCCCGAATTAGGTGCAAAATTGCCATTTCCCGAATTAGGTTATGACCAGCATTCCGAATTAGATCAGAAATCAGCATTCCGAATTATCATCTTGTGGTGCATTCCGAATTAACCTCCAAACACATATTCCGAATTATTATTCGGAATAGGCATTCCGAATTAAGTGCTAGATAGGGATTCCGGATTAGGTCAGGAATTGTATATTCCGAATTACATCAGAAATCTTTATTCCGGATTACTTGTGAAATTCGTTTCCCGAATTATGTGCTAGATTCATTTCTCGAATTAGGTTGGTGATCAGTATTCCGGATTCATATCCGGAATCCATATTCCGGATTAGGTCAGGAGCACACATTCCGAATAAGGTCTAAGACCGTTATTCTGGATTAGGTGTTGGATTGATATTCCGAATTAGGTTGAAGACAAGGATTCCGAATTAAGTGTGATTTTGGGTGATTCCGAATTGAGTGTGGAGGGCATATTCCGGATTAGTTCAAAATTTGGTTTCCCAACTTATGTTCATTTTTATTTTCCCGAATTAATTTCATACCTTAATTTTTCCCGCCATTTTTACTTAGTTTAATTTTTAAACATTTTCACTTAGTTTAATTTTCAAGTTTACGTTTTTTATAAAGTTTGCATTTTAATAAGTTTTCTTTTTTACCAAGTTTTAATCTTTTGTCTATTATTTTAAAAATCTTAATTTTTAGTTTAATCTTTTCAAGTTTTTGACTTTATTTTAAATTAGATAATTACCTTTAGTTATTTTCACTTTGATAGACATCCTTCTTTATTTTCATGTTTAAAAGTTTTACGTTTATATTATTAGTAGACTTAGATAATCAAGCTCCCCCTTTTAGTAACCAACACCAATAATTCCACCCTAAACCGTGATCAATTCGAATTGAATCGAGTACGAACAACACACACACAAAAATCCATTAAATCATGTACCCATTCTTACCACCGTCTTTTACTTGCTTTTCTTCTTGTCAATATTCGTAAGGAAGCGTCTGAGACATTTGAACATCCCTTTTTGAAAGTCCCTAATCCTAGCTTGAAACGGTTAAGAAAGATAAATAATACAAGTAAATACTTTTCAAACGTAAGACTTTATTATTTTTATAACAAGTATTACATGTTTTATGGATAATACAGTTTGATAACAATGTGTTGTGTACACTTTGAACAAAATAAGGCTAACTTAAGAACACATGCACAGCTGTTCGTTCAATATGTTCTAAAGAGTTAATGTGTGAATATAATAAAGTGAACAACATTAACTCTAGCCTACATACCCTATTTATTGTGGTACGAGGTTGACTTTGATAGTTGGTTGATGGTGACCACACAAAACAGACAATGTCAGACATCTGTCACAATATGCTCTTCTATTCTTTGTAGTCTGCCACAACGCTTTAGGGAAATAGAGCTAACACAGTTTCCCTTTTCTTCATACCTTGTACTTTAGGCTGCAAAACTTCTCGCCTAAACACTTAGGTATGTCCAAAGTGTAGTGAGTGTTAACAGGGTATTGCCACCCCTGTTAACACTCAACCACTCATAGTCCCTGATACATCTTGGCTGTTATCCATCACAGCTAATGAGTATGTCTTCAAGTAATCTTCGACTTCTTTGACAATGTCTCTGACATGGACTCCTCTGTGGTTGCTCATAGAGCCTTAGTTATCAGTGAGTCTTGTGTTACTTGCACATTACCTTGACACATGCAAGTTAATATCAAACAGCTTAATTTATGTTTAAATCTATGACTAAGGGAAATCTAACAAACTTAGATTCCCAACAATCTCCCCCTATTTAAACATAAATACAGCTAGATCTAAATTAGTTATAGTAAGTGAGATAACAGCTTCTTCTTACACATAACAGATCTAACAAACAACTTCGTAATTCATTAATACTTAGAAAAATTACAAGTACAATACATGAGTAAAACAAAAATATGAGTGTGATAATTTAGCTGTGAAAACTTCAATAGTCATCATTCTTTATTCTTTCTTCAGCTTCAGCGATGTCTGTCCTGGTATCCAACATCAGTGTCGCTGTCATGAATTCTTGGCTGCTACGAGTGTCTTCTTCAACATCAGTGTCGCTGTCATGAGAATGTGAGGTAGAAATCAAGGCTTTGGATGTTGCTCCCTGAACTATAAATCTTTCAGACTTAGATTGTATATGGTATCAATCAGCCCTTCTTCATAATTGTATTTTCCATATAGCTGAGCCAATGTATCATTCTTGATGAAGTTATTGGCTCTCTGGGTCTGATTCATGCTCAGCCATTTTCTGGGAAGGCTGTTGACAAAGGTGGCGTTTACTTCAGCTTGTGCAATGGTGACTTCATTCATAGCATGGTCGTTGAGAAGAATCTCCAGCCTTGTATACGTCTGTTGTACCTTTTCACCTTCAAGTGCCTTGAAAGCATTAAACTGAAGCCTGAGTGCCTGAATCTTGGTTTCTCTGGTTTCAGAGGGTCCTTCGTGACCAAGGATAAGGTCTGTCCACATTTGTTTGGCTGTAAGACATTGAATCACAGATTTCATGATGTGTTTTGGAAGACAGGATATAATGATGCTTTTGAGACGTTTATCTTGGTTTGCCAATTTCCTATCAGCTGGTATCCACTGCTTGAGGGGTTTAGGAAGAGGATTCTCATCAGTGGAAGTGAGCGCCATGGGAACATATGGTCCATTTTCTAGAATTTCTAGAAGAAATGGCTTGAGTCCATCGAGATAAACAAGGAATTGACTTTTCCAACTTGCAAAGTCATCTTCATCAAATACTGGCATGTTAGTGACATGATATCCACCTCTTGAATCGAGAAGTTGAGGAAGATCGTCTTTATTTTGAGTGGGGGTTACCCTTAGTGAAGTTGGAGGTGGTGGTGTGTTGTTCCCAGAAAGCGATGGTGGTGGTGGTGGTGTGTTGCTCGTTTCAGGCATGGTGGATCTTGATTATAAAACTTAGAACGATGTTTATGAAGGTTTTAATATCAAACACCGCTCTGATACCAATTGAAATTCCCTAATCCTAGCTTGAAATGATTAAGAAAGATAAATAGCACAAGTAAATACTTTTCAAACGTAAGACTTTATTATTGTTATAACAAGTATTACATGTGTTATGGACAACACAGTTTGATGACAATGTGTGGTGTACACTTTGAACAAAATATGGCTAACTTAAGAACACAGGCACAACTGTTCATTCAATAAGTACTAAAGAGTTAATGTGTGAAATCTAACAAAGTGAACAACATTAACTCTAGCCTACATATCCTATTTATAGTGGTACGAGGTTGACTTTGATAGCTGGTTGATGGTGACTACATAAAATAGACAATGTCAGACATGTGTCACAATATGCTCTTCTATTCTTGGTAGTCTGCCACAACGCTTTAGGGAAACAGAGCTGACACAGTTTCCCTTTTCTTTATACCTTGTACTTTAGGCTGCAAAACTTCCCGCCTAAACACTTAGGTATGTCCAAAGTGTACTGAGTGTTAACAGGGTATTGCCACCCTTGTTAACACTCAACCACTCAGAGTCCCTGATACATCTTGGCTGTTATCTATCACAACCAATGAGTATGTCTTCAAGTAATCTTCGACTTCCTTGACAATGTCTCTGACATGGACTCCTCTATGGTTGCTCAAAGAGACTTAGAACTCTGTGAGTCTTGTGTTACTTTCCTGTTACCTTGACACATGCAAGTTAATATCAAACAACTTAATTTACGTTTAAATCTATGACTAAGGGAAATCTAACAAAATTAGATTCCAAACACTTTTGTTTGCTTGAATTCAAGAGAAGCATTAGGTATCTCGGGTAATTGACTAAGGTATTCTAAGGGTGGCAATCTAGAGCTTGGAAGACCATCATTTTCACTTCCGGAGGATGAAGAACTTGTTGGGTGTTGAGTTCTTTTTCCTTTTCCCCTAGATTGGGTTGCTAAGGGTCTTGTTACCCTTAACTCACTAATAGGGGTCATAACTCAATCAACAAGTTGATAAACACCTATGCACCCATTTGGACTAGGTGAAATGGGTTCTATGTAGTTGTAAAAGCGGGTGAGCAACATGCCATATGGAAGAACGGATGTGATATGATTCTGAATATGGGACATTCTATTGGCTATAAAGTAGGCGAGATTAAACGATTTTCGGTTTCTAAACAATAAAGCATGTACTTTCACATGCATTTATGTGATCTCTATTACCTACCAAGCTCATAACATTGCATCTTAAAATTCTTTCCCATTTTTCGTACTTATCTTTGAGTTCTTTAGCATTCATTCCATACGGGTCTTTGTGGATTACTCTACTTGTGTTTGAGATTCTAGTGTCTTAGACTCTAGGGTTAAAGAGTGTTGCATGAATAAGATCCTTGTCATCGAGCATAGTGTTATACCTAATTTGGGCACCTCTAGGTAAATTGGTATTTTCAAGTGCCGTGAGAGAGTGGAGGTCGGAATAGAAACATGCTCCATCACAAGGTATTTTGAGAATGTTAGCAAAGTGGTCTAAGGAGTATGAGTATCTATTACCATTTGTCTCAAAGTTTACTAAGAGAGTGTGGTATTCGTCAAAGGTGACATTGACGGTCATATAAAATTCAAGAACAAATTTGGGACAAATTTTTTCATCAATATCTAAGAGGCAATCAAAGTTTATCCTAGAAAATACCTCACGGATATTGGTGTTATCTGTAAAGGAGTGGTCGACAAGGCGACCTTCGTGGAAGGCGCAGGATTCTAACTCCTTACACAACCCTCTATGTGTGGAGGTGAAGTGTTTTGACATATGGTGTTTAGGGATATAGCTAACGGTGTCTTTGTGGTCATAAGTCCATGCGGGCGGCATTATGATCCTAAGGCACACATTTTCTCAAGTTAGTCAAATTCTTGAAATATAAGCAAACGAGTGCCTAGTGTGTGCTTATATGCAACAAATGTAGAGGGACGTTTATCTCGACCCAAAGAAAGTTTTTAACGATGTATGTAATGCATAGTTTGAGATAACCCAAACAATCTTTGTGTTTAATATAGCTTCAAATGAACGTACCCGAAAGTGCATATCAATTACGCAATTCCTTTAGCGTTCATGAGTCTTTATACCATCATTAAAACTTGTTTTTGGATGTTTGTCATTTACAATGCTTGAACAACGAATTTTTAGCATGACCTAAGTAGTGAGAATGTTCATTCAAAAATTCTTTGATAAGTTAGGGATTCCTAGTAATTTTGTTTGTGGGTTTATGCAAACAAAGTGTTTTAGTATCATAATCAAATAATGCATTGGTCAATTTTGCTAACCTAATTGAATCCCTAATTTCAATTTAGTGCAATAAAAAGAACCCTAGACTCATAATTAAGATAATGTGATGATATAAGGAAATAAATGAGATAGAGATACTTACACTGATTGATTTGCACAAAGAAAATGTATGATTTTGCCTTAGGAATCGTAGAGAGATGAGTTTTTGCTGGTGGTGGTCGTGTTTTACAGAAAGAGTGGTTTTGTGTTTGTGTTGTGAGTGTTTGTTTTAACTGTTTTGATGATTTTGCAAAATCTCAGACAGACGGACCTTACACGGACCCTTGGGGGAAAGGGTCTGAAGGGGTCCGATTGGTTTGGTGACAGAATATTTCTTGTTTTCACAAGAAATTTCCATTAATCCGAAACCTAGTCTTAAAAGGTTAAATGGTTCACGTTTAAGTGGTTTAGTTAAAATGTCGGCTATATTATCCTCCGAGGATACCTTTTCGATAGAAATATTACCTTTTTGTACGTTGTCACGTAGAAAGTGATGCCGAATTTTGATGTGTTTGGTTCGAGCGTGTAACACAGGATTTTTGCTAAGATCAATGGCTCCTTTGTTGTCACACAAGATTGTTATGTCTCCTAACTTGATGTCATTGTCAACAAGTGCTTGTTTAATCCATTATGCTTGTTGACATGTGTTGGGTCTTAGGATCTAGACTCATCTGGGATATCATGATCATGATTGTAAATGCACAACGGAATAACAAAGAACACAATCATAACCAAGAACAAGGCTTTCACTAATAAAGATTACTATTAATAATGCTATTAACTACTACTCCTGGTGCCTCATAGGATTGACACCAGGAGGAACGCACACACACCTATGGTTTACATTGTTTGTGAATGAATGAATAACCATGTGTGCCTAACCCTCTTTATATAATAGAGGTACTAGGGTTACATCACAACCCTAGCTTACTATCTAAGCTAATATATTACTACTAGGTCCTTCATCTTGTTTTGTCATATCAACTCAAGATCTCTAAGTCCCAACAATCTTCCCCTAGTTGATTTGACAAAACCAGTAAGCACAAGCTTCCCCTGATGCTAATATAGATGAAGGCTAAGCTTCCCCTTGATCCATGCATTCTTCCCCTTTTTGTCACATCAACTCAAAAAGGATCGTCTTCCCCTTAAGAAGTGCACGACAAATCCAGTAGGTTCCATGGAGAGATCACTGATGAAGAAAATCAAGTATAACGAATTTGATGAAAAAGTGGAATCTCCTAAACTTGTGTCTTATGTCTTGCACTAACCACACGACGTTGAGCATGAACAAAATCGTCAAATAAATGAGACACTGAGCACAATAACGTAACCCCTTCAAGCGATAACAAATGTACGCATAGAGCAAACTATTTTAAAAAGGCTACTACTCCTTTTAAGATATGAATAGATCGTACCCCTTCGCTAGATATGTCGAGTCTTCGTCACCATACAAACCAAGCAAGTTATCTTAAAAGGTACTCCCTTCCTTTTAAGATATGATAAGAACACAAAACCTGTGAAAATCAACTACAACTTAAAATCAGTCATAATCAAATGTCTTCTTCAATGAATCACCCCAACGAAATGATGATAGCTGAGAACTCCTCATCCAGTAACAGTAGTGACATCAGACTAGTCACTAAATCAGAGTAGTATCAATTTTACTTGACTAGAAGGAACCAAAACCGGCCAAAGAAAATTAGTATACAACAAGCCAGCAGGAACCAGAAGAAAGTCAGCAAGAACATACACCTACCAGGAGGAACAAACCAGTAGGAATCGACCAGTGGTACGGACCAGTAGAAACCGACTAGTATGAACGGATGATTCAACCAGGAGGAACCATCAAATATTACTAGGAGGAACCGAGAACAAAACCACCATGAATATATATGACCAGTAGGAACCATAGGTCACCAGTAGGAACAACATAACCTACCAGTAGCATCTCAAACCCATTCTTTCTTTCCTTTTTTTTATCCTTTTTTTTCACATTCTGTCACCACACTAATTGTTACTAGAACTGTTGATGTACTGTTCCAACTGACGATGTAAAAACATATGTTGTAGCCCATATATATCCAGCCCATTATAAAGCCCATGTAGACTTTGCAAACGTGTAGCCAGCATACCTGTCATACACGTGATGTCCAAGAAAATAGGAAACAAAGAGAGAACTCTTACCATCAATACCTGTCCATATCTAAAAAAACCACGTAACTTTTGTGATATGTGTTAGATAAAAATGGAAGATCAAATCCCTAAGAATCAGGCACAAATCAATTCTTGAACATTAGGAATATCACGTCACATATATAGCCCATGAAAATAGTAACTCCTTCCCATATATGACGTAGGACTTGATATATAATCACATGTGTTGGACCCTATAAATTAGGGAATGAAACGAAATTCAAGCCCTAACAACTAGGGATTCACACATATCCCTACACGCAATGCCAATAGAAACCGTATCCCATCCAAAAACAATAGTATGATCGGAACTATAGCAAAGTGTGTGATGAGAAGTACTTACTGTATTATGTGAGATATTATTTGATTAGATAATGTTGGGACCACAAACTTTGCATCACTTGCCCAATCTAGCACAGTGTCCTTGTCTGCGCTTGAAACCTCACGTCTCATGTTGTACACATGAACAAAGTACTTTTTGACCCATATCACAGCTCCTACATCTACTCACCCTACGTCTCTTCAGAACAAGTAGAAGCAAAGTACTAGTATAAAGTGACCAAAGATAAAGTAATGATGGATCAGAACATATATACCTGGGACCATATATTCGCTACTTTCCAATTCTTTCTTTTCTTACGTGTTTAATCGGCACAAACAAATACATCAGAAAGTGTATTTTCCCCATACGTACAAACCCTTTACTGCCTAATCTGCTGCTACTTTTGTCATTCACATGGGGTCTCGCAATCAGCACCAAATAACAGCAAGTAACATTAACAACATCAGCATGAATCATCAACAAGCCAAACTTGTTATTCGTTCTGAGCAGTAACAATAATCAATTCTAGGGTTTCACAAACATAAAACCCTAAACCGAAAATTGTGTGAAGATCACAACAACCATAAACACCGAAGATCATACTAGGGTTCATCGTTGATTCAAGAATCAACTCCCCATGGCTAGTATGATCACCATCAGCAGCAACATCAAAGTACCAGTAGCAACATGATAGATCAACAGCAACAGAACAACGAATCATCTAGGGTTTTTTGGGAAAAACCTAGATCAGCAACTTTATTTATATAAAAAATAGAAAATGCTAACGAAAACCTTGTAGATCAACCAGATCGAGAGCCAACAAGCTCTGATACCACTTGTTGGGTCTTAGGATCTAGACTCATCTGGGATATCATGATCATGATTGTAAATGCACAGCGGAATAACAAAGAACACAATCATAACCAAGAACAAGGCTTTCACTAATAAAGATTACTATTAATAATGCTATTAACTACTACTCCTGGTGCCTCATAGGCTTGACACCAGGAGGAACGCACACACACCTATGGTTTACATTGTTTGTGAATGAATGAATAACCATGTGTGCCTAATACAAGGCTTTTACCTAGTAAGAAAATATCGTTGAACCTATCTCCTCGAATTGAAAAATGAGTTTATGTGTGACTCAGTCGTTATTTGGTGGAAACAAATAGTTGTCATTGTAGTATATTAAAAAGTGCGAAGACCAATTAAAGTAAATGACTTAACGTTAAAGTGTTAAAATAAAAGGCGTTAAAATTAAATCTAAGTCTAATTAAAAGTAAAGGGTGCAAATATTTAAAAACGTGACGGAAAGTAATTTGATTAAACGAGTAAAAATTAAAGCGTGACGAAAATTAAAATTTGACAAAGTATCAAAACGTAAACTTAAAAATTAAACAAGACAAAATAGAAAAGTAATACCCAATCGGAATGTATTCCGATCAGACTTCAATCGGAATGTATACAAACCTCCCTATCGGAATGTTGATCGGAACCTTAGATCGGAATACCCTGTCACCTATTCAGATCGGAATATCCAAACAAACCCTTTGATCGAAATGAATACTACCTCTTGATTGGAATGTGAATAACCAAACCCTGATCGGAATGTAGATTGGAATACCCAATCGGAATGTTAAAGCCCTTTTCCGATCGGAATACCCAAACTCACCTTGATCGGAATGTTGCTTACTTACCCTGATCGGAATGTCACAACCTCTTGATCGGAATACCACAAACCTCCCAATCGGAATGTTAAAGCCCTTTTCCGACCAAGCAATGAAGCTATGGTCGGAATGATAAACCCTATTCCGATCACTATGGTCGGAATACAGTTAAGAGAAACGAAAATAAGCTAGTTCGAATAAGCTAGAAACCAAATAAGCTCACACCTAAACTCCTAATCAGAACCGTATAAGAAAAAGCTAATAAACTGAAATTTAAAGACTTTTAAAACACGAAAAGAAAAAGGTTTTCGTAAAACAAACTTTTATATAAAAATAACTTTTATAAAAACTTTATAAACTTAAAGATAAACACAATAAGCTATAAAAATCAATGATCTAAAACAATCAAAAGCACAAAAACATAACCTTTAATCAAATAAGCAAGACAATAAGCATGTAAACAAATAGTAAAGAGTAGAAAGAAAGGTAGAATGAGAGATTAAAACAAGAAAATTAAAGAACACTTACTTGGAAATTAAAGGTATTAAAAGTGCAAGACAAGTATTTAAATTGACATGTATTTAAAGAGCAAGTAAATAAAGGTGGAAGAACTAGTGTCACTCTAGCCAACAAGTGTAAAATGAAATGATCCTAAACTATATATAGGGGAGGATTAGGAAGCTTCCTCCCCTCCTTCATTTCTTCTTAATTGCACCATTAAGTCCTTCCCTTCTTAATCTTTTGTTAATCTTGGACTTTAATGACTTTCGGCTCGGGATTTCTTTAAACTCGTCTTTTAATTCTTCAATAAATAAGACTTGAGTTCTTCGGTTTTTAGTAAACTTCCGGCCTTTGACTTTTTCTTCGATAAATATTCAGAATTGGTCTTGGACTTCCGTTCTTTTTGCACTCTTGACTTCTTGACTTCGTCTTTCATCTTTTTCTTCAATAAAAACCCGTAAATGCCCGTGTTTTCTCCCCTTTTCACAATTTCGTCCTAAATCACAACAAAAACACAAACCACGCATAATTCTGACATAAATGACATAAAATACACGTTTTGGCTCGGTTATTATTGTAATTAAGTGGTAAAAAGGATGGGTGTTTATACACCTATCAAATCCCCTACACTTGACCATTGCAATGTCCTCATGTAATGCATTAGTTACAAAGCACGTTTACATTTTTCATCATAATCAATCCACATTGGCCTTTATTAAAGAGATAGAAAATTATAAACATTCAAAGTAAGAAATCAAAAACATACCTTGGGTTTTGGAAATGTCATGAATAATCATCATCCTCAAGTTTTCACTTTCTCCAAACCAAGCTTAAAAACGAGATCATTGTTATTATAAGTTAGCAAACTAACACGAACTCATGTGGGCCAATTATTCACTTAGACTCCCTTATTCCTAGGTGTATCTCTTATATTTTATTGTTGTCTTGAATGATCACGAGGATGCATTTTTGACTTATTTCGATAGTTATTTAGGCCGAAGATAAAGTGAACAATTTAATCAATAGTTAGCTAAAGGACAAAATCTTTTAAAACTACTTCTCGGGACCTCATAAAGTTCATATCTTGGCATAACTCGCTTCGCGATTTGAGACCTTTCTCGGACCGATATTTGGCAGCAACTTCATATTTCAAACCTTGAGAGACGTTCATGAAATAATGGCCTTCTCTTCATAATAGGAATTTCTTCACTTGAAGTTTTGAGAGATTCATACTTGGACCACGACTTCTTCATTTTTCTCCAATCTTTATTTTGGACTTTGATTTACAACGATCCGCCTCCTTTTATGACTTGTATCTATTTATCCTCATACCTTGCTAGGGTCTTTTCGGATACACTTCTCCATGACTTTTTGGGAGTTTTTGCTTTTCGTCGTGTGTCTCGATCCTTCATATTGATTTTCGATAAATGATTCTTCACATCAATTGGGATCTTTAGCAACAAAATATAGCCCTCATGTCTTGTTATGACCTTTTTGGACTCGCCGATCTTCGCATCCCGCTTCAATAAGTTATGCCTTGGCTATGAACTCTAATCCATACCGAGCAACTTTTAAACGATCTTGGGCTAGAAGCTAAGTAACTTTTCAAATCGTACAACTTTATTTATTGCAGATAAATTTATTAGCAGGCGATGGGAGAATAGGCTTATAATTAACTCACATAAATTCCCGAAAGAATACCGAACTTATAATTGGCTCTATCATCTCTCGTTCTCCACAGTATAAAATCTCAAGGAATTAGACTCGTGGATACTTAGCCTATTAAATCAAAGTTTTGGGTTTTCGAGTCGCCTATAGGATCTTGCAAACTCTTAGACTTTTTCAAGTTTAGAAATCGCATTTTAAAGTTCCCTTGATAAACGACTCTCTAGGATCAATTATAGGAACTTGCGAAAAGTTCTTGTTCTTAACCCGTGATAGTTAAGACTTTCGCGTTTTATAGCTCCCTATATAAAAGCCTAGCAAAACTTGACTTAAACACGTTAAGGATACTAGCTAGAGTAAACTTAGATAATTAAACTCGGGTTGAATCAAAAGATTCACAACGTTTAAAAATTAAAACCACTTTATTAAAATTTATTCTAATAAGGAAAGAAAATAAGTATACAAAGGGAAAAACTAATAAGCCAAAATAGATCAAAAATTTGGTAAAATGTCGAAAAATTGATTTTCCAGTTAAAATGAGGACAAATACAAGGAAAAGACCACTTAACTTCGATAGAAGTCCCCCTACACTTAATATAAACATTGTCCTCAATGTTTAAGCATGTGGGAGTAAATTCCCCTACACTTAGGACATTGTGCACTTTGTTTAAATTTCGCTAAGGAAAAGACAACTAAAGAGATTCCTATTTTAATATTGAGAAAATATAAAATAGTGAATTGAAAAGAGTTTAGGATAGAACCGGGAGAAGTGAACACGGAATCACGGGTCGTCAAGAATCATCAAGAGTGGATCATTGAGCGCTCGAATCCCTGATTAAGAGAGGAGAGGAAATAGCAAACCAACGGGTCTCCCCTACACTTATGATAAAGAAAGCGAAAAGATAGATGCATGGGTTGCCTCCCAAGAAGCGCTTGGTTTTTGATTCCCGAGTCGTGAGCCTGACTCGACCTTGATTATCAACGGAAGAAGCATGAAAAATATCTACCAGGATCAAAGACATAGTTTTCGTCCATCAAATAGCACAAGCTTAAGGCGAACAAGGCAAGCCAAAGAAGAGTAGGCAAGGTTCCCTTAAGCAGCGATGGAGCACGGTGGGAGCAAGTATGGTGAGGTGCAAGCATATCTTCAATAGTTCCAAAGATTTTTCCTCTTATTTCATCAGGTGGATACTGAGATGGCTGCAGAATAACGATACCGGGGTCGAACACCTTTTCCTTTAAGGGAAAATAGCACTCAGGCTCAGCAGAATGGGAAGAAGATCCACGAAGAAGCACAACCTCGTCCCCAGAAGGTGGACAAAGAGGTGTTAACTCATACGTGCTGTAGATATTGGTGTCGACCGGTTTCTTCTCCTTTGAAAGAATGTTCTTCAAATCCAAAGTAGGATCAAGACGATAATCTTCAAAATCATAAGGAGGTGCATCACTCTCATGAGGAAAGTAAGTGTTGAGAAACGTAGAGAAGTCTTCCTCAAATGAGTAATCGTCCAAAGTAGGATCGAGTGATGGCGGAGGATCTTCATCATGTGAAGAATCGCTCGAAAGAGTATCAGCCTCATCAAAATCATCATACGTGGGCAGGTCAGGATACTCGAAGGTAAGGTCATCATAATCATCCGAATCTGAGCTAGAATCATCATCATAAGCATCGAAGATCGGTGGAGAATCATAAATGGGAGAAGGTTCCATATTGGAGAGAGAATCATCCACATCATTTTGAAAAAGTGGATTAGCAATGCAAGAGTCGAATAGCGGATTGTTGTAGACGACAAAATCATCCAGCACAGTAATCATATTCACTGATTCTCGTCCATAGGATTTGCTAGTAAGCTTCCCCATTTTGAAAACTTGTGAATCATTCCCGACTCTTAAGATTAACTCACCTTCGGCAACATCAACTAAAGCTCGTCCGGTTCTCAAGAATGGCCGACCAAGTATTAAAGGAATACGAGGGTCCATTTCATAATCGACAACGACAAAGTCGACCGGGAAAGTAAATGTGCCAACTTTGATGAACACGTCTTCGGCAATACCAACAGGGTAAGCGAGAGTGCGATTTGCAAGTTCAAGAGTCATCTTTGTTGGAGTGAGGTCGGGTAATGATAGTGTTTTCCAAACACTCAAAGGCATTAGATTTATACTGGCCCCGAGATCAGCAAGGGCAGTAAATTCTTTAGTTTTGTTAAAGATGAAAGGTGATAGGTGTGTAAACACCCATCCTTTTACCACTTAATTCTGGCTAAAACAAGACCAAAACACGTATTTAATATCATTTGTTTGGAATTATGCGTGGTTTTTGTGTTTATTGTGTTTTCAGAGCTAACCGGATGAATATTAAAGAAAACATGGGATTGCACGGGTTTTATCAAGGAAAAAGACTAAAGACGAAGTCTATTGTCCAAGAGATGCAAAAGATTTGAAGTCAATGGGCCTATTTGAAGATTTATCGAAGAAAAGGACCAAAGATGGAAGATTTACATATGTCGAAGAAACTCAATTCTATGTAACGAAGAAATTAAAAGACGAGTTGAATTTAATCGACGACAAATCCCGAATCGGAATCGAAAACGTCAACTTTTCTGAAAAGACGAGAAGACAAGAAGAAAGGGAGAAAGCCCACTCACCAACCAACCACTAGGACTATATATAGGGTTTTCCTTCACATTTTAGAGAGTTAGTTTTTCTTCCTTCCCAGTTTCTTAGGTTCGTTTCATCACCAACACCATTAGGGTGTTTGGTGATTTTTAATTTTTCCTTCAATCTTGTAAGTTTTAATCATTACTATTGTTAACTTTTACATTAATCTTTCAATCCAATCTTTCTATTCATCTTGTTCTTCATCCTCTTTTTATTGCAAGTTCTTAAGTTTTTATTTGGTTCAAGTTTGATCTTAAAAAGTTGTTGATTTAGTGTTTTTATTGGTGGGATTTGTTACTTATGGTATTTAAATGATTATTGGTTAGTTTGGTAAAACCTTTTTGCGTATTCATCTTGATTTTGGATTTAAACCGTGTCTTCTGTTCTTGCGATACTGCTACTGTTCTTACCCAGGAATATTCCGAATAGGCGAGTTTCTATTTCCCTTATTCGGAATATTGGATATTCCGAATAGGGCTGTTCACCTTTCCCTTACTCGGAATAATTTATTCCGCTTAGCCAGATTTTCATTTCCTTACTCAGAATATTTTATATATTCCGAATAGCTTGTTTTTCCGCATAGGACTTTATTTTCCGCATAGACCATTTTTCCGCATAGACATATCTTTCCGCATAGCACATGTTTTTCCGAATAGCCAGTTTTTCCGAATAGGGCACTTTTTCCGCATAGCACGATTTTCCGAATAGGCATGATTTTCCGAATAGCACATGTTTTTCCGTATAGGACTTTCTTTCCGAATTGACCCTTTTATTCCGCATAGGATTGTTTTCCGAATAGAGTTTCTTTTCCGCATAGGTTTGTGTTTTTCCGAATAGAGATTTTATTCCGAGTTGCATTTTATTCCGAATAGAAGAATGTTTTCCGCATAGTGCTTGTTTTCCGAATAGGGTAATTTCTGTTAGGGTATTTTCATTTACTGTTTGATTTAAATTTTTAAGTCTAGCTTTACTTTTTTAATAGAATAGAAAACCAAACTCCTTTTTGTCACCAAGAACAAATCATTCCACTTAAGGCCGAGATCAATTCGAGAGGATTCCGAGACATATTTTGAACCTATTGAAAAACCTTGTATCAAATGGCGCCGCTGCCGGCTCTTCTCGTTAAGATCAAAAGTTTTCTGTGAGAACTTGGATTTTGGGATCCGTTCCCCGTGAACGTTACTTTTTCATAAAAACTTTCAAAAACACTAAAAAATATATAAAATTTTCAAAAATACAAAAAAATTAAAAAACATAAAAACCAAAAATATTTTTGCTTTGTTTTTCTTTGTTCGTTCTTTTGCAGGTGTATGCGCACTCGATCCACGTCATATCAAGAGCCCGAGCCTCTCGATAACTTAGACATGGCCGGTATACCACCTCAAAACAATAATAACAACAACAACCCGCCTTTCAACAACATGAACAATAACAACAACAATGAGCCCCTTCCGGATAATCGCCCGATGATTGAATTGCTGCAAGCTCATGTAGATGGCAACACAGATCCAATTGTCATACCTCCAATTGCCGCCAACAACTTTGAGCTAAAATCAGGCTTTATCTAGATGGTCTCCGCTCAACCATTCTTGGGACGTACCATTGATGATCCACACGACCACATCAAGAGATTTTTGCCACTCACCAACACGGTCAAATTCAATGGTGTTCCACAAGAGGTTATAAGGTTACAACTTTTTCCCTTTTCTTTAGAGGGACAAGCCCGACATTGGCTTGCTAAGGAACCGCCACAGAGTATTCTCTCGTGGACGGATTTGGAAACAAAGTTTGTCAATTACTTTTTCCCACCCTCTCGTACTACCGCTTTGCGGAATGAAATCATAAATTTTGAACAAAAGTACGATGAGTCGTTCAGTGAATCTTGGGATCGTTTTAAATATCTTTTAAGAAAATGCCCACAACATGGTTTTACCAAAGTACATCAAATTAATACTTTTTACAATGGTTTAAGCATGAGTGACCAAGATTCACTGAACAGTGCCTCGGGGGGTAATCTATTGGCTAAGACTTCCAATGCTGCTTGGGATATCATTGAGAATAAATCTCGTGTGCAAACCAAGAGTGTTAGGACCAATGTCGCTAGTGCTAGCACTAGTGACAGCGACAAGCGACTTGACAAAATCACTGTGCTTCTTGAATCGCTTGTCACCCACACCGTCAGCAACAACAACAGCAACAACGCTAAAAACGCCCAAGTTAACGCTGTCAGCCAACCTTGTGAGATATGCGGTGGTCCTCACTCTTACACAACTTGTACCGCCACCCAAGACTACCCTGCTGAGAATGTGAATGCGGCATATGGCACCTATCCTCAACCTGCTTATCAAGCTAGACCTCAAGGTGACCGTAATTTGCTTAGCTATCGATCCAACAACTATCTTTCACCACCTGGTTTCCCTCCTACCAACCCAAACCAACAACAAAACCTCAATCGCCCTCCTCAACAACAACAACAACCTCGACAACTATACATACCTCCTCACAAGTAGCAACAACCACCTCAACGTAACAACCAAGTTTACCAACAACCTGCTTATCAACCACCCGCATACAATGCTCCTCCCAACCAAACTACCACTGCATTGCACCAAGAGGTTGCAACCTACATGAGGACTAATGATGTGATCGTGGAAAATCTCCAACAGGAAGTGCGAAACTTGAAGGCAGACTTGGTAAAGCAAGGAAATGATTTGAGAGCCGATATGCGAAACACGTTGGATAGTCAGACGAATGACTTGAGGAACATGATGGCTAGTTTCTTCCAAGGTAATCAACCCTCTTCTTCAGGTACTCTTCCGAGTAACACCGTTGCGAATCCAAGAGGGGAGATGAAAGTAATCACCACTCGAATTGGCAAAGGTACCAAGGAACCCGAGCTTCCTATACCTCCACCGGTGGTTGTGACTAAGGAGAACGAGTCACCTGCTCCTATTCCTCCTCCTTCTCCTTCCCCAATTTCTCCACCTCTTCCTTCTACCCCTCCTCCACCCGTGGTTGTGAGTGATCCTATTCTCCTAAAGCCTTCTTCTTCTTCCAATATACCTTATCCATCTAGGTTGAGGAAAGAGAAGCTCAAAAGCAAGGACGATATTCAGGTTTCTAACTTTCTTAAAATGTTTAAACAACTGAATTTCAATATCTCCTTCGCTGAGGCTCTCGCTCACATGCCTAAATATGCGAAAATGTTTAAAGATCTTCTGAGCGACAAGGAAAAGCTCCTCGATATTGCCAACACCCAACTTAATGAGAATTGCTCTGCAGTACTCTTAAGGAAATTACCAACTAAGCTTGGTGATCCGGGTCGTTTTCTTATCCCTTGTAATTTCCCGGGAGTAAAGAATTGCATGGCCCTAGCCGATCTAGGTGCCAGTATTAATCTCATGCCTCTAAGTGTTTGGAAGCAATTATCTCTCCCAGAGCTAGTCCCCACCAAAATGACTTTGGAATTGGCCAACCGTACGGTTGCTTATCCAGTGGGGATAGCTGAAGACGTCATTGTAGGAGTCGACAAATTCACCTTCCCTGCTGATTTTGTTGTCGTCGACTACGAGATGGACCCCCGTGTGCCACTAATTGTTGGACGTCCATTCTTGAGGACCGGTCGCACTCTTATTGATGTTGAAGCTGGTGAGCTTATCATGAGAGTGGGTGACGATAAAGTAGTCTTCAACATGGGAAAGTTGTCTAAACAGCCTTATTCATATGAGAGTGTTAATTGTATTGACGTTCTTGATGAGGCTTGTGAAAAACACTTTAATGATGCTTGCAAAAGTATTCCTACCTCTCTTCCCAATGTTGAGACCGTGTCCTCCATTAATTCATCGTTGTCTCTATTTGGAGATAGTGATTTATTTTGGAACAATCTTGAAGATACCATGGGAGATGCGAATTTAGCTACTAATGAATCTCCCACCGAGGGGGATGAAGACATGAATTTCTTTGACAATCTTCTCACTGAAGACAATCCTTCTCCTCCATCTCCCACGGTCATTGCAATCGATACTCCGACTTTGAATTCGCCTCCCGTCGAAAATCCTCCGGATTTGGAACTTAAGGAGTTGCCGCCACATCTCGAGTATGTGTTCCTTGACGACAACAAGAAGTCGCCCGTCATTATTGCGACGGATTTGAAGGACGAAGAGAAAACTCGACTTGTCGCCGTGTTGAAAGATCATAAGAAGGCTATTGCTTGGAAGATTTCGGATATTCGTGGAATTGATCCTCACTTCTGCACACACAAAATTCTCATGGAGGATGACTTTAAGCCCACAATTCAAAGCCAACGAAGGGTGAATCCAAAAATCCATGAAGTCATCAAAACAGAGGTTATCAAACTTCTTGATGCGGGTATGATTTACCCTATTTCGGATTCACCATGGGTTAGTCCAATCCATTGTGTGCTCAAGAAGGGCGGAATAACCGTTGTTCCCAATGAACACAACGAGTTGATTCCCACTCGTCTCGTTACTGGGTGGAGAGTTTGTATAGACTACCGCAAACTCAATGATGCCACGAGAAAGGATCATTTCCATCTACCTTTTATGGACCAAATGCTTGAACGATTAGCGGGTAATGAATATTACTGCTTTCTTGATGGTTTCTCGGGTTATTTTCAAATACCCATCGATCCCCAAGATCAAGAAAAGACTACATTCACTTGTCCCTATGGCACATTTGCTTACAAAAGAATGCCTTTTGGCCTATGTAATGCGGCCGGGACTTTCCAAAGGTGCATGTTAGCTATCTTCCATGACATGGTGGAATACACCATGGAAGTCTTCATGGATGATTTCTCGGTCTTCGGGGATTCCTTCTCTTCTTGCCTTGCCAATTTGGAACGTATGCTACAGAGGTGCGAAGACACTCGCTTTGTTCTGAATTGGGAAAAATGCCATTTTATGGTAAAAGAAGGCATCGTGCTGGGACATAAAGTTTCCAAAGCCGGTCTTGAAGTATACCGTGCTAAAGTCGATGTTATCACAAAGTTGCCTCCACCTTCAACCGTGAAGGGTGTGAGAAGTTTTCTGGGTCATGCGGGCTTCTACCGTCGATTCATCAAAGATTTTTCTCAAATCGCTCGCCCGATGACCCACCTCTTGGAAAAAGATACTCCTTTTATCTTTTCCAAAGAGTGCCATGACGCCTTCAACTCGCTTAAGGATAAGCTAACTAAGGCACCCGTCTTAGTTACCCCTAATTGGGAGCTTCCCTTTGAGTTGATGTGCGATGCTAGTGATTTTGCTATTGGAGCGGTTCTTAGACAAAGAGTGAACAAACACTTCCAACCGATCCATTACGCTAGCAAGACAATGACGGGGGCACAATTGCATTATACGACAACCGAAAAAGAGCTTCTAGCTGTTGTCTATGCCTTTGAAAAATTTCGCCCCTATCTTGTCCTTTCTACAAAAATCGTGTATACCGATCATTCCGCGCTGAAGTACTTGTTGACAAAGCAAGATTCCAAACCAAGACTTCTTCGCTGGGTTTTGCTGCTCCAGGAATTTAACATCAAAATTCGCGATAAAAAAGGAGCTGAAAACCTAACCGCGGATCATCTCAGCAGACTTGAGGATCCTTACCAAGGGGATCATCCGACCAAAGAAATCAATGATTCTTTTCCCTTGGAGACCTTAATGTCTATAAACTCGAAGCCGACTGAAACCCCGTGGTTTGCGGACTTTGCGAACTACTTGGCGGGTGGAATTCTGAAGGAAGGGTTGACTTCCCAACAAAAGAAAAAGTTCTTCACCGACATTAAGACTTACTTTTGGGACGACCCTTACCTATTCAAACAATGTGCCGACTTGATTATTCGCCGATGTGTTGATGGACCGGCAGCTTCGGAAATCCTTAATGCTTGCCACAAAGGACCCACCGGTGGTCACTTTGGTCCCAACTACACCGCCAAAAAAGTGTTTGATTCGGGATTTTATTGGCCCTCCATTTATCGTGACGCTCACGATATGGTTAAAAAATGTGATGCTTGCCAGAAACAAGGTAAGATCACACATAAAGACGAGATGCCTCAGAATTTCATTCAAGAGTGTGAAATTTTTGATGTTTGGGGTATCGACTTTATGGGGCCATTCCCTTCATCTAAAGGAAACAAATACATCCTTGTAGCAGTTGACTACGTTTCAAAGTGGGTTGAAGCCAAAGCTTTACCTACTAATGACGCAAGGATGGTTTGTAACTTTTTGAAAGCTCTTTTCGCTAGATTCGGTGTGCCTCGTGCCATTATTAGTGACCGTGGGACTCATTTTTGCAATGACCAATTTGCTAGAGTCATGGCTAAGTACGGTGTAAATCATCGTCTTTCCACAGCCTATCACCCACAAACTAATGGCCAGGCTGAAATATCCAACCGAGGACTTAAGCGAATTCTTGAAAGGACCGTGGGAGTGTGGAGTCCTATGATCGTTAGACTCAATGGTTAAGAACCATTATATCTAGGTTGATCATCGTTCATATGATAACATAGCGGAAAAGAACAATGATCATAACAAGGTGTTTAGGCACAAAAGAACACATGAATTAAAACAATTGGGTTGCTCATTATATTAATAATAAACAACCACTAGACGTGTATACATTGAATCCCACGTCTAGTGCGACACACACTTTAGGTTTACATTGTGAATGAATGATATGAATAAAACCTAAGACTCTTGTTCCTTTTATAGTGGAAGGAACAAAATCTACAAGAGATAATATCAAATAAACATCTAAATATTCTATTTCTATAGATATATATTGAATATATTATTTAGAATATATCCAATATATTCTGTAAATAGAATTTCCATCAGCGCCGTAGACTTCTGTCAGCGTCCAAACATGGCGTGTCAGCGTCTAGCATGTTTTCTTCGTTTTGGAGTTTCTGCCACATCAACTCATATTAATTTTGACCCAACAATCTTCCCCTAGTTGATGTCGGCAAAACTCTCTGTGTATCTCTTGTAAGTTGTACATGATCTTCAAATTGCTTCCCCTCAAGTGTAGCATCCAACGGCTATATTTTCTTGTCAGCGTTTGCGTAAAGCCTTGTCAGCGTCACGATTGGACGTAACAGCGTTTGGAGAAAAACTTGTCAGCGTCTAAAAATAAAAATATTTAAAAAGAAAAAGACCTTAACAAAGTAATTTATCCTAAGGGAAATATCTTACAAGTTGATAATAATTACTGGGCGGCAAGCACTGTCCATTTATGCACACTTGCTTAAGCAAGATAGACACAAATGTCCTCTAGTGTCCCTTGCTAACCAAAATACTTACCAACAAAGTTATTTCATAAAATTCTTTGTAACTCCCAGGTAAACCCATAACAAAACTATTCCCAAGTCTCCCATCAGACCACAACCAATTCTAGGCCAAAAATGTCTTGGCAGCATGCATAGTTTATCAACTTTGCATGCTACAGTGCCTCATGGTTTAGTAAAACTAACCCATACTCACCTGTGGACACAATCTAGAATTGTGATGAGAGTATTGTAAGAATACCCAAGAGTCCTAAAGGTTCCTTAAACCTCCCCTCAAACTATGATACATGAGTTCTCAAAATATATATGAACATTAAAAATTTATGTCAAGATAGGAATATAAATATTCCAACCATCATCCATAAACAAAAACATGTCCAAATAGCTCTTCAAAGATCCATAAGCAACTCTGTATCCAATGGCATAAAGCTACCACCTACCTACACATTTAGATGAAAACCACAAAACTAACATTTGTTGCTGACAGTGCCCCGACAACACGTATCAGCGTTGAAGGAACTCTTGTCAGCGTTAGACAAAAATATCTCTAACAACGGCAAAATAACACTTATCAGCGTTACATCTACCTTTGTCAGTGTTAGAAAAATAAAGTGGAAAATCTAAATCATCACAAAGACCAATAACAATGCATTATCCTGTACATACTTTTACAAAAAGGTTTCAAAACACATATTAAGTGAGATTAACCATTCCAATATTTGTTACCAAATATTGAAATCTTCCAGCATCAAAAGGTTTAGTTAATAAATCAGCCACATTATCTTCTGTGGCTACCCTATCTGGTTGTATTAAACCTTTCTCAAAGCAATCTCTTATAAAATGATGTCTAATTTCTATGTGTTTGGTTTTAGAATGATGTACATGATTTTTAATAATGCATAAAGTACTGTTATTGTCTACAAAAATCTTGGTATGCATAAAATTATACCCATAATCCAACAGCTGGTTCTGAATCCATAGGACTTGGCCACAACATGCTGCTGCAGCCACATATTCTGCTTCAGTTGTAGAATTAGCCACCACTGTTTGTTTCTTGCATTGCCAAGATATTAATCTGCTCCCAAGAAATTGACATCCACCAGTTGTGGATTTCCTATCAAACTTGTCACCACCATAGTCACTGTCTGAATATGCAATAAGATCCAATTTTGGGTACCACAAGCCAAGATCTGGATAACATCTTAGGTACCTAAAAATTCTTTTCACAGCAAAAAGGTGACATTCTTTGGTAGTCACTTGATGGCGTGCACAAGCACACACAGCAAACATGATGTCAGGTCTTGAGGCTGTAAGATACATCAATGAACCAATCATTGATCTATAGTGCCTAACATCCACATCCTTTCCAGCTCCAATTTTTCCCCAAGGGTGTTCCCTATCCATAGGAGTGGAAGCATCCTTTTCATGTGGAGAAAAACCATATTTCTTCAAGATTTCAGCTACATACTTGTCTTGGGAGATGAAGATACCATCTTCTTTCTGCTGAACTTGTAAACCTAGAAAGAAGTTCATCTCACCCATTGCACTCATCTTGAATTTATCTGTCATGAGCTTGGAAAAGTCCTCACTCATTTTTGGATCAGTAGACCCAAAAATGATGTCATCAACATAGACCTGCACAAGCAACACATGTTTTCCTTTCTTCTTTGTAAATAGTGTCTGATCTATGGTGCCCCTCTTGAATCCATTGTCCACCAAATATGTAGACAAGGTACCATACCATGCTCTAGGGGCTTGATGAAGTCCATACATAGCTTTCTTCACTCTATAAACCTTGTCTGGATTCTCAGGATCTTCAAAACCAGGAGGTTGCATTACATATACCTCCTCAACAATTGTTCCATAGAGGAAAGCACTTTTCACATCCATTTGATAAACAGTGAAGTTCATGCAAGAGGCATAAGCTAGGAAAATTCTGATAGCTTCAATTCTTGCAACTGGAGCAAAAACTTCTTCATAATCTATGCCTTCCTCTTGTGTATATCCTTGAGCTACCAAACGTGCCTTGTTTCTGACCACAATACCTCTTTCATCTTTCTTGTTCCTTAGAACCCATCTTGTCCCAATTGGTCTCACATATCTAGGACAATCAACCAGCTCCCAAACATCCTGTATAGCAAATTGGTGAAGCTCATCCTGCATTGCTTCCACCCAACTAGGTTCTTTGAGAGCATCAAAAATCTTCTTGGGTTCTTCTTGTGACAGAAAACATGCAAACAAACATGCTTGTACAAGAGGGGTATCAACCTTCTTGTGTATATTGGCAATAAATCCACCAAGACTTTGATGGGATCTTCTTGTCTGAACTGGAGCCATAACATCACCAATGATCTGAGATGAGGGGTGATCCTTTGCTGTGGAAGTGAGAACTCCTCCTTCAAAAAGTCTGGTGTCCTCAACGTCACGCTCCATGTTGCCAATATCTTCTTCATCAGACTCTCTTTGATCAACATGAATCTCTTCATGGACATTGGAAGGTCCACCTTGTTCAAAATGGGAAGAGAAAAGATGTGCAAAGGTGTTGTCAAAGTCTGATCCTTGTTTGTCAGCGCTTGGGCTAACAACGCTTGAACTGTTGGTGTCCGCGTCTGATCCATCAGCGTCTGAATTGCTCTTGTCAGCGCTTGATTTCCCTTTGTCAGCGCCTGAGGAACCATGCATGTTTGTATTTTGTGGTATTTGGAAACCACCATTATCTTTTCTAGCAGCAGCAGCAGCAGCATAATACTCATCTGTCCATATAGGAAGTGTAACATATTCTTGTGTGGGAGATGACTCAACTGCTGGTGGTCCATCCTTCTCAGCAACCTGTATACCTGAAACATTACCAATTCTCTTTTCCAAAACACTTGAAGTTACCTTCACAATGTCTGGATCAGTAACAGGCATATAATTTAAAGCTCTAGATAAAGGTTCTAAGTCAAACAACCAATTTGGACCACTTTCAGGATCACTAGGTTTACTCTCTAAAAACCTAACATGTACTTTTTCAAGTATACGTTTTTCCTTTTTAATGTAAACCCTATATCCTTTGCTCTGCACTGAATAACCCATGAAGTAGCCTTCATCACCTTTTGAGTCAAATTTACCTAGGGCCTCACTAGTTTCTAAAACAACTACATGACATCCAAAAGGCTTGAGAAAGCCAATATTTGGCTTCTTTCCCCAAAGTAACTCATAAGGTGTCTTATTATGTATTTTGTTGACCAATGCCCTATTTTGAACATAACAAGCTGTGTTAACAGCTTCAGCCCAAAAGGCTATAGGAAAGTGGGCATCAGCCAACATGGTTCTGGCTGCTTCAATAAGGGTTCTATTCTTCCTTTCAGCAACCCCATTTTGCTGTGGGGTTCTAGCTATGCTAAACTGCCTAGTAATCCCTTTCTTGGCACAAAAATCATCTAACAATTGATTTCTAAACTCACCCCCATTGTCACTTCTAATAATTTTGACCTCATTACCATTCTTCTTTTCAATCTGGGTAATGAAATTAATCAGACTTTGGGCAGTTTCACTTTTCTTGGCTAAAAAGAAAGTCCATGTAAACCTGGAAAAATCATCAGTGATAACAAAACAATATGATTTACCCTTCAAACTTTCTATATTAGTTGGACCAAAGAGGTCCATATGCAATAAGTGAAGTGGTTTAGAACTAGAGTGCACCTGTTTAGACCTGAATGAGACCTTGTGTTGCTTGCCCTTAAGACATGCAACACAAGTGTGGTCATTGTGGAAAGCCTTTTCAGGCAAACCATCAACTAAACCAAGCCTCACAAGTCTATTGATATTCTTAAAGTTTATGTGCCCTAATCTCCTGTGCCAAAGATTACTTTCATCTACTGAGGCTTTAGCATAAAAACATGACATCATTTTATTATTTATCTTAATTCCATTAAGATTCACATTATATATGTCTTTATGCCTTGGTGTTCTAAATTCTATGTATTTTTCCTCAGGGAGCTTGTAATCTTTACTTAACACCAAGCACTCAGTATCTGTGAAAAGAACCTTATTTTTGTTATCACACACTTGTGATACACTAAACAAATTATAATCCAGTTCTTTTACCAGGAAGACATTCTCAAACCGTAGATTGTTGGTGACAAGGGTTCCTTTTCCAGTGATAGTGCCATAGCCCCCTCCAAAGTATACCTTATCACCATCTTGAATAGGAGTAAAGTTTGTCAGATAGTCTTCCTTTCCTGTCATGTGCCTTGAGCATCCACTATCCCAATATCCATAATCATTGATCTTCTTCTGAATGCCCTGCACATAAAGAAAACACATTAGTTTTCTTTGGGAACCCAAGCCTTGGAAGACTTGGATTCATCTGGTTGTTCAACAAGAACAGACTTGGTTCTCATAACAACCCCATTTTCATCCCTTCTTGAATGAAATTCCCAGTTAACCCCAATTGGTGTTGACATGGCTTTTGAAATATAATGAAACCTGTTGCATGTCATAGAAACACCAGTAGAATTAGAGTTTTGGTCTTGTTTTGGTCTCCATGTTAAGCTAGTGGAAGCTTTAGACCTATTTCCCTGTGGTTGCAAATACCTAGGTTTGGTAGTGTGTCTGTCAGCGCTGAAATTGCTCTTGTCAGCGCCCCGATTGCCTTTATCAGCGTTGAGCCTAGGGTTTGCTACAGGAACCCATTGCCTATTGGACCAAGTGTTTGACTTTTGAAAAGGTCTTAGGCCTTGTGTGTTAGACCCTCTAGAAAAGAATGGGGTTGGTCTAACAACTTGTGAACTTTTGTTCACAAAGGTATTGGGTCTGACAGTGTTTGACCTATGTTGACTTTTGTCAGCGCTGAAATGGTTCCTATCAGTGTTGACATTGGAAGCGTTGACACATTTGTATGCCAAATGTGAAAAGCTACCACATGAGTAACAAGCTTTTCTAGACATAGTCTTAGGTCTAGAAGCAAAGAAGCCTGTTCCATGGTTACTAACTTGGCTTTTTGGTGACCTAGTATTCCTATACATCTCTGCATACTTAACACTAGGTTTTCTAACAGTTTGTGGGCCAAGGTCAACAGCTTTGCCAGTGGTAGGGTGTGTGATTTTAATAGGTTTAGGATCTTTGGACTCCATAATATTATGGCTCGTGATTGGTGTGGGCTCATTTGGACTTTCACACAACAACCCTCCCTTAACAAACAAAGTGTGGTTAGCTTTCTTCCACTCATCTAGGTCAGTCAGTTTTTGTTTGTATTCTTCAACTGGGGAAGTCACTCTAGGTGGAGGAATGAATTCCTTCTCTTGAAGTTCTGGCAAGCCAGTCCAAGATAAGTCCTTTGATTGGACACCATAGAAATCCCCAGCTAGTGGTGGAACACCAGTATAATCTTTCATCCCAATCCCACTCATGTCCTTAGAGTCTCTTTGTTTGCTAACACACTCTCCTAGGGATTGTGTGGCCTTATCAAATCTCTGGATTTTAAGACTCACATTATCTTTATTTTTGTTAGCCTCTTCTAACTGAGCTATCAAATCAAGATTAACCCTGTTTACTATATCTTGAATATCTTTACTTTGATGTAACTCATGTTTTAAGATATTTATTTGATCCTTTAAATCAAACTCCATTTTCTTATACTCAGCTACTGTCTTTTCTGTTTGGGTAAGAGCAATTTGATAATTAGATACTTTGCATCTTTCAGTACTTGCCTCATCTAATAATTTTACTATCTCTTGATTTAGTTTTTCAGTATTTAAACGACAACCCTTAGAACAGAAAGCATCATCATATACCTCATTATCTGATGAAGAGGAGGAGTGTGCCATGAGAGCATATTCAACATGCTCTTCTTTAACTTCAACAACCAAAGCTCTGTCCTCTTCCTCATCCTTAGCCATAAAGTTCCAGCTCCAGTCCCATCCTCCAACTCCATCAATTTGTTGAACAGCAACCATGGCCTTGGGATCTTGGCTCTTAACCATTTGGCTTGAGGGCTTACCAGCATCAGATCTTCTTGGAGATCTACATTCCCTCATAAAGTGCCCCATCCGATGACAATTGTAGCACTCAACCTTTGATTTGTCAAATCCAACAACATCCTTAGCATTAAAGGTCATCTTCTTCTTGAACCTTTTATTAAACCTGTTTGCTCTTAAACTTACAAGAGCCATAGTCCACTTGATGTCCATCTCTTCCAATTGTTCATCACTTATCTGCTCAAGATCTTCATATGTAATCCTTGAATCACTGGGCAAAGAAGCAATGAATGCACACACAATATCTAGATCTAAACCAGCAGGCTTAATTCTATCAGCGCCAAAGTTGTGTGTGTCAGCGCTTGAGTATAAAGCGTTGACAGGATATGATCCAGCGCTGACAGACTGAGATCCAGCGTTGATACATTGAGATCCAGTGGCTGGATGTCCATAGAAGTTCATGGAATCAAATTGGCCTTCACTTTGTGAGAAGAAGGCCATGTTACTACTAGAAGATTTATTATCACTATCCAAAAGCCATTCATTCTCCAACAGTCTTAGTTTGTTGAAGATGTCATCAAACCTGGAGGTCTTGTGGGTGTTATTGACAAGAATAGATCTTGTCTCAATCTTCCATACATCACCAAGGCTTTTGAGAAAAGTAGCATTCAAGTCAGGGTCATCAATCTGTGTTCCCATGAAGGAAAGTTGACTTGTGATATCAAGCAATCTACTTCTCACACTGCTGAGATTCTTATTTGGTTGAGCCTTAAAGACAGCATACTCATGCATGAGTTGCTTCTTCTTTTCATCTTTTGTGTCAGCATTGCCACCATGTGCTACTTCAAGAGCTTCCCAAAGCTCTTTTGCAGACTCAAAGCGTTTGTACTTGTGCTGATTCTCATGACCTAGGGCGTGTTTCATGATGTTCAAGATTTTCATGTCCACCCTTTTCTTGGCTATATCTTCAACAGATACAGCTCTTCCATCTTCAGGCTTTTCCTTCTTATCAGCTTCAGGACAATTAGGAAGAGCTACCCTTGCAGCAATAGCAGCAGCAATCTTTTGAGCTTTGTTGAATGTGTTCCCATATTCAACAATCTCCCAAAGAGTGTAGTCATGGATGGCTATATATTGCTCAAAATTAGACTTCCAAAGCTCGAAGTTCCTGACATCAAACATGGGAATTTTGATACTAGGGTTTGTGGAGTTGTTTTGTAGCAAAGCAGAAGGCTGATTTGTGCCAGACATGATGTTTTTAGGGTTTTGAGAGATTTAGGGTTTTTAGGGTTTGGTGTTTTAGGGTTCTTGCGTTACTTAAAGATCAAAAGTTTCTCAACAAGCTCTGATACCACTTGTTGATCCCAAACTTAGATCGATTAAGCTTTGTGTATACGAGATTAGATCAAGTAATACACGTAGAGAAACCTTTGCTTATGAATAAAGTAACTAAGTGTTATGCGGAATTAACACTTAATCTAAAACACAAAGATGTTAAACAAACTTTCACTTGTATTAGAATGATCGAACTTGATTACAATGAAAGAGGTTTAACTTGTGAAAACTTATGAAAACTGATAATTAACTTTAACCTAAAAGATCTTCTTTTATAGATTAAGAAGTCTTGTACAATAAGCTACGAATCAACTATTCTAGGTAAAGATAATGATAGAAAATACAATGTCGAGCTTATCTTTACCATACACATATAAAGAAACAAATAAACAAAAAGATTCGTATAAAGATATATTCCATCAGTGTCAATCTTCAAGGCTGTCAGCGTTGACTTCTTCAATGTCAACGCTTGGCTGTCAGCGTCCAATGTCATCTTATCAGCGTTGACATTCTTCTTATCAGCGTCTAGTGAACTGACCCATAATTTATTCCCAACACTTCTGTTGATCCCAAACTTAGATCGATTAAGCTTTGTGTAAACGAGATTAAATCAAGTACTACACGTAGAGAAACCTTTGCTTATGAATAAAGTAACAAAGTGTTATGCGGAATTAACACTTGATCTAAAACACAATGATGTTAAACAAACTTTCACTTGTATTAGAATAATCGTGTTGATTACAATGAAAGGTTTAACTTGCGAATACTATGAAAACTGATATTAAACATTAACCTAAAAGATCTTCTTTTATAGAACAAGAAGTCTTGTACAATAAGCTACGAATCAACTATTCTAGGTAAAGATAAACATAGAAAATACATTGTCGTTTCTATCCTTACTAGAAGTAATCTAGAATATAATAAACGTGTAGCTCACATCTTCCATCAGTGCTTGTCTTCAATCTGTCAACGCTTGACTTTAACTTGTCAACGCTTATGCTGTCAGCGCTCACTTTGCTCTTGTCAACGCTTGAGTTGTTCTTGTCAGCGTTCAAGTGTTCTGGCCTAAATTTATTCCCAACAATCCTCCCCTAAACTTGATATCCACTCTTATGATCAAGTTTCTGAATAAACATTTAAGAACTTGGAGGAGTCTGACAAACCTTATCATATTGGTAATAAATAAATCTGATCAAATTCTTTGCCACGTTACTTGTATAGTCTATCTCCAACTGGGTGTCCTTCATCTTCTCCAAAACAGCCTTGGATATGAAATACTGAGCATCTACAAATAAATACTCAGCAAACTTTGTAGAACTCAAATGGTATACACCAGCAGCTGAATATAACCTCCATTGAAGACCACTGAGGTCATCTTCAAGATCCTTCCATATTTCAGGATCTTCTTCTTTTGTCCCACACATTCTTTTGAATGTGGTCCAAAGTTTTATTCCATTGGCTGAAGTTGGTGCTTCAGCCTCATACTTGGTCTCTAGTAACCTCCAAAGGTCCACCAAGTCTTCTCTGTCACAACTTGCAAATAAAGATATGAGAGTGGTAAAAGTGTGTACCTCCTTGCCAAATCTTCCAATTTTCCAGAATCCACATTCATCTTCCTCATAACTTACAATTGGATTCCTGGAATCTAATGGTAACACATGAACCATATCTGAAGCTTCTAATGGGGAGAGCTTGAGGCTCTTTCTAATGATTGCTTCACTTGGATATAGTTGAGACATATCTTTTGGAAACTCAAGAATAAATCCCTTCTTTACTGGTCTAGGAACTATCATAGCTTTCTTGATTGCCATCTCTTCTGCAAGTTGCTCCTTTCTTTCATCTGAAAGAAGTCTGAAAGTGTTCTCTTCCTGCACTTTCACCCAAATAGGATAAGCCCTATGTTCCAACTCATCAAATGTCAAAGCCTTCAGCTTCTGATGTGTCCATCCAACTCCATGACATTTGAGCAACATAAAGTAGAGCTTCCTTCTATCCCTTTTCAATTCAGAGAGAATGTTGCTTGCCCTGTACTTCAACATCACCTTACAATCCTGCTGAACTCTAAGAAGAATTTCCAAACCCCATATTTGATCTGAAATGGTCAAGTCTGGATTATCCATACAGCTTTCTTCCCAAGAATTGTACATTTGAACTACCTCTGACATATCAAAATCAATTTGCAACTTCAAATCTCTCAGCCTTTCCCTAGCAAGCTCATCACCATACTCAAGTCTTTCTGGTTCAACAACCATCACACTTGAATCTGAGCTAGCTCCATCACTTTCTTCTTCAGAAGTCACAACAAATGGTGACTTTTCCTTCTCACCTTGTTCCATCATTTGCTCAGCCAATCTTCTATCAAATTCAACCTGAGCTGCATTCTTTGGAACAATTTCTTCTACCAACTTACCCTTACCCTTATCTGTTGGTTCAATTGTTGGTAGGGTAGATGATAATACCTGAGTAGGAACATCTTTAATGATAGATGATGACTGGAATACATCACCTCCATATACAGATCTGTCAACGCCCAAATTTCCTCTATCAGCGCCCAAAATACTTCTATCAGTGTCCAAACTTGTCTTATCAACGCTTAAATATTTTCCCTCAGCGCCTTGTGTAACCTCTCTCAGCATATCTGTAAATGATAAATTTAAATTTGTTGGAGAGATTAAGGACGTATCAAAACCTTTTTGTTCCTTCAATGTAGTAAGAGCTTCAGCAATATCCAATGATTGGCCATCTTGACTGCTCTTATCACTCAGATTTCTTGCTTCCTCCCCTTTGGAAGACTCCTCCATACCTCCCCTTGAATGAGCACTCTCCAAAACAACAATCCTCTCCCTCAAGTCTTTGAGTTCAAGGCCTTGGTTACTGACAATTTGTACTAAGTCTGCATTTTGCTTTTGCAAGCTAATGCAGACAGCCGTCAATTCTAAAAGCGTCATTGGTTCCAGTCTGCCCTCTTCCAAAATGGGAATTTGACCTCCCAAGTTAGGTTCATTGGGAATGGATGAGGACTTAATTATGGTGGGACTGTCTTGGCCAGCTTCTAAGCCAGAACCAATAGTCTCAGCCTCATCCAGGTCACCAGCCACACTTGTGGTGGTGGTTCTCTCTGCTACATGGCTAGGACCACCAGAGGAGAACACTCCAGCAGTCCTTTGGCGTTTAATCAACCTATATTCTGGTGGTGTGGAAGATGGTGTAGAAGATGGTGTAGATGTAGGTTGGTTAAGGGGTGTTTGGGATTGTGATGGTTGGGTGTCAGCGGTTGAAATAGGCATATCAACGCCCACATTAGATGTGTCAGCGTCGAAGGGATGTTGGTCTATTTGCATTTGGTCAGGTGAGGGTAAAGGTTCAGGGATAGGCTCAAGTTGTGGTTGAGGGTCAATATGAGGTTGAGGGTCTGGTTGGGGTTGTGCTGCTGCAATAACAGCAAGCATGGCTGGGGTTAATGGTAGGTCTCTATGAGGTGGTGAATTCATCTTGGTGAAAATAGCCTTCTTTTGTTCAGGGATCTTATAAAAGTCATTGTGATCCCTTGAACAATATCTTTGAGCATCAAAAACCATTTGCAGAAAACGGGGATAAGCTAAAGTCATTTTTGTCCCCTTGTTTTTACACATTCCTTCAAAAATCATTTTAGACCAATTATAATTTTGCCCTGTTGCAATACACACAATAGCAGATGCAATGGATCTATTGATCTCATTGTGTGCAGTACATTTGGGACTCAAACATTGAAGGAGAATGTGAATTAGGTACTTCTAGGCTGGGGGAAATTCCTGCTTATGGTACTTATTAAGAGTACCTTCATCAGGAATAGGGTATCCCAAAGCCCTAAGCCCTTGTTCTATTTCAGATATGGGAAGCATGGTTATACCATCAGCATCATTAAGATGCAAGGCCTGGCGTACCAAGGCCTCAGTAACCACCCAAGGTCTCCCATGTACAATAGAATTCAATGTTGTCACTCCATTAACTGTTGAGGAACTCACAGTGTTCCAAAACTGTTTAATGTGTGTGACTGGAATGAGTGGTGCATGAGAAAGAGCATACCTTAATGGGGATGCATTCAAATACTCCACCATCTGAGTGTATTGAGGGAACAAAGTATTATCAGCAACAAGATAAGCAATCATGTTGTGTTGAGACTTGAACCCCAAATCCAATTCTGCTGAGTTAAATCTTGGTGCCATTGATGAAAGCTGTTAATTTGATGTATAAAAGATGAAGGTTGATAAGAGAAAAGTGTTAGACAAGAATTATAGATACCCTGTTTAAAAATAGGAGCCAAATTTATAGGAGTGGATGAATGCACGTGATTGGCCCAAAAATAGGCAAAGATTTTCAAAAATCAATCATGAAAATATTGAAAAAGTTTATAAGTTATCTCATGCATTTAATGAAAGTAACAACTCCTAAAATTACGGCTTGAAAATATGTCAAAAAGTTACAACTGGGTAGGTCCCATTGTTTGTCAACGGTCAAATATAACCCATCAACGCCCAACGGCTATAATCCTGTCAACGTTCGCCTAAAGCCATGTCAGCGTCCATTTTGGTCACAACAACGCTTGGAAAAATCTTGTCAGCGTCCAAAAATAAAATTGTTTTAAAAAGTGAAAAATGACCTTAACAAGTAATTTATCCTAGAGAAGATAACCAAAAGCTGATAATTATCATAGGGCGGCAAGCACTGTTCAGTTATGCACACTTGCATAAGCAAGATAGACATAACAGTCCTCTAGTGTCCCTTGCTAACCAAAATTCTTAACAACCAAGTTACCTCATAAAATCCTTGTTACTCCCAGGTAAAACCCATATCAAAAGGATTCCCAAGCCTCCCAACAGACCATAACCAATTCTAAGTCAAAAATGTCTTGGCAGCATGCAAAGTTGATATACTATGCATGCTACAGTGCCTCATGGTTTAGTAAAACTAACCCATACTCACCAGTGGACACAATCTAGAATTGTGATGAGAGTATTCTAAGAATACCCAAGAGTCCTAAAGGTTCCTTAAACCTCCCCTTAAACTATGATACATGAGTTCTCAAAATATATATGAACATTAAAAATTTATGTCAAGATAGGAATATAAATATTCCAACCATCATCCATAAACAAAAATATGTCCAAGTATCTCTTCAAAGATCCATAAGCAACTCTGTATCCAATGGCATAAAGCTACCATTACCTGCACATTTAGATGAAAACCACAAAACTAACATTTGTTGCTGACAGCGTCCCGACAACACCTATCAGCGTTGAAGGAACTCTTGTCAGCGTTAGACAATAATATCTCCAACAACGGCAAAATAACACTTGACAGCGTTGCATTTACCTTTGTCAGTGTTAGAAAAATAATGTGGAAAATCTAAATCATCATAAAGACCAATAACAATGCATTATCCTGTACATACTTTTACAAAAAGGTTCCAAAACACATATTAAGTGAGATTGACCATTCCAATATTTGTTACCAAATATTGAAATCTTCCAGCATCAAAAGGTTTAGTTAATAAATCAGCTACATTATCTTCAGTATCTACCCTATCTGGTTGTATTAAACCTTTCTCAAAGCAATCTCTTATAAAATGATGTCTAATTTCTATGTGTTTGGTTTTAGAATGATGTACAGGATTTTTAATAATGCATAAAGTACTGTTATTGTCTACAAAAATCTTGGTATGCATAAAATTATACCCATAATCCAACAGCTGGTTCTGAATCCATAAGACTTGTCCACAACAAGCAGCTGCAGCCACATATTCTGCTTCAGTTGTAGAGTTTGCCACCACTGTTTGTTTCTTGCATTGCCAAGATATTAACCTGCTCCCAAGAAATTGGCATCCACCAGTTGTGGATTTCCTATCAAACTTGTCACCACCATAATCACTGTCTGAATATGCAATAAGATCCAAGGGAGAATCTTTTGGGTACCATAATCCAAGATCTGGATAACACCTTAGGTACCTAAAAATTCTCTTCACAGCAAAAAGGTGACATTCTTTGGGAGTCACTTGATGGCGTGCACATGCACACACAGCAAACATGATGTCAGGTCTTGAGGCTGTAAGATACATCAATGATCCAATCATTGATCTATAGTGCCTAACATCCACATCCTTTCCTGCTCCAATTTTTCCCCAAGGGTATTGCCTATCCATAGGAGTGGAAGCCTCCTTCTCATGTGGAGAAAAACCATATTTCTTCAAGATTTCAGCTACATACTTGTCTTGGGAGATGAAGATACCATCTTCTTTCTGCTGAACTTGTAAACCTAGAAAGAAGTTCATCTCACCCATTGCACTCATCTTGAATTTATCTGTCATGAGCTTGGAAAAATCCTCACTCATTTTTGGATCAGTAGACCCAAAAATGATGTCATCAACATAGACCTGCACCAGCAACACATGTTTTCCTTTCTTCTTTGTAAATAGTGTCTGATCTATGGTGCCCCTTTTGAAACCATTTTCCACCAAGTAGGTGGACAATGTACCATACCATGCTCTTGGGGCTTGATGAAGTCCATACATTGCTTTCTTCACTCTATAAACCTTGTCTGGATTTTCAGGATCTTCAAAACCAGGAGGTTGCATGACATATACTTCCTCAACAATTGTCCCATAGAGGAAAGCACTCTTCACATCCATTTGGTAAACAGTGAAGTTCATACAAGAGGCATAAGCTAGAAAAATTCTTATAGCTTCAATTCTTGCAACTGGTGCAAAAACTTCTTCATAATCAATTCCTTCCTCTTGTGTATAACCCTGAGCTACCAAACGTGCCTTGTTTCTGACCACAATGCCTCTTTCATCTTTCTTGTTCCTTAGAACCCATCTTGTCCCAATTGGTCTCACATATCTGGGACAATCAACCAGCTCCCAAACATCCTGTATAGCAAATTGGTGAAGCTCATCCTGCATTGCTTCCACCCAACTTGGTTCTTTGAGAGCATCAAAAATCTTCTTGGGTTCTTCCTGTGACAGAAAACAGGCAAACAAACATGCTTGTACAAGAGGGGTATCAACCTTCTTGTGTATATTGGCAATAAATCCACCAAGACCTTGATGGGATCTTCTTGTCTGAACTGGAGCCATAACATCACCAATGATTTGAGATGTGGGGTGATCCTTTGCTGTGGAAGTGAGAACTCCTCCTTCAAAAAGTCTGGTGTCCTCAATTTCACGCTCCATGTTGCCAATATCTTCTTCAGATTCTTCTTGATCAACAGAAATCTCTTCATGGATATTGGAAGGTCCACCCTGTTCAAAATGGGAAGAGAAAAGCTGTGTAAAGGTGTCTCCAAAGTCTGATCCTTGTTTGTCAGCGTTTGGGCTAACAACGCTTGAACTGGTGTTGTCAGCGTTGGAGCCATCAGCGTCTGAATTGGTCGTGTCAGCGCTTGATTTCCCTTTGTCAGCGCCTGAAGAATCATGCATGTTTGTATTTGGTGGTATTTGAACACCACCATTATCTTTCCTTGCAGCAGTAGCAGCAGCATAGTACTCATCTGTCCATATAGGAAGTGTAACATATTCTTGTGTGGGAGATGATTCAACTGCTGGTGGTCCATCCTCCTTAGCAACCTGTATACCTGAAACATTACCAATTCTCTTTTCCAAAACACTTGAAGTTACCTTCACAATGTCTGGATCAGTAACAGGCATATAATTTAAAGCTCTAGACAAAGGTTCTAAGTCAAACAACCAATTTGGACCACTCTCAGGATCACTAGGTTTACTTTCTAAAAACCTAACATGTACTTTTTCAAGTATACGTTTTTCCTTTTTAATGTAAACCCTATATCCTTTACTCTGCACTGAATAACCCATGAAGTAGCCTTCATCACCTTTTGAATCAAACTTACCTAGGGCCTCACTAGTTTCTAAAACAACTACATGGCAACCAAATGGCTTGAGAAAGCTAATATTAGGCTTCCTTCCCCAAAGTAATTCATAAGGTGTCTTATTATGTATCTTGTTGACCAATGCCCTATTTTGAACATAACAAGCTGTGTTAACAGCTTCAGCCCAAAAGGCTATAGGAAAGTGGGCATCAGCCAACATGGTTCTGGCTGCTTCAATAAGGGTCCTATTCTTCCTTACAGCAACCCCATTTTGCTGTGGGGTTCTAGCTATGCTAAACTGCCTAGTAATCCCTTTCTTGGCACAAAAATCATCTAACAACTGATTTCTAAACTCACCCCCATTGTCACTTCTAATAATTTTGACCTCATTACCATTCTTCTTTTCAATCTGGGTAATGAAATTAATCAGACTTAGGGCAGTTTCACTTTTCTTGGCTAAAAAAAAAGTCCATGTAAACCTGGAGTAATCATCAGTAATGACAAAACAATATGATTTACCCTTCAAACTTTCTATATTAGTTGGACCAAAGAGGTCCATATGCAATAAGTGAAGTGGTTTAGAACTAGAGTGCACCTGTTTAGACCTGAATGAGACCTTGTGCTGCTTGCCCTTAAGACATGCAACACAAGAGTGGTCATTGTGGAAAGCCTTTTCAGGCAAACCATCAACTAAACCAAGCCTCACAAGTCTATTTATATTCTTAAAGTTTATGTGCCCTAGTCTCCTGTGCCAAAGATTACTTTCATCTACTGAGGCTTTAGCATACAGACATGACATTTTATTATTTACCTTAATTCCATTAAGATTCACATTATATATGTCTTTATGCCTTGGTGTTCTAAAATCTATGTATTTCTCCTCAGGGAACTTATAATCTTTGCTTAACACCAAGCACTCAGTATCTGTGAAAAGAACCTTATTTTTGTTATCACACACTTGTGATACACTAAACAAATTATAATCCAGATCTTTCACCAAGAAGACATTATCAAACCTTAGATTGTTGGTGACAAGGGTTCCTTTTCCAGTAATGGTGCCGTAGCCCCCTCCAAAGTATACCTTATCACCATCTTGAATAGGAGAGAAATTGGTCAGATAGTCTTCCTTTCCTGTCATGTGCCTTGAGCATCCACTATCCCAGTATCCATAGTCATTGATCTTCTTCTGAATGCCCTGCACATAAAGAAAACACATTAGTTTTCTTTGGGAACCCAAGCCTTAGAAGACTTGGATTCATTTGGTTGTTCAACAAGAACAGACTTGGTTCTCATAGCAACCCCATTTTCATCCCTGTTTGAATGAAATTCCCAGTTAACCCCAATTGGTGTTGACAATGCCTTTGAAATATAATGAAACCTGTTGCATGTCATAGAAATACTAGTAGAATTAGGGTTCTGGTCTTGTTTTGGTCTCCATGTTAAGCTAGTAGAAGCTTTAGACCTATTTCCCTGTGGTTGCAAATACCTAGGTTTAGCAGTGTTTCTATCAGTGCTGAAATTTCTCTTGTCAGCGCCCCGATTACTCTTATCAGCGTTGAACCTAGGGTTTGCTACAGGAACCCATTGCCTATTTGACCAAGTGTTTGACTTTTGAAAAGGTCTTAGGCCTTGTGTGTTAGACCCTCTAGAAAAGAATGGGGCTGGTCTAACAACTTGTGAACTTTTGTTCACAAAGGTATTGGGTCTAACAGTGTTTGACCTATGTTGACTTTTGTCAGTGCTGAAATGGTTCCTATCAGCGTTGACATTGGAAGCGTTGACACATTTGTAGGCCAAATGTGAGAAGCTACCACATGTGTAACAAGCTTTTCTAGACATAGTCTTAGGTCTAGAAGCAAAGAAGCCTGTTCCATGATTACTAACTTGGCTTTTTGGTGACCTAGAATTTCTATACATCTCTGCATATTTAACACTAGGTTTTCTAACAGCTTGTGGGCCAAGGTCAACAGCTTTGCCAGTGGTAGGGTGTGTGATCTTAATAGGTTTAGGATCATCAATTGGTTTTGTGATTGGTGTGGGCTCATTTGGACTTTCACACAACAACCCTCCCTTAACAAACAAAGTGTGGTTAGCTTTCTTCCACTCTTCTAGGTCAGTCAGCTTTTGCTGATATTCTTCAACTGGGGAAGTCACTCTAGGTGGAGGAATAAACTCCTCCTCTTGGCATTCTGGCAAGCCAGTCCAAGATAAGTCCTTTGATTGGACACCATAGAAATCCCCAGCTGGAGGTGGAACAACAGTATAATTATTCATCCCAATCCCACTCATATCCTTAGAGTCTCTTTGTTTACTAACACACTCTCCTAGGGATTGTGTGGCCTTATCAAATCTCTGGATTTTAAGACTCACATTATCTTTATTTTTGTTAGCCTCCTCTAACTGAGCTATCAAATCAAGATTAACCCTATTTACTATATCTTGAACATCCTTACTCTGATGTAACTCATGTTTTAAGATATTTATTTGATCCTTTAAATCAAACTCCATTTTCTTATACTCAGATACTGTCTTTTCTGTTTGGGTAAGAGCAACTTGATAGTTAGATACTTTGCATCTTTCTGTACTTGCATCATCTAATAATTTAACTATCTCTTGTTTTAATTTTTCAGTATTTAAACGACAACCCTTAGAACAGAAAGCATCATCATATACCTCATTATCTGATGAGGAGGAGGAGTGTGCCATGAGAGCATATTCAGCATGCTCTTCTTTAACCTCAGCAACTAAAGCTCTGTCCTCTTCCTCATTCTTAGCCATCCAGCTCCAATCCCATTCTCCAACACCATCAATTTGTTGAACAGCAACCATGGCCTTGGGATCTGGGTTCTTAATCATTTGGCTAGAAGGCTTCCCAGCATCAAATCTTCTTGGAGATCTACATTCCCTCATAAAGTGCCCCATCCTATGACAGTTGTAGCATTCCACCTTGGATTTGTCAAATCCAGCAACATCCTTAGCATTAAAGGTCATCTTCTTCTTGAACCTTTTATTGAACCTGTTTGCTCTTAAACTTACAAGAGCCATAGTCCACTTGATGTCCATCTCTTCCAATTGTTCATCACTTATCTGTTCAAGATCTTCATATGTAATCCTTGAATCACTGGGCAAAGAAGCAATGAATGCACACACAGTATCAAGATCAAAACCAGCAGGTTTAATTCTATCAGCGCCATGATTGTGTGTGTCAGCGCTTGAGTACAAAGCGTTGACAGGATATGATCCAGCGCTGACAGACTGACATCCAGCGCTGACACCTTGAGATCCAGAGGCTGAATGTCCATAGAAGTTCATGGAATCAAATTGGCCTTCACTTTGTGAAAAGAAGGCCATGTTGCTACTGGAAGATTTGTTATCACTCTCCAATTGCCATTCATTCTCCAACAGCCTTAACTTGTTGAAGATGTCATCAAACCTGGAAGTCTTGTGGGTGTTATTGACAAGAATAGATCTTGTCTCAATCTTCCATACATCACCAAGACTTTTGAGAAAAGTAGCATTCAATTCAGGGTCATCAATCTGTTTTCCCATGAAGGAAAGTTGACTTGTGATGTCAAGAAGTCTACTTCTCACACTGCTGAGATTCTCATTAGGTTGAGCTTTAAAGACAGCATACTCATGCAATAGTTGCTTCTTCTTTTCTTCTTTTGTGTCAGCATTGCCACCATGTGCTACTTCAAGAGCTTCCCAAAGCTCTTTTGCAGACTCAAATCGTTTGTACTTGTGCTGATTCTCATGACCTAGGGCATGTTTCAAGATATTCAAGATTTTCATGTCCACCCTCTTCTTGGCTATATCTTCAACAGCAACAGCTCTCCCATCTTCAGGCTTTTCAACCTTATCAGATTCAGGACAATTAGGAACAGCTGTCCTTGTGGCAATAGCAGCAGTAATCTTTGCTGCTTTATCGAATGTGTTCCCATATTCGATAATTTCCCAAAGAGTATAGTCATGAATAGCTATGTATTGCTCAAAATTGGACTTCCAAAGCTCAAAGTTCCTGGCATCAAACATGGGAATTTTGATACTAGGGTTTGAGAAGTTGTTTTGAAGCAAAGCAGGAGGTTGATTTGTGCCAGACATGATGTTTTTAAGGTTTTGAGAATTTTAGGGTTTTTAGGGTTTTGTGTTTTAGGGTTCTGCGTTACTTAAAGATCAAAAGTTTCTCAACAAGCTCTGATACCACTTGTTGATCCCAAACTTAGATCGATTAAGCTTTGTGTAAACGAGATTAAATCAAGTACTACACGTAGAGAAACCTTTGCTTATGAATAAAGTAACAAAGTGTTATGCGGAATTAACACTTGATCTAAAACACAATGATGTTAAACAAACTTTCACTTGTATTAGAATAATCGTGTTGATTACAATGAAAGGTTTAACTTGCGAATACTATGAAAACTGATATTAAACATTAACCTAAAAGATCTTCTTTTATAGAACAAGAAGTCTTGTACAATAAGCTACGAATCAACTATTCTAGGTAAAGATAAACATAGAAAATACATTGTCGTTTCTATCCTTACTAGAAGTAATCTAGAATATAATAAACGTGTAGCTCACATCTTCCATCAGTGCTTGTCTTCAATCTGTCAACGCTTGACTTTAACTTGTCAACGCTTATGCTGTCAGCGCTCACTTTGCTCTTGTCAACGCTTGAGTTGTTCTTGTCAGCGTTCAAGTGTTCTGGCCTAAATTTATTCCCAACAACTTCTTCTGTCAAAAAGATAAGAAGTTTTTGATTAGATATGATTATGCTAGAGACACCGTAGACTTCTGTCAGCGTCCAAACATGGCGTGTCAGCGTCTAGCATGTTTTCTTCGTTTTGGAGTTTCTGCCACATCAACTCATATTAATTTTGACCCAACAATCTTCCCCTAGTTGATGTCGGCAAAACTCTCTGTGTATCTCTTGTAAGTTGTACATGATCTTCAAATTGCTTCCCCTCAAGTGTAGCATGCGTATCTTCCCCTTTTTGTCACATCAACAGGGATGTAAACAATGTAGGCAATCTTGAAGATTCTCCAAAAGTAGGCTATGTGTAATGATCCTGAAGAAAAATAAATAAAGTATTCTTGATGTAGAAGTAAAATAACCCAATCTTATGTTCCATGTCTTGTTTATCCATGTGATGAAGAACTTATACTCATGTTACAAAGTATAAGTAGACCTCGATCCATTTGTCAAAATCCTCATCCTTTGTGAGACACTGAGCACGATAATGTAACTCCTTCAAGTGATAGCAATTGGCTTGCTAGATATGACAAGTCTTCATCACCAACCATGTAAAGCACGAACAAGTTACCTTTAAAGTCAGTGGCTGGAAGTCCATGACTTTAAGATATGATAGAACACAAACTCGCGAAAATCTTCTTCAATCATCAAACTTACCATAAGAATTCTTCCCCTTAAGCTAACACCTCTTCATGAAGAAACTTAATCTTCATATCATATGTAAAAGTGATAAGACGGATAACTCTTTTACAAGGCTACCCCGATTACATAATCAAATCCAATAAATTACCTCACGAATTGTTGCTAACTCGCATTAAAATCATTAATCCCTTTTAAAAATATCCGAGCCATAAATATCAACATGATATTCTGAATAAAACGGAGATTCCATGTACCTTTGTGTGTATTTTCCTCCTTTTTGTGTGCTTAAAACGTACCCATTTTCTCTAACAGCAGCAATCAGTGTGTTACCCGAGATCCTCCTTGTCCAATATCCTTTCATGTGTATTGCCCGATATCGGACAACACGTATCAGCGTTAGAAACATATATCTCGGACAACACTGCCAACCTATCAGCGTTGACTTATTCCTGTCAGCGTCCAAATACTTCCTGTCAGCGTCAACTCTACTTTTTGTCAGCGGCTATCTTTTTGGAAACCCACGTTGGGAACTATAAGCTTATATGTTTCCTTTTTGCTTTTCTTAAGAAAAACTAGATCAAAGGTATATATAAGCTTAAACAAACCATCCAGTATCTTCATAGTACATGTATCACGTCCAAAAATAGATACATGTGATTTCCTTCTTTTTCTCCAAACGTGGTCAATCTTGGTTAACCAAATCCAAATTAGCCCATATCTTTTTCACTTCTTAACTCGTCCTTGCTGTTTTGTTCGTATGAACACTAACTTCTCAACCAATCATATGCCTTGCTTCATGTGAACACAATAAGATATCCACCAATTAGAAACAAGCAATCGTGTGAACAGAAGTATAGATCTTACGTTATGCTTATACTCTTTGATCGTGTGAACACACGAACCTAAATTGCAATGCAACTGTGTGAACACATTGTTAAGGACCAATCACGTCCTTTTTCCTTTCTTGGTCGTGTGAACACACTAATTTTCCACCAATAGGAATGAGTGACTCAAATTTACCATGGACTAGCATGTAGTGTATCAAAATCAGTAATGCAGATATGCGTATATGTACTCTTAGGCCGTGTGAATGCAATCTTTCTCAACCAATGAGAATTGAAGGCTTACGGTAATACAGTGGAATAGCACCCATGGGATCACGTCAATCCTCCTTGGCTGCGTTATCTTTTCTACCTGGGACCACGAACAAAAGAAAAGTATACAGATCTTGTATTTTGATCAGCGAGTGCACTTCGAGAACCCTAGCAGCCTTCATCTGGGTAGTAATTTATATTCCTGGCCACGAACAGAAACTTGTTTGCACCTTGCTGTTACACCATGTCACCAACAGTAGAAAAAAAACATCGATCTAGGGTTTAGAATTTTGTTTATCGAAACCCTAATTAGGGTTTGTAAATAACCTTAGATCGTGTATCTTCACACGTTTTAACAGCCACGAACATCATAACATTCTGCTTTCTAGGTAGATCTAGGGTTTGAGAAACCCTAGGTCATGATTTTATGTAAAAGCAGAAAACTGAAAATCTACCATCAGCCAACTTCGACGCTTAATAACTTTTGCCTGGGGATAAAACTCGACAATCCCTCTGGTGGATGTTTAGATCTATGTATGTAGAACACACATATAAAATTTCGTGACGATCCAACGGTTCAATCAAAAGTTATGACCTTCTGAATACTTCTGCGCACACAAAATCGTTCAGAAAAACTCCATACGAATTTTTCTTCTTCACCATACACGAACACCTCGTCGGACCTAGATATCATGAGCCTTAGGCTCTGATACCAATTGTGGAGTCCTATGATCGTTAGACTCAATGGTTAAGAACCATTATATCTAGGTTGATCATTGTTCATATGATAACATAGCGGAAAAGAACAATGATCATAACAAGGTGTTTAGGCACAAAAGAACACATGAATTAGAACAATTGGGTTGCTCATTATATTAATAATAAACAACCACTAGACGTGTATACATTGAATCCCACGTCTAGTGCGACACACACTTTAGGTTTACATTGTGATTGAATGATATGAATAAAACCTAAGACTCTTGTTCCTTTTATAGTGGAAGGAACAGAATCTACAAGAGATAATATCAAATAAACATCTAAATATTCTATTTCTATAGATATATATTGAATATATTATTTAGAATATATCCAATATATTCTGTAAATAGAATTTCCATCAGCGCCGTAGACTTCTGTCAGCGTCCAAACATGGCGTGTCAGCGTCTAGCATGTTTTCTTCGTTTTGGAGTTTCTGCCACATCAACTCATATTAATTTTGACCCAACAATCTTCCCCTAGTTGATGTCGGCAAAACTCTCTGTGTATCTCTTGTAAGTTGTACATGATCTTCAAATTGCTTCCCCTCAAGTGTAGCATGCGTATCTTCCCATTTTTGTCACATCAACAGGGAAGTAAACAATGTAGGCAATCTTGAAGATTCTCCAAAAGTAGGCTCTGTGTAATGATCCTGAAGAAAAATAAATAAAGTATTCTTGATGTAGAAGTAAAATAACCCAATCTTATGTTCCATGTCTTGTTTATCCATGTGATGAAGAACTTATACTCATGTTACAAAGTATAAGTAGACCTCGATCCATTTGTCAAAATCCTCATCCTTTGTGAGACACTGAGCACGATAATGTAACTCCTTCAAGTGATAGCAATTGGCTTGCTAGATATGACAAGTCTTCATCACCAACCATGTAAAGCACGAACAAGTTACCTTTAAAGTCAGTGGCTGGAAGTCCATGACTTTAAGATATGATAGAACACAAACTCGCGAAAATCTTCTTCAATCATCAAACTTACCATAAGAATTCTTCCCCTTAAGCTAACACCTCTTCATGACGAAACTTAATCTTCATATCATATGTAAAAGTGATAAGACGGATAACTCTTTTACAAGGCTACCCCGATTACATAATCAAATCCAATAAATTACCTCACGAATTGTTGCTAACTCGCATTAAAATCATTAATCCCTTTTAAAAATATCCGAGCCATAAATATCAACATGATATTCTGAATAAAACGGAGATTCCATGTACCTTTGTGTGTATTTTCCTCCTTTTTGTGTGCTTAAAACGTACCCATTTTCTCTAACAGCAGCAATCAGTGTGTTACCCGAGATCCTCCTTGTCCAATATCCTTTCATGTGTATTGCCCGATATCGGACAACACGTATCAGCGTTAGAAACATATATCTCGGACAACACTGCCAACCTATCAGCGTTGACTTATTCCTGTCAGCGTCCAAATACTTCCTGTCAGCGTCAACTCTACTTTTTGTCAGCGGCTATCTTTTTGGAAACCCACGTTGGGAACTATAAGCTTATATGTTTCCTTTTTGCTTTTCTTAAGAAAAACTAGATCAAAGGTATATATAAGCTTAAACAAACCATCCAGTATCTTCATAGTACATGTATCACGTCCAAAAATAGATACATGTGATTTCCTTCTTTTTCTCCAAACGTGATCAATCTTGGTTAACCAAATCCAAATTAGCCCATATCTTTTTCACTTCTTAACTCGTCCTTGCTGTTTTGTTCGTATGAACACTAACTTCTCAACCAATCATATGCCTTGCTTCATGTGAACACAATAAGATATCCACCAATTAGAAACAAGCAATCGTGTGAACAGAAGTATAGATCTTACGTTATGCTTATACTCTTTGATCGTGTGAACACACGAACCTAAATTGCAATGCAACCGTGTGAACACATTGTTAAGGACCAATCACGTCCTTTTTCCTTTCTTGGTCGTGTGAACACACTAATTTTCCACCAATAGGAATGAGTGACTCAAATTTACCATGGACTAGCATGTAGTGTATCAAAATCAGTAATGCAGATATGCGTATATGTACTCTTAGGCCGTGTGAATGCAATCTTTCTCAACCAATGAGAATTGAAGGCTTACGGTAATACAGTGGAATAGCACCCATGGGATCACGTCAATCCTCCTTGGCTGCGTTATCTTTTCTACCTGGGACCACGAACAAAAGAAAAGTATACAGATCTTGTATTTTGATCAGCGAGTGCACTTCGAGAACCCTAGCAGTCTTCATCTGGGTAGTAATTTATATTCCTGGCCACGAACAGAAACTTGTTTGCACCTTGCTGTTACACCATGTCACCAACAGTAGAAAAAAAACATCGATCTAGGGTTTAGAATTTTGTTTATCGAAACCCTAATTAGGGTTTGTAAATAACCTTAGATCGTGTATCTTCACACGTTTTAACAGCCACGAACATCATAACATTCTGCTTTCTAGGTAGATCTAGGGTTTGAGAAACCCTAGGTCATGATTTTATGTAAAAGCAGAAAACTGAAAATCTACCATCAGCCAACTTCGACGCTTAATAACTTTTGCCTGGGGATAAAACTCGATAATCCCTCCGGTGGATGTTTAGATCTATGTATGTAGAACACACATATAAAATTTCGTGACGATCCAACGGTTCAATCAAAAGTTATGACCTTCTGAATACTGCTGCGCACACAAAATCGTTCAGAAAAACTCCATACGAATTTTTCTTCTTCACCATACACGAACACCTCGTCGGACCTAGATATCATGAGCCTTAGGCTCTGATACCAATTGTGGAGTCCTATGATCGTTAGACTCAATGGTTAAGAACCATTATATCTAGGTTGATCATCGTTCATATGATAACATAGCGGAAAAGAACAATGATCATAACAAGGTGTTTAGGCACAAAAGAACACATGAATTAAAACAATTGGGTTGCTCATTATATTAATAATAAACAACCACTAGACGTGTATACATTGAATCCCACGTCTAGTGCGACACACACTTTAGGTTTACATTGTGAATGAATGATATGAATAAAACCTAAGACTCTTGTTCCTTTTATAGTGGAAGGAACAGAATCTACAAGAGATAATATCAAATAAACATCTAAATATTCTATTTCTATAGATATATATTGAATATATTATTTAGAATATATCCAATATATTCTGTAAATATAATTTCCATCAGCGCCGTAGACTTCTGTCAGCGTCCAAACATGGCGTGTCAGCGTCTAGCATGTTTTCTTCGTTTTGGAGTTTCTGCCACATCAACTCATATTAATTTTGACCCAACAGGGAGAGCATCGTGCCGCATGGGCTGATAAACTTGATGATGCTTTGTGGGCTTTCTGTACTGCTTACAAGACCCCGATCGGCTGTACGCCTTATCGTCTTGTGTACGGGAAAGCGTGCCACCTCCCCATTGAGTTGGAGCACAAGGCTTACTGGGCCTTGAAGTGGGCTAACTTCGATATCATCAAAGCCGGTGATCATAGGAAGCTTCAACTCAATGAGCTGAATGAACTCCGTAATATGAAAATTCTTTGATCTATAAGGAAAGGACTAAGCTCATTCACGACTCTAAGATCAAAAACCGAGAGTTCCATGTTGGAGACAAAGTCTTACTTTTTAACTCTCGGTTGAAAATCTTCTCGGGAAAGCTCAAATCTCGTTGGTCCGGCCCATTCACCATTGCCCAAATTTTTCCATATGGTACTCTCGAGCTCGCTCAACCTAATGGACCGAATTTTAAGGTGAATGGCCAACGAGTGAAGTTGTACTTTGGTGAGGACACCTCTCAGGAGGTGATTCCATCCCTCACCACGTTCCCCATGAACTAATTTTGGGTCGAGTCAGGCTCGTGACTCGGTTATCAAAAACAAGCGCTCCTCGGGAGGCAGCCCGAGTATCTATCCCTTTAACCCCCTAAGTGTAGGGGAGGACCTATTTTGGTCGTTTGTGTTTGTGTGGTGATGTGATTACAGGGATAACTGCACTCTTGGAATCTTTGAAGAACCGTGCTCCCGTGTTATCCGAAATCCGGTTCTATCTCTCAACTATCGTGAATCAATTTTCTTCATACTCACATTTAAAATTGATCACTTTAGTCGTCTCTTCCTTAACTCAAGTTAACCAACGTGCACAATGTCATAAGTGTAGGGGATACTTTTCCCACATGCTTAAACATTGAGGACAATGTTTATCTTAAGTGTAGGGGGGACTTCTATCGAAGTTTTAAGTGGACTTTTCCATGAAAATGCCTTCATTTAACCGGAAAATCATATTTTTCAACATTTTTCAAATTTTTTATTAACTTTGGCCATTTAGTTGTAATCTTTAAATTTTTATCTTTGCTTTCATATGTATATATCCCGCAATAAAGTCAAAAATTTAATAAAGTGGTGTAGCTAGTTTAGAAGTCTTTGACATATTAAGCCCGTTGCGTTTATTTTGACTCAACCCGAATAGACTTATCTAAGTTTATTCTAGCTAGTATCCTTAACCATGTAGACCTTAATTGGTTTATTAGGCTAAGTGTCCACGAGTCTCATTACTTGAGATTTTAAATTGTGGAGGACGAGAAATGATAGAGTCAATTATAAGTCGGTATTCTTGCACAAGCTCACTTGGTGTAATTATTTGCCTATTCTCCCATCACTTGCTAATAATTTATCTACAATAAGTAAGGTCGTACGATTTGAAAAGTTACTTAGCTTCTAGCCCAAGATCGTTTAAAAGTTGCTCGGTAATGATAAGAGTTCATAGCCAAGGCATAACTTATGAAGCGGGGCGCGAAGATTGGCGAGTCCGAAAAGGCCCTAACAAGGCATGAGGATTCCATTTTATTGATGAAGATCCAAAGTGATGTGAAAAGCATTATTCCCAAAGTCAATATGAAGGATCAAGACTCACGACGAAAAGCAATCAACTCCCATAAAGATCATGGAGAAGTCTATCCGAAAAGACCCTAACAAGGTATGAGGATAAATAGATCCAAGTCCGAAAAGGAGGCGGATCGTTGTATCTCAAAATCCCAAATAGAGATTGAAGAAATAATCATGAAGTCGTGGTCAACAAAGTTGGAGTACCCCTCAAAAGTCTCCAAGTGAAGAAACTCTATTATGATGAGAAGACCATTATCTCAAGAACGTCTCTCGAAGATATGAAGTATGAAGTACATGCCAAATATCGGCCCGAGAAAGGTCTCAAATAGTGAACCAAGTTATGCCAAGATATGAACTTTTTGATATCCCGAGAAGCAGTTTTAAGAGATTTTGTCCTTTAGCTAACTATTGATCAAATCGTCCTACTTTGCTTTCAGCCTAAATAAACTATCGAAATAAGTCCAAAAATGCATCTTCATGATCATTCTAAGACGAAAATAAAATATAAGAGATACACCTAGGAATAAGGGAGTTTAAGCATTTAATTAAGCCATGTGTGTGAGTGTTTGATTTACTAACTTATAATAACAATGATCTCGTTTCTAAGCTTAGTTTGGGGAACGTGAAACTTGAGGGTGATAAATCTTCGCAGCACCAAATCCCTAATGTAAGTCCTTGATTTCTTTGCAAGTTATTCCCATCCTTTTGTTTATTTTAAAGTTTTAATTTCTCTTAGTATTTTAATTTTTATTTAGTAGTATTTGAATAAGGCCAAGGTTGATTAATTATGAGAAAAGTGTAAAATTGCTTTATCACTAAGCATTGCATGAGGGCATGGCAATGGTTAAGTGTAGGGGATTTGATAGGTGTGTAAACACCCATCCTTTTACCACTTAATTCTGGCTAAAACAAGACCAAAACACGTATTTAATATCATTTGTTTGGAATTATGCGTGGTTTTTGTGTTTATTGTGTTTTCAGAGCTAACCGGATGAATATTAAAGAAAACATGGGATTGCACGGGTTTTATCAAGGAAAAAGACTAAAGACGAAGTCTATTGTCCAAGAGATGCAAAAGATTTGAAGTCAATGGGCCTATTTGAAGATTTATCGAAGAAAAGGACCAAAGATGGAAGATTTACATATGTCGAAGAAACTCAATTCTATGTAACGAAGAAATTAAAAGACGAGTTGAATTTAATCGACGACAAATCCCGAATCGGAATCGAAAACGTCAACTTTTCTGAAAAGACGAGAAGACAAGAAGAAAGGGAGAAAGCCCACTCACCAACCAACCACTAGGACTATATATAGGGTTTTCCTTCACATTTTAGAGAGTTAGTTAGTTTTTCTTCCTTCCCAGTTTCTTAGGTTCGTTTCATCACCAACACCATTAGGGTGTTTGGTGATTTTTAATTTTTCCTTCAATCTTGTAAGTTTTAATCATTACTATTGTTAACTTTTACATTAATCTTTCAATCCAATCTTTCTATTCATCTTGTTCTTCATCCTCTTTTTATTGCAAGTTCTTAAGTTTTTATTTGGTTCAAGTTTGATCTTAAAAAGTTGTTGATTTAGTGTTTTTATTGGTGGGATTTGTTACTTATGGTATTTAAATGATTATTGGTTAGTTTGGTAAAACCTTTTTGCGTATTCATCTTGATTTTGGATTTAAACCGTGTCTTCTGTTCTTGCGATACTGCTACTGTTCTTACCAAGGAATATTCCGAATAGGCGAGTTTCTATTTCCCTTATTCGGAATATTGGATATTCCGAATAGGGCTGTTCACCTTTCCCTTACTCGGAATAATTTATTCCGCTTAGCCAGATTTTCATTTCCTTACTCGGAATATTTTATATATTCCGAATAGCTTGTTTTTCCGCATAGGACTTTATTTTCCGCATAGACCATTTTTCCGCATAGACATATCTTTCCGCATAGCACATGTTTTTCCGAATAGCCAGTTTTTCCGAATAGGGCACTTTTTCCGCATAGCACGATTTTCCGAATAGGCATGATTTTCCGAATAGCACATGTTTTTCTGTATAGGAATTTCTTTCCGAATTGACCCTTTTATTCCGCATAGGATTGTTTTCCGAATAGAGTTTCTTTTCCGCATAGGTTTGTGTTTTTCCGAATAGAGATTTTATTCCGAGTTGCATTTTATTCCGAATAGAAGAATGTTTTCCGCATAGTGCTTGTTTTCCGAATAGGGTAATTTCTGTTAGGGTATTTTCATTTACTGTTTGATTTAAATTTTTAAGTCTATCTTTACTTTTTTAATAGAATAGAAAACCAAACTCCTTTTTGTCACCAAGAACAAATCATTCCACTTAAGGCCGAGATCAATTCGAGAGGATTCCGAGACATATTTTGAACCTATTGAAAAACCTTGTATCAAAAGGCAACACAAAACGACCGGGATCTCCAAGCTTTTCCGAAAGTTCTTTAAGAATAACTGCATAGCAGTTTTCATTTAAGTGTGTGTTGGCGAGCTCAATCAACTTCTCCTTCTTGTTAAGCAATTCCTTGAATGTTTTGACAAATTTTGGCATGTGGACAAGTGCTTCGAGAAAGCTAATGTTGAAGTTCATTTGAGAGATCATCTTCACATAGCTCGACACATCAGAGTCATCCTTGGTTAGCATTTTCATCTTGCCTAAGCGAGAAGGATATGGGATATTGGGTTTGGCTGGTGAAGGTGAAGGTGTAGGTAAAGGTTGAGATGTTGAAGGGTCCTTCCTAGGTATATCATCATGATGAGGCGGAGACGGTAATGGTGCATTAATACTAGGTGTAGGAGGAGTAGGGATAAATGGTGGTGGAGGAGGTGTAGATGATGGGGGTGGGATTGGTGGTCCTACGATGGTGACTCCACTACGGGTAGTAATAGCACTCACATTTGCTCGCGGATTGGTGACGGTGTTTGAAGGTAGAGAACTTGCAGTAGAAGGTTGAGTGGCGGGCAAGAAACTAGCAAGCATATCCTTCAAATCATTTGTTTGATTGCTGAAGGAAGATTGGATATTATCTCTAAGCTCGGATCTTATCTCATTCCCTTGCTTGGTGATATCGCCTTTAAGATTTATAATTTGGCTCTGCAGATTCTTGATTTGCTCACCTTGGGTTCTCATGATGGCTTAAACGTCGGGGTTAATGGGTGGGGTTTGTTGAGTGGGTGGGTGATAAGGATTAGAAGCTCTTGGTGGGATTTGGTTGCTTCTAGTGTAGTTGTTGGCGGGGTTTTGGTTTTGCGGAGAAAAACCGGCTGAAAGGTAGTTGTTTGATCGGTAACTCAGCAAGTTTCTATCCCCTTGAGGTCGAGCTTGGTAATTTTCCGGTAAATAATTACCATAAGCTGCATACACATTTTCCGGATTTCCTTGTGTAGAAGGACAATCGGTGTATGAGTGTGGACCGCCGCATGTTTCACAAGAAGGTGCAACCGCTTTAACTTGTTGTTGTTGTTGGTTTGAAGCGAGAAGCGTGATACTTTTGCTCATTTCAGTCATCATGCGGGTGAGTTCAGTCATATCAGGGTTTGCTGAGGTAGAAGAGACATTGACTCTCGGGTTGTTCCTTGAAGAAGCGGAGGAATCCCAGTTTTGTGGTGAGTAGTCATGTTCTCAATTAGCTCTCTACACTCCTCGGGTCTCCTTTTCATGAATGTGCCACCGGCGGCTGCATTAATCGTATCACGATCTCGAAAAGTCAAACCGTTGTAGAAAGTATCAATCAATGTGACGGGAAGCATGTTGTGGTTTGGACAACGATCAATCAAGACATTATATCTTTCCCAAGCATCAAAAAGAGATTCATCGGGGTCTTGTATGAAACCGCTGATTTGATTGCGAAGGCTCGTGACCATGGATGGTGGAAAGTAGCGCGACAAAAAGCGTTGAGTCATGTCATCCCAAGTGTGAATAGAATTATTCGGTAGACGATCAAACCATTTCTCGGCATGATGCAATAAAGTATGTGGGAAGAGTTGTGGGCGACGAACATCCATTGTGGCACCAGGCAACTTCATGCTTTGGGTGATTGTAATGAACTTGTCGAGGTGTTTGTTGGCATCATCATCAGGCATTCCTCTAAAAGGATTTGTTTGCACTTGCTGAATCATGTGGTGCTTCAACAAAAACTCCAGAGCGTTGATTTGCATCGGTGTAATCGGTCCTCCTCGTCCAAACATGGTAGGTTGACAAAGCTCCTCCATTGTCCGAAGATCTGGTTGTTGAAGAACATTGTTGTTATTATTGAGGTGCGGTGGATTATTGTTGTTGTTAACACCAGACATACTTAAATCTTCTCGAGTCTCGGGCTCTTGATAATTAGAAGATCTAGTACGCATACACCTACAAAGACAAAAGAAAACAATACCAAACGCAAAGACAATATATATACACAATAAAAATAAAATCTTTTTGGATTTTTGAAATTTTAAATTTTTATGGGTTTTTAACAATTTTTACTCTTTATGATTTTTTGATTTTTTTTGTGCAAGAAAATAACGCTCACAAGTGAACGGATCCCAAAAAGCAACGCGTCTTTCACAGAAAACCGTTAATCTTTACGAAAAGAGCCGACAGCGGCGCCATTTAATACAAGGCTTTTACCTAGTAAGAAAATATCGTTGAACCTATATCCTCGAATTGAAAAATGAGTTTATGTGTGACTCAGTCGTTCTTTGGTGGAAACAAATAGTTGTCGTTGTAGTATATTAAAAAGTGCGAAGACCAATTAAAGTAAATGACTTAAAGTTAAAGTGTTAAAATAAAAGGCGTTAAAATTAAATCTAAGTCTAATTAAAAGTAAAGGGTGCAAATATTTAAAAACGTGACGGAAAGTAATTTGATTAAACGAGTAAAAATTAAAGCGTGACGAAAATTAAAATTTGACAAAGTATCAAAACGTAAACTTAAAAATTAAACAAGACAAAATAGAAAAGTAATACCCAATCGGAATGTATTCCGATCAGACTTCAATCGGAATGTATACAAACCTCCCTATCGGAATGTTGATCGGAACCTTAGATCGGAATACCCTGTCACCTATTCAGATCGGAATATCCAAACAAACCCTTTGATCGGAATGAATACTACCTCTTGATCGGAATGTGAATAACCAAACCCTGATCGGAATGTAGATTGGAATACCCAATCGGAATGTTAAAGCCCTTTTCCGATCGGAATACCCAAACTCACCTTGATCGGAATGTTGCTTACTTACCCTGATCGGAATGTCACAACCTCTTGATCGGAATACCACAAACCTCCCAATCGGAATGTTAAAGCCCTTTTCCGACCAAGCAATGAAGCTATGGTCGGAATGATAAACCCTATTCCGATCACTATGGTCGGAATACAGTTAAGAGAAACGAAAATAAGCTAGTTCGAATAAGCTAGAAACCAAATAAGCTCACACCTAAACTCCTAATCAGAACCGTATAAGAAAAAGCTAATAAACTGAAATTTAAAGACTTTTGAAACACGAAAAGAAAAAGGTTTACGAAAAACAAACTTTTATATAAAAATAACTTTTATAAAAACTTTATAAACTTAAAGATAAACATAATAAGCTATAAAAATCAATGATCTAAAACAATCAAAAGCACAAAAACATAACCTTTAATCAAATAAGCAAGACAATAAGCATGTAAACAAATAGTAAAGAGTAGAAAGAAAGGTAGAATGAGAGATTAAAACAAGAAAATTAAAGAACACTAACTTGGAAATTAAAGGTATTAAAAGTGCAAGACAAGTATTTAAATTGACATGTATTTAAAGAGCAAGTAAATAAAGGTGGAAGAACTAGTGTCACTCTAACCAACAAGTGTAAAATGAAATGATCCTAAACTATATATAGGGGAGGATTAGGAAGCTTCCTCCCCTCCTTCATTTCTTCTTAATTGCACCATTAAGTCCTTCCCTTCTTAATCTTTTGTTAATCTTGGACTTTAATGACTTTCGGCTCGGGATTTCTTTAAACTCGTCTTTTAATTCTTCAATAAATAAGACTTGAGTTCTTCGGTTTTTAGTAAACTTCCGTCTTTTGACTTTTTCTTCGATAAATCTTCAGAATTGGTCTTGGACTTCTGTTCTTTTTGCACTCTTGACTTCTTGACTTCGTCTTTCATCTTTTTCTTCAATAAAAACCCGTAAATGCCCGTGTTTTCTCCCCTTTTCACAATTTCGTCCTAAATCACAACAAAAACACAAACCACGCATAATTCCGACATAAATGACATAAAATACACGTTTTGGCTCGGTTTACATTGTTTGTGAATGAATGAATAACCATGTGTGCCTAACCCCTCTTTATATAATAGAGGTACTAGGGTTACATCACAACCCTAGCTTACTATCTAAGCTAATATATTACTACTAGGTCCTTCATCTTGTTTTGTCATATCAACTCAAGATCTCTAAGTCCCAACAACATGCTTTGCCCGCCGACACATATTCGGCTTCAGTTGTATAAATAGCTAGTGCAGTTTGCTTCTTTGAAAACCATGAGGTGATACAACATCCGATAAATGTACAAACACCACTTGTACTTTTTTATCGACGTAGTCACCGGCATGGCCCGAATCCGCATAGACGACGGTTTCCAACTTTCCATTCCCGTCCCCTTGGGATACCATAATCCAAGGTGAGTTGTTCCTTTGATGTATCTAAAAATCCTCTTGACCGCTTCAAGATGTGACACATTCAAATTATCTTGGAAACGTGCACACATACAAACACAAAACATAATATCTGGCCTACTAGCCGTTAGATAAATCAAACTACCAATCATACCACAAAATTTTGTGCTATCAACATAGTCATTAACATCGTGTTTGGTTAGTTTAGTTTTGGTTGACATTGGAGTGTTTGTTGGCTTAGATTCTTCTAGGCTAAATTTCTTAAGCATTTCTTTTATATATTTAGATTGGTTGAAGAAAATCCTGTCGTCCATTTGCTTAATTTGTAAACCCAAGAAAAAATTAAGTTCGCCCAGCATGCTCATTTTAAATTCGCCATACATGATTTTAGAAAATTCATCACAAAGTTATTGACATGTAGACCCTAAAACAATGTCATCAACATATATTTGGACAATAATTATATGTGACCTATTTTTCTTAGTGAACAACATATTGTCCACTAGACCCATTGAGTATTTATGTTTTATTAGAAATGACTTAAATCGGTCATACCATGCCTTGGGTGCTTGTTTGAGACCATAAAGAGCCTTTTTAAGTTTGTAAACGTGATTAGGTTTTTCATAGTCTTCAAAACTGGGAGGTTGTGCAACATACACTTTCTCGTTTATAAAACCATTTAGGAATGCACTTTTAACATCCATTTGATAGAGTTTGAAATTGTGAGCACAAGCATAAGCAAGTAAAATTCTTATGGACTCAAGACGAGCAACCGGGGCATAGGTTTTATCATAGTCAATACCTTCTTGTTGGTTATAACTTTGAGCAACAAGCCTAACTTTGTTTCTCGACACAATACCATTTTCGTCTAGTTTATTTCGAAAGACCCATTTTGTTCCAATTACCATTTGATTCTTAGGTCTAGGTACCAAGTATCATACATCATTAATCACGAATTAATTTAATTCTTCTTGCATAGCTAGAACCCAACTTTCATCAATTATAGCTTCATCAAAAATTTTGGGTTCTATTTGAGATACGAAGCAAAATAAATTACTTTCATTTTGAGCTTGAGATCTTAAGGTTCGTTCATTTAATTTACCGATAACATTTTCTAAAGAATGTCCTTTTGATTATTTGATGTTTAAGGGTTCAGTTTTTAATTCATTTCCCTTGTCTTTTTCAAGATCAATTGGTTGGTTATTAGATTGGCCTTCAACTAGATCATCATCTACCAAAGGTGATGTTCTAGAGGGAGGTGGTATTTCATCGAAGGTTATGTTCAACGATTCCTCGACACACATGGTTTGTTTATTTAGCACAACGTAAGATTTGCTACTTTTAGAGTATCCAAGAAATACTCATGTGTACGACTTTGGGTCGAACTTAGTGAGATAACCTTTTGCAATGTTGCAAAAATCGTGAATCGCTAGCCGGACGGTCGACCACCTTGTAGCCTGTAATCGTTCTAGGCGGGATAAATCAATGATTAATCGGAATGGTATTTTTGCAATATTTTGGTATTTCTGACACGTTTTGGATACTTTCAATGAGTTTTAGGTATTTTCAGCAATATTATTCTTGAAATACAACTTATCACACATATATATAGTTACTATAAGTGTTAAACACAAGTTTAGAGTAAGTTTTAGGTATTTTTAGAAAAAAAATTGCAAGTTTTCGACAAGAACCTCCCTTGACCGCCGTTGACCATTGTTGACCACCATTAATCGCCTTTTCATTAATTGGCAAGGTTGAAGGACTTGTAGCGATTAAGCGGTGATTAATCGGCCTTGTAGACCTTTTTTGCAACATTGATCCTTTGTGTTAATAATAAAACATTTACTTCCAAACACTTTGAAATAGCCAATGGTTGATTTTCGTTCTTTTAATATTTCATATGGAGCTTTATCTTGTAGACCTTTTATGCAACTTGATGTATATCTTGACGCTAAGGCGAATTTTGGATCTTTAAGGCTTCGAGATTTAAGACATTCACTTCAATTTTGCATAGATTTTTCGGCCTTGTGAGCTTGAAACTTTTGCTTGATTTAGGTGAAGAGGAACTCAAAAAGTATTATTGGGGAAGCCTTTGATTATTCGGGTGCCAATACTTTAAAACCGTGACGCTGACGATACCTTAATGTTTTCCCAATTTAATTACATGGAAGCTACTAGAAAAAATTAGAAACCAATAATTAAGACTAAACCACTAAGTCAAAATTTATTAGTAAAATTTATATTCAGGTGAAGGAAGAATAAGCAAACAATTAGAACACATGAGTTTTTGAAAGAATATATATACTCTACGTTTAGAATAATAACTTATAATTAAGTCTATCATTTCTCGTTCTCATTTAAGAGACTTAGCCTAAAAAGTTAAGGAATCGAAGCTAAGTGCTCAACACGCACGGTCGAGTAAAAAATTACTCTTATTCTCGCCATCGGAAAATCTACATTCGTGTCTTAAAAACACTTATGAAAACATGACAAAAATTTTAAAATTGGACATTTTTAGCCTTATTTGCAACAAAACGATAACAAAAAGATAAACTTCGGAAAGCGTGAAGTTTTAGCAAGGCAAGTATCTATTCACCCCCATACTAAAGTTAAACGTTGTCCTCAATGTTTCGAGTCTAAGGGGTAAATACCCCCCTTACTAGAGACGAAAAGTCGAATGCTTAATCTAGCATGGAAAGGGTGGAACCATTAAATCTATAGCCGTTTATGAAGTGTGCTAAAAGACATAAAGTTAGAACAATAAAGGATATATCATTTGGATATCAAAAAATTCTTCAAGAAAACAATCGAGGCTCACGTAAAACGAACACAAGAGGCTCCATTCGTGAAGATGATGATCTAAATAACCATAATTCACAAACAACCACGGAACAAAGGTTGGAAGGGCACAAATCCCCTCACATTAAACTACATTAGAAAGCAATAATATGTACATGGATAAGCATGGGATTTCCCCCACGAAGCACCTCGTTTTTTATTACCGAGTCATGAGCTCGACTCGATCCCCTCAATACTAATTATCATTGGGGAAGGTGGCTTGGTCAAGGTCGTCCAAAGAATGGATTTCCCCACAGTGCTTAACCCTATGACCATTCACCTTGAAGTTAGGACCATCATTTTGAGCTACCTCGATGGTCCCATATGGAAAAACTTGGGTGATGGTGAACTATCCGGACCAACAGGATTTCAATTTACCGGAAAATATTTTCAATCTTGAGTTAAAAAGCAACACTTGATCTCCAATGTTATAAACTCTGTTTTTAATTTTAGAATCATGAAACTTTTTAGTTTTCTCTTTGTAAATCAATGAATTTTCTTAAGCAATATCCCTTAATTCATCCAATTTATTCAATTTCATTTTACGGTGTTTTCCCGCGGTCTCAATGTCATCATTACAATGCTTTAGGGCCCAATAAGCTTTGTGTTCGAGTTTAATTGGCAAGTGCCAATTCTTCCCATACACGAGCTTATAAGGAGTTCACCCAATGGGCGTCTTATGAGCGGTACGAAAGGCCCATAAAGCATCGTCAAGCTTGTCCGACCAAGATTGTCGATTCTCTCCTATCGACCTCTTTAAAATCCTTTTCAAGGCTCGGTTTGAAACCTCGACTTTCCCACTCGTTTGCGGGTGATAAGCCGTAGAAAGACAATGTGTAACCCCATATTTCTTTAGAACCTTTTCGAATTGGTCGTTACAAAAGTGGGTTCCACGATCGCTTATGATAGCACGAGGGGTTCCAAACCGAGAAAACAATTGCTTCAAAAACTTGGCTACCACAAGAGCATCGTTCGTGGGCAAAGCCTTGGCTTCAACCCACTTGATAGGTAGTCAACGGAGACAAGGATGTACTTATTACCACGAGAGGATGGGAACGGACCCATAAAATCAATGCCCCATACGTCAAAGATCTCACACACTTGGATGATATTTTGTGGCATTTCATCATTTTGTGAGGCTTTTTCTTGACGTTGGCATGAGTCACATGACTTGATAAGTGTGTGCGCATCTCGGTAATAGTAGGCCAAAAGAAACCGGCATCAAATACCTTTTTCGCTGTGAGATTAGCACCATGGTGACCACCCGTGGGTCCCTCGTGACAAGCTCTAAAGATATTAGTAGCTTCGGTGCCAAACACACAACATCGAATAATTTGATCCGCACAAGTCTGAAAGAGGTAAGGGTCGTCCCAAAAATAGAACTTGACGTCACGAAAGAATTTTTGTTTTTGTTGAGTCGTCATACCCTTAATGATGAAGTTGCCCGCATGGTAGTTTGCGATGTCCGTGAACCATGGGGTAGAAGAATCGTCCTTAGAATTCACTACACCAAATGTCTCGAGAGGAAATTTTTCAGTGATTTTCTTGTTCTCGTGAATACTTTGGTGAGGATCTTCCAAACGAGATAGGTGATCGGCCGCAAGATTCTCGGTTCCTTTTGTGTCTTTTATGGTGACATCAAATTCTTGTAGGAGGAGAATCCAACAAAGAAATCGCGGCTTAGCATCAAGTTTAGCAAAGAGATACTTGGTGGCCGAATGATCCATATACAGTATGCTTTTAGTCAAGACGAGATAAGGTCGGAATTTCTCAAATGCATACACCACGGCAAGTAATTCCTTTTCTGTTGTGGTGTATTTAAGTTGAGCCTCGGTCATCGTCTTACTAACATAGTGAATAGGCAAGAAAGGCTTATCATGGCATTGCCCCAAAACGGCCCCAATAACGTAATCACTAGCATCACACATAAGTTCAAAGGGGAGATTCCAATTTGGAGCAACAAGAATGGGAGCTTCGGTTAGTTTCCTTTTAAGAATTTCAAAGGCTCGAACACAATCTTCGTTAAAGATGTAAGAGGCATCTTTTTCGAGAAGGTGTGTAATGGGTGGAGATATCTTTGAAAAGTCCTTAATGAATCGACGATAAAAGCCCGCATGGCCTAGGAAACTCCTAACTCCCTTGACGGTTTTGGGATGAGGTAATTTGGCGATGACGTTAATTTTAGCTTTGTCTACCTCAATCCCTGCTTTCGAGACCTTGTGCCCTAAGACGATCCCTTCCTTACACATGAAATGACATATTTCCCAATTGAGAACAAGGTTGGTTTCCTCACATTGTTTTAACATTTTGTCTAAGTTGTCTAAACATGACGTGAACGAACTACCAAACACCAAAAAGTCATCCATGAAAACTTCCATCGTCTTCTCGATCATGTCATGAAAAATAGTCATCATGCACCTTTGAAAGGTTCCCGGTGCATTGCAAAGTACGAATGACATTCTACGATAGGCAAACGTTCCATATGGACACGTAAGCGTAGTTTTTTCTTGATCACGAGGATCGATGGGGATTTGAAAGTAACCGGAAAAACCATCTAAAAAGCAGTAGAAATCGTTTCCCACAAGTCGCTCCAACATTTGATCCATTAAGGGCAAGGGAAAATGGTCTTTACGAGTGGCGTCATTTAACTTACGATAGTCAATACACACCCTCCAACCGGTCACGACTGGAGTTGGAATTAACTCGTTGTCATCATTTGGCACAACGGTCATTCCTCCTTTTTAGGGACACAATGGATTGGGTCACCCAAGGGCTATCGGATATAGGTTAAATCATTCCCGCGTCCAGTAGTTTAAGAACTTGCTTTTTGATGACGTCGTGAATTTTGGGGTTTACCCTTCTTTGACATTGGATTGCGGGTTTGTAGTCCTCCTCCATTAAAATCTTGTGGGTACAAAATTTTGGGTTAATACCCTAAATGTCGGAAAGTTTCCACGCAATTGCCCCTTTGTGAGCCTTCAAGGCATCGACAAATGCAGTTTTTCCATCATCCGAAAGATCTTTCGCAATAATAACCGGTAACTTATCATCTCCTTCCAAGAATACGTATTCAAGGTAAGGAGGAAGATCTTTCAATTCGAGGGTTGGTGGTTCCTCGATTGAAGATTTTGGTTCATTACTCATAACCTCCATTGGCGGAGGAAATGGAAAATCGTTTAGAAAATCCTTGATAATTGAAAAATCCTCATCGTTGTCGAGGTCTTCGTTAGAAGTTTGAGGTACATCAAACTCTTCCAAAGTAAAACCCCCTCCTTCAAATGGAGTGAAAGAAGGTGTCGAATTATCAAGGATTAGATCGAGCATAGTGGAATTGCCACTATTTGCTTCATCGGCAAAGCCTAAAATCTCTTGTGAAAATTCTTCGCAAACGACATCGATTAAATCAACATGGTTCATAGTCGCGATATAATAAACATGAGAAAGATGAGAATTTTGGAGTGCGTTTATAACAAGTTCCTCGTCGTTAAAGCGTAAAGTGATTTTTCTATCATACACATCAATAATCTCTTTCGACGTATCTAAAAATGGACGACCTAAAATGAGAGGAACTTGAGAATCCGTGGGAATATCGGCTACGATAAAGTCTACCGGATAATAGAATTTTCCTACTTTCACAAAAACGTCTTCAGCCGTTCCACATGCGGGAATTGTAGAATGATCGGCCATCTCGATAGACATTTTTGAAGGAGTAAGATTAGGAAGATTGAGCGACTTAAACATCAAAAGAGGCATCAAACTAATATTAGCACCTAGATCGGCCAAGTCGTATCATTCTTCCATATCTTGGATACCACACGGAATTAAGAATTTACTGAGATCACTGACTTTTTGAGGTATGCGGTTAAGAAAAACCGATGTACAATGATTAAATTTTTGCAATTTTTCCTTATCATTCAACGTACTTTTAATGTTGGCGGAAAATCGAGGCATCACAATTAACGCATCGGTGTAACTTATGTTAAAATGCAAATCACGAAACATTTTTATAAAAAGCTCAAATTGATAATTGTTACGTTCTTTCAATTTTTCCCTGTGACGTCTCGATGGGTAAGGTAAGCGTGGTGTTGGGTGGGGCATAGGCATAGCCTTTGGAATCTCGGATTCCAAGCTTGGTGGAGGGTCGACCATAGGTGTGGTTTGAGCGGTACTTCGTGGAATAGAAACGTGCTCCTTTTCGACAACCACCTCGGGCTCTTCCTCAATTTCCTCATCCGTAGGAGTAATTGGTTGAGGAGTCGGCTCTTTAAAGTTCTTACCACTACGTGTGGTAATCACTTTCATATCTCCCTTCGGGTTTGATATGGTATTGCTAGGAAGACCACCCGAAGTGGAGGGTTTGTTCATCATTATAGCTTCCAAAATCTTTTGTTGATTTTGCTCTTGACGAGCCAAGCATTGCTTAATCTCATTGTGGTCTTTTTGTATATCGTGTTGACCTTGTTCAAGCCTTTGTTGACTTTGTTAAAGTCTTTGCACATTATTCTCGACTTAGTTGGTATGATTTCTAAGCTCATTTTTCAATTCGGTTCTTAGACTCAACATATCACTTGCTATATTAGTGTACCTATCATCATTTGCCTTAGAGTATGTCAAAAAGCCACTTGGAAGATCTTTTGAAAGTGCACTTGAAAAACCTTGATTAGTGTTTTGAAAATCACGATTTTGGTTTTGATTTTGCAATTGAATATTGTTCCCCTCATTATTGTTGTAATTACCCTTGTTATAATTCTGTTGATTTCCTTGGTAACCACCTTGATTGTTGTTGTGATAGTTGTTAGCATTTTGATTGTTTTGATTAGGTGGAAAACCCGGTGGAGTCAATTGATTAGTGCGGGTAACTTGACCGTTTTGGTTGTATGTTCCCATGGCCGCGTAGGCACTCGAAGTGTTACCATCGGCGGTAATACACTCGGAGAAATCATGATCTCCTACATAATACACACAAGAAACCTCAACCGCTTTAACCGTAGCGGGAGTGGGGTGTTCACCAATGTTTAACTCTTTTAACAATCTTTTAAACCTATCGAACAATTTGTTTTCCACGTTAGACTCAATTTGTTTAGCATCAATGGTACGTGACAATGAAGGCGAAGCCATGTTAACACTCGGTGTGTTACGAGGGCTATAAACTTTAGACCTATTCTCAGAGATTGTCAATGCTTCTTCGATCGTTTTACATAAAAAATTACCACCCGCGGCGGCATTAGGATAATCAAGTTCATGATCGTTCAACCCATTGTAAAACGTGTCGATTTGATGTAAGTCAGAAAAAGCGTGATGAGGATTCATGCAACATTTCCTTAAACCTATTCCAAGCCGTTGAAAAACTCTCATTATATTCTTGTGAAAATTTTGAAATCTCGTTTTCAAATACGTAGTCTTAGAGGGCGGGAAAAATTGGTTCACGAACTTTGAAACGAGATCCTTCCACGTCAATATAGAATTGGGTGGCTTTTTCTCTAACCAAATTTTAGCGGGCACCGCTAAGGAATACGGAAAAAGCATCATTTTAATCGAGTCGTTCGAGACGTCCTTAAACTTGCAAGTCGAGGTAAGACGATTGAAATGGCGAATGTGGTTATGAGGGTTGTCCTTTTCATCACCATGAAACTTGTTAGCTTGGATCATGGACAATAAACCCAATTTAACCTCAAAATTCTACGCAAGGATAACGGGAATCACAATAGCTTCTCCATAACCCTCGGTGGGTTCTTGAAGCAACTCCATCATAGTACAATTAGCCATGGAAGCTTCTTGTTCTACAATAGGTTCTTCAATGGGAGATTCTTCAATAAAAGGAGTTGGTGTTCCTTCCTTTTGATTTCGACGTTTACGTGCACATTTTTTGCTTGAGAACGAGTTAGCATAAACGTAACGTAAAACGTGGGGGTGAGCAAAGAAGATTCTTTTGAGTTTTTTGTTGATTTTCAAAAAAAATTGTTCTTTTGATTGTTTTTAATTTTTTGGATTTTTCTCGTGAATTACGTAGACAAAAATCTACAAATCTCTCATCGAATCAAACCTTTTGATTAAAGAAGCCTTAAGGAATGAAAACGATCACGTGAAGTGAAAGGTTTCAATGACTTTAAAACGTTGGTGGAACACCAAAACATTTAGAAGGGTTCAATAATTAAAAACCAAGAAATTATATATGATAAGTAGATTAATACTTTGGTTGGCAAACTCTTAATTGACCTTCACTTTCTAAGTACACACAAGCAAGCGGAGGAAACGAGGCGGCACAAAGCACTTAAGAGCCTTTTTACTTTAGGTCGTGAAATACAACCGCCTTATACCCACCTTATAGTTTGTACTTGTCGAGATTAAGCTTCTTAAAAGTACTTGTCGACTTAAGAGCCTTTTTCCTTTAGGTCGTGAAATACAACCGCCATATACCCACTAACGACCGGAACGCCCGCTAATAAGGTGTGATTTCTCGCGTATTTGAAGATACTTTAGATTTATTGTGATACGTAATACAATATAGTAATATTGATATTCACAAAAACAAACGATAAAAACCGATAATACGTGTGATTAGAGTGCTAACCACACAAATACTAATTATGGATAATATTAAAAACAAAATTTTCCAAATTTAAACACAACACGCCTCCCCGACAGCGGCACCAAAATGGTAGTAGTAAAAATACGTGTTTTAGGAAAAACAACGTAAAAGCGGTAAGTATTAAGTGTACGTTTAAAAAAACGTAAAATATTTATGACACAAGTTGTGAGTTCGTTTACCAAGGAGGATTAATGTGTGTGTTAAACTTGTAGTATTTGAGATTAATATTTATGAGACGAAATAGGAAATAAAAAATGACGGATACGATTAATTTAAACTACGACGAATAATTACGTAAAACATAAAACGTAAAACGTGACAAATTTAAAAATTTAAACTAAAAAATAATTAAAAATCAATAATAAATCCGAAATAATATAAGTAAGAATAAAAATTTAACAAAAATATTTTAAAACTTATTTTCAATTTAATATTCAATTTTAAATGCTATTTAAAGCCTTAAAATTAAAAATAAGCCCAAAATATTATTTTATTAAATAAGAATCTCACTTATGTTATATTATAACTAAAAAGTATTTTTTTAACTTTTTATCTAATAAATTCTTTTTTTAAATGACTAAAAACTATTAAATTATTAAAATAATCCTAAAAATTAATTAAATAATGACAAAAATATGAAAACTTTTCTGAAAATCCTAAATTAGTTTATTATACTGGAGAAAAATGAAAATTACTATTAAAAGTGCTTTACAGCCTAATAGGACAAAAACAGTTGACTGGATGTTGACTCTTTTTTGTTTATAGTGCTAGCAGTGGCTAGCCTTGGCTTGCTAGTGGGAACAGAGGTTCCCACTGCTTGTCACAGAGACTGAAAAATGCTCTTTTTGAGCTTGTTTAATGGCATTTAATGGACAAAGAGGGCACCCCTACAACGAGTGGAGTTGTAGGGAGTGATGTAAACAAAAAACAACCAAATCCAAGCACGTCTGAGCAATAGAATCAATCAAATCAGCATGAAAACGGGGTCTGGGCTTAAAATTGCAAACAATGAGCTTCCAACACAATTTTTAAAGCCACAAAAGTCTTCCAAATTTTAATACCAGATTGTATGCTCCTATGACTACCCTAAAACTAGTTGATTATCAAAATCCAAGTCTTAAATCCAAGAATTAAACCAATTAGCCCTACTTGTGCACTATAGTGGACAAAAAATGTTGATTGCTGGTGCAATTGGCACTTTGACCAATTTTGGGCAATCTAAACTTCACTCAAAGTACTCAAAGTTGCACCCTAGTGACTCAGACACCTATGCTACCACATGGACTACTTGTGAATCAATTTTCAGACTTCAATTCACACCAATAAAGCATCTAACCGGATCTGATGGTTTTGACTCTTTTTAAGCAATTTTTACCAAATATTGAGAACAATCTTTTTATCCAAAACACTTACCTATGTTTAACAAGTACCTAAACTAAACAAAACATACTAAATCTGATTAGTAACAACAAAAACAAAGTTATGATTCTAATTTATCTCTTCCTAGATCCTTAAACCAAACACCCTATTAACTGATGAAATCAAGGTTTTATTAAAGAACAATCATTCAACTTAACTTAAAATTGTTTCAAGACTTATCTAAATCTGATATAAACTGAAATTAACATAGACGAGGCAAGTAATCATTCAAGCAAGGCAGTTAAACAAAAAGTCATGCATTCTATCAAGAGGGCAGAAAGAAAAGAAGGGAGCATACCAATTATAGGCTTGTTCAGCCCATAGAACCACTAAATTTTGGAGCTCAAACTGATGAGATGGAGTATGTTGGGAGAAGATTTGAAAGTATGAGGGATGGAGATGGACTACAACAGTCCAACACCTAGACTACAGCAGTCTAGGTGTTATGTCTTCTCTTGTGATCCCTGTTGAGAACACACCACCACAAAACAAAATATTAAACACTCAAATTCTTTGAACAATCTTGCATGACAAGCTTGAGCCAAAGATTTGAGAGCAGTTAGCACAAAAAAGAGGAAAACAAGATCTTTTCTTAATCTCTTCTTGCACAGTTTTACATTAATAAACTTAAACAAACTTTTGCTTCTCACTTGGGCTTGATTAACACACGTTATTCAGGCCTAAATGATCAAAACAAAGGCTTGGGTCCAGTATATTACTTGCCAAAACTTATGAGAAAAACTGAATAACTTCGAACCAAATTTCAAAACAGATTCAGAAACAAAGTTAACACAATATGAGTGATAGAAATAGGAACTTGGATTTTTTTTCGTCAACAAACAATCAACAACTTTCTTTCATTCAATAAGAAAAGGCATTACACTGTTGTGACCCAGAGAAAAAAAACAAGAACAAGAAAACTGAAAATGCCTAAGCCCCTTTATATAATAGGGTACAATGATTCTAGAAGAAAAGAAAAAGATGTAAACCCTAATGTATCATTTCCCAGATTGCCCTTCTCTTCTTGGATTTGAATTTTGGTCAAGAGGAAAACATGTGAACTCTGTCCTTGTTTGTGGGGATCCAGCTGTGAAGATTTCAACCCATTTGTCCAAATTGGAGTAGCCAACACGGAATAAAGTTGGTCCATTGATCTTACTGTGCTAATCTTGTTTTCTTGGTAAGTGTGGGGTAGGGGAGTGATCCAGGGATCATATGGGTAAGATGGGAAGAGATTTGTGGATGGATTTAGGTTAACAAGATGGTTAATGATCTGGAGATCTTCAATCAAAAACCCTTTGTATTAATGAACAATCAAGGTTAGGGTTCATGATGGATTTTGGGGATTAGTTTGATCTGGTGGGGGTTTAAAAATGTGTTTAGGGGGAAATATAGTTTAAACTATATTAGTTTAAGGTTTAGGTTCGGGTATTTGAGTGGACTAGGTAAGGGTTTGGTAAATGGGTGGGTTTTGCTAAGGTGTCAAATGGTGGTTGGAGGGTTTGTGTTAGTGGGTGGGTTGTTGGGTTGTTGGATATCTCAGTTAAGTAGGTTTGGTATATTGGCAACATAGGTCCCCCTATGTAACAGCATTCCTTTGATAGTTTTGCAAAATAAGTCCTAGGCCATATCACTGTTAGTCCTTGACCATTCTCTTTGTTAGTCCTTTTATTTAACAAAAGGACACAACACTTAACTTCAACAATCTTCAAGGGGTGTTTGTGTAACTTCTTCAATCTTTGAGGATAAATCTTGTACAAATTGGTTCTTGGAGGGTCATTTGTGACAAGTCTTCAATAATTGAAGGACCAAACTTGACAATCTTCAATTCTTCAAGGGTCTTTTTGGAAATTTCAACACTTGGGTCCGGTTCATTGTGCGGCTTCGTTTCCCGTGTTCATTTTTGCTTGATTCTTGTGATCTTTTGTTATTTTCTCGATATACTTACCTAAAATACACATTGAACAAATACAAGCATATATATGGCACTTTTTATGATATTTTCATCGTTTTAAGCCCGTTTTGGACGATAAGACCATGTATAATTGCGGTCTCATCAGTTTCCAATGAGTGTAAATGTGTCTCTCTTAATATTATGCATGGGTCTCTCATGAGTCTAGATGAGTTTCCCTTAATATTATAGATGGGTCTCCCAATAGGTCTAGTAAGTCAAAAGTGTTTTTTATTGGGTTTATTCACTTTTATACATTTTTTTCTACCATTTTTTATTCTTTGCGTCTATCTTTTTACCGTTTTACAACCATTTCTTACATTTGCATAGTTTTTGGCCAATTGTGCCCGTTGTTTACTTTTTTCGTCTATTTTTTGCCGTTATTAATGACGAGGAACACATTTTTGTTATGCTACTAATACTTCTACTTGCTCTACTATTCTACCCCATCCTGGCTGAGGAAGAGTTATGGGTGGAATGGCTCCCTGGCCTTTGATATCCATATAAAGGACACGACGAGCATAAATGCCCTCTTTATACGTTTTAACCATTTTTTTTATCGTTTTCGCTTATTTTTACCGTGTCCGGCCGTTTTTATCATTTTCGACTAATTTTTGTTTTCGTAGGAAACTTTGGGAAAACTGATAAATATTTAAACGAAAAGTATGAAAATTAATGAAACAGATGAAAAAATGGTCGAAAGTACAAAAATATAAGGAAACGCACGAAAACCCATGAAAACAGGCGAAACAGTAACAAAAGAAAGAAAAACGGTCAAAAACGACAAAAAAATTGTCGAAAACGGAAAAAACTAGTCAACACGACAAGAATCGAGTAAAAACGAAATAAAAGTCGAAAACGGCAAAAAAGAGTCGAAAACGACAAAGAATGGGTACAAACGGCTGAAACTAGGAAAAAGCCAGTCAATAACGGTAAAAAATGTGTGTTATCGGTAAAAGTGTACGAAAACAGTAAAGACCAATCGAAAACAGTAAAACTAGACGAAACAATAAAAAAAACAACCGAAAGTAAAAAAACGGTCGGAAACGGACAAAAACATACAAATACGGTCGAAAACGGTAAAAAAAGTCAAAACCTATGAAAGCGAACGTGAAAACTATCATAAATGGTCGAATATGCTCAAAAGCAGAAAAAACGACCGAAAGCATAAGAAGCCGGAAGAAAACGTATTGAAAATACAGGATGGAAAAAAACGGATGAAACGGCCGAAAATGTACAAACGGTCAAAATTGATCAAAAACGGCCGAGAACGCACAAGACGTATAAAGGTGGATAGTGAATCGGTTCACAAAAACTGGACGGTTTTTCATTTCGGTATTGTCATACACAAGCAAAAGAAAAGTAAAAATCAGTTGGTTTTTTGAATCGGTTGTTAAACCCTGACAGTTCAATCTGAGTCTTGAATCTTGTGAAATATAATAGTTGAAACTTCATCACAACTTGATATAGCAGTTGACAAAGTCATAAGTAACTACGGTAAAATACTAGCAATGCAAATGAACAAATTGATGATAGTCGTCCTTGAAAAGTAGTGAAAACTTTGGTCATTGTATTTTAAGAAATTTAGGAAACTTTAGGATTGGACGATTGGTTGCTTTTTCATGTCTCATAAATTTTGCAATATACTTTAATGTTAGTATTATTTATGGTTCAGATTTCAGAAGTAGATTAGTGCAAAAACATTAAAAAAAATGTTGAAAAATTTTAGGCGCTTTTAAAAAATGTGTGGTTCCAATCGCCTAAAAACGAAATAATCATAACTGGACCGGAGTATCAGACCGGACTAAAAACATGCTCTTTGGTCAGTTCTCGGTTCCTAAGTTATGCTCTCTTCGATTATCAGGACCGGACTAAGGGGTGTTTGTTTTAGCTTATATAATAGGCTTATAAACTTATTAGCTTATATAAGCTTATAAGCCCAAACCAAGTGTTTGGTTAAGCTTATATAAGTGAGCTTATAAGCTTATATATGGGTGTTTTGATAAGCCATAAAAATATGGCTTTTTTATGAAGGTTTGAGCTTATAGAACATATTTACCATTTTATCCTCATGTTAACTTAAGCTTATGTAAGCCATGGGCTTATAAGCTTATTAAACATAGGCTTATATAAGCCATAAATGCCTTATATAAGCCCATTATATAAGCTAAAACAAACACCCCCTAAAAACATGCTCTTTGGTCAGCTCTCGGTTCCTAAGTTATGCTTTCTTCGATTCTCAGGTCAGTTCCACGCGGTTCGAGAACTGAGCTCACTTCTAAACCAAGCAACTTATATAAGTCCGCGACATCTCAAAGCCATTAGAACATACACATGTCAGCAAAAGAATCAAGCATCACTTATCTTGCATAAACATGTAGGAAATCTTCCCACATAGTTGGTGTATACTCAGTTACTCACAATTAAAAGCCAAATGATCCAGATCTCAAGAGTCCTTCATGAACAGATAACTTCTATTCAATGTTGTTAATCGTCTTGAATGATTAAGCCTTTGAGCTTGTAGAAATTCTTTAAAAAAAAAATTACATTTCCAGCATCCAGTTCATCTGCTAAAACTTGACAACTGTAAAAAAAAAAAAAACATGTACTTGCCATTTTTCGCAAATAACTTGCCAAGACTTTTTTCTTTGATTGGATTACTTCCTTAACTCGTTGTAAACATAAGTTGTTGATATGGAATACTACGTTATTACTTATACCAGATTACAATATACAGTGGTTTTTAGAATGCTTATCCTAAAATACAATTATTCAGTGGTTTTCAGAATGCTTATGCACTTATGCTGGAATACAATCATGCAGCGGTTATCAGATGTATGTAGTATTTGTATGTCTTAAAATGATATATTGACATGGCGGTTACATGATCTTTAACATGACAAACCCTCGTGCGTAATCATAAGTTTATCTCGCCCATATCACATCATAACTCTAGTGTTTAATCATAAGTCTATTTCGTCCATAGAGCATTGTGGTCAAGGCTCCAACCAACAGTAATAAACAAAGGCCACATCTATTTATCTACTTACATTAGTAGGCCAAGTGGTCGGAAACCATGATTACCCAAAGAAAACATATTTAGTTACATAATCCTGAAGGGGCTAGCAAATGTAGCCATCTCCCTTCACTTTTTATGATTAATAGAACTGTACCAAAATTAGCTTAATACCATAGCTGGATACATGGTATTACAAATGCATATTCCTACCTAGTTTCAGACACATACAAATGTGTTTACATTCTTAAGGGATCGAGATAAAGGCAAACAGAACCATATATTTCAGGACAACCCACATAACTAAGGAAACCTTGGCCCTAAAAAGCTGTGACTATAATAAGTAAGCATGGTGGCTTGCAACATCAAGAATCAAGATAAATAGCGTAATTATATTGCTTCACAAATATGCACAAAAACATATTCCAGATAACTTGTACTGTAAAGAGTCTGATGAAATTAGAAGTTGACATAACATAGATAGTTATTATTTACACAATCTGAAACCTCATGTAAGAAGATGACCATAATGACAAACTTTATAACACTACTCACATAGTGAACTTACCAGTCCAACGGAATACGTCACTGCCACACCACAGAAAGAAGAACCACAATGTAAATGTTAACTCGGAGCTACATATAGAAAATCCACGCCTTCTGGAACGTAATTCGCCTAAATATCAAGATTTTGACAGCTCATGAGCTCGGTAGAACCAAAATTTCTAGTTGCAATAACGTTCCAAATATTTTGACTAGACGTTTCCCTTGGTTCAGATGTTCCTTCGCCTGAGTCAGACATCATCACATTACTTTGTTTACCAGCAGCCTGCATTACGGCAATGTTATGGTTACCATCTTTAGTGATAACATGAAGCTTGCCTAATAAACCCGCGAGTAAATACGGGGATTCTGACTCAGCGAAGTCACGAATAGGTACATCACCACCTTCAACCACTTTCCAAGTATCAACCTGATAATCATAAACTTTTATTTTAGCACTTTCAAGAGAACTGGACGGATCCAATGCATACAGATCACCATCAACAATCACACTCAGTTTAGTTCCAGCCTGTTTAGCAGGCCATCCTTCACCCATGCCAGTAGGCATATCGACCCACACATTTGTTTCAGGATCATAAACTTCACCACCAACATCGACAAAAAAAGGCCAACAGTACAGACTTTGAGGAACATATAGTTTACCCCTATAAGATGTCAATCCTGTTGCAATAGGCTTAAGCAAATCTGCTAAAAATGCAGTTGGTAACACTTGTGCTTTTGAAAACGGCATGCTGGGCACTTTCGACCACAACCCAGTTTGCGGATCAAAAACCTCAGCAGATTGGAGTGGTGTTAACCCACCGCGAGTCCGGCTAACACCGCCTACAACAAAAAGTTTGTTGTTTAACACACCCGTTTTGCAATAAGCTCTACCGACAGACATTGGATTCACTTCACTCCAACTATTTGAGACCGGGTCATATTTCCAGACTGTCGACATGGCAGAAGCTTTAGAGAACCCCCCTAACATGTAGATGCAACCATCAACAGCTCCAATAGCACAACCACAAAACGGGTTCTGATCTGAACCATCCCTCTTTCCAAGCCACCCTCTAACTGCATCTGCAATTCTGATACTTGATCCAACCACGTTCCATGTACGAAAACCAGGTATGCCTATTTTATACTCTTCTTCTGAAGTAACATCAGGAATAGGCGGCAACTTTTGCCATCTTTTAGAAACCGGGTCGAAAGCATGCCAATAAACCCTATCGCCTTGAGTCTTAGTCAATACGTAGAGCCACTCTTCAGTAGTACCAAGTTCTTTCCTAACCTTAAAAACCTCAGAACTAGTTACTGCAGCTTTCCAGCTGCGTGAGACCCCCTTCACATTCAAATAACAAATTCTGGGAACTCTGGCGAGAATCTCTAGTGATATTTCATCAGGAAGGTTGGGAATCAACCGAGGCTTGTCGTCCCAAAAAATTGACGACGTCTTCTGCCTCTTACTTGATTCACTCTGTGGGGTCTGAAAAGTCTCAGACGGTCTACAATTGTTTGAACTTAAGAAACTTCCCATCAAAATAGTCGTTATGTTATCAAGACAAAGATATATAATAGATCGTTGTTTAACTGATCGATCACTGATCCTCTACATGTATATTCTGATCATAATGCCAACGTATAAGTTAACCTGACGAGAAACAAGTATCGGGGTCAGAAATCTAAATATGACAAGCATTTCTATTTCAATTCTATTAGAGTGTGGTTGGGATTGTTTATCTGTTTTCAGCTTTTCAACTAAGCTACATACTTTTAAGCAGTTACAACTTTGTGTTATCCAAAGTACCACAACAAAAAAAAAAAAACCAATCCCGCCGGAGCGAGGTATGGGGAAGGTGAGATGTAGACGGTCAGACCCCTACCGGGTAAAGGGAGAGCTCCGGCAAGTGTGAGTGCAACAAAAAGACATGTGATTCGAGTAAGGATATAAAAGACAACGACATTAAAAAAAGCATATAAATATAAACAAAGAACATACACGCAGCGCATAGCAATAAACACATACAGACGTAGAAACAAGGAAGCGTTAATAAGGAAAATAAGGCACTACAGGCACATAAAGAACATATATCAAAAAGACACATACAACGAAGTGCTTCTCCTTATATTTTCAGGTAAACTAAGCAGAGGTAGAAACTTGCTTATTCCAGGGGGTGTTTGTTTTGGCTTATGACACGTAAGGTCATTTGGGCTTATATTGAATAAGCCCCATTTTTTGTGGCTTATCTCGACACTTATGGGCTTATATAAGTTTATTATGATATAATAAACTTATATAAGCCGATAAATCTCCAAATAAGCCACAAAATTGGAGCTTAAAAAATATAAGCCAAAAATGGGCTTACGTTATATAAGCCGAAACAAACACCCCCTCAAATTGGTTTTTTTTTTCTTTTTCTGAATTTATACTTGCTTTATACAAGCATAGATAGTAAACTAAAAATCTTACACAAGATAATATGATGGAATACTTGATTTCTAGTATTCTTACAAAAATTAGCGAACGGCTAAACGTCATATCGAGTAGTAGTTATTTTAAAGCAGAAAAATAAGCATTCATTCATCTAGATAGAAATTAGTCAAAGAAAAAAGATAAAGACATTTTTCTCACCTACCCATTCATTGTTTTATATAATAATAAAAATAATAGTAATTGTAGAAAAATAACATGTAAAATACATTGCATAACATTTATCCCTAATAAATCACTAATAAAGTAGCAATTAATCAAAAATAAAAAATTGAATTTATAAAATTACAAATTAGCATACTTAGGGGCTGTTTGTTTCAGCTTATATAACGTAAGCCGATTTCGGCTTATATAACATAAGCCCCAATTTTTTTGGCTTATTTGGAGACTTATAGGCGCTTATAAGTTTATTATGATATAATCAACTTATATAAGCCCATAAATCTCTAAATAAGCTTAAAAAATTAGAGTTTATGAAATATAAGCCGAAATATGGCTTATTTTGGCTTATATAACATAAGCTCCAATTTTGTGGCTTATTTGGAGACTTATGGGCTTATATAAGTTTATTATGATCGAATAAACTTATATAAGCCCATAAATATCTAAATAAGCTTAAAAAATTAGAGTTTATGAAATATAAGCCGAAATATGGCTTATTTTCGGCTTATATAACATAAGCTCCAATTTTGTGGCTTATTTGGAGACTTATGGGCTTATATAAGTTTATTATGATCGAATAAACTTATATAAGCCCATAAATCTCTAAATAAGCTTAAAAAAATTAGAGTTTATGAAATATTGCTTATTTTCGGCATATATAACATAAGCTCCAATTTTGTGGCTAATATAAGTTTATCATATCATAATAAACTTAAATAAGCCCACAAGTCTCTACATAAGGCACAAGATTGGGGCTTATGTTATATAAGCCAAACTAAACACCCCTGTAATTTTCCGAAAATTAAGATTCTTATTTATAATACACAAATTAAATGTTCCGAAACACCTAAAGTATGTATAAAAACCAACGAGAGAAACAACAGATCTGGTTAGATGATTATATGAGTGAATAAATAAAGGGAATAGAATAGATTTACCTGAATGAATGAATATGATGATGATATTATGAAAATAGGGTTTTGGATTTGGGGGAAAATAAATAAATAAGAGATGTTTGGAGTGAATTTTCAGGGATATGATAAAGAATGAATTATTGTTTGTTTGTCACTCACTCTCACTCAGAGAGACAGGCAGACAGACTGCCATCTGTTTTTCCTTTCTTTCGTTTTCATCTAGTGTGTGTGTTTCTGCCTTTTATATATATTCTCCCCCACATGTATAGAGTGCGCACCCATACAGTAAGGTATTCGCGTGTTGCGATGATTAACTACACGTTGACGATTAACTACACGTTTACTTGCGTATAGCTATTGAAATTACTTAGTAACAGTATATCATTAATTGTTTAAAATTGATAACCTGATAGATCAACGGATTAATTTGACTTGATAGGGTTTGATCCAGTGATCAAACCCGTACACTTACACTCAATCAGGTTGTCTAGTGGTCAAACTTTTGCACTGATAACCCGACCGGTAGCCTGGTGGTCAATTTCATGACCCGATGACTCAGTTGGATTAACTCGATGGTCAAACCCGTAACTCTATCGAGCTGACGTGGTGGTCGATCACATGACTAAATGACTCGACGGGGTTGACTCGGTGGTCGAACCCGTGACCCAATGATATTATGTAAAAGAAAAAAAAAATCAATGTTAAAATATATATTTGAAAGGAAAAAGATTAGGATGCCTAAAATGTATGCCTAATTTTGTGCTTAATTTATGTGTCATAAACTTATTAGATAGTGAAATAAGCTTGTTAGGCATGAATTTTAAGCATGTTAATCACTATTTGAAAATGTTGAAAATTTTCAATTTTTTAACATTTATGATACACACTTTATATATATTAGAGATTAGAGATAGAGATATTATCAATAAAAAATGATTTTGATCATCTTATTTTTATGAGCAGTGATAAATAGGCTTACTAGATAAATAGATTTACAAATAAGTTTCCTTAATTCATTATTTGATAAGTTTTATACACTAATTTTCTCTCATCATTAACCATCAATAAATTTTTTTATTTTCACAAATCACATTTATAGGTTTATCATTACATCTATTAAATAGGTTTACTATCCATTTTTTTTATGTGTTCCAGTTATTTTATTTTAAGATGATTTTTATTTGTTAGGTGAACCGATGACCACTTATGTCTTTGTTGAATCCGTTTTCGTATGACTTTTATAACTATATGATTTTAATTATTATACAATGAGATTATATAATTGTATTTTTAAATAAAAGTTGAATTTTTAAGTATTATATAAATAGAATGCTTAAATGTTTTATATGTATTATAGATTTATCTAGTTTTATTTAGTTAATCTTAGGATCGTCTAATATTTTTTCGACTACGAGGAACAGTTCAAACATAGATGGAATCAGACAAGGAAGGAGCTAAGGGTTCTCATGGGTATTCAGGATATTTATGGTTTTTTTATATAATGTTAATTTTGAAAAAAAAATCATTTTTTTTTCAAATGCATTTTAAATGCCCCTGATCCTTCAATATATGTTTCAAGTATTCGTTTTAATTCATTTTTCAACACTGTAATATCGCTGCTCCCAAAAAATTGTGCACCTCATCATATTCGAGCATGACTCGTGAAATCAGCGTACGAAAAGAGGGTTGTATAGTTTTGTTTTTCTTAATCTTTGTTACACAGCTAATTGTGAAAACAAGTAATGATAATATGTATAATTAAATGCAAGCCAAGAAATGAATAAAAGAAATATTAAATCAAGACGTAAGAATTTATAGTGGTAAGGTAACGAAACTCTTATTTCACACTTCGAGTTTCGAGCTTCTGAGTTTTTTTATTAAAGAGTATTCTATTATATCAACAAACCCTTTTATAATGGACAAAACTGTACAACGTCTATATTTTTATCGATTCAAAGTTGTAACTCAAGTTCAAGTCTTAATCTAGGTAGAACCAAAATTTTCCTTATGTGTTTTGAGAAGCAAACACTTGTTGGGATTTTGAATATTATTTAAACCATTAATTACGAATACGCAGCGGAATGGATCTAGTATATCATACATAATTAAGCACATAAGAAAAACATTTAAAACCAACATCTAATTGATTAAATCATTAATGCGTCTTAATCTTGAACTTAACGGTTAAATAACTGTATCTATCGTTTGCTCACACTACACGTCAAACGAACAATCACTACGATGTTAGTACTAACTTCACTTCTCGAACAACTAGTGTATATCTTGTAACTAGAAACTCTAGATCCAAAACCCTAAGCGGGATTACGTAAGGATCGGTTTATAGACGTTACAAGATTACTAACCAAAATCACATGAAACCTTAATTAAGGTTTATGTAATAATCGAACCAACAAGGGAATTAAACAAAAGACTAAAACCTTGATAAGAGTACCAGGGTTTTAGTATTAAGCTTAGTTACTTCACAAAAAGAGTACCAAAAGGTAGTCGATCTTGCAAAGATTTACACTTAAGATGATTTTTAGGGTTTAAGGGGAAGAATTCCGATCAATTGATCGGTTGAAAATAATGAATGAAGTGTCGGGGTATTTATAGCCTCTCCTACCTTCTTAGTTTTCTTGTTCCGTACTCCTAGCTAACTTAAATATAGTAAATATTTAGCTTAGGAATTAATCAAAAAATCTTTCTAGAATTCCCATGTAAAAATTCGGCCGACTATGCCCATAAGTTTCCTAGATTTGAATTTTTGACCCTCAAATTTAATTACGCGTTTACGTTAAATTAATTAAACAAGTAACTAATTTAACAACCGCCAATTAAATAATTAAGTGAAGTTTTATTAAATGTTTAATATATATTAAGTGTTAAACATATAATAAAATGTGTTTTCCGTATTGAGTGTGTGCTCCCGAATCCCGATAGACTCACTCATTCTCGATGATTAAAGGATCATATATCCCGACAACACTAACTTAAATGTCTATGTTTGGTTTGGTGTATGGTGGTGATGTTTATGAATTGTGTGCAAGAAGAATTAGGTGTTGTTTGTTTTTCAGATGTTTTTAGTCTGAATCTGATTATCACATCTGAATCTGACTAAATGGCTCAGGAGTCTGAATTTAAATTATATTAGACTGTTTGTTTTTCAGAACGTCTTAATATTTTTAAGTTGTTGTATTAATGACTCGAATATCAAAATTTGTATTCATTTAAAGAATAAATTCTTAGATATATAGGCTATGTTTGGCAACACTATCTGTAAGCTGTAAGCTGTTAACTGTAAGCTGTAAGCTGTAAGCTGTAAGCTGTTAACTGTAAGTTGTAAGCTGTTTGCTAAAAAGCTGTTAATTTTAATAAAAGTGTTTGGTATATTAGCTGTTAACTGTAAAGGTAAGATGTAAAGTGACTTAAAATGACATCTTTTAATAATTTATAATATGGTTGGAGGTTATATAAGTAATTTACAGCTTTAACAACTCTTGACAATCTAAAAAGCTGTATGGAACAACTTTTAATTTAAGAGCTATTTAGTTAAAATAAAAAGCTAACAGATCTAAAAAAATGTTGTGTCAAACATAGTTATTATATTATTTTTTTAATAAAAAAGCTAACAGCTTTATAAAAGTTTTAAAAAAGATCTTATCAAACGGACCCATATAATAAAAGGTATTATGAATATTCACAAATGCCTAAAGCTACTCTATTTATTCAATTTTTAGGAAATGATTTTAGTAGAGACAAAATAAAAGCAATTCTAATATTTGATGAGCTAGATAGTAAAAACATTTGTAGTTGAGCTTTTAATATGTACGTAGTAATAATGAAACAAAAGAATAAAAATGAGTGGCATGGATTATTTGTCTAGATGTCGACTTTTATTTGCTTGTCAGATGTAAACAGAAGCCATCCAACCTCCAATCGAAAAAGAGCTTGTTCAGATCTTTTGGCGTCTAAACTCTAAAAAGAAAACAAACTGGTTGAATGCAATTATCTCCGACCGATTCAGATTTCAGACAATGTTTAGACCTTTTATATGAAAACAAACACCACCTTATTGTTACTTAGGTCTTGTTTCTGTTTTAGAAAAAACCTCTTTTTACCTCTTTTTGCCTCTTTTCTCTGAAGCGGGAAGAGGTTTCTTGTTTGTTTTTTTACAGACAAAAGAGCTAAAAACCTCTTTTTTCCTCTTCACAATATAGACTATCATTTTCTTCTTTTTTCCTCTTCTCTTCTCTTCTTAAAACACAAATCTTATCATCACTATTCCAACATCACCTCTTTTCTTCTCTTCAAAAGAGAAGAAAACAAATGGTTTTTTTTTGAAAATGTAGACTTTAGATATACCTCTTTTTTTGTAGACATGATTTGCAGATGAAAAGGAAAAAGCTCTAAAAAAACAAACGAAGCCTTAGTCAGCCTTACTGCCATGCTTTCATTTTCAAGTACTAGTGTTTTGCCTTTAATGTCGTTGCACATGTGTGTCATTTTCATTGTTTACTACTCATAGGGCGTCTAGAGTTTTGGTGTCATTTATTTATTTGAGAGTTAAAGAAGAAAACAAATGATTCTCGCCTCTCGTTTGTAGGGCTAGTTCGGACCGCCCCTGACAAGGGTCGACTCTAATGTGACATGTTTTAATGCATAAAACTCTTGTCAAGTAAAGTTTGAAACTACAAAAACGCATTTGACGTAATAACTTTTTGAGTAGAAAAAAAAAATTAAAGTTAAATTCTTTTTCCCTTTAAAGTTGTCTAAGGGAAAAGTGAATAAACCCGTTAGGTATCGTTTGATTCAAAAGTTTGACATTCTGAAATTTTAAATTTTAGTAAATTAAGATTTTTTAAAATTAAAAATGATTGAATTTAAAATGGCTACACGTTTATTTGACAAAATTTCATAATATTTTGAAATCTTGATTTTGAGTAGAACAAATTAACGAATAAATATTTTTATAGAAATTTTATATTTCAAAAGGTAAAAATCTAACTTTCACTTTTTATATACATTTTACAAAAAAATTATATAAATTTTATTAAAAATTTATGTAAATTTTATAAAAAAATTATATACATTTTACAAAAAATTTCTATATATTTTATAAACAACTTATATAAATTTTAGAGAAAATTTCTATAACTTTTATTAAAATTTATATTAATTTTTATAAAAAAATTTATATAAATTTTATAAAAAAAATTATATAAATTTCATTAAAAAATTATATATATTTTATAAAAAAATTCAATAAATTTAATAAAAAAATTTATATAAATTTTCTAAAAAAATTTTATAAATTTTATAAACAATTTATATATATTTTATAGAAAATTCTACAAATTTTATATAAAATTTATTAAAAATGTATATAAATTTTTTATGTAAATTTTCTTTTCTTGTTATATGGCTAAAAATCGAATGCATTTTTTTTATTTTCTTAAATTTTATTAATTTTCTACATAAATGATTAAAAATTAAATATTTCACCTTTTATATAAATTTCATAAAAACATTTTATATTAATTTTATACATATTTTTATACAAATTTTATTTTTGTTATTTAGATGAGAAAAAACCAGAAAAACAATTTATATAAATTTTTTATTTTATAATTTTTTATATAAACTAAAATCCCCAAATAAAAACGAATAGAAAAAAGTTTATAAAAACTTAATTTTCAAGTAAATTAAAATTTCTCACTTTTTGAAGCAATTCTAATATTCTTTAGTTTGGCAATTGAAGGAATTTTAAATTCCTTCATTTATCATATTAAACAAAATATTTGAAAGAAATTAAAATATAAATATTTTGAATATCAATGTCCTTCAACTAAACAGTAACTTAGACTTTTTTTTTAAAGGAAGTAGCTTATCGTGCGTGGTTAACGTTTTGGGCTAATTAAAAAATTAATTAATTTTTTAATTAGTGTGTTAATACGTAACATTTCTCGTAAACACGTCCATGAGAATGTTTTAGGAAAATCTTTTATTCGTTCAAGAGAATTTTTTTTTTAACGAGAATTCTTGCTATCTTTGTAGTGAATAAAAGTAAATGAGTTATTATATGTAAGCCTACTTACGACGAATATATGTACATGTTTCATACTTTCATGTACGTCATGAAATTTGTACAATAGACTTATTGTATGTCAACATTTAAGTAGGTTTTGGCACATGAAAAAAAGTGGATATAGTAGACTTTTAGGAAGAAATATGTTTAAAAGACTTAACACATTATAAAGTATAAACTACGTTGATGTTTGTTTGAAAAGGATTGGATTAAAACAATTTCATGATCTAAGAGGTGACCAATTCTTGATCACAAGTTTGTAACGTGCTTGGTAATCCACGGTACATGATTTAGATGTGATGTTTGGGTTTGAAATGGTCATAATCGAGTATATGATATAAAGACCATTTTTATGAGGTATTTTCTTTTTTGCACGTTAGACAAAAGTTGTTCATCTATTTTCTATTTAACTTAGAGCATATGCAATGGTAAGTTTGTAAAAGACTTTTTACTATTTAACCAAGTCATGTGAATGACTTCTTCCATTGCAACAAAAGCTTGATGAATAGCTTTGAAGGGAATAACTTGGTGTTTACCAAGTCTTTGACACAAAACTTATCAAATGGTTTTCATTTAATGAAAAACTAAAAAGCCATTGGAAAGCTTTTTATGCATTGAAGATGTTTATGTGAATGACTTTTTAGAACATAGAATTTATGAAAACATTAATGTCATTTATTAAAAAAAGTCATTGTGGGTTGAAGCATTGCATATGCTCTTATGTTTTTCTCTAACTATTTTCAGGTAACTAAGGCATCCAAAGCAACTGAGATAACCATACTATACTTCAACACATGGCAAAATAAAGTACGTTACTATTCAACATGTGTTGTATTAAAATTGGAGACAAACTCTTATACACGTACAATGCGACCTCAATAAAAATTTTTATATATAATTTAAAAATTTATAAAAAGTATCAAAATGTTATAAGAAAATACAATTTTTAAAAAAAACTGTAAAAAAAATTAATATAAATTTATGAGAAAATTTATAAGTTCTTTATAATTTTTTTTTAATTTATGTATTTTTTTTATAATTGTCTTTTATAAATTTATAAATTTTTTCAAAAGTTTTTTTTATAAATATAAGGTTGTCTCGAATTTAATACTTAATTGCTTTTAAATTTACACAAAAATGAAGAGGTTGCCTCGCTTTTTTTTATAAAAAGAGTAGTTGTCTCAGAATTTAATTTGGTAGTCGCCTCGGTGCATCGATTGCCTCCAATCCTAATACACCACATATTAAATAGTAATGTATTTGTGTTTGACACGTGTCGCATTATAATATAAGTTGCCTCGGTTGTCTTGAATGCTTCAATCGCTTTGTGAGCATTTTTAAAACAATTCATGTTTGGGATAAAAAAAATAACAACTTTTGTAAATAAAATACCCTTTTTATATCAAAAATACATATCAAATGGGTTTAGCTCATTTGGTTAGTTTTCAGAAATTTATTGGCCCATTGGAGATAATTTTGAATAAAAGGTTATACCAAAGTTCTCAAGATTGAGATCTTAGTATGAATTGTTTTCGTCATTCTAAGATTGAAATTGTAAAATCGGATTAAGATTTAAAAATTCTATTATAAGATTATTTTCTTATTAGCTTTTTGTAATGCTTGGTCAATCTATAAATTTTTATATATCACTAACATAAAAATATATGAGTTTTATAAAAATGTTGTCTTAAATTATAATATAAAATATTTAAGAGATAAAATTATTGTTTTTTTAAATCCTACCAGACTTGACAAATAAATTTGTAAATTTTTAGTTTGTGATTTGAGAAATGTAATATCGGATTGTAATCCTATGGTCATGAATCAGAATCTTATAAGATTTTACGCTTACAATGATCATATGTAAGATTGTGATCGTTTTTATTTTGCAAAATCGTAAAATCGTAAGATTAACAACCATGGGTTATAGATTTGAGTTTAGACTCGTGTTCATTTTCTATGATGCTCTTTTAAAGTTAAGAGAGTTGTTAAAATTATTTTTTATGAGATAAACAACGAATGTAAAAAAAGATATTCAAAGTTCAAATATACACGTTAATATACATCTTTGTGGATATCAAAAGTAGGGGTGAGAAAAAAAAACCAAAAAACCGAAACCGAACTGAAAAACCGAAAAACCGACCGAATATGAAAACCGATGGTTTGGTTTCTACATTTTCAAAAACCGAAAAGTTTCGGTTCGGTTTCGGTTTTCATCCAAAAACCGAACCGCAAAAATCGAACCGAACCGAACCATTTTATTATATAAAAAATATAAATATAATATAATATAAATAAGTAAGTAATATATCAAAATTATAAATTAATATTCGTTCTTTTAGGGAAATAGGAGTAATATATTTATTTCATTGTTCATACGCGTGTTTGATATATATTTGTGCTTAGTTGACAATATATAATTATATATGTGACATTAATCGTTTGTACGCATATTTATTTGCATGTGTGTTTATCTTAAAAATATGTGTGTAATTATAGATTAGAAATTTGAGATAAACATTATTAGACTTAGATTGAAAATAAAAAAAAACTATTTTTACACGCAAAACAAGTTTTTTAATCTAAATCGGACGTACCCAAATATAAACGATTTTAAAACCGAAAAAACCGAAAAACCGAACCGAAACCGATTACAAACCGAAAAACCGAACAGCCCAAAACCGAACGATTTCGATTTTTGGTTTTTTTAAAAACCGAATATGTCGGTTCAGTTTCGGTTTTAGCCAAAAACCGACCTAAACTGAACCGTACACAACCCTAATCAAAAGTGTAGCTCAAAGAATTACAGGTGTGTTGTGTAATGTCGGCAGGTTTATGAATAATTTTGGTGTTTGTATATGAATGAAGGTGACATGGATTTATTCTTTTATTTTTTTATTTTTTTGAGCAAGGATTTATTCTTTTATTTTTTTGAGCAAGGATTTATTCTTTTATAAGCCACGTTAACCTCTAGGCGAATATTCAAACTCATAAGTCTTTTGTTAAATGATTAAACGAATAAAAAACGGAATGATACTTTTTAAAGCAAATGCAGGACGTCAGGTTTCATACGTGATGCTAGTTTGAATTTAACAAGGTTGTCAAGATCCCGATTTTTATCTTAGTGTCTTACGATTTTACGATATCGTAAAACAGAAGCGATCCAGATCTTACGTAGGATCTTTGCATACTTAAAATCTTATAGGATCCCGATCTTGATCATAAGATCTTAGGATCTACTATGATCCGATTTTATTTTTTCTCGAATAACAAACTAAAAAACCACAAATTTATAGGTTTTATTTTGTATACTCTAAAAAACAACATGTAAATCTTCTTATATATTTCATAATTATAATTTATGACCAATTTTTTTATGAAAATTCGTATAATTCTATGTTTACAATGTATATTAATTTGTAAATTAGTAATATGTTGAAAAGACTACTAAGAAAATTACATTTAGTAGGATCTTACGATCTCAATCCTACTTTACGATCTCAATCATGCAAAGACGAAAACGATCCTAGGTAAGATCCCGATTTTAAAAACCTTGAAATTTAACATTAAAACAAAACATGTGAAAGGGTGTCCAGATCATTAAATTAGGTTTTGGGAAAATTTTGTTTGGTGTGATAGGTTGAAGTGGACCCATAAAGGTAAATATTCAGGTTTTAGAAAATAGGAGTTTTTTTCTTCTTTTTTTTTTAATTTTTATTTAGTTGGGGAGATTTCAAAAAATAAAAAAATTTATAAAAAAATATGACGTGAAATGTTTCTAACCTTACAATTATTTTACTTTATACAATAACTAAGCAGATACTCACGTTTTGCAGCGGCGGGTATCATGTAACATAATTTTCGACGAATTAATTTTAGTTTTGTGTTTTTCTTACAACGACGTCTCGAAAAACGACAATTTGAGTTTTGGGCAACTTTATGTAACTGGCTAGCCGAACCCATAGTTATTCCAGTTTTCGGTTGAACCTATTGGCACGGTTCGGTTTTTAAAACTATATATTCTATCATTTTAGGTAAACAACAGATGTACATTTTTTGGTAGATATATGCTTTTAATTGTTGTATAATGTGAATATATACTTATACTTTTAAGTAATTGAGTGTTTTAATTATAGGGTTTAAGGCATTAAACAACCGTGTACTTTTTCAAATAAATTCATATGATACGTGATTATCCAAATAATATGTCAACTTTAACTTTAGCTATTAATATGGTACATGCAAATATTTTTAGTTAATCCGTGACATGACATGTGAAGTTTACAATATTAGTCTTTTTACAAATGGTCGTTATTGTTTGCAACTTTAGTCCGTTTCTCTAAAAAAGTCAATTTCAAAAAAAAAAAATTTAACATATTTCGAAAACAAATATTCGGTTTTTTTTTTCAAAATTCAAAACAAAAAACATAAAAATTGAATAGTTGTATAAAACTAAAAGCATTTTTCTTTATATAAATGTTTTTCCGGGAATTTTTTAGTTTTTGATATTTGTTTCAATCTTTTTTCGAATTTTTATTCTCTAGAAAGTTAAATTTTATAAAATTTATAATGGTTTTCTAAAAAAATCGAATAAATATTGTTTGGGAAAACTAGTTTTTGAAAAAAACATTTATTGAAATTTATAAGAAAACATTCCAGAAAGTTAAATTTTATAAAATTTATAAATATTTTATGAAAAAAAAATTTTGAAAAAAAAAATTTATAAATATTTTCAAAAAAGGACTAAAGATCAAAAAAATGTTGGATGAGACTAACGATATCATTTTGCAAAAGACAAAAAAATTCCACGTCACCAAATTTTACAAAAATAATCGTTTTTGCCGGTTGTATGTAAAAATGTGATCATATTAGCAAAAAGTCAAAGTTCACGCACTATTTGGGTAATTTTTTGACTACCCGTAACATATAGATATATTTTAAAAAGTACACGACTATTTAATTCTTTAAACCCTTAATTATATATTATTAAATAGTATTAATTATTTTTATTTTTTTTCATTTTCGCAAATTTGTCCCTAAAAACAAACCTCATTCAGTTTTACTATCAAATCCTTCTATTTTCGTATCGAACACCACATCAATCTGCCATAATGTAGCTTTTTAACCTTCTTCGATTTCACTACAATAAAACGCAAATCCTTATTGCAATCTCTATATCCACTACCATAAAATCCAATTAAAATGTTCTACTACCCACCAAGTGTTTGTGAAAATGTCTTAACCAAAAAACATACATAAAACTCATTATCCTTTTCATTACAAATCCATATCCCGTATTTACTTTCTTGTTTTTTTAATGACATCCTCATCTATTTCTTCTGACGGTATTTGGCCGTGCCCGTTTAGGGGCTTTCATTGTTGCCCGGATGGTGAAGTGGGGAATAAAGGGTTTCCTCGTTTGATTTCTCATCTCAAGAGACTACACCTTTCGTGCAATGAACGTAAAGACGCATTACGCGAGGCTATCTCCATGGACCATGGATTATATATGGCTCTTGAGGATACTTTGAAGGCATTTGGCCAATGGCTTTGTGGGAAGTGTATGGATTTACATGTTGTAAGTCGGGCTTGTCATCACAAAGATGGTGTGGTTCGTCTTTCTAAAGGGCCCGATGACACGAGTGGTCATATTGTTGGCATTTTGAAGCCTTCTAATAAAGATTCTGAGATAAACGTAACCGAGGGGGTTGCTTTGGATGTTGAGCTTCTTGATCGTGTTTTTAAATTACCTATCACTACTGTCAAAAGTATTCCTCATGGTTGTCGTCTGGATTTTTCTCAGGCTTTTAAAACAGTTCTTTACAAGGTGGTTGCCCAACCTGATTCTGTTGCAGCATGGGTCAAGTTGTTACTTTTCCCACGATGTACGTTACAGGTGTATAAGCCCAAAAATAGACAAGAACGTAGGTCTGGAAATAGGAAATCCTTGCAACAAGGCTATATCTTGAAGTCACTAGCCACATGGGGGGAAGATGACGGTATTGAAACGTTAGTTAAGAGGATGTTTGATGGTTCTGGGTCAGGACCGTTGGACCAGAGTGGAGGTGATTTTATGGAGGAGACAACATCAGTCAATGCCAACATCAAGCAATGTCTGTGCAAGGTCGCGGATGGGCACTTTACAGCAGCAGTGAAAGTGTTATCCTCTTCCGGTGTAGCTCCATACTGCGCTGATACCATTAAAGCCTTGGAGGCTAAGCATCCTTACAAGCCTCCCCCATCCATACCGAGCAACGCATTTTCTGAGCCTCCCCTTGTAGCAGGAATCGATTCTGTCTTTGGTTGTATTAAATCATTTCCTAAAGGTACTTCATGAGGTAGAGATGGTTTAAGGGCTCAACATATCTTAGATGCCTTATGTGGAGAGGGGTCTGCTATCGCCGCAGATCTCTTAAAGGTCATCACCTCGGTCGTTAATTTATGGTTAGCGGGGAGGTGTCCGCTAATCTTGGCAGAGTTTGTTGCATCTGCTCCTCTCACACCTCTCCTTAAACCAGATAACGGGATTCGACCTATTGTAGTAGGCACTATATGGAGACGTTTGGTTTCTAAGGTTGCTATGAAAGGTGTGGGTAAAGAAATGTCAAAGTACCTTTCTGATTTCTAGTTTGGAGTCGGAGTGTCGGGTGGCGCTGAGGCTGTGTTACATAGCGCTAATAGGGTGTTGAGCGAATACCATAATGATGGGTCTCTTGCAATGCTCACTGTGGACTTCTCAAATGCTTTTAACCTTGTGGATAGATCGGCATTACTCCATGAGGTTAGGGTGAGGTGTCCCTCTATTTCTTTGTGGGTGGATTTCTTATATGGGCAGGCAGTGAGATTATATATTGGAGACACGTATATTAGGTCTGCCACAGGGGTGCAACAAGGTGATCCATTAGGACCTCTTCTTTTCGCTCTTGTATTACACCCACTTATACATAATATCAGAGACAACTGTAACCTTCTTCTTCATGCTTGGTATCTTGATGATGGAACCGTTATTGGAGAGTCAGAAGAGGTTGCCAAGGTGTTAGACATTATAAAGGTGAATGGTCCAAGTTTGGGTCTTGAACTCAATATCAAGAAAACAGAGGTATTTTGGCCCTCATGCAATGGTGTGAAGCTCCGTGATGGTGTGTTTCCTATGGATATTCGGAGGCCGTCTTCGGGTGTGAAGCTTCTTGGGGAAGCTGTTAGTAGAGATGCCAATTTTATTAGAGAGATTGCCATGAAGAGAGTCGTGAATGTTGTTGATTTGATGAGTCTTCTTCCACAGTTACATGACCCGCAAAGTGATCTCCTTTTACTTCGATCATGCATGGGTATTTCCAAACTCTTTTTTGGGTTAAGGACCTGCCAACCTGCACACATGGAGGATGCAGCCTTGTTCTTTGACAAGGGTTTGCGCGGGTCAATCGAGAACATAGTGGTTTGTGGAGGGCCCTTCTTTGGAGACTTACAGTGGCGACTTGCCTCTTTACCCATTCGTCTTGGTGGTTTGGGTTTGTACTCGGCAAAAGAGGCCTCCTCATATGCTTTTGTGGCCTCGAGGGCCCAATCTTGGGTGTTACAAGACCACATCTTACGTGATAGTGGTATATGTGGTATGGATGATGATTATGCTTCTGCTTTAGCTTGCCTACGTGATACGATTCCAAGCTTTGATTCTAGTTGTTTTACTAATAAGGATACCGCCCCTTCTAAAACCCAACAAACATTGGCGACTACCCTTTTTAGTGAAATAGTCAAGGATATGGAGGTCCACTTTGACATGACTTTGAGGCAGAAAGCAGTTTTTGAGTGTTTACGCGCATCACATGCTCAGGATTTCCTACTAGCTATCCCTATAAACGGGATCGGTCAACATATGTCACCAGTGGAATACCGTTCTATTCTTAAGTATCGCCTCATGATCCCATTATTTTCGGCTGATACAATATGCCCTGTTTGTCGCAAGGCATGTTTGGATTCTTTTGGGGAACATGCGGTTCATTGTAAAGAGCTCCCGGGCTTCAAGTATTGACATGATATGGTTAGGGACGTTCTTTTTTACATATGTAGGCGTGCTAGCAACTCCGCCAAGAAAGAAGCACCTGTGAACTTCTTGACTGACCCGTTAGATGGAAGATCCACACTCAGACCGGCGGATATTTTGGTTTTTGGATGGGCTGGAGGAAAACATGCGTGTGTTGATCTGACTGGGGTTTCTCCTCTAGTGGGGTTGGGTAGCCGTTTTACAGCGGGTCAGGCTGCTTTGAAAGCCGCCTCATGCAAAGTGACAAAACACGAAAAATCATGCATTGAAAATCAACACGTGTTTAATCCTTTTGCATTTGATACCTTCGGTTTCCTTGCACCTGAAGCGGTGGAGCTTCTGAAGAGAATTCAGCGCGTTATGAATAGCAATGTTATGACACCTAAATCCACAGATGTGGTTTTTCATAAAATTAGTTTCGCTATTCAGAAAGGGCTTGTGGCGCAGCTTGTTGCTCGCTTGCCTTCTACAACTGTGTAATTAAATCTGATATAATATCTATCTCAATACATTGTGTATTAATTATTATATTAAATAGTTTTAATGCGAGTATTAAATTATATTTGTATTAAAGAGGTGTCAAATTTTGCTATTTTAGTTTTCTAGGTTTGTTTTGATTATACACAATACATTAATAGATGTACCTTGAATTTTTAAATATTCTATTATTAGAATGACTAAATGCTTTATATGTAGCAGTGTTGCAAAAATCGATCTCGACGGCCGATTAATCGGAGATAAATCACTTAGCGGGGATTAACCGCCACGATTTATACTAATCGGTCTTATTAATCGGTTTGGACAAAATTGGTCAAAAATCGGATAAATCAGGGACTAATCGATCAAATCAGAAGAAAAGGGATAAATCGACCAACTCGGTTTCGAATATAAATAGGCCAAATCGGAAAAAATCGGATAAATCAGCCTAATCGGGCATATTCTTTCAAATTTTATAATTTTATAATTTTATACATAAATATCCAATTCGATTAATCCTATATTATTTCTCGCCAAATCGATTAATCGCTTGGCGGTACCTAACCGCCTAGGTAGCATCGAGCGATTTTTGCAATCTTGATATGTAGTATAGATTACATTTTTTATATATTTTTTCTCTCTTTTCAATTAATTAAAAAATACAACAAATTCAAATTTTACCCAATCATAAAGCCCTACTTTATAAACGCATACTAAAGTAAAATTCGACTTCAAACCAAACAGACCCAAGATATTTTGATTGTAAAATATAAAAATAAATGATCCCATTTTGACAAATTCAATCAAATTTACGTTATACAACTTTTAATAGTTAAATTTTGATTGACGGTCTAGTTAAATTTTAATAGTTATGTTGAAAATACGTTTTTAAATATTTAGGAAGGATCGATCACTCCATCAATATACATATAGTATGGGCTCATAGTCTAGTAAGATATATAGTCCATCAAAGCCAACATGTAGGGTGGACAATAGAAATACCCTCCTAGCATATTAAGAGGGGTAAGCTTCTAAACACTTTCTCATCCAATCTAATATTACATACATTTTTTCTCTCTCTACTTTCTCTCTCTAATTTTTCAACTCTCTCTCTCTCTATCACTTTCCATCTAAAGGGATAATCAAGGATTACGATATTCTTTAATTAGTATCAGAGCCATGGGATGAAAGGCTTTGGTTGTGTGTTTGTGTTTGGTTCGTCCGACATTATCCATATATAGCTCGAGTTATTTTTTTTATTGCTCAAATCTTTCCTTAAACCTTTTACTATCATTTGATGTTGTTTTGGTTTAAATCTTTTAGCTAAAAACACAAAAAAAATTGCTTGTTTGAATTGATTTTTGATGAAAATCTTTTAGAAAAGGTACAAATCTTGATTTAAATTTTTCGTCGAAAAATTTGAAAAAGTTTGCATTTTTATGGTTCCTTAGATGCTATAATACTTGGAAGTAGAAAGCGTTTCGTTAGATTCGCTCAAAAAGTTAGTCTTTTGAAGTTGGAAATTTTTGCAAAATTCTGGTTCTTAAACCCTAATATACCGGGGTTTTCAAAATTTTGGTATCGGGTTTGTATTGGCTGTGGTACCAGGATTTCATTTGTTGTGGAACCGAGTTTAAAAAAATTATAGTACCGAGTTTATGCTTCCGGTTGTGGTACCGGGTTTATTATCCCGGTTGTGGTACCGTGTTTTGGCTTGTACCAGGTTTATTATCCCAGTTGTGATACCGGTATTTTGAGACTTTGTCGTACCGGGATTATAGAGTTTTCTTAGAACTGGGTTTACCTTAGTTCTCATACTGAGATTTTGAGTCTTCCAAGTACCGAGATTTTGGATACTTCTCATACCGGGTTTTCTATTGTTCTACTACCGAGATTTTGATATTTTCTAATACCGACATTTTAGAAGTTATTACTACCGATATTATAGTAGTTCTCATACAGGGTTTATCATTTTCAGGATATCGAGAATATCATAGCTTGGGAACCGGGTTTATAGAAGTTCTAGTACCGAGATTATCATATTTCTAGAACCGGAGTTTGGTGCATCTGTGAAACCGGGATGATAACATAGCATAATTTTTGAAATTTAAAAATTTTGAAATTTTCAGATTTTTGGAATTTTGAGAATTAAGTTTCGATTCGATTTGTTTTACCTGAAGGCTATTAAGTTTCGATTCAATTTATTTTACCATATTTGTTTTACCTGAAGGTCGATCTGCGTATCAGGTGGGCATATATATAATTCCCGGTCTTATATCACCAACCTTAGAGGATTTCAAGCACCATTTTATATCAAAAAACAAGGGATTAAGAATTTGTACGGTTTTTTTGTTGGTTTGTAAAATCCCGCGAATTTAATTTCTCGTTTTTTTCACGAATTGTAAAATTCCGTGTTGTTCTTACACCAACAAACACGCTTACTTACTTTCATTGCTCGATCGATAAGTAATCCTTACCTTCATTTTTCACATCCAACTTCAATGGAACCGTTGAATTTGAAATTTCAAGAGGGAGAATTGTTTCATATGCTACGTATGCACCAAGCACAATATGTGTACACCAATGAACATGTTCTAATACCGTTGTCCCCACAAACTAACAATCCAACTAAAACCCAACGTCATCTCTCGGCTTACTTGTCAAAGCTTGTACCAGTATCTTCGAATCCTCGACAACAAGCTATTATTAAAGAGGGTCCGTTTAAAGCAATCAAGGAGTCTGCAACACCGTTGGATGAAGCAATACCTCATGAACATGTGATGCAAGATATTTTGGAGTCCGACTTGATTGTCACGGACAACAGTGGGATTAAGTTGAACAATATTTCTCAGATAATGCACATAGCAAGGTGCATGTATGTCACACCCCACCATGACGGAATATGGGGCGCGACGTATGGATATCATCACAACAATAGCGTGTCTATAGAGATAACTAAATGAAATGGAAATATCATAAATGGTGACACAATGTCATGAAAATATCTCAAACAATGTAGGCGTCTAGGTAAGTAGGTAACAGGTCTACCTCTTACCAAAGACATACAATTAACAAATAACAAACATATAGGTGTCTATAAAGTATCACTTATTCAAACATAAATAAAGACTAAGAGGAAAGGGGTTTCCTCCAAATGCAATCCTAAGCCTTCCAGCTAGCCACTCCTATTCTCACGCTTAACCACATTCTCACCTGAAAGAGACACTAAAACACGTAAACATAAAGTTGGTGAGAGTCATAGGTTTAGACTCCAACGCCAAATCAGTTATAAGCTGTGAATAACAACCATTAACAAAAGAATATATGGACAATGTGCTACAATTATGTATTAACAACTAGCATTCAAGATTAACCAATCACCACAAATCCAAGGCTCTAAGCCTTACCAATAACCACAATTTCAAGGCTCCAAGCCTTACCAATAACCACAATTCCAAGGCTCCAAGCCTTACCAATAACCATGGTCCCATAGGCGCCCATACACCTATGAACCAATCCCAAGGCCCCGCCTTATCAACATCCCCTTGGTACCAAGTTAAACCACAATAACCGAGACGATACGTGTCCCCCGATCCAAATCATAAACACAATCAAGAATCACATAGCAGTTAATCACATAAGTGTACACACAAGTCCATTTCAAACCATAAAAACATTCACAGCATTCTTTACAAAACCATACAGTGTCTCTTCCATCCCATCTGGAAATCAAATCATAAAAAGAAATGGGACTATGAAACTCACCTGAACAAGCTTCTCCAAGTACCCGCGCTCTAGCACAAATCTAAACACACAAACGTATACAATCAAGACATGAACCACATACCAAAATGGCTCATCAATTTATGATGGATATCTAACCTTCTCCTACAACTTAACCCCATTTATATGCCATATGAATCTCATTACACCCCTATATAAAGCTCTTAACTTAGTTTAGTTCATAACTCGTCTCGTTAACATTTAACCCAAAACAGTCCCGTTTTTCATACTTCAAACTATTGGTCGAACACCCCCTTAACCAAAATAAAATGCCCTGTAAAAGAAAACTTATTCCCTTACATGTGTTAGTTAACTCTCCCCTTTGGCCGCAACCTTAAAGCTATTGTTAAGGCCTCCATATATACATATATATATACATATATATATATATATATATATATATATATATATATATATATATATATATATATATATATATATATATATATATATATATATATATATATATATATATATATATATATATATATATATATATATATATATATATATATATATATATATATATATATATATATATATATATATATATATATATATATATATATATATATATATATATATATATATATATATATATTTTTTACTTTTACCTATCCATAATTTACTGATTTTGAACATATGAAAAGTTTGTTATGATCAGAGGGTCTTACCCTAACCCATTTGTTTAGCCCTCCTCCAGATCTTTTATTTAATATATAATATAAGTCACATGTTCGTTTGAAGGTCCAATTATACCCCTAAGTACCCTAACCATCTTAAAACATTAATTTAAACCCGACTGATTTCAAAACTGTTTTGACCTCTGACTGTTGTAACCTGTTTTTGACCCAGTTTTCCACCTCCAATTTAGTTCTCGTTTCTTACATTTGAAAGCCAACTCAATTACCTTTCCAAGGGTACTTGGATCGCAACTCAAAAGTTTTTAGAACTCCAGCTATGATTAAAACAAGTGACCTAAAGTTCTGCCCAGTTTTTAAAAACGAATTTAACCCTACTAATCTAATTAACCACCCATAGCATGTATGATTCTTAATCTTAATTAATCTAATCATGTTTATATCTTTAAAATACAGAAATTAAGATTATCCTAACACTAGATCCATCATCTATTGATTAAGAATAAATTAAAAACAATTTAATTAAAAAGAGATTGAAGGTTTTTACCTTAGAACTAATGGAAGACATAATTTTTATGAAAACCCTAAACTCCATTGATGAACCATCGTGTGTTTTTTTTTCTCCAGAGATTATAAAGTGTCTTGGTTTAATTAAAATATTATATGGTTAAACAAAAGAATCCTAACCCAATTATAAAAGCCTTGTTTCCTTTTTTATTTTTTCCTTTTTCTTTCCCCTTTCTTGCGTCACATAACCGACCAACACCCCCTAAATTTCGTTTTTTTAAATTTTATTGTTAATTAATATCTTACTAATATTACCTTAATTTTACTTTATTTATTTCAGCCTCTAAAGCCTCCAAAGCCTCAAAACCGTAAAACTAGTCAGTTTTTACGCCAATACCGTAAAAGACGTAAAAATATACAGTTTTATAAAAACTCTTGAAATATGAAATAAAATAAATAACTAAGTCCTAAATGACTTAAAACCATCCCTAAAAATATTCCTATCACTAGTTACCTTATCCGATACCTCAAAATATTAAACCCTAAATCGTAAAAATACGATTTACTATAATACATATACGTACATATAAAACCACTAAACAACACCATCTCATTTCATAGTCACTACATTGTGAGCTCATTAACATGAAACCATCACACGTCGCTTCACTCACAAGGTACCCCGTACCCGAAACGATATCCAAACCACAATCTATACACACCAATTAGCACATAAACACGTAAAGACATGTAACTTGCACAAAATAAAACTAAGTGACGAACCTCAAAATCGCGGTTGTCACATCACTCCCTCCTATGAGAAATCTCGTCTCGAGATTTACTTCTTAGGATCAAACACACAAACAACAAATCACATGAGGGTACTTGTTCTAAATGAAGTCCTCTCATTTCCACGTGAACTTTAGTTCATGACTCAATTTACTAGATATATTAACCAACAATATTTAAATTCATTCACAAACTCTTGACTTCACAACCCATAAATCACACAAATCACCCATTGACAAATCGAATACTCTTATTAACACTAATCCCGAATAACCGTACATGTAAATATGCATTCTCAAACCACATATACCAATCTTAATACATGAAATATATCATGTATACCACTCAATTTCCCCATGTAATTCTATACTCATAAGCTACTAGTTCGATCTTTCCAAAGATCATAAATGGATCTACAAAACTCTACATCAACTTTTCCATTGTACCAAAATATATCGCCCGTTATTATGGGTGAAACTTCCTACATAACTTTGTCACTAACTCTAGTGGTTTCCTCCTTTTCAACATAGCATCTCTTGTTGCTCTCATCCTTTCCACAAACACCATTTCCACATTAATAGTCTCTTTCACCAATTTTAGTCCACCATAAGGTCAACTCACACTATCCTTCCATATAGTGCCTCAAATGGCATTCATCGACTTCTAGTATGATAATTATCATTATATGAAAACTCAGACATCGTTAACGAGTTTTCCACCTCCCTCTAAATTAGTTACCCAAGCTCTCAACACGACTCCTATACTTGTAGCAATTGCTCACTTCGTCCATCCATCTCCAATTAGCCTGATATACTCGTATCCAATCATGTTCATCCAATCCCTTTAGTCATTAACCAAACCACTTAAAAATTCTAATTTCTTTACAAAAGTGACCTATGACGGTATTTCACATATTCACTAGTTAGTCCTGTCAACTGCCATCCAAACCCATACTACAACTACTTCCATTAAATTTTTATAGCTCATTAGTAGCACCCATACACTTCTTTCTCACTTTTCTCAATGAAATATTTTTGATGATCCTTTATACTCAACTTACCCTTGAACATATTTAACTCTTTCTAAGACAATTAGCTACATTTCTTCTTCTTCTTTTATACGTACACAACGTCTTACCTTCAAGGTCATAGTGCTCCTCGCCGCGTCTCAGCTAGACCAAGCCCTTCGTCTCTCATGACACATCACATCCATAACTCCTCATCCCTTCTATTATCGATACTAAGCCTTCCAACCACACAGTATAGGTCAGTGCCATTCCCTTTTTCCACACTACATCAATATTAGTTTGCTTTGTGATTTAGTCTACTCATTAGCCTCTATCAAAGTTTTACCTTCGGTTCATATCTTGACCTATTTCATTCATGATTCGCATATATCCACACTTCCTTCTTCTTCCTCAACTCATGCCATACATCACGATGTGATGCTTATCGTCTATCAAGTCATCAACACGTCGAAATTACCTAAGTAACTTCACTTGTTTTTGTTAGACTTACTTTTTGGTAAGCTGGCGCCTTTCACGTGAGTTGGACTAGAGATATTCCTTTTGCTATACGCAGGGACTATAGTTGTACACGAGGAATAGTCTAGTTAAGATAGGTCTATAAATACCCCCCATGACTCTCCATGGGGGTGTGGAAGTTTAGTGTATTTTCTTTGTTTTCATTTCACTTGAAATAAAACACACACTTTTCCTCTCACCTCTCTATAACTTTCTCTCACTAGAACTACATCATGTTTACAATGTTTTTTGTCCTTTTCCCATGTTCTTTAATCCGTGTGATTTGTGTTTGTGTCGTGTTATCTGATTCGAGTTGTGTTAACAGATTCATTTTGTTATCAGAATCATGGTTCGTACCTTGTTATGATTCATTTCTATCATATTTCATTTATATCTATTTTCATCTGTTTGTCTCGATATATTATCTTTGTGTCCATTATTCATGTCATGTCTCGTTAGTCAGTTTTAGTCCATTCTTTGGTACCCGTGTATTGTTTTTGTCTCTTTTCACATTGATTAGTTCTGGATTGCTTCCTGGGAAAAGGACAAAAAAAAATGGTCCAACCATTTTTTTCGGTATCTTCCAAGTTGGTCAAAAACCCTGCTGCGATGGCTACTTCGATCGCATTGATTGCGATGGCTTGTTTAATCCCTTATGATGGGTACATTGCGATGGCTCGCATATTACGATGAAAATGTAGCGATCATATCATGCGATGGCTACTACGATCGTTTCTTGCGGTGGCTTGTCGCGATGGCATTGCGATAGGTGGTTCTCACACACTGTGATGGCATGATGTGTATTGTGATGGGTTCTTGTGACATATTGCGATGGTTTGTTTTGACTCATTGCGATAAAAGACACAGAAACAGTTCTTGCGATGGCTTGTTCAAATGATGTATATTACGATGGGCCATATCATTGCGATGGGTGTTTGGTTTTTGTGAAAAACATTACGATGGTTTATCTCTAAGAAGGTCAACACAGTGAGTTTATATCAGTTAAAATAACAAATCAGATTTGGACTCATGTTTATAAAAAAAACCATCAGTTAATACCTATCACAACATCTAGTCTTATTATAGTTAATCCAAACCAGTAACATACAAAACCGACTCATACACACTGATGTTTATATATCTAATCTCAGCCTTTTCACTCCAACAATCAACTTCTCAATCTATGTCCTAATCCCATCGTCACCCTAAACCCAACTCATCTAGACTCGAAAATCATAGACTCGAATATCACACTTTCATGATCTCAGTTTTTGTTAAACAATTTTTTTTCCCAATCTTTAAAAAGATTTTTTTTTTTCGTTTAACATATTACCATCTTTGACCAAATTCAAATCAATGCACTCAATCTGGATCGAACCTACCCGAGACCTTGCAAGAGATCTTGAAGACATGCATGTCGAATCGTCTTGAGGCTTCGTAATCATATACTAAATGGTGTTCGTTCAGTTTGATTAAATGGTTTATCGGAATAATTTTTCTCTTTGGTTTGAAGAGACGAGTTTATTATTTTGAGGGATTTGGTTTGGCTGGTTTGATACTATCATAGGGTGTTTGTGATCTATCGGTGATGATGATTGTGTTATCTTTGGTTTGATATTGATATGTAAGGTGAGATTGGATTGTGACTATCTTTTAGGTGGCGGTGTAAACAAGGTGTAGAAGTGAGTTGGGGGCGGAGAAAATGGAGTTAGTGTGATTAGGTTAAATGCTGAGTTGAATAGGGTTACGGTTTTTATATACCTAATTTTTAGGCTTATAAAATTTAATGGACCGGGTATGGACAATGATGGGCCTAAGATATTTGGTATTGGGACACGTTTATGGTTCTCTTTTTTCGGTATTATTGACGTGCCTCATTTTTCCAAAATTTACTTGGTCAATTTTGTTGGTGGACCGAGTGTTTTTCTTGGGCCAGTTTTTTGTTGTCAACTATGCTACTCGGACTTCATGTGGGCCGAACATATGTTATACATAGGCTTACAAAGGTTTTGAGTATTCGTTGATGGGCCGATCACTACATTAGTCGAAGACATATAGTGGGCCGATTAAGTTTTGCAATCGAATTCGGGATGACCGTTTTTATATCCGAATATTGTAAAATTAATCATGTCGGAATTGGTTAACGGAGATATTGGATTGAGCCGGATATTTCGAAAGAACCAAGTAGTAAAATATTTTGTCGGGTTAAATGCTTATGTGACAGGATATTATTACTTTGGCGGGCCGTTTAAACAGTGACATTTAAGGCCGGGTATCTGTTTTCAATCATAACCTTTCTTCTCGATCTACGATCACAACAAACACAATAAACACGATACATTACTCTAAAACGATCCTTATAAAAAAATTCACCTAAATTCCTAACGGCTATTACGGTTTATGTGATTACGAAGATGATTCAATGCTACTTATTTGAGGTTGAAGTGAGATTCTTCAGAGGCATTCTTATTTTATCTTTAAAGGAGTACTTACAACCTTATAAGATAACTTGTTCGAGCATATACGGTCATGAATAAGACTTGAAGTATCTAGTTTCCAGTGTCAAGGGGAGGATGGTCGACGACATGGATAACTATCATTTTTTAGGAGCTTCGTTGCGGTTCTCAGTGTCACACGCACTTGCAGTTGTGGATATCTTCAAGAGGTGTAGTACCTTTTCATATACTGCCTGTTTTGGTATAGGGTACTTTAGAGAAGTTGTACCTTTTTTATACCGCCTTTTGGTATATGGTACGTTTAAGACTTCTCTGCATCGCTATTCATTCTACGATAGTGCAAGCTTAAGTTCAAGTTTGGGGAATTCTACTTCAGTTTCAAGTGAGGATTATTGGGTTATCTTCATCAGTGGTCACTATCAATAGCCAACATAATTGATAAGGGGATTCAGTTCGGGGTGATCAAGAAGAATTTTGTTTAGAGAGATATTGTTGACATCTTCTCACATTATAGTGGTTACTAAGTAAGCGGTTCCAGTTGTCATACTACGTACACACATGAAGGACGATTCCCTTAATAGGTATCATCCTGGAGGGAGAAATGTGTACATGCGGGGTCACTTGACTTTGGTGTTACTGTTTCTACATAAAGGGATAAGTTGACTACATTCCGGACTTCATTGACTTTGATGTGGCAACTTTTTATCATCACTGTCCTGTCAAGAGGAATGTGCATTTCTGGGACTTAATTGACTCTGGTGCTACAGTTTGACTTCATGTTCGGGATAGAGTATGTACTTCTGGCAATCTGTCATAGAATCAAGACTGGGATTGCTTCAAATTGTGAGAAAATGTTAATGACGCTATCACCTCCCACAGATTCCCTCTGATGGATCTGTTTGGGAGGGAGCAGTCTTTACTGCTTGTTTAATGAAAGGCCTTCTAGTTGGGAGGGAGTAAAACTGAACTAGATTCTACAAAGCTGAAGAAATAGAGCTGGAATATTCAAGAAGATGAAGGTCGCTAAAGACTGTCTCACGGAATGCTAGAATTCAAGCTTATCATTTTCTTTATTTTTTCTTGTAGGAATCATTGTAACCAACTCACGTGAGTCACCATCTTGGAGGAAGATTGTTAAACTTACTTTTTGGTAAGCTGGCGCCTTTCACGTGAGTTGGACTAGAAATATTCCTTTTGCTATATGCAGGGACTATAGTTGTACACGAGGGATATTCTAGTTAAGATAGGTCTATAAATACCCCCCATGACTCTCCATGGGGGTGTGGAAGTTTAGTATATTTTCTTTGTTTTCATATCACTTGAAATAAAACACACACTTTTCCTCTCACCTCTCTCTAACTTTCTCTCACTAGAACTACATCATGTTTACCATGTTCTTCTCTTTTTTCTTCATCTAATCTAATCTTTCTTTTTTGGTTTAATCCATCATGGTATTCGTATTTGGTTAAGTCGTGTGCATAAGTCCTACAAGTGGTATCATTCGCCAAGGGATTCGTGGATAGCTCTTGGGTGTTGTCCGTGTCTTTCTTGTGTTTCGTGATTCATATATCTTCTAAGTAGTTGTAGTAGCGATTTGAGTAAATTGCTTTGGTTAAAAGCTCAAAATTTTTGGGTGTTTGATTCATTTTTAGGCTTCGAATCTAGAACTTGTTGTGTTCTCGTCTTATCCGAGAAAAGTGGTAACTTTGATTCCATAGTACGATCTGATTGTTGCGATCGCATAAACCCTGGGGGTTTCTACTTGCGATCCAAGATCACGATCACATCCTACGATCCACATTGCGATCTAGTGAATGCGATCCATCACCACAATCAAGGTCACAATCAACGAGTACGATCAGGACTACGATCACCAATGCGATCAACGAGTGCGATCAGAGAGTACGATGAACGAGTGCGATCAACGAGTACGATCAACGAGTGCGATCAACGAGTACGATCATAGGGTATGATCAACGAGTGCGATCAACGAGTACGATCAACGAGTACGATCATAGGGTATGATTAACGAGTGCGATTATAGGGTACGATCAACCAGTACGATCAGAAGTACGATCACGAGTACGATCTAGTGGTTACGATCTCCACTGCGATTAATGGTTACGATCTGCCACTGCGATCACTAGTTGCGATCAATCGTTACGATCAAGGACCACGATCAAGGACTTCGATCAGGGACTACGATCTGTTTAGTTAAATCTTGTTCGAGTATTTTTAGACTTAGCCACCATCTAGACTTGTCTCGGAGCATAGTTTACACGAAGATTAAAAAGAAAATAAAAATTTTTAGGTCAAGGAAAATCAAATTTTTTCCCTACTAGTTTTTGGCTATCTCTAACTCAATTTCAAAATTTGGCGATACACAATTTTTTCAGCTTACCGTTTTGTCGGACTCAGAAAAAAATCGGAAGTTTCCGAATTTCAACAACATCACACGCTTTCTACGAATTGAGATCCTGTTTTTCACACGACTTCTACGATGACGTCTCAACAAGAAATTTATGCTGCGGGTACTGAGAATCGTCCACCCATGTTTACCAAGGAGAACTACACTACATGGGCTAGTCGTCTCCTTCGTTATGCAAAATGTAAACCTTTGGGAAAGTTGATTGTCAACTCGATTCAAAAGAGTCCATATGTTAGAAGAACAATTATTATGCCTGAGGACCCTACGAATGCTAACCTAGTGGCTGACTCTAGTCATGAGCAAACAGATGAAGAATTAACTGAAGCTGAATCCAAACAACTCGATGCTGATGATCAAGCAATTCAAGTCATTCTTATTGGACTTCCTGAAGATGTTTATGCTGCTGTCGATAGTTGTGAAACCGCACACGAGATGTGGCTTAGGATTTAGAAAATGATGAAGGGCGGTGAAATCGGTTTACAAGAAAAGGAAACTAAGTTGCTTCGTGAATGGGAGAAATTTACGTCTACTGAAGGGGAACAAATTGAACCTTATTATTATCGGTTTTCAACCCTCATGAATCATCTTAGAAGAAACAAACATGAACCTACACAAATTGCTGTCAACATCAAATTTATTGACAATCTTCCTTCTGAATGGTCACGATATGTCACTCTTGTCAATCAAACCAAGGATCTTCATGTCATGGACTACCATTAAGTATATGACTATTTGAAGATGAATCAAGATGAAGCTAACGAAGTTAGGGCAGAAAGACGTGCCAAGACACAAGACCCATTGGCTTTTATGGCGAACTCTCCATCATCTATGTCATATTCCATGGTACCCTACCATCAACCCTCATCAAGTAACTTCATGCCACAACAACAACAACAACTCACTGCTTATGGATATCAACCTCTTGCTGCTATGAATTACTTACAACAACTCATTGACTGTTTTGGTCACATCACCGATCCTACTCATGCTATTAATACTGGTCTTGCCCTACTTGCAAAGGCATTCAGATTCACCATTAACCCCACCAACAACAGTCAGATAATCTCCTCGAACACTAGAAATAGGCAGATTGCTCAACCTTTCATGAATGCGAATCAGGATCGCCAATTGGTAGTTGCTGGAAACAAGGGGACTCAGTTTCAACAATATGGTCAGGATGATGGGCAGACCGTTGGCAATGCAGGAAATCAGTATGGTCAAAACCGTGGTCAAAATCCGGGTGTTCCGAATGCAGGTAATCAGAATGGGTTAATAGTTGTGCAAGCGGTTGGTAACCATATGGGAAACATTATGGCTGCAAGGGCTGAGAAGACTGGTACGGGAAATAGAAACAACAATCGTCAGGTTCAGTGTTGCAACTGCAGGGGATTTGGTCATTATGCTAGAGATTGCACAACCAAAAAGAAGAGGGATGCTGCTTATCTTCAGACTCAACTTCTCATAGAACAAAAGGAAGAGGCAGGGATTCCACTTCAAGCTGAGGAATTCGATCTTATGGCTTCTGCTGCAGAATATGACGAGGAAGAAGAGGTGAATGCCAACTACATCTTGATGGCTAACTTACAGCAAGCATCTACCTCAGGAATGCATGTTGACAGAGCTCCCTTTTATGATTCAAACGGTCCCTCTGAGGTACATCCATGCTTTGATGATAATGATATATATAGTACGTCTAATCAGGAGGAGGAGTATATTGAGATGCTTGAGCCCTACATTAAGACACACGGGGATCAAACGAATAATAGTAATATTAGTTCGAATGAGCCCAGTGTGGACCTTAGTGTGGATCAAGTTGCCCATCCTACAAACCTTCCTAATGCGGCACATGCGTATTATAAATCTCTATTTGATAAGCTTGCTAAGGATGTTGACCATGCTACGGTGGTTAATAATAAGTTTAGAGAAACTAATGCCAAATTGATCACTGAGCTTGCGGGATATAAGGAACGGGAGAAAAGTTTTGAAATTCATCAAACTAAAATTAAAGAATTTGAACAAGCTCATGCTACATCGGTTTATCAAGAAAAATGCACAACTAAGAAATTAAATTCCTTACATTTAAGTAGTGCTAAAAAGATAAGCGAATTGAATGATGAAATCACCTCTCTTAATAAACAGCTTTCAACTGAAAAATCTACTACTTTGGATTTAAAAGAAGAACGAAAAAAGCTGAAACATGATTTCAAAATTCGAGAAGATGGGCTTCTTGAGGATTTTTGCAAAGCTCCGGATAGGATTAGATAATTAGACAACCTTTTAGTAAAACGTGGCCAAACTATGTAGACGATAAATATGCTCGCACCAAAAGTGAATGAAATAAATTACACTCGTTACAAATTGGCTTTAGGTTGTCCTCTTCCTCCTAATCCCGGATATCTTAAGCAAGTTCAGGCCACTAATGAAACTTTATATAATGGTAGTGTGCTCTTGTCTGATGAGCATGATCCTCCCAGTGTGCATGATTCTGAGGAACTACTGAACTTGCAGTAGAGACTCGTTTAAGAATGAAAAAGCTTGATAAAGAAGTGACACCCGTTTATTATCCAAAAGTTAATCCTCCAATTGTTTTTGTTCGATCTAAAACGAGTACTGAAATGCTTTTGCTCCCAAGTGAGGAATTGTCTTATGACCCTCCTAAACCGAGTATCACACGCCGATTTCTAAACGATCTTAAAGATAACTTTGTCATCCTTAAACGTGTTGTTAATTCCAAAATCACTGGAGGAAATTTTACATCACCTGTTCAGATTGAGGTTCAGAAAATTCTTCAAAATGATATTAATCCGATTATTAATCAAGTTGATGCTCGGTTAGGCAATCTGGAAAACGCTTTTCTAAAATAATTAGCCAACTTTGTTGAAGACTTTAAATCTTTGACGAAGGAAACTGATGAATCTCTTGATAAAATAAAAGTTTTGGAAAACGATCTTGAACGCCTCTCTAAAGCACGTGATTGTATTGATAGTAGCCCTGTTGAGTTAGGTACCTCTATGTAGCATAATGAAAACCTCCAAACTGAGCTTGATCTTATGAAAGAGAAAATGGAATCTAATGTAATTAAAAAGGATAAAGAATTCACCGATCTTTGGAATAAATTTGTCAAAAAATGTGATGAATGCAAATATGACAAGATTTCTTACGAAAAAGCTTACAATGAAATGCAAAAAAAAATCGTACGTTTGACAACTCAGTTGGGAGGTGCTCAAGGAACCAATCTGGCTTCTTCAGGGTTAGAGAATGTCAGTGATGGAAATGTTCAGAAGCTTAAGGCTAAAATTGCAGATTTAGAATATGTTGTTGTTTCATATAAGCGGGCTGTTGAACAAAGTAAGTTTGTCTATCAGAAACTTATTGATAAAATCTGTGAGAACTATAAGTTAAAAGCCTTATTAAAAGATACGACTTCTGAGCCTAGTACGATTCAAACACCAGCAACCTCGGGACCGACTCGTATTGCTGTGACACCTTTTCCCAAGGTTGTTGGAACGAAAACTGTTGTGATTGCCCCAGGAATGTTTCGTGTTAGTTCTCCCTTTGTGCCTAGCAAACAACGTAAAGCAAGCGTTAGGACAAAACCGATCACTATAACTCAACCACAAGTCATTGATTTAAAAAGTGATAATTCTAATAGACGCGTGTCTTCTTCTATAGGAATAAACAACTACACTAAGAGCAGAAGGCCACAGCCTACGAGCAATACAAGGAATGATAGGGTCCCTTTTGCCTCTAGAAGTAGTCGCCCCAAGATTAATAATGTGGAAGTAGAAGAACACCCTAGGAATTTACCGTTTTTAATCATAATCAGAAACTTAATTCATCTGAATGTAATTACTTTAAGCTTGCTACTCGAAATGAAAAATATGAAGTTATTTATGCTAAATGTAATAACTGTTTCTTTACTTTTAGTCATGATGCTTGTGGTTTGACTATGAATGATTTGAATTATGGTGGTTACACTCGAATTGACAAGCTGTCAGCCAGTGAACAACAACGTACTCCTAAGGCGAAGGTGTATGTTCCAAAAAGTACGCACGTAGGGTCCATAGAAAGTCTTGCTAAGCCTAGTGGCCCTAGATTCATCTCTAAATGGTTGCCTACTGGTAGAAATTTTGACTATAATGGCAAAATTATCGACACTAGTAGATCTCATACTGACAGTGAAACGTCAGTATGTGATACGGCTTAATTATCATCTAACCCTACAGGAACCTATTTCATCGGTTGCCAAAAAAATTTCTTCTCTTATCATTGGCAGGCTGTTGAAATTTGTCTTTGGTGCGTGGACTCGGGTTGTTCCAAACATATGACTGGGAATTGAAGCATTCTCAAGAACTTTGTATGGCGTTTCATGGGAACTGTTCGATTTGGAAATGATCATGTTGCGGCAATTCTTAGCTATGGTGATCTTCATTGGGGAAATATAATCATCACCAGAGTCTCTTTTGTTGATAGCTTGGGACAAAATTTGTTCTCGGTTGGGAAATTTTGTGATTCAGACTTGGAGGTTGCTTTCAGAAGTCATACATGTTTTGTAAGATATCTTGAAGGAATTGATTTGTTGAAAGGAAATCGTACCACCAACCTTTACACCATTGATCTTTTTCAAATGTCAGCTGCTTCTCTAATTTGTCTCATGGCCCGAGCCACATCAACAAAGTCATGGTTATGGAATCAAAGGTTATCTCATCTCAATTTTGATGCCATCACCCAACTCGCAAAAGATGATCTCGTTATCGGTATTCCAAAGCTCAAATATATAAAAGACCATCTTTGTCCTTCCTATGAGCAAGGAAAAAGTAAGAAGAAGCCTCACAAACCCAAGCCTGTTCCAAATTCGACGAATAGGTTGCATCTCCTTCATATGGATTTATGTGGTCCAATGAGAATCAAAAGCATTAATGGTAAGCGGTATGTCCTAGTAATTGTGGATGATTATTCTCGTTACACATTGGTTCATTTTCTTGCATCAAAGGATGAAGCCCCTAATGTAATTATTAACTTCTTAAAGAAAACATCAGTACTACTACAAGCCCTTGTCATTATTTTGAGAACGGATAACGGCACAGAATTCACCAATCAGAAATTAAAAGATTATTTTGACGAAGTTGGGATTTCTCATCAAACTTCGGCTGTAATAACTCCAGAGCAGAATGGAGTTGTGGAACCGAGGAATCGTACGTTAGTTGAAGCTGCTCGGACGATGCTTCTCTCATCCAGTGCACCGTTATTCCTTTGGGCCGACGCTATAGCAACTGCATGTTATACTCAAAACCGCTCCATTATTCACACACGTTTCAACAAAACACCTTATGAGATCATTAATGGAAGAAAACCGGATATTTCATTTTTACATGTCTTCGGTGCATTATGTTATCCGAAGAATGATCGTGAAAATATCGGTAAACTTAAACCTAAAGGTGATATTGGTTTTTTCATTGGTTATTCTTCAACTGCTTGTGCTTACATGGTTTATAATCGAAGGACAAGAAAGGTAATGGAGACTAAGAATATTACCTTTGATGAACTCTCGGTTATGGCCTCTCAACATAGAAGTTCACATCCCGAGCTTCAAGGTCAGACTTCTGGACACGTAAGTTCAGGACTCGCGCTTCAATTTGCACCGTCAGCAATCTCATCGTTACAACCCTCGGAACATGACTTGGAAGTTTTATTTGGGCCAATCTATGATGAATATATGCAAGGTCCTTCGTCATTTGGTGTTCCTCAAAATGCCCCGGCTGCACCTGCTACGGTAGTTCAAGAACCTCCGATTGCATCTACACCAATGACATCTACTTCTGCACCATCTACGTCAACCTCAACCATATTGCCTCTAAATATTCCACCCACTTCTCCGACTGCTGACGCAACTCAACAACATTCTTAGCAAAATCCTAATCATGTTCATTTTCAGAATGAAATCGTTGCTGAAAATGCAAACAATGCGATGCTCAACGAACATGAGTTTGTTAATCCATTTGTGGCTTCCACAAGTACTACTCAGCCTTCAACACCATATGTGGATCCGTCGAGCTCGCATCAAGTTTCTTATACACTTCCACATGAACACAAATAGACTAAGAATCATCCTTTGGTTCAAGTGATTGGCAATCTCTCACGACCAGTCTCGACACAAAATCAGCTACGTACCGATGGTGATATGCGTATCTATGCACTATCAGTCAGCACAATGGAACCAACAAGTTAAAGAATCAATGACCGACGCATCTGGATTGAGTCTATGCAAGAAGAGCTCAATCAATTCATCCGGCTTGATGTATGGGAGTTAGTACCACGCCCGGACAATATCAATCCCCTTACCCTGAAATGGTTATTTAAAAACAAGTTGGATGAAGAGCAAACGGTCATTAGGAACAAGACTCGGTTAGTGTGAGAGGTTATAAACAACAGGAAGGAATTGATTTCGCAGAATCCTTCGCCCCGGTTGCTCGGATGGAAGCTATTAGGATTTTCTTGGCATACGCTGCTCACAAATCATTCACTATGTATCAAATGGACGTGAAGACGGCTTTCTTGCATGAGCCGTTAAAAGAAGTTGTGTACGTATGTCAACCTGAAGGTTTCATCAACACCGAACATCCAAGCCATGTCTACAAGTTGAAAAAGGCAATTTATGGTTTGAAACAAGCACCGAGGGCATGGTACGGCGAATTATCATCATTCCTTCTCCAAAACCACTTCAGCAAAGGAACCATTGATCCAACGTTGTTTATCAAGTACTACGGAAACGACATCTTGGTGGCTCAGGTCTATGTAGATGATATAATTTTTGGTTCTACAAACCCAAAATATTCCATATTATTTGCCGACCTTATGAAAAGCCAATTTGAAATGTCCATGATGGGGGAAATGACGTTCTTTCTTGGTCTCCAAGTTCACCATTCCCCCCGTGGTATTTTCATAAATCAGTCCAAATATGTGCTCGAGATTCTAACGAAATTTGGAATGGAAAACTGTGATCCAATTGGTACTCCAATGGACACTAAACACAAGCTTGATTTGGATAAGAAAGGGACATTTGTAGATGCTAAAAAATACCAAAGTATGATCGGGTCCCATATGTACTTAACCTCAAGCAGACCGGACATTGTACATGCTACTTGTTTATGTGCTCGGTATCAGGCTAAGCCATCCGAGAAGCACCTCAAGGAGGTTAAAAGGATCTTTCGTTATCTCCGGGTAACCATTCACATGGGTCTCTGGTATACGAAGGATTCTGGTTTTAATCTAACTGGTTTTTCAGATGCCGACCATGTAGGGTGTCATGATACATTCAAGAGCACTTCCGGTGGAGCACAATTCTTAGGAGAAAAACTAGTGAGCTGGTCCTCAAGAAAACAAGATTGCACGGCGTTGTCCACCGCGGAAGCAGAATATGTGTCTCTATCCGTGTGTTGTGCTCAAGTCCTTTGGATGCGAACACAACTCACGGATTATGGCTTTCACTTTAACAAGGTTCCTATTTATTGTGATTCACAATCAGCCATAGCCATATCATGCAAACCGGTCCAACACTCCAAGACCAAGCACATTGTTGCCCGATTCCATTTCATAAAGGAGCATGTGGAAAGAGGAACGATCGAACTGTATTTTGTCAAGACGGACTACCAACTAGCCGACATCTTCACCAAAGCTCTATCTCAAGACATATTTGAATTCTTGGTTCGTCGACTTGGTATGCGTAGTTTCACTCCAGTTGAACTTGAACGTCTTGCACATTCGCAGTAATCTTGTATATATCTATCGGAAAATCAAAATACAAAAATATAAAACCTATAAAAAAAAATGAGAAAATCTTTCAAAAATACCAAAAATATTATTCTCCGACATGTCTCTCAGCATCGATAATATGGACGTACTTAGAAACGTCGTTCAATAACGCCACGGGTACGTACATAAATTTCGAATGAGAGTTCAAATGTGTTCAAAACATGTCTTTTCTACTTTCTTCTCATAATGGCTTATAGTCACATGTCAGACTATAACCCGGTCCCCAAAGAAAGGAAAGTCTTTGACTTATCCTCAACAATGAGAAATTAATTTTTCTCAGTCATGGGCTTATATCAAAACATTCAAAGTTTTAAGCTCATGAACACAAGGAAAATGTTCATTTATGTACATTATTCCTTAACAACGGGAAAGTAAGTTTTCTCAGGGTTTTCAGCATAATTTTTCAAAGTATTTCAAAACTGTGTGCTCATATACTCCCCTAATTTTAATTAGAATTTCTTTTCGAGGGGGAGTACAAACTTTCATGCAACATTATTTTCTCCATGTTTCATCACTAGTTTCACAAAAAATTTCAATGTCATGCAATTTTTGAGGGGGAGAATAGTGATTAAAATGTGTTATCTTGGATAAGATCTTTGATATAAGTGATTTCTCTTCCTAATATGTGGAAAAACCTTTCCTTTTATGATGCACATATGTAGGGGGAGCGTCTTGGTGATACAAAAAACCTTCAAGGTGTAAACACTGATTTCATCAACACCTTAATTGCTTTTTCAACAGGTTATTCTGGTTACGATATCTATACCCTTTAACACATTAATTCACGATGGTATTGGTGTCAAAAGGTGGTTAGGTATTCGTCCTATGATCCAACCAGAACCGGAGGGATCTTCCCAGGGACAAACCATTAGAATTTAGATGTCGTTAGGAAAGATGGAGTAGTTGTGTGTATGGGAAAAATGCTGACTAATGACTTAAGCTAGCACTGGAACAATCACAACAAGGTGCTAGTTATGACGTCTTGGTAAGCATTGAAGGGGTTGAAGAATAAAAAAGAAATGTAAGGATAAAGGGTGTAAAGAAAGAAGGCCTCCATACAACTTAGGCAGAAACCGGGTCAATACATCTATTATCAGAATCACTTTGATGATTTCTGATACTGAAGACAAAGCATCATGGACCCAGTGATGCAATGCACAACCCTTCCCAGCCTACTCAAGCTTCTCTCAAAAGAAGTTTATTTTATTGTCACAGAGTTCAACTCATTTCTATCAACTTTGTCACTCCGAGATAGTAGATATTGAAAAGGTGGTAGTCTGCTCCAGCCTCCGGTCACCAAATAAACGTGCACTTATAGAGTCTAGAGCCAACGAGATTCATCAAAAATCTCATTAGGACAATTATTCCATATATCAATTGCTGTTCATCACTAGAACACAAGCGATTATTTACAGAGTCCTACGCTCTATCCTTGTGATATTTCCAGAACATTCAGAGTGATACTCATTAGTATTCATAGTGATGAATGGAAATCCTTCTAGTGTTAACATCAAACAGCACTGCGGTAGGTCATATGTAAGATTCACTTGAATTGAACATATGTTAATTGGAAAGCAACAGTGGTTTGATTCTTTTGTGATTCAAACTCGTTCCAGGTCTTGAAGCAATATCTTTATGATCTAGCCAGAACATTCAGAGTCATACTCCTCAGTATTTACAATGACGAATGGAAATCCTTCTAGTGTCATCATCAAACAGCACTGCGGTAGGTGACTTGTGAGATTCCATACGAATCTAACTTGTGTCAACTGGAAAGAAACAATGGTTTGATTCTTAATTGACTTAAACTTCTTCCAGGAAATGGAATTGACGACTTAATCAACAGAATGGAACTGCATGATTCACTCCTTACTATGAAGTATCTTTCGATATATTCAAGTATTGAGAACGGCTACCACAGCCGGAAACCCTGTCAAGGAAGTTCTTTGAACTTACCTAATCACAGGTACAGTATTCGTACTGTATAACGGGAAACCGGAGGAATGCAAACGGTGGCGTATCCTCAAGAGTCGTAATTCAAGACCACATGCTCATGTAAAAGAAGAAAGCTCAAGAACATCTAAAGACAAAGACTTCCGCTACTCTGATGATCAAGGGAGATTGTTAACAAGCTTTCATCTCAAATCAAAGTTTGAGTATGTGGGGAAAGGCACAAAAACACAAGATGGCAAAGTTTTAAGATCAAGTCAAGGCAAAGATCAAAGATCTAAGATCACAAGTCATGAAAGGAACTATGAAAGAACTCGCAAGACAACAAGCTTCAAAGTCAACAACACCAAAGAAGTGAAGTCACATATTACACGACCACCCCTTAGGGGGATATTGTTAGCCGTATTTAAATTGATGGTCATATAATATACCGTTGCGAAGCTCGTGTAAAATGCTGCATAATGGTGTTGAGAGTTCTAGTATAATGTTATGTATGTAACGGGAATTAGTCCCGAACACTCAAATGAGGAAGGCCTTCTATACTTTACACTTGTAGTATAAAAGGCCCCTAGCACCTCATTTGAGTGTGTGTGTCTTCCAGTTCATTGTTGGTAGAGAGAGAAACATATGTCTTTCTCTCACTAGGAATTCACAACCATTTTTGTTCTTCTCTTTTTTCTTCATCTAATCTAATCTTTCTTTTTTGGTTTAATCCTGATGGTATTCGTATTTGGTTAAGTCGTGTGCATAAGTCCTACAGTTTTCCTTACGACCAGTTCTCCTACTCCCTCCCAATAGGGACAAGATAGAGTTTTATGTGATCCCATGCGGATCACACTCTCATCTTATACCCATATTAGTTTCCATTTGTCTAAACTAAGCCATATTTTAAATTCTTATTCAAATCTCATACTTCTATTTTGATCTTGCACCCAACATGAGGTACTTTCAATCATCATCTTTTAGGAATACTTGGTTCTCTCCTTCCATGGTTCTCCCTAATTCCTACACTATCCAGTCCAACAGAAATTCCATACTTCATTCATCAAATCTATGGAAATCACTAGTGCATTGGATAATGCATAGTTGTCTCTTCCAAAGATCTTTCATAACACCTTCACAAAACCGACTCTCTAATCACTTCTCCACGAACTTATTCAACTCAGCTTCACTACTCATCCCTCGATATTGATTGCCACAAAATATCTATCCGCGTAGTCACTCGACTCCCTTGTTACTTCCACGAGTTCTTAATCTCCCATGTTATGTATTCAATTCATCACGATCCACTGGTTCAGCTCTTTGTAGCTCCACTCCGGTACTCGATCTGTCCTTCTTCATCACGAACCATACGGATATTACCATCATAGTGATTGTCACCTTTCCAGTCCTTGCAACTTTTGTGACTCCTTCGAAATCTCTTGCTTCCTTCTAGCAGCCGACACGTAGTCCTTTCAGCTCCTAGCTTCACGATGTAGCTCTTCACGCACTCCTTCTCGTCTCTATGATGTTACCTAGGAACTTCACACTACTCAGTAGCTTCTAACTTCAACTCATCTACCACAAAATTTCTAAAGGTACTTCAACCCCTCAATGGCTCACTCTTCCTTACTTGTTGTAATCACACTTAATCAGCCTCCTACCAATCATTCTTTCACATCCATGTTTTGCTTCACGTGTCTACTACTATCTTGCCTCCATAACTATACCAATTCCCTTGCGTGTTATTTGCCCAATCTTTCCATTAATAGAAAATTTCTACTCTACCCTTACATCCACTTGTACTTTCATCAATCTCCTAATGGTACTTCAACCAACTTCTCATAGCATGACATCTCGTTCCCATGACAAGTTAACTAACTTTACTTACTCCCTTATTCCTGTAACCAATCTAAGTTTCAAAACTCCACAAATCTTAATCATTCCCTCAACACAACCTTTAAACCAAAACACATCTCTCCATTCTAATATCTAACCATAAGTAATACTACCCAACTCTATCCTCTCATCCTAACGTTTCCACAACCGCATAACTAAATCAACTATGATGTGTACCAAAAGAATTCTAAACGACCGCCTCCCATAATAAATATAAGGTAAACCGAAAGATCAACCATAATGAACCCTAGTCAAACTAACTAAAAAACGAAACAATGTAATCCAAAAGATTCAATGGAGTGTGCCAACAACGAAAAATTAGACTCGTCACAGTTAGTATTACCAAATTTCGATACCTCAGAAAATTTTAATTTTCATCTCAATAAGTTACTTCACATTAGGACCATATTTTAACACCAATAAATGAAATCATAGTCATATTTTACCATCTTCGTTACTATCAAAGGGCATAACTCAGTTAGTATACTAAAACTCACTTTATCTATCATCTCCTTTAACAATAAACTCTTCTTTTATCTTCATTATTTTATCAAAGGTATCCACTAGTTAGTATAGTATAACGTTATTCGAACCATTATCTTGTTTACTCACATTAAACTCATTTCACTTGTTATTATGAAACCACTACGTGTTTATAAAATATGATGTTTTTATTTATTTTATTCTATATTATAATTATTTTATATAATCCATTTAGGCTTGTTATAACTAATTATTATACGTTTACAAGGTGTGGTGTTATTATATATCATTATTATAATAAAATATTCCTTTTTACTCTTTCCGTCTATTTAAATACTTCTAAAATTTTAACTCCACTTTTAAGAAAAATATCGTAAAATTCTTTACCCTTTATATGTACTATCACATATTACTTAGAAAACTAATCCATTCATTGTCAAGATTTTTTTTAACTTATTACCAGTAAATTTAAAGAAAAGATATGTAAGTCAGGAAATCATACCGTACACTTACAAAGTATTTTCAAAAGAATTTTTCTTTAATTAGCTAGACTCCTTTGCAAGAAAATTTGGTAGTTCTTCATCAATTAAAATACATACCCGAATGTAGACAAACTTCAAAAGATTCAAAACGTCGTTGGAACTCCATCAAACTCCAGCACTAATAAACTGTTTAAACACGAGAGAACACTAGGTACGTTCAAGTTATAATAACTATTGAACGATCATATATCATAACATAACAACTACTAGTATATATACCTCCGCATATATATACCTATTAAATCTCCCAAAACATACTCGTTATCATACATGTCAAGTCAATCGATCACGTCATACACACGTTTTTCCATATGAGTAATCACCATCTCACCATGCCACAACAAGGCATAAAACCCATCACCAAAACCAACCCATATCGTGTGACCCCATAATTACACAACATGACTATTACTCAAAACATAAAACACACAAAAAATAGCATATCATAGGCAACCATTACATAAACCCCTATATTATACATATACCCAAAATCCTCATCTCATCATATACAAGCATGTACTAACCTCTTTCATGCAATCATACTTGAGAACCCATTGAAGTTGTGGTACTTGTATAACTATGTTGGCCACCATACTTATACAATTACCCTTTCCCCAATGCACTCCTTCCTATGATGACACTTATAAGAATCAATACAACATATAACACATAAATCCATCTACTCACATAAGCTCATAACCACATAAACAATAAGGTCCAAAACTCTATCTATTAAAATAATATAGTCAAACTCTTGGAATACATAAATACATAGTCTAGCTAAAACAACATAGACAAACTCCAACACAACATCATAATCAATTATAAGTCATGTCGCCCATAAGAGTGGAAACAACTTAAAATCCTTCCTATCCACCTACTCCTAGTGACTCGAATCACCGCATGATTCTTAGGGAACATGACTTAAACATCAAAAGAAAAATACTATACATTAGGTAGACCAAATAACTTAGCAATTATTATGAAAATAAAACAAAAGATGGAAACTACCATTAAATCCATACTAGTCAAAACTCAACATAAATATCATTAATACGAATCAATAATGTCCAGAAATATATGTATCAATCAAAACTATGCACACGTATTCTTATGACGCCTATATGCAAGGATCCTTAAGCTATAGACTAGGCTAGGCAACCTAATTCTCTATAACCATTGTCTCTGATACCATTCTATCACACCCCACCATGGCGGAATATGGGGCGCGACGTATGGATATCATCACAACAATAGCATGTCTATAGAGATAACTAAATGAAATGGAAATGTCATAAATGGTGACACAATGTCATGAAGATATCTCAAACAATGTAGGTGTCTTGGTAAGTAGGTAACAGGTCTACCTCTTACCAAAGACATACAATTAATAAATAACAAACATATAGGTGTCTACAAAGTATCACTTATTCAAACATAAGTAAAGACTAAGAGGAAAGGGGGTTCCTTCAAATTCAATCCTAAGCCTTCCAGCTTGCCATTCCTATTCTCACGCTTAACCACATTCTCACCTGAAAGAGACACAAAAACACATCAACATAAAGTTGGTGAGAGTCATAGGTTTAGACTCCAACGCCAAATCAATTATAAGCTCTGAATAACAACCATTAACAAAAAGAACATATGGACAATGTGCTACAATTATGTATTAACAACTAGCATTCAAGATTAACCAATCACCACAAATCCAATGATCTAAGCCTTCCAAGGCTCCAAGCCTTACCAATAACCACAATTCCAAGGCTCCAAGCCTTACCAATAACCATGGTCCCATAGGCGCCCATACACCTATGAATCAATCCCAAGGCCCTGCCTTGTCAACATCCCCTTGGTACCAAGTCAAACCGCAATAACTGAGACGGTACGTGTCCCCCGATCCAAATCATAAACACAATCAAGAATCACATAGCAGTTAATCACATAAGTGTACACACAAGTCCATCACAAACCATAAAAACATTCACAACATTCTTTACAAAACCATACACTGTCTCTTCCATCTCATCTGGAAATCAAATCATAAAAAGACATGGGACTATGAAACTCACCTGAACAAGCTTCTCCAAGTACCCGCGCTCTAGCACAAATCTAAACACACAAACGTATACAATCAAGACATGAACCACATAACAAAATGGCTCATTAATCTATGATGAATATCTAACCTTCTCCTACAACTTAACCCCATTTATATGCCATATGAATCTCATTACACCCTTATATAAAGCCCTTAACTTAGTTTAGTTCATAACTCGTCTCGTTAACATTTAACCCAAAACAGTCCAGTTTTTCATACTTCAAACTATTGGTCGAACACCCCCTTAACCAAAATAACATGCCCTGTGTAGAATCTTGATAACCTATGAATCTATGAAGTGGGTTGATGTTTTCTAGTGAGAGAAACTAGAGAGAGAAAGAGAGAGAAACTATGTGTATTTTATTAAGTGGAACTAGAACAAATGACAACAACCAACCCCTTTCCAAGGAGGAAAGGGGTATTTATACTTCCAAGCTACATTGGGCTTGGGCCGGTCCATGACAAGCCCATGGACCGGTTCTTACTTAACTTAATAAGTAACTATTAACTATTTGTTAACTACGAGCTATTACAACATTAATAATATTGTGGAGTGACCGATACTTCTAATATATGTAAAAACGTATTTCTAACAATCTCCCCCTAAGGGAGGTCACTCCACGTTACAAAGTTCTAAACCTAGCATACTATACTAAGTCTTCGTTCTTTAGCTCGTAGTCTTTTCTTCTTTTCTTTCTTTTGTTGTGAATATGTTGGTTTGATCTTTTAGGCTTTGGCTTGAGAGCATTGTTCTTTTGGCCTTTCACGTGCGATCTTTGCCTTCTTGTGAATTTTGCCTTCTCGTGACTCCATGTTCCACACACTTATGTCTTTTTGTTGAATTCTCGAAAGTTTCAGAGTTTGGTACAGCGGAAGACTTTATCTTTTACTTTCTTGAACTTTTGCTAAACTTTGATGCAGAAAGACATAAGCATGTGGGAACGACTTCTACAGGTACACCGCAACACCACCGTCTTCACCGGTACACAGCAACGCCACCGTCTTCAACAGGTACACAACAACGCCACCGTCTTTAACAGGTACACAGCAACGACACGAATAAAATGGCTTTGAACATTTTATTCTAATTCGGTAGCATTTTACCTCCGGTCGGTGAAGACCGTTGGACGATATTAGATATCATACCCGTGACAGATAGTTTCAATTAAGTAACTTCCTGACAGGATTTCGCGGGTAAACCCGTTCTCTTTATTCGACCGTCCAAAGCTGACTGCGAACATAAAGAGTGAATCACTTGGATAAATTATCCTTGTGATATGAAGCCGTCAATTCATGAAACCTGGAACAAGTGAATTTCAATTAAGATTTTCACCATCGTTGCTTTCCAGTTGTCACGAGCTTAATTTATAAAGAATCTTGCACGTCACCTACCAAGTGCTGTTTGATGTTAACACTAGAAGGGTTTCCACTCGTCACTGTGATCAATAAAGAGTCACTCTGAGTGTTCTGGCAAGATCATATGATAATGCGAAGAGGCCTGGAACAAGTTTAAGTTCAATTAAGAATTAAACCACTGTTTCTTTCCAGTTTTTCACAAGATTGGTTCTAAAAGAACCGCACGTGTAACCTACCATGAGCTTGTTTGATGTTGGCTCAAGCAGGATTTCCATCTTCATTGTAATACTTGCGTATCACTCAGATGTTCTGGCAATATTACAGTAATACTGCGTAGGACTCATGAAAATCTCTTACTTTTCACAGTGTGTGAGAAAGCAAGGAATAAATGGAAAGTGTCCTAATGAGACTTTTGATGATCTCTTGGCTCTAGACTCGATTGTGCGTTTTGATTTAGTGAGCGATGGCTGGAGAGGAGTGCCACCTTTTCAATACCAGTCTATTCGGAGTGAATAAACCAATAGATAACGTGTTGATCTCCGTGTGATTAAAACAAATACCTTTTGAGAGATATTTGAGTTAGCTGGAAAGGGTTGTGCATTGCATCACTGGGTCTATGATGTCTTTCTTCAATACCGAGAATCATTAGCAAAAATGACCTCAATAGCATATGTATTGACCCGGTTTCTGCCTAAAGTTGTAAGGAGGGCTTCTTTCTTTACACCCTTTATCTTTACAATTCTTTTTCATTCTTCAACCCCTTCAATGCTTACCAATACGTCATTACTAGCACCTTGTTGTGATTGTTCCAGTGCTAGCTTAAGTACTTGGTCGGCATTCAGCTACGTTCACATTCTTTCTCCATCTTTCCTAGGACTTCTAATTCTATCTAGGGAATTGTCCTTGGGAAGATTCCATCGGCTCTGATGAATCATTGGACTAAACCTATTCCTACCACCCTTTTGTCACCACATTCGTCGTGAATTAAGCGTGTTTTGGGAAGGAATTGCCACCATGAAAAATCATTGAAAATCACTTAAGGTACTTGTGATATTGAAATCAAAAGTTTTGTACCTTAGGTGTTTTGATCATCAAAAACGCTCCCCCTTAACACGTGCTTTACACATATTAAGTTGGAATATCGTTAAGTCTTTTTCATCTTTTAACCAAGTATCATTTATGTCTCCTTAATCCCATTTTCTCCCCTTATCCAAAATGTTAACCATTAATATTTGGGATATTGAATGGATTAACCGGTATTTGGGTAAAAATGAAATCGATGTTTGGCCATAGAACAAGTTATTGCTCCCCCTTAATTTAATAAGGGATAGTTGTAGTGCTTTAGTATGATATATTTTGAAAGATTTAGAATCTCGTGAGAAATTCTTGAAAAATTATCACACCTTAACACTACATCAAGCCGCAAAATCACAATATTCACAAATATACATATTCACAATAGAAAACCAATATAAAGTGGACCTGAAATGTACGACCCATTAAATGGATCGTTGCAGTAATTTGTGGTGCACTCCATACGGTCTACCATCAACGAATCTTTCCAAGCTCCTCATCAATCTACGTTCTCGGAGCTTTTGATCAATCTTCTTGATCACATACTTCGCCATCTGCCGGTAACCCGGATGCCAATCCTCCGTCATCTCTGGCAAAGTCCCACCCGAGTTAAGATGCTCCAACTTTCCTCTGACTTGTAGAAGAGTCCCATCACTGTACTTATATAGCTCACCCACCCTCATAAACTTCATTAAACCTCGACTGTTCAAGTAGAAAATCCCGTAATTCGGGACAGAAATGCCGGTATAAGGACATCTATCTACATGTTGAGGTAGAACTTGATTTACTGGACGGGTTAAGTTGAGCTTCCTTTGGTAGCTTTCGGCTCCCAACTGCAGATCTTCAACTCGTTTCTTGATAACAACGCTTCGTGTGAACATACGAAGTGTCGTATTCAAGGCAATGAGGTCTTCACGAGGAATATGTGTGAGTTGATCGCGGGTCATCAGAAGCAGCATATCTTCGATATCCTCAAGGCGAATGATAGAAAAATCTCCCTGCTGGATTTTGTATTCTCTGTCATCCTCCCTTTTCAAACGAATCTCCGTCACATGATAATAGCCATTCTTGGCTTCAGTTTTCAACCCTAAGATGCTGGAGATGCGGATATCGGATCTAACGTTGCTTCCAGAATTGACTAGGCAGCAACCCCTGTACGCCCTTCGGACTCGTTCGTCCCAATGAGATGCACCTATAACAGCATACATATCATATTACGAGTTACCTTTGGGACCCAGAGTCTGTTTACCTTTTCCTCGATCCAGGGTATTGTCCCCCAGTTGGCAGCTTTCAGCAAGGTCAAGGATGTTGCGTACTTTGAAGAACCCTTCAGAAGATAGTCAAGATCATAGGTGACGAAGAAGTCGAGAGCTATCTGATTATCTTGAGTAGGATCAAGTGGAGGTGGAGCTCTTTCTGATTCATGAAGACCTGTCCGTTGAACGGTATTCAGAGCCTTCAGGATCTCATCGGCATAATACTCGAACTCCATTCGGGTTAACCGGGTTTTGGCGCGAAGTCTCTTATCCTTCAGCGCTTTCTTCACCAAAGATGAAGTAACCGAAGTCTTATACTCATGAGCAAGAAATGCGCATAAGTCAATCGGACTGCGGATACGGAGATACAAAACATCTTTGTCAGCGTCTGTGATCGGATCATATTGCACTGCTGCCGTGATCCAAGCCTGTGGTGGTGCAGTCTCGTCAATCTCCAACGTGTCTGCCCAGTCTCGTGTGCTTGGTTCGGGAACCGTAGATTGTTGTGCTTGTTGTGCTTGTTCAGGAACATCTGCTTGTTCTGATTCAGGCATCTCGACGGTATCATGAACGGGTGAGTGTTGAGCAGCTTCGGGTTCCGTTACTGATTCTGCAATCACAGGAGCAACAACAACAGGACTAATAGGGTTAGTGGTAACAGGTATAGATACAGCGATAGAGGTACCGGGAATTGATGACGCTGTAGTAGCATTCACATCGTGGCTCCACTTAGATCGTCTTGATTCCGATGATGTTGATTTGTCCTTCTGTGCTGCATCTTTCTTGGACTTGGTTCCAGACTTAGCAGGTTTCTTGGAGCTGGTAACCTTATCTCCCTCTTTAGGCTGTTCACCCCCATCATCATCCTCATTGTTATCCCCGTTGCTCCCCCTAGCACTCTCCTCATTACCATCACCACCATCATCGCCATCATCATCATCATCATCATCATCATCCTCATCCTCATCATCATCACCATTATCGTCATCCTTTTCCTCTTCTTCTCCTTCTTCTTCCACTTCTTCTTTACCAGTTCCCTCTTCCTGTTCACTATCATCTTTTTCCTCCTCAGGTAGAATGTGATAAGGTACCACACTTCCAAACGTTTTGAATAACCTATCATCCTCCATGATAGCGTCATTCAGGGATTTGTAAAGAGCCCGTTGAATCCTAGACTTATCAAACGATCCAAGTTCCACCATACGAGCTTTGAGGATCCTCTTTAATTCAAAATTCGTTAACTCATAAGCAATTTTATAGGCGGATTCTGAAGGATTGGATGACTTGATCATCAAATTATCAGCTGCGAGTGTCTTCAACTCATCACGCAGTTTTGGCATAATGGACTCAACAGATTCTTTCACTCTTTCTTCAACAGAAGCTTCAAGTGCTTCTTTCTGCTCCTTGTATTTATCCCTCATCGCTTGAAGTCTGGTGATACGTGTAGCATGCTTATCAGCCTCAGCCTGCTTAACCCGAGCTAGTTCTTCTGCATGAGATTTTCGCGTCAATTCCATATCTGCAGCGAACTTAGCAAGCATCTCTTCCTGGGCTTTCCTAGATGCTTCTTCACTTAGAACTCGTCTATGTAGCTCTTGGCGAAGTTCATCCATTTCTCTCTTGTGATTATCCACATGTTTATCCAACATTTCGGCCATCACCAATGCAGCCATTGTAGATGTTGCAGAGCTGCTCTGGGTTGATGGAAGAGGCTCGGTTGTTACTACGGTACTAAGGATGGGAGTTATTGGTGGTGGAAGGAATGGTGTTGACGCCGGTCTGGTTGGTACGGGTTAGATTGGTGGAGGTTGAGTTGCTAAAGGTTGAGTAGACACCATGATAGTAGGAGCACCAGACTCCTTTTCAACACTTGCTGAAACAGGGATTGATGGCTCCTTCGAAGTGGAATACCGTTCAGGTGACCCAAACTCATCAATATCCTCTGGCTCCTCGTACTCTTCTTTAATATTTACCCTTGCACTTGAACCACTACCGCCAGTATCTTTCCTACTCATTTGAATTGCTATCTTCATCATTTGTTTCTCTGCCTTGTCAAGAGTAGGATCAACAACATCTTCTTCGTCACGTAGACGTAACTCACCAGCCTTACCCTTTCCCTTCTTAACCTCAGTCTTTTTCTTCTTGGTTTCGGGTTCAGGTAAAGCAGCTGGTTGCTTGCGTTTACCTTTACTCTTCACTGTAGTAGACGAGTCTTCTCCAGTCTGAAGGTTTGCTTTCAGCTTCTTGATTTCTAGCTGCAGTAGTTTGTAATCAGCAGAACCTTTAATTTTATCCGTCAGAAGGTAATCGGGAATAGGACCAGGAATGACACCACCAGAAGGTCCTTCATGCCTTAGATCCACAGTATCATCAGCTTCTTCAGTGTGATAACGACTTGCTGCACGCCTATCAATAGTAGCATCATTCTTCATAAAATAATGAATGATAAGCTTGATAAACCGAGGATAAGGAAAGAAATTAGTCTTCAGCTTCTTGTTATGGAAGAGTTGAAAGGTGAATTCTTCCCATATCAATAATGCATAATCTGCATTTGCAGCTTTGTACATGCCATAGAAGAGGTTTATAATAGGACTGCGCAAAGCATCATGCCCACTTGTTTTTGGTGTAAGACATCTACTGAGAATACCCAACAATGCTCTCCAAGGTTGTCCTACTTTAGCAGTGGTAAATTCAGACGCAACTCATATGTCAGGACATCCAAGAGCCTCGAACATCTCCATTAGTTCATCTTTAGTAGGATCCCTCGAAAATGACATGCCTTTGGGTGTATCCCGTATACCAAAAATCTTACGGAAGTATGAAACTGTGAGCGTCTGCTGCTTGTTGTCGATGGTGAAGGTGATCTTGTTTGAAGTGATTTCCTTGGTAGCCCAGAACTCGTACATATAATCATAAGGCACCGAGGCACTACTTTTTAAAGCATTCTTAAAATGGGATTGATCAAGGATTGCTATGGCGACTTTAAAACCATGGTGAGTGGATTTAGAGACTTGCTTCAGCCGGTAATTGTTTGGTATGAACTTGAGGGTTCGTGCTTTAGCAATAGCGGCTTCTCTAGAGTCTTGGATTGCTTGTACTGTTGGATTAGTCATTGTATCTGCTTAAGATAAGACATGAAAGGTTGATGCACAAAAACATATAGATATATATCATTCTTACTTCTAAGCATAACACATTTCATAACATAATACAACAAGTATATGTAACAGGCAAACAATATTAATCAAACAACTCTTCATCCGGAACTTTTCCTTCATTCGGAACTTCTTCATTCGGAACATTCCTTCATCCGGAACTTCCTTCATTCGGAAGTTCTTCATTCGGAACTTCCTTCATTCAGAAGTTCTTCATTCGGAACTTCCTTCATTCGGAAGTTCTTCATTCGGAACTTCTTCATTCGGAAGTCCTTCATTCGGAACTTCTTCATTCGGAAGTTCTTCATTCGGAACTTCTTCATTCGGAAGTCCTTCGTTCGGAACTTCTTCATTCGGAAGTCCTTCATTCGGAACTTCTTCATTCGGAAGTTCTTCATTCGGAACTTCTTCATTCGGAAGTTCTTCATTCGGAACTTCTTCATTCGGAAGTCCTTCATTCGGAACTTCTTTCATTCGGAAGTTCTTCATTCGGAACTTCTTCATTCGGAAGTTCTTCATTCGGAACTTCTTCATTCGGAAGTCCTTCATTCGGAACTTCTTCATTCGGAAGTTCTTCATTCGGAACTTCCTTCATTCGGAAGTCCTTCATTCGGAACTTCCTCATTCGGAAGTTTTTCAGAAAAAATCCTTCATTCGGAAGTTTATATCCATGTTCATCCGGAACTTTTCAAACGTAGCTATGATGATTAATTCTAAACGCGTTTGTGAGTTCTAAGGCAATCTAAGGTAATTAAACAACATCTAATGCTAATCCGCACAAAACCCACCAAAAATCCCTAGTTAATTAACCCTAAATTAATCATAAACCCTAAGTTGATTTAAACTGATTAATCGAGCAATTTTAACAGAATTAAATGATAAGTAAGGTGATTTAGAAATTAAAGATGATGTTGTACCTTGTTTGAATGAAACAAATGGATTTGATTTACACGGAAGTTCTTGTTAGCTTAAGTGTGTTTTAATGGCGGCAAGGAAGAAAAAGAAACAGTGAAAGATAAGAAAAGAAAGGGGGCGGGGTATTGTTTTGACTTAGGTCAAAGTTTTGCCAAGTTTTAACAAATATCACCTTAAGTCCCTATATTTATATATTCTTTTCTTTTTTGTTTATAACTTTTCATTTCATTTTTCTTTTCCATTGATAAGCTTAGTCAACTTAATTTTGCTTAGTTAAACTAAACTCGACAATCTCACACAACTTAAGTATCGCATCTAATTAGCATATCTCCAAGTTCTAAAGCAAGTCCTATCACCTTGAACAAGCACAAGTCGTTTTCTAAAGCAATACCATTCATTTACCATTTAGCCATTAATTTTCCACAATCACTTTTGAATATCAATTTAATGACGAAGATGATTTAGTATTTTCTCCCCCTTAAACGATGACCCGTTTTCTATTTAAAGAGCAGTAGTCATTGTTTAACGAGTCAAATATTGATGAAAGCATTTCCAATTTAGTATCTTGAAAAAAGTTTGATTCGTGGTGTCAATAATATTTCTCTTATTATAACAAATTAATGCAATGAGACGTACATTAATTCGTGTTAGACCAAGTTGCAAAGTAAACTCGATCCCTTTGCATGATTTGGCTTGTAAATCACGCCCGAGAAAATTAATTCCCGTTGTGAGCCAACTTTTCCAAGGAAATACGTGACTTTAATATGAAAACCGGGTTGCAGTCAGAAATAACTACAAGCCATAATGGGCATGTTTTAAAAATGTACAACTTTTATACGGACTCTATTTATGGCACCGTGTCAATATTGATCGACATTTCTAAGGCCGTAAATATTACCGTACTAAAAGACATGCCCGATTTAAAAACGAAAAATATTTTTGGTTTTTCTTGATTTTATAATTTTTAGGGTTTTTCTAGGTTTTATATTTTTTATGATTTTTGTTGGTTTTATATTTTTGTATTTTCTTTTTGTGGTTTATATATTTACGATAATATACATGATCACGAACAAAGGATACTCTGAATAGTTTACCACGACTATTCAGCTGATTCTTCTGCCAACTCTTTGAGAGTCGCTGGAGTGAATGATTTCATGTCAAGCTTGTCGATCAAAAACTCGATTCGTCCTCGGTCTAAGGCTTTGGTGAACATATCCGCCAGCTGGTACTCAGTAGTGACAAAATACAGCTCGATCACTCCGTTCTCCACCTGCTCTTTAATGAAATGGTAGCGAATGTCTATGTGCTTGGCCCGGGAGTGTTGAACATAGTTGCAGCAAAGGGCAATGGCGCTCTTGTTTTCACAATACATCGGGATTTTGTTAAATCCCAAACCGTAGTCAGTTAATTGTGATCTCATCCAAAGGACTTGAGCACAACAACCGGACATGGCGATGTATTCAGCCTCCGTGCTAGAAATTGCAGCGCTTTTCTGCCTTTTTGAAGACCAACTGATCAATCTATCTCCGAGGAGTTGCACAGATCCAAAAGTGCTACGCCTCGTGTCTTGACATCCAGCATGATCGGCATCTGCGTATGATATTAAAGCAATCGAGGAATCTTTCGGATACCATAGACCACGATGAAGTGTTCCTTTTAGATACCGAAAGATCCTTTTCACAACATGTGGGTGCTTTTCGGTAGGCCGAGCCTGATACCGGGCACACATGCATACAGCAAATTGCAAATCAGGCCTGCTAGCAGTCAGATACAGAAGGGTGCCGATCATCCCACGGTAAAGTTTTGGATCGACAATAGTCCCATTCCTATCTTCATCTAACTTGGATTTCTCCACCATTGGAGTGTCCACGGGGTCACAATTTTCAAAGTTATATTTCTTAAGAGATTCTAGAGCATATTTGGATTGATTAATAAAGATGCCTCTGGGATTTTGAGAAATTTGTAATCCTAAGAAAAATGAGATTTTTCCCATCATTGACATCTGAAAGCGTGTGGACATTATCTTCTCAAATCTATTTGACAATTCTATGTTAGTGGCAGCAAATATTATATCATCAACATAAATTTGTACCAGTATCATGTCGTTGCCCTCCTTGAGAGTGAATAGAGTGGGGTCCACCTTGCCTTTGGAGAAGCCTTCCGAAATGAGATATGTGGACAGGAGATCATACCACGCGCGTGGAGCTTGTTTCAACCCATAGAGAGCCTTCTTAAGCTTGTACACATGATTAGGAAACTCCGTGCTAACGAACCCATCCGGCTGACTAACATAGACTTCTTCCCTTAGTTCACCGTTCAAAAATGCCGTCTTCACATCCATTTGATAGACGATCATATTCATATGAGCAGCATACGTAAGGAATAGTCTAATGGCCTCCAATCTTGCCACAGGAGCAAAAGATTCTTCAAAGTCTATACCCAAGGCTTGTTTATATCCTCTAGCGACCAATCGAGCCTTATTCTTCAATACCGCACCCATCTCATCAAGTTTAACCTTATAAACCCATAACAAGGTAAGGATGTTAACCTTGTCAGGGAGAGGAACTAATTCCCATACTTCGAGTCGTTGGAATTCATTTAGTTCCTCCTGCATGGCTTCAATCCAAGATGATTGAGTCATAGCCTGCTGCCAATTTTTGGGTTCAACTTCAGAGAGAAATGCATCAAAGTAGCAATAGAGTGCACTCTCTTGTAATTGATGGCGTGTAGAGACTGGTCGATCTAGATCTCCAATGACATTCCTAATTGGGTGATCTTTTGTCCATTTAGTGCTATGGTTTTCAATCCTAGGTGGTCTGGAGTGAACAATAGAAGGAGCTTCTTCTGAGGTAGACGCGGCTGAAGTGTTTTCAGGTATCGCTACACCAAAGAAAGGAAGCTCTTGTAGGTGAGCATATTCCAAGTCGTGATCAATAGAATCCTCTTCCACATCATTAGGCACAAGTAGGGGTGACGATTCAGGTGTAGTTTGAGAATCACTTGGTGAAGGTGCATCCGGTTCAATGTGAATTGAAGATGCATTAGATAAAGCTTCATTGGCTGGAGCAACAACTTCAGGAATTGGAGCTATCACTACGGGTGCTGGAACTTCATCATTTGGGGGATCAAAAAATTCGTCAAACAACGGTTGAAACAGTTTATCCCACTCGGGCCTTGATGGTGGTAAAAATGATGTAGAAGTAGGATTATTGGGAACTAGTCCGGAACTAATAGCACCGGTTCCCATCTCATGAAGCGCGGGTTCAGAGCTGTGTTGCTCGGAAGCCATCGCTGTCAGCTCATCGAAATCTGCGTCCATGGTTTCTACAATCTTGCCAAGACGACGGTTGTAAATTCGGTATGCTTTCTTGGACGGTGAGTAACCAATGAAAATACCTATATCGGCTTTCGGTTGAAGCTTACCCAAGTTCTCACTATTAATGTTTGGATAACAAAGAGCACCAAACACATGAAAAAATGAAACATCGGGTTTACGGTCATGTAGAAGCTCGTAAGGTGTTTTTACATGGCGTTTCCGAATGATAGAACGGTTTTGGGTGAAACATGCAGTAGATATAGCCTCTGCCCACAAGAACAATGGAGCGTTCGCATAGATAAGCATAGTCCTAGCAGCTTCCATAAGTGTACGATTCCGTCTTTCAACGACACCGTTTTGTTGTGGAGTGCGTGCGGCGGATGTTTCATGTGAGATACCAACTCCTTCATAGTAATCACGAAGAGTCTGGTTGACGAACTCTGTTCCATTGTCTGTACGAATACGGCGGACAGTAGTATTCAAACGTACCTGAATGAATTTCAGAAAAGTGATGATAGCCTTCGGTGCTTCATCCTTTGTACGTAGAAATCTAACCCATGTAAACCTGGAGAAATCATCCACAATAACCAGAATGAATTTCTTACCGCTCACACTTTCAGTTCTCATTGGCCCACAAAGATCCATATGCAAAAGATGAAGTTTTTCTTGATTGGTGTCTTCAGCTTTGGGCTAGTAAGATTTCTTGGTACTTTTCCCCCTTGAACACGCGGAACATAAATGGTCCTTGTGAAATTTAAGCTTTGGAAGACCACGAACTAATTCGTTTTTAGCCAGATGATTAATAGCATCAAAGTTAAGATGAGATAATCTGCGATGCCATAACCATGACTTGGTCTTAGATGCTTTAGAGAGAAGACATACTGGAGAGGCGGCCATCATGTCTTGTAAGGACAAGGTATAAAGATTTGCACCACGAGATCCCTTCAACAAATCTTTTCCTTCCAAGTTGCGGATGAAACAAGTGTGTTGTCGAAAAGCAACCTCTAGGTTGGAATCACAAAACTGTCCTACTGAGAATAAGTTATGACCAAGACCTTCTACATAGTATACCCTTGAAATCGTAACGTTTCCAGTCTGATATTCACCATACCCCATTATCTTTGCTATATGATCATTCCCGAATTTAACCGTACCAAGAAACTTGCTGACGAAATTTCGGAGCATCGAGCGATCTCCGGTCATATGTTTTGAACAACCGGAGTCCAAATACCACAGGATGATTTGGACCACCTGAAAATATCACCACACGAAGACAATGTAGAGGTATCGGAATCTGAGTGTTCCTTGTTATTAGCAGGTACAGATTTAATAATCTTATATTTGCTAACTCTAGGTTTCTTAGATTTCCTAGCCTTTTTCTTCCTAGTTGGTGGTGTAGATTCTAGTTGGCTTAAATCCTGAGGTATTTCTTCACTGATAGGCACTATAGTGGGGGCTGACCTAATTAAAGGGCGCTGTTTCCATACTTGAGTGCGAGTGTTCCTAACTAAAGGACGCTCAGACCTAACCTCAATGGATGCATTCCTAGTTAAAGGGCACATTTTTCCATCTAATGTAAAGGTCCTACCAGTGGGACGCCATTGCCAGCCAACCTGGGCACGAGTTTTACCCGTTGGCTTCCATTCAAGACCATTCCTAATGGCATTCATTTCATTCACATGATCAATCAGACACAAATCATGACGTTGGGAAAACATACATTCATTACAATTCCAACAATTCAAATTAGAATTCACGAATGGTTTTGGCTTCTGCACAAGCGCAGAGCTTTTAGTCTTAACATGATTCTTTTTATTTAAAACTGAACTAACATTCCTATGGTGAGCTTCTACTTCCTTCTTTTTGGCACTACTAGTGGAGGGCTTGATCTTATCTTTCTTGAGTGGCGATCCTTTAGCCTTAGTAGTCTCTTTTAATCCTGTAGAAGGCAAAGTGGGAACATTAGCAACAGATTTTAAAGGTGCCTTACTTGATTGTGCCAATGACGGTTTTGCTCCTGGAGTCTTATTAAATGGAGTTACAGCAATGGGCCTATTAGTAAGTAGTGCAGAGCCTGGTGTACCTATGTATTGCAAATATGCTAAGCAATATTGAACTCGCTTAATATATTCATGAGCCGAATAATAGTAGCTACTTGAGGGATCTAAGGCATAAAGACCGTCTAAGATATCCCTAACAAGATCTACATGCTTAATGGCATTCCTCATATAATCATCGTAGGCAACCGGGTTTCTCTTATGAAGCGGATTCTTATAAAGCACTACTGACTTGGTTGTTGGAGCACTAGTGGACGGTGCAGAGTCGGTAGCTAAGTTATCAACAACTTCTTGTCGGGTGAGAAGAAGTGTCTCCTTTAACTCGGCCAAAACCATGTTTTTGTCAATGAGCAGGATGTTTAAGTCAGAGATTTCCTCACATTTTTGGTTCAATTGTTCAACATAAAATTGTTGCTGTGCCGCATTAAAAGCGAAGCGTTCTTCTAGTGAACCATAAAGTTTGGACATTCCCTGTCTTGCACGATCCATCTCCCCTAGAATAGACGAAAGTCTAATTTCTAAGGCCTGGTTTTTAGACTCTGCAGCCTCTAGTTCCAATTTTAATGTTTCATTTGATGACACATCTCTCTTCAATCTCATGATCTCTTCCTCTAATGCCTTAACAATTGCAATCATCTTGTCACTCGTCTCAACACCGTTTTCACAACCATTTGATATCAAAAGATCCTCATTTAGAGTTTGTTGTTTTAATTCTGAAGATATACAATGTTGTTCTAGTTGATTAAAGCGTTTTGAAAGTAAATTGTAAGAATCTTGTAGCTTTAAAAACTCAGCGTTAGATTCGTGACAAGAATGATTATCTACCTCATTTACAGTATCAGCAACATTTACAGAAAGATCACAAACATCATCACATATATGCACAGCATCACAATTAATCATAGCGGATGTAAGCTCATTTGAATAATTAACATTTACAGTAGTAAGCACATCACACGAGATTACTGCAGACAAGAATCGGTCATATTCGGTTAAAATCTTTTCTTTTTCAATTAGTTGTAGTTCGTAAGCGGTGTCCATTTCATAAAACACTTTTTGAACTTCACCAATTTCAAACACAAGATTTTCCTTAAGGGATGCAAAAATTCCTTTTAGACTTTCGACAAACGGATTGATCTCATTTTTAAACACCTCGTTCATATGTTCGAAAGCCCATTCTCCGGCGTTTAAGCCATTTGAAGTCGTACATTCCAAAATGACCTTGTCAAAATTAGTAAAGTATTGATTAATCTCTTGCAAGTTTAACCATACATTGCTAACAGGTGGAAGATCCTTTGGAATTTCCTTAGGACCTTCCATATTGACAAGTGTAGGAAATGTACTAGGGTTTTCTTCATCTAATATGTAGGTTGGTGCTGTGATGAGATCTTTGTCCATATGGAAGCGAATTCTAAAATCCGTTTTTGCAAGCTCCTTATTCATTTTGAAATAATCACACTCGGGATATTTTGCAGAATTGTATGACCGATCCTCATCAACTAGATCCTTACTTGTTCGATCATCGGGAAAAACAATCAGGTCTAAGGCCAATCCTAATTGAGTTGCATTATAAAGTCTAGGACTATGTCTTAAAGCTTGTTTTGCATACCGTGGGTTAGGGGGAAGGCCTTTTGACGAGATAAGTTAAATTCTCTAAACGAATCATCAAATAAGTGTACTAGTTGAGAAGCAGCGTATTGTCTTAAAAGCAAGTAATCTAGACTTCTAATCTTATTAGTAGCATTAATCTCCATTTCATTCTTCTTAGACTCGAGTGATTCAAAATCCGTTTGAAGTTTTTGAAAATTAGTGACCACTAACTCCTTTTCTTTAAGTTCATTAGACAGATTTGCTCTTAAGTTTTCAATTTCTTGCAAGTGACCCATTTGTTTGTTTCGAAAGTGATCATATTCGGGATTAGTTAGAACACTAGACGAAGGTACTAATTCCAAAGTTTGAACTTTCTCGTTGCTTAAGGCAAGCTCATCAGACAAATTCTTATTCTTAGCTAGGGTTTCTAAGAGTGCAGCATTCATTTGGCTAAGTAATGTAGCAGGAACCATGACCAAATCTTGTTGAGCAGGAGTAGGCGTATGCGAAATGGCTCCCGGTTGTGATTCACTCAAAGTCTGGGGACTCACATTGATATTGCTATCATTGATTGTCTCCTCATTTGAAAGACTCACCACCGAAGAATAATTCGAATCAGCACTCTCTTGCACAACTTGATGTGGTTGAATACTAGCATCAGTGGTATTATCAGTGGTATTAATAAGTACCTCAGATCTCTTTTCTGTCCCTAAGCTGGAGATAGTTGCCATGAGAGCAGCCTTTGCAGATTGAAAGTCATCACAGTCTGAGTCATACGCATCGAGATCATCTGCGTGGTATGCTGCATTCTGTGTGGTGACAGTGTCTTGTTCAGCAATCCCTGGATCAGCAAGAAATGCAAGCTCCTCTTCATCAAGTTCCCTTCCTTGTGCCTGAGCATTCACCAGATAGATCTTCTCTGCAAACCATTGTCCATCCCTTCTCCTCTTGGGTTTCTTACTGATAGGTGTGTAAACACCCATCTTTTCTACCACTTAATTACAATAATAACCGGACCAAAACGTGTATTTTACGTCTTTTATGTCGGAATTATGCGTGGTTTGTGTTTTTGTTGTGATTTAGGACGAAAAGGTGAAAAGTGGAGAAAACACGGGAATTCACGGGCATTTACGGACTTTTATTGAAGAAAAGGATGAAAGACGAAGTCAAGAAGTCAAAAGTGGATAAAGAACGGAAGTCCAAGACCAATTCTGAAGATTTATCGAAGAAAAAGTCAAAAGACGGAAGTTTATCAAAAGCCGAGAAACTCAAGTCTATTTTACTGAAGAATTAAAAGACGAGTCCAAAGAAATCCCGAGCCAAAAGTCGTTAAAGCCCAAGATTAAAGAAGATTTGAAGGCTTAAGGACTAATGGCGCAATTAACAAAAAAAGATTAAAGAAGAGGAGGGACCTAAGCATGCAATTAAGGAAGAAAGGAAGGAGAGAGGAAGCTTCCTCTAACCTCTCCCCTAATCACCTATAAATACTCTCATTTTCATTTCATTTAGTTTTGTTGACTAATCGTGACAATTAGTTCTTCCATCTTTATTTTATGCACATTTAATTACTTGCACATTTAATTACTTGTCTTGCACTTTTAATTACCTTTAATTTTCAAGTAAGTGTTTCTTTAATTTCTTGCACCTTTACTTTATCTTGTTGATCTTAATCTTCTTCTACCTTTCTTTGATTTACACGTTTTTAATTCGTTGATTTGTTAAAGATTTGATTTTTATGCTTTTGATTGTTTTGAACTTCTTATTTTCATAGCTTATTTGATTTATTTTTCAAGTTTATATAGTTTTTACAAAAGTTATTTTTATATAAAAAGTTATTTTTCTTAAAGTTTATCTTTTTCATATTTTAAGAGTTGTTAACTTTCAGTTTTATAGCTTATTTTTACACGGTTTACCTTAGTTTTTCGTCTAGTGCTTATTAGGATTATAGCTTAATTGTTAAGTTTATTTTTGGTACTTTTCTCCGTATTCCGATTGGATCAATCGGAAAAGGGTTTTACTTTCCGATTGGTGGACTCTGGTATTCCGATCTGGGTGATTTTTGAGTATTCCGATTGGTGTGTGGTGACAAACATTCCGATTGGGTCCCTTAATACATTCCGATTGAGGTGCAACTTGGTTATTCCGATCGTAACAGGTGACAGATATTCCGATTGGTGTTCCAATAAGCATTCCGACCGAGCATCCAGCTATATTCCGATCGGGTAGGTTAAATATTCCGATCGGTGGTGTTTTTGGGTATTCCGATTGGTGAAGTGACAGCATTCCGATTGGTTCCTTTTGACATTCCGATTGTGTAGGTTTTTGATATTCCGATTTGGACAATCGGAATATATTCCGATTGGAGGTTACTTTTCTCTTATTTTGACTTGTTTAATTTTTAGCTTAAGTTTTTAATACTTGCCTAACTTTAATTTCCATCACGCTTTAATTTTTAGTCATTTAAATTAATTTACTTTTCAAAAAGCTTTTAAATATCACACCTTCTTTTAATTAGACTTAGATTTATTTTCACGCACTTTATTTTAATGCCACTTTACTTTCAACGACATTTACTTTTAAGTCTGCACATTTTAATTTAAAAACAAACCAAAGACCTTTGTTTTCCACCAAAGACCGACTGAGTCACATAGAGAACTAAGATCAATTCGATTAGACAGGAACACAACGAACACAAATCTTTTTAACCTGAGTAAAATCTAGTTATTAAATGGCGCCGCTGCCGGCTCTTTTCGTTAAGATCAACAGTTTTCTGTGAGAGACACGTTGCTTTTTGGGATCCGTTCACTTGTGAACGTTACTTTTCTTGCATAAAAAATAAAAAATCATAAAAAATAAAAAATTCATAAAAAACATAAAAATTAAAAATTTCAAAAATCCAAAAAGATTTTATCTTTCTTGTGTATATATATTGTCTTTGTGTTTGGTTTTGTTTTCTTTTGCATTTTCAGGTGTATGCGTACTAGATCTTCTAATTATCAAGAGCCCGAGCCTCAAGAAGATTTAGATATGGCAGGTGTTAACAACAACATTCCACCGAACCTGAATAATAATAATAACAACAATGCTCTTCCACAGCCCGATCTTTGGACCATGGAGGAACTTTGTCAACCAACAATGTTTGGACGAGGAGGACCGATTGCGCCGATGCAAATCAACGCTCCTGAGTTTTCGTTGAAGCACCACATGATTCAGCAAGTACAAACAAACCCATTTAGAGGATTGCCTGATGATGATGCCAACAAACACCTCGACAAGTTCATTACTATCACCCAGAGCATGAAGTTGGTTGGTGCCACAATGGATGAACTTCGCCTACAACTCTTTCCACACACTCTATTACATCATGCCGAGAAATGGTTTGATCGTCTCCCGAAGAATTCTATTCACACTTGGGATGACATGACTCAACGCTTTCTATCGCGCTACTTTCCACCATCCATGGTCACTAGCCTTCGCAATCAAATCAGCGGTTTCATGCAAGACCCTGATGAATCTCTTTTTGATGCTTGGGAGAGATATAATGTCTTGATCGATCGATGTCCAAACCACAACATGCTTCCGGTCACCTTGATCGATACTTTCTACAACGGTTTGACTTTTCGAGATCGTGATACGATTAATGCAGCCGCCGGTGGCACATTCATGAAAAGGAGACCCGAGGAGTGTAGAGAGTTAATTGAGAACATGACTACTCACCACAAGAACTGGGATTCCTCTGCATCTTCTAGGAACAACCCGAGAGTCAATGTTTCCTCAACCTCAGCAAACCCTGAGATGACCGAACTCACCCGCATGATGACTGAAATGAGCAAAAGTATTACGCTTCTCGCTTCAAATCAACAACAACAACAAGTTAAAGCGGTTGCTAATCCTTGTGAAACATGTGGCGGTCCTCACTCATACACCGATTGTCCTTCAACACAAGGAAATCCGGAAAATGTGTATGCAGCTTATGGTAATTATTCACCGGAAAATTACCAAGCTCGACCTCAAGGGGATAGAAATCTGCTGAGCTACCGATCCAACAATTACCTTTCACCCGGTTTTTCTCCTCAAAACCAAAACCCCGCCAACACCTACACTAGAAGCAACCAAATCCCACCAAGAGCTTCTAATCCTTATCACCCACCCACCCAACAAAACCCACCCATTAATCCCGATGTTGAAGCCATCATGAGAACCCAAGGTGAGCAAATCAAGAACTTGCAGAGCCAAATTATCAATCTGAAAGGAGATATCACAAAGCAAGGAAATGAGATAAGATCCGAGCTTCGAAATGATATTCAATCCTCCTTCAGCAATCAAACCAATGATTTGAAGAATATGCTGGCTAGTTTCTTGCCTGCCGCTCAACCTTCTTCTTCGAGTTCTCTACCTTCAAACACCGTCACTAATCCGCGAGCTAATGTGAGTGCTATTACTACACGTAGTGGAGTCACCATCGTAGGACCACCAATCCTACCCCCATCATCTACACCTCCTCCACCACCATGTATCCCTACTCCTCCTACACCTAGTATTAGTGCACCATTACCGTCTCCGCCTCGACGTGATGAAGTTCCCACCAATGATCCTTCAACATCTCAACCTTTACCTACACCTGCACCGTCACCACCCAAACCCAATATCCCTTATCCTTCTCGCTTGGGCAAGAACAAAATGCTAAACAAGGAGGACGCTCAAGTGACTAGCTATATCAAGATGATTTCTCAAATGAACTTCAACATTAGCTTTCTTGAAGCACTTGTCCACATGCCTAAATTTGTTAAAGCATTTAAGGAATTGCTTAACAAGAAGGAGAAGCTGATTGAACTCGCCAACACACGTTTAAATGAAAACTGCTCTGCAGTCCTTCTTAGAGAACTTCCGGAAAAGCTTGGAGATCCCGGTCGTTTCGTGTTGCCTTGCGTGTTCAACAAAACTGAAGAATTTACTGCCCTTGCTGATCTCGGGGCTAGTATTAATCTTATGCCATTGAGTGTTTGGAAAACACTATCATTACCCGACCTCACTCCAACAAAGATGACTCTTGAACTTGCAAATCGCACTCTCGCTTACCCCGTTGGTATAGCCGAAGACGTGTTCATTAAAGTTGGCACATTTACTTTCCCGGTCGATTTTGTCGTAGTTGATTATGAAATGGACCCTCGTATTCCTTTAATACTTGGTCGGCCTTTCTTGAGAACCGGACGAGCTTTAGTGGATGTTGCCGAAGGTGAGTTAATCTTACGAGTCGGGGATGATGCAAAAGTTTTCAAAATGGGGCAGCTTACAGGCAAATCCTTTGGAGGCCGAGAATCAGTGAATATGATAAATGTGCTCGATGACTTTACCGTCTATGACAATCCTCTATTCGAGTCTTCCATCGATAATCCACTTTTTCATGATGATGTGGATGATTCTCTCCCTACTTTGGACGCTTCTCCCATTTATGATTCGTCACCGATCTTTGACGCTTATGATGATGATGATTCTAGCTCAGATTCGGATGATTTTGAGTGTACTTCTGAGTATCCCCAGCTGCCCACTTTCGATGATTTTGATGAGGCTGATACTCTATCGAGCGATTCTTCACATGATGAAGATCCTCCATCATCACTCGATCCCACTTTGGACGATTATTCATTTGAGGAAGATTTCTCTGAATTTCTCAACACATACTTCCCTCATGAGAGTGATGCTCCTCCTTTTGACTTCGAAGATTATCGCCTTGATCCTACTTTGGATTTGAAGAGCATTTTGTCAAAGGAGAAGAAACCGGTTGACACCGAAATCCGTTGCACGTATGATTTGACACCTCCTTGTCCCACTTCTGAGGACGAGGTTGTGCTTCTTTGCGGATCTTCTTCCCACTCGGCTGAGCCTGAGTGCTATTTTCCCCTAAAGGAAAAGGTGTTCGATCCCGGTATTGAAGTCTTTAAGCCATCTCAGTATCCACCTGATGAAATAAAAGGAAAAATCTTTGGAACCATTGAAGACATGCTTACATCTCTTCCTACTTGCTTCCACCGTGCTCCATCACTGCTTAAGGGAACCTTGCCACTTCTCTTTTGGCTTGCCTTGTTCACCTTAAGCTCTTGCTTATTGATGGATGAAAACTATGTCTTTGATCCTGGTGGATACGTTTCATGCTACTTCCGTTGATGATCAAGGTCGAGTCAGGCTCACGACTCGGTTAACAAAAACCAAGCGCTTCTTGGGAGGCAACCCATGCGTCTATCTTTTCGCTTTCTTTACCATAAGTGTAGGGGGGACCCTTTGGATTGCTATTTCCTCTCCTCACTTCTTAATCAGGGATTCGAGCTTCAATGATCCACTCTTGATGATTCTTGACGACCCGTGATTCTGTGTTCTACTTTATCCCGGTTCTATCCTAAACTCTTTTCGATTCACTATTTTATATTTTCTCAATATTAAAATAGGAATCTCTTTAGTTGTCTTTTCCTTAGCAAGATTTAAACAACGTGCACAATGTCCTAAGTGTAGGGGAGTTTACTCCCACATGCTTAAACATTGAGGACAATGTTTATCTCAAGTGTAGGGGGGACTTCTATCGAAGTTAAGTGGTCTTTTCCTTGTATTTGTCCTCATTTTAACCGGAAAATCAATTTTTCGACATTTTTCAAAATTTTTGATCTATTTTGGCCTATTAGTTGTTATCTTTGTATAGTTATTTTCTTCCTTTGCTAGAATAAATGTTTAATAAGTGGTTTTAATTTTCAAACGTTGTGAATCTTTTGACTCAATTCGAGTTTACTCTAGCTAGTATCCTTAACATGTTTAAGTCAAGTTTTGCTAGGCTTTTATATAGGGAGCTATAAAACGCGAAAGTCTTAACTCTCACGGGTTAAGAACAAGAACTTTTCGCAAGTTCCTATAATTGATCCTAGAGAGTCGTTTATCAAGGGAACTTTAAGATGCGATTTCTAAACTTGAAAAAGTCTAAGAATTTGCAAGATCCTATAGGCGACTCGAAAACCCAAAACTTTGATTTAATAGGCTAAGTATCCACGAGTCTCATTACTTGAGATTTTAAACTGTGGAGAACGAGAGATGATAGAGCCAATTATAAGTCGGTATTCTTTCGTGAATTTATGTGAGTTAATTATGAGCCTATTCTCCCATCGCTTGCTAATAATTTATTTGCTAATAAATAAGGTTGTACGATTTGAAAAGTTACTTAGCTTCTAGCCCCAGATCGTTTAAAAGTTGCTCGGTAATGACGAGAGTTCATAGCCAAGGCATAACTTATGAAGCGGGGCGCGAAGATTGGCGAGTCCGAAAAGGCCCTAACAAGGCATGAGGGCTATGTTTTGTTGCTAAAGATCCAAAAGTGATGTGAAGAATCATTTATCGAAAATCAATATGAAGGATCGAGACACACGACGAAAAGCAAAAACTCCCAAAAAGTCATGGAGAAGTGTATCCGAAAAGGCCCTAACAAGGTATGAGGATAAATAGATCCAAGTCAATAAAGGAGGCGGATCGTTGTATATCAAAATCCAAAATAAAGATTGGAGAAAAATGAAGAAGTCGTGGTCCATATATGAAGAATCTCTCAAAAATTCTAAGTGAAGAAAGTCCAATTATGAGGAGAAGACCATTATTTCATGAACGTCTCTCAAGATTTGAAGTATGAAGTCGCTGCCAAATATCGGCCCGAGAAAGGTCTCAAATCGCGAACCAAGTTATGCCAAGATATGAACTTTTTGATATCCCGAGAAGCAGTTTTAAAAGATTTGGTCCTTTAGCTAACTATTGATTAAATCATGCACCTTATTTTCAGACTAATAATTATCTAAATAAGTCGAACAATGCATCCTCGTGATCATTCAAGACAAATAATAAAATATAAGAGATACCCATAGGAATAAGGGAGTCTAAGTGAATAATTGGCCCACATGAGTTCGTGTTAGTTTACTAACTTATAATAACAATGATCTCGTTTTTAAGCTTGGTTTGGAGAAAGTGAAAAGTTGAGGATGATGATTATTCATGACATTTTCAAAACCCAAGGTATGCTCTTAATTTCTTTGCTTTGCATTTTTATAATTTTCTATCTCCTTAATAAAGGCCAATGTGGATTGATTATGATGAAAAGTGTAAACATGCTTTGTAACTAATGCATTGCATGAGGACATTGCAATGGTCAAGTGTAGGGGATTTGATAGGTGTGTAAACACCCATCTTTTCTACCACTTAATTACAATAATAACCGGACCAAAACGTGTATTTTACGTCTTTTATGTCGGAATTATGCGTGGTTTGTGTTTTTGTTGTGATTTAGGACGAAAAGGTGAAAAGTGGAGAAAACACGGGAATTCACGGGCATTTACGGACTTTTATTGAAGAAAAGGATGAAAGACGAAGTCAAGAAGTCAAAAGTGGATAAAGAACGGAAGTCCAAGACCAATTCTGAAGATTTATCGAAGAAAAAGTCAAAAGACGGAAGTTTATCAAAAGCCGAGAAACTCAAGTCTATTTTACTGAAGAATTAAAAGACGAGTCCAAAGAAATCCCGAGCCAAAAGTCGTTAAAGCCCAAGATTAAAGAAGATTTGAAGGCTTAAGGACTAATGGCGCAATTAATAAAAAAAGATTAAAGAAGAGGAGGGACCTAAGCATGCAATTAAGGAAGAAAGGAAGGAGAGAGGAAGCTTCCTCTAACCTCTCCCCTAATCACCTATAAATACTCTCATTTTCATTTCATTTAGTTTTGTTGACTAATCGTGACAATTAGTTCTTCCATCTTTATTTTATGCACATTTAATTACTTGCACATTTAATTACTTGTCTTGCACTTTTAATTACCTTTAATTTTCAAGTAAGTGTTTCTTTAATTTCTTGCACCTTTACTTTATCTTGTTGATCTTAATCTTCTTCTACCTTTCTTTGATTTACACGTTTTTAATTCGTTGATTTGTTAAAGATTTGATTTTTATGCTTTTGATTGTTTTGAACTTCTTATTTTCATAGCTTATTTGATTTATTTTTCAAGTTTATATAGTTTTTACAAAAGTTATTTTTATATAAAAAGTTGTTTTTCTTAAAGTTTATCTTTTTCATATTTTAAGAGTTGTTAACTTTCAGTTTTATAGCTTATTTTTACACGGTTTACCTTAGTTTTTCGTCTAGTGCTTATTAGGATTATAGCTTAATTGTTAAGTTTATTTTTGGTACTTTTCTCCGTATTCCGATTGGATCAATCGGAAAAGGGTTTTACTTTCCGATTGGTGGACTCTGGTATTCCGATCTGGGTGATTTTTGAGTATTCCGATTGGTGTGTGGTGACAAACATTCCGATTGGGTCCCTTAATACATTCCGATTGAGGTGCAACTTGGTTATTCCGATCGTAACAGGTGACAGATATTCCGATTGGTGTTCCAATAAGCATTCCGACCGAGCATCCAGCTATATTCCGATCGGGTAGGTTAAATATTCCGATCGGTGGTGTTTTTGGGTATTCCGATTGGTGAAGTGACAGCATTCCGATTGGTTCCTTTTGACATTCCGATTGTGTAGGTTTTTGATATTCCGATTTGGACAATCGGAATATATTCCGATTGGAGGTTACTTTTCTCTTATTTTGACTTGTTTAATTTTTAGCTTAAGTTTTTAATACTTGCCTAACTTTAATTTCCATCACGCTTTAATTTTTAGTCATTTAAATTAATTTACTTTTCAAAAAGCTTTTAAATATCACACCTTCTTTTAATTAGACTTAGATTTATTTTCACGCACTTTATTTTAATGCCACTTTACTTTCAACGACATTTACTTTTAAGTCTGCACATTTTAATTTAAAAACAAACCAAAGACCTTTGTTTTCCACCAAAGACCGACTGAGTCACATAGAGAACTAAGATCAATTCGATTAGACAGGAACACAACGAACACAAATCTTTTTAACCTGAGTAAAATCTAGTTATTACTTACAATCCCTGGACATATGACCCTCTTCCTTGCAGTTGTAGCATGTAATCATTCTCAACTTGCCTGTAGAATTAGCCCGTGGAGCAGGATTGACCATTGGAGCCTGATTGACCGTGCGAGCATTGGTAGTTGATGTGGTAGGTCTCCCCTGATATGGTTGAATAGGCTGAACCATTACCCTGCCATTCTCAATAGTAGCTTGTTGGCGAGAATTGGATGAATTCCTCAACTGATTGTTGGTAGGAGCTGATCCCCTAAATCCTCGTTTGCTTAAAGTCCTTGTGAGATAAGCAAACATAGTGGTTAACACTTCAACTGGGTCAGCACCTTGTTTGAATACAGGAACGGGGACTTCCTCATCATCACAGTACATTGCTTGGTCTTGATGAGCTGCATAATCACTAGAAGGAATACTCATTTGATCAGGGTAGCTTGTTGGATATGCTGCATTCTCTTGATAAGAAGAATATGAAGATTGAGCATAAGGTGCAATACTTGCTGGGTGAGGTTGTGTAGCATATTGTGATGAAGGTGCACTAAACCGATATTGTTTCTGATGTGAGGTGGGTGGTTGCGGTAGAATCGAGTATTGGGGAAAGGTTGGTGTCATGTAAGGTGATGGATGATAGGCTTGATGTCCTAAAATATAAGGAGTGTTGTTGTGAGACAAGCTTGGTTGATTCGCCATCAAAGCTAATGAATCAGGGTACATACCTCGTGGAGAACGGTGCATGATCACATGTTTCTCATGCTGCTGAAGAAAAGCATATAGTTGATCCAAATTGCACTTATGCAAATCCCTGGTTAACTTAACATCGGTAATATACTCACCCCATTCAGCTTGAGGTAAAGTATTCAAGAATTTGGTGTTAACCTGGAATGGAGCAATCACAAGATTGTATACATTCAGATCATTCATGAGTGTGGTGAATCTGAAGTAATAATCGTGAAGCGTTTCCCCTGGGTTGTACGTGAATCTATCAAACAGATCATACAACTGACATTCCCTTTCCTGTTTGGTGAGAGACGTACCTTGTAGCAACACCTTAAGACGTTCCCATAAATCCTTTGCCACAGTATACTGACTTACCATCCAATAGATGTCATGGGGAAGAGCTTGGAGAATGGTTTGAAGAGCCTTTTCGTCCGCATCGGCAACAAGTTGTTGAGCTGGTGTAAGTTCTTCAAATTCTCTTGGTCGAGTCACATTGTTGACCACGATGGTACCATAGTCAAGTGGACCATTTAAAATTGACTTAACCATAAGCCTCCCATAAACCGGTTTTCCCTTAAGGTAAGACATCATCCGGCCTTGCCATGCTTCAAAAACTTCTTTGATGAGCATTGGAGGGCGATTATCCGTTCCCGTAATGACGGAAATATCCGTAAGGGATGTCATCTGAGGCATTACTGAATTCGGATTCATTTTGGCAACTTCAAAGAGACAAAGATTATCGGTTGATCGAGCAGTGAAGTAAAGCTTGTGAATTGTGTTGAGTTTTTGTTGTAAGAAACCAAGATTAAATCCTCTAAAAAATCGTCGAAAAAACAAGCAAAATAACCCTTGATTCGGAACTTTTTGTTGATTCGGAAGTTTGATTCGGAAGATTTGGCTTGGAATTACCTTGATTCGGAACTTTTGGCTTGATCCGGAACTTTCCCTTGATTCGGAACTTTCCTTGATCCGGAACTTCTTGGTTCGGAACTTCTTGGTTCGAAACTTTCCTTGGTTCGGAACTTTCCTTGGTTCGGAACTTTCCTTGGTTCGGAACTTTCCTTGGTTCGGAACTTTCCTTGGTTCGGAACTTTCCTTGGTTCGGAACTTTCCTTGGTTCGGAACTTTCCTTGGTTCGGAACTTTCCTTGGTTCGGAACTTTCCTTGGTTCGGAACTTTCCTTGGTTCGGAACTTTCTTGATCCGGAACTTTCTTGATCCGGAACTTTTTGGTTCGGAACTTTTTCGTTCGGAACTTCTTGGTTCGGAACTTTTTGGTGATCCGGAACTTTTTCTTCTTGGTTCGGAACTTTGCTGGGTAATCAGAAACTATGTTCGAGTATGAACAGTCGATCAAAAAGAAGATTTAAACCCAGATTTTTACCAAATAACCCAAAAAGTTTTGTGATTTCTACAATAATAAGTAAAAACTAATACTTATCTACTAATCCCAATCACAAAAACACCAAAAACACCAAGAATCAAGATGAATCTTCTTAAAGAACACTAATACAATCAAAAACTAAAAACCACACAAATCATTACCTTAAATCACCCCATAGCTCTGATACCAAATGTAGAAACTTGATAACCTATGAATCTATGAAGTGGGTTGATGTTTTCTAGTGAGAGAAACTAGAGAGAGAAAGAGAGAGAAACTATGTGTATTTTATTAAGTGGAACTAGAACAAATGACAACAACCAACCCCTTTCCAAGGAGGAAAGGGGTATTTATACTTCCAAGCTACATTGGGCTTGGGCCGGTCCATGACAAGCCCATGGACCGGTTCTTACTTAACTTAATAAGTAACTATTAACTATTTGTTAACTACGAGCTATTACAACATTAATAATATTGTGGAGTGACCGATACTTCTAATATACGTAAAAACGTATTTCTAACACCCTGTAAAAGGAACCCTATGCCCTTACATGTGTTAGCTAACTCTCCCCTTTGGCCGCAACCATAAATCTACTGTTAAGGCCTCCATATATATATATATATATATATATATATATATATATATATATATATATATATATATATATATATATATATATATATATATATATATATATATATATATATATATATATATATATATATTGTAACACCCCATTTTGATAAATGGAATGTCACGCGTAATTATGGCGTGTCATCAAAGCATGCAAGGTAATATGTAGCAAAACATACATGACCATAGGGAAAACCGGAATCAAATATCGGTTCCCAAACATAAGCCCAAAACATAACAAAGTAAATGAACTGAAAGAAAGACTAAACAAGCATAAATATATGAAGGAAACAGGAGAAGAAGTCTATGGCAGCTTCCATCCTATGCAAGTCCTCCAAATGCTCGAGTCCTAGGTACCTGCCGTTTTGGGACATGGAAAGAAAAGTAACGGCTGAGCAAAACGCTCAGTGCACGGATATACGATATAGCATGAAATAGGATAAGCATGTAACATATAACAACGGAAGACTAAGTTCTGAGTAGACTGGTTAAGTATTGAGAAAACTGGTTTTATAGTTTGAAAAGCCTTATGTTTATCTTATGAAAACTGTTTTAACATAAATATACCATAGCCCATATAGGTCATGAAAAGGTCACGTGCATGAATACTTGGAGGGGTGACCTCATCATGCTGATTAGAGGGGATGCCTCTAATTAATATACTGGTTTGGGTAGGAGGGATCAACTCCTTGTGAAGGATGCAAGGCACACACCACATTCACCATGATATACTGAATAAAACATGTAACTAGGATGCACCCATACGCCCCACATGATATAATAATATGGCCAAAACTGAAAAGGGACGCCACGAGCAATCACTCCGCCGTGGGGAAGTCATAACATTGGTGCCTCCAATGTTATGGTTATGGTACCTCCATAACTAGGTGAAACTGGTCATACTTGTATATGGCTATAGATTATGCTAATTAAACATAAGCAGTTCAAAACAATAAAACAAATACTGGGGAAAACAGTTGGCTGCATACGGGGAAATCCTAATAAGGAAAGAATGTCCATACTGAAAGGACGGGAATCCGTACCTCAAGTCCAGCGAATGAACGGAAGAAAGACTCCTACTTCTGGATCACTAATGCTACATGAATACACACGTGTATAAGTATCGAATCACTGATTACGTACTGGGTTTTATGTCTCATCTTAACTTACTTTGTATGTTTTAAGTCATGGTTTACTGTTTAAAGCCCTATCTGTGTTTACCTTGTACTCTGATTAACCTGATAAAGTATTACTGGTAATTCATGTATTATTATACTTACTGTGTAATAATAAGTAACTTTCCAAAATAGCAGGTTTCCAAAAATAGAAAGTTTCCAAAAATAGAAAGTTTCCAAAAATAGAAAGTTACCAAAAATAGAAAGTTTCCAAAAATAGAAAGTTTCCAAAAATAGAAAGTTTCCAAAAATAGAAAGTTTCCAAAAATAGAATTCACTGCTTAAAATAGATCAGTTTCTAAAAATAGAAAGTTTCCAAAAATAGATCAGCTGCCTTAATTAAATAAGTTTCCATATATAGAAGGTTTCCATGATTAGATTAGCTGCCTGAAATAGATAGATTTCCATATATAGAATTAAGCTGGTTGCATAAGCTAAAATATAAGTCTAAGTGTTTATAAGCTGATTTCTTAAGTCATATGATATACTGTATAGTTTAATTATTATTTCATGCATTTTAATTAAACTATAGGTTAAGCATTTTAATTAAAGTATAACATGTTTTAATTAAAATGGAATAAATTACTTAGGTTAAAATGTATATTAATATGTATTAATAATATAACCTAAGTCATGCTAATTAATTAATTATGACTATGGTTTTTAATAATTAATTAATTATAAAGTCTATAAATATAAAATATTTAGGTTAGTAATTCCATGGTTTTAATAATTAAATTAATTATAACTGTTGGGCCAATGAAAGTTTTAACTATGGCCCTGTCTAGATTTGTTTAAATTAGACTAAGTGTTGAAAGGTCGCTGAGAGGACCAGCGACAGAGACTAGACCAGTGGAAGGCAAAGCCTCAGCTGGCACACCAGGATCATTCAAGTCAAAGACAACGTCAGAGAAGTCGAAGACAATCTGAAGTCAGACTCACCAGCGATTATGGATAGCTGGGATGTCAAAGGAATGCACTGGTGTTCAAGGATCTCTGAGTTGACAACACTCAGAGATCACTTAAGAACCCTAGAGACTTGGATCAAGCAAAGCTTATCCAACCCCTTATAGTTTAGGCGGGAGAATCTTACAAGTGTTTTGAGCGGGACAAAACAAGAGATTCAAAGTCAATGCCTAGTACGACCTAGTGGGACAAAGGTGAACAGTTGGCAGAACTGTTTACCTAAAGTAGTTAAAGGCATGTCTCGATTTGGACATGCATTTAATACGTTGTACTCTTCCATTCAGAAGATGACACGTATCAACTACCCCCACTAAGGATACAACCTCGTACCACTATAAATAGGGGATGAGAAAGAAGTTAAGATTCAACCCTTGTGCTTGGAATCTTTATCTAAGTTCTTTCTCCCACTTGAACCACTGAGGCCTCAGCTGTCCATCAGCGACTCGTTGGTTCACTTGTAAACTTGAGTCTCGAATCAAGTTTACTTGTTCTAGGGTTCATTTCTTGTTGTTATTCAACAGGTGTATTCATAACACTTTGTAATACTTTGTTGATAATAGTTAATAAAGGATTACTCGTTTGAAAAGTATATCTATTGTGTGTTATTGTTTTCGTGTCTTAGTTTCAACAATTGTTGTATTTTGGGACTTTCAATTGGTATCAGAGCGGTTTGATTTATAAAACCTTTCTAAAAACCGTTCTTGTTTTTAAAATCAAGATCCAAATATGACTGAAACTATGCCACCCATCCCACCACCATTTGGTCAATCAAACCAAGCAAATACTTCCACAAACGCGCCAGCCACCACATCCACTACCATGCCTACACCTGTTGTAAGCACTGGTGTGAATGAGGATGATCTTCCATAGCTTCTTGATAATTGTGGAGGGTCACATGTGTCTAATGTGCCAGCGTTTGATGAAGAAGATTTCTCTAGTTGGAAAAGTGAATTTCTTATATACTTAGATGGCTTAGAACCCTTCTTGTTTGAAATCTTAGAAAATGGTCCTTACGTACCACTGGCTATTACCTCTACACCAGAAAGACCCATTAAGAAACCTGTTAAGCAATGGTCTCCAGCTGATAGACGTTTGGCCAACCAGGACAAGAGACTTAAGAGTATCATAGGCTCTTGCCTACCCAAGAACATCATGAAGTCCATTATCAAATGCAATACCGCACAAGAAATGTGGACTGAGTTGGTTCTAGGGTATGAAGGACCAGAAGAGACCAAAGAGACCAAAATCCAAGCATTAAGACTTAAGTTTAACGCTTTTAAAGCCCTAGAAACTGAGACTGTTTCTCAAACGTACACTAGACTTAAGATCTTGCTGAATGATTTAGGTAACAATGGTGTTGTTCTACCCAAGGCTGAGGTTAATGCCACATTTGTCAATAGTCTGCCTAGGAAATGGCTTAGCCTTAACCAAACCCTGAGAGCAAATAATGCCATAAAGAATGATACTCTTGCTCAACTATTTGGTAGATACAATTATGAAGAAGGACTGATTGACTCTATTTACAAATCAGAGACTGATAGGTTTACTTCTCCTATATCTGGGTCAAAAGCTCTTGTTGCTAACCACTCTTTTCAGGATAGTGACTCTGACGTGGAAGAAGACACAAGAAGTAGTCAAGAATTCCTTGATGAATTACATGCTGAATTCCATGACAGAGCCCTCTTAGCTGACCAGAAGAGATACTACAAAAGATCTGGTAGAGTTGGTGCTGCCAAGATTGACAAATCCAAAGTGTCATGTTACACTTGTGGAAAGACTGGTCATTTCCAAAAGGACTGCTGGTCAAACAAGACATCTTCTCCCAGCTTTCCATCATCCAGCAAAACCAACAACAAAAAGAAGTTCTCTTCCTCACCTTTCAAGCAATCCTCTCTCAGTGACTCTGAGGGTAAAAAGGACTACAAGGTAAAATACAAGGCCTTGAAAGCTGAGCTGATTAAACTCAACCAGAAAGCTGATGATGCAGCCAAGAAGAAAGATAACAAAAAGACTGAAAAAGGTCTGATAGCTGCTTCTTTTGACTGGGATGATGAACCCCTCACCTCTGAGGATGAAGGAACCACTACCGTCAGAGCCTTCATGGCTGTTGCTGATGAAGAACCAGCAGTCGGTAAAAGTGAGGCAAGATCAGGCCAATGGGTGGACATCACCATGAAAAAGGTACAAAGATTACTTTCTATGCCTGAAGGTCCTGACAGAGACCATGTCAGTGACTATACCTTTGTTGACCTCCATTTTGTTGAAGAACAAAGAAAAAATCTGTTAAATAAGTTTCTAAATCTTAAAACAGAACTGAATCTTTGTCAATCTGAACTAGCTAATCTTAAACCTTTTGTGAACATGGCTAATCAACTTCAAAATGAGGTCAGCAAGTTGTCCATTGAAAATGAATCTTTGACTGATGAAAACGCTGATTTGAGAAAAACCATTAAAAATGGAACCTTGGCCAGTCCACTGTGGAAGAAATAGTTGCTGAAACCATTCCAGGAGATGTGGTTCAAGCCATAGGGGGTAAGGGTAGGTTCAAAAACCACATTCCTGTGCCCAGTGTTAAATTTGTCCCATCAGAAGTTACTTCTCCTCACTCCACCTCTGTGGTTGAGAAGGACTCTGACAAGGAATCTGACGCATCAGCTACTCCCAAACTTGCTGGTGCTAACCCATCAGATTCCTTGCTTGGCCCAAAACCTGTTCTCAAAACCTCTGGGAACCTCACTTCCAAAGTTGCTGATAAAGCACACAAGAAGGTTTATGTGGCCAAAAACACTGACATACCCACTTCTTCCCCCGAAGAGTTATCTCCCACCAAGAAACTTCTCCTCACCCTGATGGAAGAGGTAAAAGGGTTGAAAGAAAAAATCAACCCCAAGGATAACAGTCCTTCTGTTAACTCCCTTGGTGAAAGCTCCAGCAGCTCAAAGGGGAGAACGTTTTTCAGGCCTTGCAAACACTGTGGGTTCAAAAATCATTCCTCAGATGATTGTTCCAAGAGACCCAAGTGTATCACATGTGAGTCCACTGAACACTCTTCTAGAGAGCATGAGGAGATCATCGCTGTTCAGAGAACTCGAACACAGCTTAGATCTAAAACCCCTCACAGGCCCTCTAGAAGACCTGAGCAACCAAAATCCAGAGAAAGTTCTCAGGGATACAGGCCTAATCCTCCCTGCAAATATTGTGGCTTTTATGACCACCACTCTGATGAGTGTGAACATTACCCTGGTTGTGACATCTGTGGCAGCATGCGACATGAAACCAGGGATTGCAACCAAAGAGGGGGAGAAAGGCCCAGAAGACCCAATGTCGCCAGTCAGCGACAGCATGGACCCACTGGAAAGTGGGTTCATCATAGAAACTAATCTGGTTTGTTATATCTATGCAGGCATACCTAAAGAAATCTGTTTGGTATTTGGATAGCGGGTGCTCCAGACACATGACAGGAATTAAACAATATCTGCATAGATATAAGAAGGAGCCTGGTCCAAAAGTAGTCTTTGGGGATGACTCCTCAGGGGCCACTGAAGGATATGGCTCAGTGGATTGCAATGGAATTACCTTCACAAGGGTCGCCTATGTAAATGGTTTGAAGCACAACCTTATTAGCATCAGTCAACTCTGTGATGCTGGGTTTAAGGTTCTGTTCACAAAGACCCAAGGAACTATCTTCAATCAGAACGATGATGTCGTTCTAATTGCACCCAGAAGAAGGGATGTCTATGTCATCGACATGACGTCATCCCCTGAAGGAGAGAACACCTGTCTCTTTGCCAAAGCATCTGATAGCGAAAATTGGCTCTGGCATAAGAGACTCTCCCATCTCAACTTCAAAAACATCAACAAACTGGCAAAGAATGACTTGGTAGCTGGACTTCCCTCTCTGACCTTTAGCAAGGACAGACCCTGCTCAGCCTGCGAGAAAGGGAAGCATCACAGGGCTTCATTCAAAACAAAACAATCATTCTCCATTAACAAGTGCCTTCATCTTCTTCACATGGACTTGTTTGGACCAGTTAAACCTCAATCCCTCAATCACAACAAATATACCTTGGTCATTGTAGATGAATTCTCCAGATACACATGGGTATTCTTTCTTAAGAGAAAGAGTGATGCTGCTGAAAGAATCATGTCCTTCATCAGAGAAATAGAAAACCTCAATGACTGCAGAGTAAAGGCTATCAGAAGTGACAATGGCACAGAATTCAAAAACCATGCCATGGAAGCCTTTTGTGATGAAAAGGGTATATCACAGAACTTCTCAAACCCAGGAACCCCTGAACAAAACGGTGTCGCTGAAAGAAGAAACAGAACACTCATTGAAGCTGCCAGAACGATGCTCAGCGAATCCAGACTTCCTAAACAATTCTGGGGTGAGGCTGTGTACACAGCATGCTACACACAAAACAGATCCATTATTGTGAAGAGACATGACAAGACCGCTTATGAAGTGTATAGGAAGAGAGCCCCTGATGTAAGCTACTTCCATGTCTTTGGTTGCCCTGTTTTCATTCACAATTACAAAGATCACCTGGGTAAATTTGATGAAAAATCAGATGATGGATTCTTCCTTGGATACTCTCCCACCTCCAGATCTTTCAGAGTATTCAATATTCGCAGGCAAGAACTAGAAGAGTCCATTCATGTCACCTTTAATGAAGCTGACGCTGTCATAACACACACCAACTCAGAGGATTGTGACATTGACTTCAACGAAGTTAAATCTTATCCCAAAGATGATTTCTCAAATCCCAAGGAATCATCTCAAAGTCGTCACAAGGATCTCCCATATGTTCAAGCTTTTGATCCTCACTCCATCTCTGACATCACTCCAGAGACTGTTGGTGTTGAATCTCTTACTCAAATTTCTGAAGAAAATGCTGATCCTGTCACTTTGGATATTCAATCAGATGAAGAGATCATGGACGAAGAAATTACATGTGATGAACCTCCATCACTCCCTGAACTTGAAGTGACTCCTGATCCCACAGAGACTCCTGCTCCACAATCCAAATGGAGTAGGAACCAAGATATTCTTCTAGTTAATATTCTTGGAGAACCCTCTGAGGGAGTCACCACCAGAGGAAAATTAAAATCTCTTGAAACCGCCTCTGCAAATGAATGCCTGTTTGCAAATTTTCTCTCTGAGGATGAACCTAAGAACGTGGCTGCTGCTCTGCTTGATGAAGGCTGGGTTGTTGCCATGCAAGATGAACTCAATCAGATCAAGAGAAACAAGGTGTGGACTCTGGTTAAAGCTCCAGCTGATAAGCAAGTGGTTGGAACAAAATGGGTCTACAGAAATAAAAGGGATGAAGCTGGTATGATTGTAAAAAACAAGGCTAGGCTCGTGGTGCTGGGATATAACCAATCTGAAGGAATTGATTATGATGAAACCTTCGCACCAGTGGCCAGGTTGGAAGCCATCAGAATCTTCCTAGCCTTTGCAGCTTATATGGGTTTCATGGTTTATCAGATGGATGTGAAGAGTGCCTTTCTTAATGGGAAACTTGCAGAGGAAGTATATGTCAGTCAACCCCCAGGGTTTGAAAACAGTGACTACCCAAATCATGTCTGCAGACTTCACAAAGCACTCTATGGGCTGAAACAAGCGCCCAGAGCCTGGTATGAAACTCTCTCAAAATTCCTTCTTGAAAATAAATTTGTCAGAGGTACCATTGACCAAACCTTGTTCACCTATAGGTCCAAGGGTGACGTCATATTAGTACAGATTTATGTGGATGACATAATTTTTGGTTCAACCAATGTTAACTTGAGCAAACAATTTGCCAAACTTATGACCAAAAAATATGAAATGAGCATGATGAGGGAACTAACCTTTTTCTTGGGTTTTCAAATCAAACAAAATTCAAAAGGAATTTCTATTTGTCAAGAAAAGTATGTTAGAGATTTGCTCAAGAAGTATGATCTGTCTGATTGTGCATCAGTGAAATGCCCCATGCTTCCTCCCAACAACTTGGGAGCTGATGACTCAGGGGTCTCTGTCAATGAGACCTTATATAGAGGCATGATTGGGTCACTGATGTACCTCACAGCAAGCAGACCAGACATACAATTCTCCACTTGTCTCTGTGCTAGGTACCAAGCTAACCCCAAGGAATCCCACCTTGTAGCTGTCAAAAGAATTTTCAGGTACTTGAAAAGATCTCCCTCATTGGGTCTCTGGTACCCAAATGGTTCAGGCTTCGACCTCAAAGCTTACTCCGACTCAGATTATGCTGGGTGCTGCCTTGACAGAAAGAGCACCTCTGGTAGCTGTCAAATCCTTGGAGGAAAGTTGGTATGCTGGAGTGCTAAGAAGCAAAACTCTGTGGCTATGTCATCAGCTGAGGCTGAATATGTTGCAGCCGCTGGTTGCTGTGCACAAGTTCTCTGGATGAAAAGTCAGCTGGCTGACTATGGGATTAACTATGAGCAAGTTCCTATATTCTGTGACAACACCAGTGCCATAGCCATCTCCAATAATCCGGTACTTCATTCCAGAACCAAACATATTGACATCAGGTATCACTTTATCAGAGACCATATTCTAAAAGGTGATATTGAGCTACATTTCATACCCACTGAGTACCAGCTCGCTGACATTTTCACTAAGCCGCTGGCTGAGCCAAGTTTTACTAGGGTTGTCGCTGAGCTGGGAATGCTCAATATTGTCAAATAAATCTGATGATGACCTCTGTCTCTGGGCATTTAAGGGAATTGAATGTAACGAGGTAGTTACATTTCAATGGGAATGTTTTTAATCAGATATTAAATTCAAATGATTATCTCTTTATGCCACCAACTTTCCCGCTTTCCAAGGGGACAAGTATACCATGAAAGGTCAAGGGGACCCACGAGTTTCTGAAAAAGGTTAATCTTTGCATTTAATGCTCTTATTGGAAAACGGCTAAACCTTTCAAAACCCTTGACCCAAAATTATTTTTTTGTCACTTTGAAAATCTTCTCTCACACATACCTTCTCATCTTCTCCATTCTCTCACCACCTTCAAAATCACAACAATGGCGTCTTCTTCACCAAACCAAACCTTCGTTGTACAAGCCGCCACAAACGTTGACTTCGAGATCTCAGATGGCAAGATTGCTTTAAATAACTGTGTGGCCCTTCTTGAACACAACAACCCACTCTACCATCCGTTGTTCCAATTCCTCAAGAACTCCACCATTGGCGAAGCTATCACCAAGGAACCCTCCACTTGTTACTCTCAATACCTTCGAGAGTTCTGGTACAGCGCTGAAGTCGATCCATCCTCTTCCCAAATCACCTTCAACCTTTCCACCCATCCTCAACCTCTCACCTTTGATTTCACAACCTTTGCCACAGCCATTGGACTCCCTTACAACAACAACATATCAGCTTTACCCACCAGTGCCACAGTAAGAAAAGCTCTGGCCACCCTTCAGCCTCATGATGATCAGGAAAACCCTTTCACTGCTGCTGGCTTCCAAAGCAAATCCCTCATTAAGGTCAATTACTTCTCTCCCACATGGAGAACGCTGATGCTGTACATTGTCAAATGTCTGGGAGGGAACACTGGCTCTCACGACCAACTGAATGGCTCCCAACTGGCCATTGCCTACAGCTTAATCTGGGGATTGGATATTGGAATCGCTCACATACTGTACACCGATCTCATCGCCAAGTTGGAAAACAAAGGAAAGAAGACTCGTGGTGCCACCATCTGCTACACCAGATATCTCTCTCTTGTCTTAGAAGATATTCTTGGTGAATCCTACACCAATGACTCTCTACACTCCTTTCCCTCTCATCATATCACTGCTGCATCACTGAAAGCTCCAACTGAAGATGAAGTGCCTCTCACCAGGCATATGATGAAAGTTGCTGGACTACTTGCTGAGGATGATGAGCCCTTGATCCCTCAACCTGAGGTGAATGCTGAAAGCACGATTGATAAGTCTCTGTCCAAGACCTCTGTGCAATCTACTTCTCAGCCCAAGGTGCTTAAGGAAAAGAAGAAGAAGAGGAAAGACATCCCCCTTTCCTCTGAAACCCCTTCTGTTAATCCTTCAAAGAAGACAAAGACGAAGAAGAACCCATCCCCTTCTCTGGTGGATGTGGTAGAAGAGCCCATTGCTGACAAACAACCAGCGTCTAGTGTCTCCATGTCAGCGAAGACAACTAAGATCCCTCTCCACGCTGATATCACTCAGGTATTAGTCTGACCTTTATTTTGACTCTCAGAGGTCCACATACATTCACTCTCATTATCTGTAGGAGAGAGTGATGTATTTTAGAGTTTGCCTCAACTCTTAGCGTGTCTGTGTCAGCACCTAGACCTTTAGGACTCTCTGTACACTCTGTCTTCACTAGGAAATGATTCACTTGTGCTTCTAACGCACCCCGATGATCCTTCAACCTCTGGACTGTGCTCTTGGCAAACAACAACCTGAGCACATATAAGTCCCAACCCAGAGTCTCTGCACTTCTCACTGACTCTGGGTCCCCATCATTAATAAAAGAGTCCCAAAGAATTTATTCTTTTGGAAAGACTGAATAATCACACCCAGCTATCCTAGGGGCAGCGAACGGCGACCATTCACCTCATAACTTTCACATAAAAAGAGTCCCAAGGAGTAATCCTTACGGGGGAGCTGGATAATCACACCCAGCTATCCTAGGGGCAGCGAATGGCGATCCTTCAACACTTTTATTTCACATTAAAAGAGTCCCAAGGAGCAATCCTTCAGGGGGAGCTGGATAATCACACCCAGCTATCCTAGGGGCAGCGAATGGTGATCCTTAACATACCTATTTCACACTTAAAAGAGTCCCAAGGAGAAAACCTTAGGGGGGGCTGGATAATCACACCCAGCTTTCCTAGGGGCAGCGACTGGCGATCTATAACTGCAATATTTTTCACAACTGGTTACTAATAACTCTTATCACAGGCTCACAATCTTCATCAGGAACAACTTAACAATGATGATTACTTGATTGCTGATGACAATTCCGCTGAAGGTGCCACAATTGATCTTGATGCCCTCTCAGACTTCGAATCTCTGCCTGATGATGAAGTTCTTATTATAGAGGAAGGCCCCTTCACCTCTGACTTTGAGGAAATGAGCACTGATGACTACAACCTGTCCTCCATTGAGCTGACACCGGTCTCTGTCCCCTCCCTTCCTAATGTTCAAGAACTAGCTGCCAAAAGGCTATGGGAACAGAGACTTAGCTCCCCTACACCTGTTCCATTTCCCACCTTGCCAAGTGTCATGGAGCTGAGGGCTAAGCAACACCTGGAATACCTACTCTCACGCAAGTCAGCTCAAGTCCCACGAATGAAAGATGTACAGGAACTGGCTGCTGAGGCGTTATGGGAAAAGAGAGGGGATATCAGCATCACGAAACCCAAAGTCACAAACGAAGCTCTTCTCTCTGAAATCCAGACCCTGACTCATGCTGCTGAGGAGCTTACTACAAACTTAGAAACATCACTCACTTCATCAGTGGAGTCTTCCATGACTGCAATGCTTCCGCAACTGCTGAACAACGCTCTGAAGGCACAACTACCTGACCTAATCAGCCAGAGTCTTCAGACGTACATACCATCTGCTCTAACCTCAGCGGTAAAGGCAAATGTTGCAGCTATAGCTCAGGCTGCTGAACCATCAAGACGTCTTCTTCAGGAACTTCTCCAAGGTGAACTCAAGGAAATTTGCATATTTGTTCACCAGGAGTTCCTTCGTTTCAATAAGGCAGGTTCAGGCAGAGCACCTGCTGGGGCTATGCCTGAGGGGGAGAAGTCTGCCTCCTCTTCTGAAGAAGAAGCTGATGATGCTGTATCTACGGGGGAGCAGCAGAAGAAAAAGCCCACACCTGAAATACCAACACCCACTCCACTGAGATCCTTCAAGCCTGCTGCTGATTCTGCGAAAGATAAAGGTAAAGGGATTGCAGTTGAGCAACCTGAAATTACCCTACACTCCCTTCAAGCTGAAGGTGGATCCAAACCCTCCAAAAACTCTGACCTCAACAACTTCAAAAGCGCTGATGAACCACCACTCACCTCAGAGCAAGCCAAAGCCCAAATCCTTGAACATCAAAGGTTAGCAAATATCAGGGCTGCTGAACTAAGGAGCAAAGAAGCTCTGGACAAGCTCTCTCCCTCTGCTAAGAAAGCTCAACTGGCTAAACTCAAGGAACTGGAGGTTAAGAGGAACAACCTCTTAACAGAATATCAAAGACTGGTCAACCAGAGATCTGAACCCGGTCGTATCACCAAGTACACATGCTTCACCAACAAAGACAAAAAGGTGGTAATGACTATTTATAGGGAGAATGACATGCAGAATTATAAAGTCTCCAGCGACTTCAAACTCAGAGATCTGAGCCTCTCTGAGTGGTTGGAAATACTATCTCTTGCCCAAAAGAAGACTGGGCCTGGTCCTGCCCAAATGATGAAAAACATTCAAGCAAAACTCAATTGGGTAAGAGATACTGCAAAGAAGCTGAAGGTACCCCTACCTCCACAGCTTTCCTCTCAATCATCTTCTCAGGTGCAAAGAAAAAGGAAAACACCAATGGGGCCTCTGACTGAAAGGCTGGTCACTGAAGATGTAGTGGTCGATGGGATGCTCAGAAACTTGGTCCTTCCCAAGGAAATCACCAAACCCATAGAAGGCCAAGTTTACACTGAGCCAGAGGCAGGTATGGTATTTATGAATGGTAACTGTGATTATGCTTTTCAGCGTTTGAATGAGCTACCTCTGGCATCAACCATTCAGCTGATCAGACTCAAGCAGGGCATCCTTAGAAATTGCAAAGAAGCTGATGAGTTCGATTTTGAAATTGAACTTGTCATTAACTCTAGGAGTGACAAAGTCGAAGCCCAGAGAATCTGTGATCAAGGTCTTGATCGCTGAAGAACCTATTTATTTTTGTTTATGTTTTCACCTTAGGGTGCTATTGTAATAGACTAGGTTCATTCTGATTAATAAAACTTTGAGGTATGTTTGTTAAATTATGTGTAAGAAGAAGCTGTGTACTCACTTACAATAATTTTAGACTTAGTATAATTTATAAACAAATAGGGGGAGATTGTTGGGCCAATGAAAGTTTTAACTATGGCCCTGTCTAGATTTGTTTAAATTAGACTAAGTGTTGAAAGGTCGCTGAGAGGACCAGCGACAGAGACTAGACCAGTGGAAGGAAAAGCCTCAGCTGGCACACCAGGATCATTCAAGTTAAAGACAACGTCAGAGAAGTCGAAGACAATCTGAAGTCAGACTCACCAGCGATTATGGATAGCTGGGATGTCAAAGGAATGCACTGGTGTTCAAGGATCTCTGAGTTGACAACACTCAGAGATCACTTAAGAACCCTAGAGACTTGGATCAAGCAAAGCTTATCCAACCCCTTATAGTTTAGGCGGGAGAATCTTACAAGTGTTTTGAGCGGGACAAAACAAGAGATTCAAAGTCAATGCCTAGTACGACTTAGTGGGACAAAGGTGAACAGTTGGCAGAACTGTTTACCTAAAGTAGTTAAAGGCATGTCTCGATTTGGACATGCATTTAATACGTTGTACTCTTCCATTCAGAAGATGACACGTATCAACTACCCCCACTAAGGATACAACCTCGTACCACTATAAATAGGGGATGAGAAAGAAGTTAAGATTCAACCCTTGTGCTTGGAATCTTTATCTAAGTTCTTTCTCCCACTTGAACCACTGAGGCCTCAGCTGTCCATCAGCGACTCGTTGGTTCACTTGTAAACTTGAGTCTCGAATCAAGTTTACTTGTTCTAGGGTTCATTTCTTGTTGTTATTCAACAGGTGTATTCATAACACTTTGTAATACTTTGTTGATAATAGTTAATAAAGGATTACTCGTTTGAAAAGTATATCTATTGTGTGTTATTGTTTTCGTGTCTTAGTTTCAACAATTGTTGTATTTTGGGACTTTCAATAACCTAAGTCATGTATATTAAATTAATCATGTCATTTTATTAATTTAATTATAACATAAGTTTATACAAAATAATAATCTTAACATGAACCATGAACCGGGTTTTGACTAAGAACCATGAACCGGTCATGAAATCGACACCTTACCCCGAACCAAATCGGGGTTCCCCTTGGTTTACTGCTGCCGTGGGACCCACACCACCAAACCGGGACCTTATGGTCTCGGTGGTGGTTCCTTGGCCAAGCCGTGACCCCTTAGGGGTTCGGTTTAGGTGTCGGCCAAACCAAACACCCCTAAAACAACCCTTTTGATTTTACCCTTTAACCAAATACATGTTTATTTTATGTTTTTAATTAGGTTTTAAAAACATCATGTTCTTCATTAATCTTACTAGATCAAATCAAAAGAAATAATTAAAAAGAAAGGTTAAAAAGGTATACCGAATGTGTTGATCAATAGAGGATGAACAAACACGAACACTTGTACAATATTCAAGATCAAAATCAACAAGAACACCCCTCTTGGTGTGTTGATGGGTGGCGGCTACAAAAGAACAAGGAGGAGAAGGAGAAAAACTCTTTTAGGGTTTTATTATTTTTCTTGTTTTTGTAAAAATGACACAAGATTTCTCCTTTTTCTTGTTTAGTAAAAATGATGGGCTAGGCCCATTCTCCCTTCCTTATTTCGTGGTTAATGGGGCCCACATGGGGTAACCCAAATGTTTTCCGTGTCTAAAATAAGTGTGTCCCCGTGTTCGTGTTTTACGTGTTTGTTCGTGTTTATTTGTGTTCGCGTTTTGTGTGTTCTCGTTAAATAATTATCGTGACCTAATATATTTATTCGTGTTCGTAATAAATATATATATACGTAATTAATATTAGCTCGTGATTTAATTATGTTCATGATTTCATGATCGCATGTTCGTGATTAATTATTGTTTAAATAATTATTACGTGATCGTGCATAGTAAATACTTATTAACTGCTTATCATGAGTTTGTACGTAATCGATACTTATCATGTCATACACGTATGCACTTGCTTGATTATTAGCACATGAATGTGATCAATACCAAATAGGGTAAGTTTTAATCTAGGACGTACGATCTTAAGGGCACTATTCATGGTAAAAGCATGCGGGTTTTACAATTCTTCCCCCCTAAAAAGAATAATTCGTCCCCGAATTATAGATAAAGTAACTGGAAGCGAAACATACCCGAATCAAACTGGAAAGGTATGCAAAATAACGGAAATGAAGGTGACATGGTAGAAGGGAACGTGGAACGTGACATGTCTTGAAAAGACATGGAACGTGACGTGACTGAAAGGACATATCTAATCGATAAGAGAAAAATGGATAAGAAGTCCGGATGAACTTGTCCGTTTCCAAGTGGCCTCCCTCTTGGAACGGTTCCTTCAGAAGATCCTGACACTAATGATAAATCTTGGTCCTCCTGACCTTGACTTAGAATACGAAGAAATTCTTGGTTATCAACGGAAGATAGATCCCCTAAGTTCGATCGAGGAAAATAAGAGTTAACGTGCAAGGGTAGCTGAAACGTTACGATGCAAGACAATCTGACTTAACTGATAATTAGAAACGATGCGCGAGACATAAAGAAACGTAGTACGTGAAAAATTTTGAACGTGATACGTGAAAAATTTTGAACGTGCTACGTGGAGATATGGCGAGTGTAGTATGAGTAAACATATCGTGATCCATGATACGTGTAACATATCTTGATCATGATATGAGGAACGTGGAATGAACATGACATGTGAGACATATCGTGATCATAGAATATAATGGCGGTAACGCCAAACGCTACAAGGTGAGACGTGGAATATGACGTGAAACGTCTATCTGATGATGGAGAGTTATACTAAACTTGGGTCTGGTCTCACAAGTTCTTGCAAACTTCCTAGAATGAGAAAAGAAATGAACGTAAAATCGTAAGCCAAAATACGATCATGAACGTGAATAGTGTCATGAACGTGAGCGCGAAAGCAAGTCGTGGAATAGAATGAAGACATGAAGTAAGTTAGGAGTACAATTACAAATCTTTGTCTGACCCGATAGCTGAGGAATTGCCAAGTGATCGGATGAGCCTTGGCTGGAACATGTTCGTTCAATCTGTTGGTTCTGGAATCCGTACGGATGTAAGGATTCTACAGACTTGATCAAACTGTTGAGAATAACCCAGATAGCATCATGCTTCTTCTGAGTTTGCTGAAATCTGGTAACTAAAATCCATGGAGATCTTGTCCCTTTTCGATTCACAATTTCATATGATGAAAACATCCCAGTTTGTTGGTGTCCTATCTTAACCTGTTTGTATGACAGGTATAAAGATATGAACGTAACTGTATCCTGCTTCATCGAACTTGATACATAGGAGTGTGCGAACTGTGAGTCTCTGAATCTAGACTTCTCCTAGCGTAGGATTTCCTAGAACACTTGATGTAGTGTAGGGTTCTCTCTTTTACGCATAAGCTGAGTCATGGTAAGATTAACCGTAGAATGCCATGTGATTCAGCGTGTCACTGAAATCGAACAGAAAAGATATCGGAAAATTTTCTAGGGTAAAATTCCTCTTGTCATAGAATTTGTAACATAGTGCAGATATGGTCCTCCTGTTCTTCTCTGGGCTTACAGGAAATCAGGTTATCCTCAATGAAAACGCTGATAAATTTGTTTAGGAGTTCATGGAAACTCAATTTATTAACTCCATAATGTTGTTGGAGCATTGATGAGACTGAATCAAAATCATAAATCTAGCATGACCGAGTCGTGCACGAATAGCAGTCACAGACATGTCCTGCTTTTTCACTCGTCACTATTGGCAGCATGATCATGAATTCGATCTTGGAAAAGTGATTAACACTATAAGGTCGATTGGACATGTTGTCAATACGTGGAGGAGAATAATGGTCATGAATGGTGATTTGTTTAAGTCGACGGTAGTCGACACATAATCTCATGGTACCGTTCTTCTCCTTGTAGGTTCTTCTGGAATGTATAGGAAGATTTTGGAATAATCAACTGGCTATGCGTAAAAGGACCTTAGTAGTCGTGTCTTACTGACAGCTAGAAAATTTTAGCGACCATGGTTAACAAAGCACGTGCTTGAAAAGCATAGATAATTTGTACAGATTTTCCTGATGGAAAATCAAGCTGAATGTATTCAGGAGCCTGAACATTACCGTACATAATTATGAATCATAGCATGGTGTGGTGTTCATAGTACATAATTAGGATAAAATTCATCTCGTGTCTGTCCGAGGAAATGCGTTAGCAGCTTGGATCTTATCATTAACCTGAAGGAAAACCTTCGTATGCGTGGGAATACGAAAGGCGTCCTTCATGGTTATGAATATATGAACTATGGTGAAAGAAATGAAAGTGACATCGGCAACGTGACAGTTCTCACTGATGCGCCGATAATGGTATTGAAATTATTGTGGCCTGATTAATACATGGCACAACAACATAGATATACCCTTGGAGGGTACCCTGAATTTCTTAGAAATGTTCCATAATTAGACGTGAGTCATGTGTCTTGACTCGTGTCTTGAGAAATGTAAGCGTGACATATGTCTTGACTGGTATCTTGACATGTGTCCTCAGAAAGTATACGTGAGACATGTGTCTTGACTGATGTCTTGACATGTGCCTCGAGATGTGAAACAATTAGAATTACAAATATTAGGTTAATATTCCAGAATTGGCGGATCGGTTGGACTACTGATCATTTGTATGTTTGATCACGTCCGTGGCCGGAGCCTCGGTTGCGATTTCTAGGATAGTTGCTGTCATAGTAGTGGTTACTATCATCTTGTCTGTCGGTTCCATGACGGTCATTCTCATGACCGTGACTCATGTAACTATTTAGCTGAGTGGCCGGCTGGTACTGGTTTGCACTCATATGGCTGAAATGACAGCCGAATGACGTGTGACATGTAACTATGAATTTGGGACAATGATTGATGGGAATTGTCTGATGGTGAAGCATCTTCTCGTCCAATTGCTTTGCTCCGACGCCTTTGTCTTCGTCTTTTAGAATCTCCAGGTTGTGAACAGCATCAGCATCAGCATCTCGTAGCGTCTCCCAACATCAGCAGCATCAACCTTCAGTAACATCTCCAAGCTATGAGCGGCATCGACAATTTTGTAGAATATCAGCAAGTGAACATACGCCTGAGATGATTTAGAATCGACTAGCGAATACTCGTGAAGTATTGCAAGTGGAATACACATGGATTAAGGTACATGTAATACACATGAAATACGGTACGTGGAGTACACATGGAATGCACATGAAATGATCGGTATGGGCTCGATCATTTGTCATGATTTAAGGAAAGTAAACCGGTTAAACGGTTAGGAAAACCATCATGATAACCTGGCAGTATTAGCATAGACATTATTCTGGTTGCATAGAGAAACGCTAAAGAGTGGTTACACAAAATTCAACGATGATTTGCCTGACAGCATGATCAATGGAAACCAACCATGACTATCATGAAAGCATGATTCAAGAAATCTAACAATGTCTTGCAGGACAACGTAAATAACAAAAGAGGCGTGAAATATAATCAACATGAAGACGGAATTATCATGAGGAAACATGAAACCATTTATTACGAAAAGTGTATAACATAATCAGCATGAAACTGAAGCTAACCATGACAGTATGAAGGCATACTTGACATAAAAACATAATAACTTATGATGGGACATGAAAAAAAAATTTATGCCAATTTAAATCATGAGAAAAATTTTATGCAAGAAAACAGTGCATGAATGCGTAATGTAGTTTATAAAACCTTTATATGTGCGAGGGAACGCCTATGGGTCGGTTCCAAACAAAAGACATGGGGAGGGGACGCCTATGGGTCGGTCCCAAAGTTAAAAGTTTCGATAAAAGCACATGCGACTAAATAGGGCCAGTCCTGTACCAACCATTACTTAGTCAAAATTCCTGCAACAGATGACATATGATATAAATGCATGAATGCATGAAACATAATAATTAAAAGTCATTGTCAAAACTTAACAAAAAAAATTTTATGTGAAAATTATGAACTACTGGGGTTCAGTTCACATAATCACAGTTCACTAGGAACATCATGCATAAACACTGACACATAACTAAATATGGATGACGGTTGTTCATTCCATATTGGTAAAACGATACTGGTGAAAACATCATGGTTAAAACAACAAGGTGCTGAAAACGTCATGGCTAAAACAAAAAGGTGCTGAAAACATAATGGTTAAAACAACAACGCGCTGAAACATCAATACGTGGAATAACAATCGTTGGCTTAGGAAGCTCCTGGTGACTACCCACTAGTCATAGGTCAAGTTTTAGAGCCTACAGGTCGAAACCTTGGCTCTGATACCATAATTGTAACACCCCATTTTGATAAATGGAATGTCACGCGTAATTATGGCGTGTCATCAAAGCATGCAAGGTAATATGTAGCAAAACATACATGACCATAGGGAAAACCGGAATCAAACATCAGTTCCCAAACATAAGCCCAAAACATAACAAAGTAAATGAACTGAAAGAAAGACTAAACAAGCATAAATATATGAAGGAAACAGGAGAAGAAGTCTATGGCAGCTTCCATCCTATGCAAGTCCTCCAAATGCTCGAGTCCTGGGTACCTGCCGTTTTGGGACATGGAAAGAAAAGTAACGGCTGAGCAAAACGCTCAGTGCACGGATATACGATATAGCATGAAATAGGATAAGCATGTAACATATAACAGCGGAAGACTAAGTTCTGAGTAGACTGGTTAAGTATTGAGAAAACTGGTTTTATAGTTTGAAAAGCCTTATGTTTATCTTATGAAAACTGTTTTAACATAAATATACCATAGCCCATATAGGTCATGAAAAGGTCACGTGCATGAATACTTGGAGGGGTGACCTCATCATGCTGATTAGAGGGGATGCCTCTAATTAATATACTGGTTTGGGTAGGAGGGACCAACTCCTTGTGAAGGATGCAAGGCACACACCACATTCACCATGATATACTGAATAAAACATGTAACTAGGATGCACCCATACGCCCCACATGATATAATAATATGGCCAAAATTGAAAAGGGACGCCACGAGCAATCACTCCGCCGTGGGGAAGTCATAACATTGGTGCCTCCAATGTTATGGTTATGGTACCTCCATAACTAGGTGAAACTGGTCATGCTTGTATATGGCTATAGATTATGCTAATTAAACATAAGCAGTTCAAAACAATAAAACAAATACTGGGGAAAACAGTTGGCTGCATACGGGGAAATCCTAATAAGGAAAGAATGTCCATACTGAAAGGACGGGAATCCGTACCTCAAGTCCAGCGAATGAACGGAAGAAAGACTCCTACTTCTGGATCACTAATGCTACATGAATACACACGTGTATAAGTATCGAATCACTGATTACGTACTGGGTTTTATGTCTCATCTTAACTTACTTTGTATGTTTTAAGTCATGGTTTACTGTTTAAAGCCCTATCTGTGTTTACCTTGTACTCTGATTAATCTGATAAAGTATTACTGGTAATTCATGTATTATTATACTTACTGTGTAATAATAATTAACTTTCCAAAATAGCAAGTTTCCAAAAATAGAAAGTTTCCAAAAATAGAAAGTTTCCAAAAATAGAAAGTTACAAAAAATAGAAAGTTTCCAAAATAGAAAGTTTCCAAAAATAGAAAGTTTCCAAAAATAGAAAGTTTCCAAAAATAGAAAGTTTCCAAAAATAGAATTCACTGCTTAAAATAGATCAGTTTCTAAAAATAGAAAGTTTCCAAAAATAGATCAGCTGCCTTAATTAAATAAGTTTCCATATATAGAAGGTTTCCATGATTAGATTAGCTGCCTGAAATAGATAGATTTCCATATATAGAATTAAGCTGGTTGCATAAGCTAAAATATAAGTCTAAGTGTTTATAAGCTGATTTCTTAAGTCATATGATATAGTGTATAGTTTAATTATTATTTCATGCATTTTAATTAAACTATAGGTTAAGCATTTTAATTAAAGTATAACATGTTTTAATTAAAATGGAATAAATTACTTAGGTTAAAATGTATATTAATATGTATTAATAATATAACCTAAGTCATGCTAATTAATTAATTATGACTATGGTTTTTAATAATTAATTAATTATAAAGTCTATAAATATAAAATACTTAGATTAGTAATTCCATGGTTTTAATAATTAAATTAATTATAACCTAAGTCATGTATATTAAATTAATCATGTCATTTTATTAATTTAATTATAACATAAGTTTATACAAAATAATAATCTTAACATGAACCATGAACCGGGTTTTGACTAAGAACCATGAACCGGTCATGAAATCGACACCTTACCCCGAACCAAATCGGGGTTCCCCTTGGTTTACTGCTGCCGTGGGACCCACACCACCAAACCGGGACCTTATGGTCTCGGTGGTGGTTCCTTGGCCAAGCCGTGACCCCTTAGGGGTTCGGTTTAGGTGTCGGCCAAACCAAACACCCCTAAAACAACCCTTTTGATTTTACCCTTTAACCAAATACATGTTTATTTTATGTTTTTAATTAGGTTTTAAAAACATCATGTTCTTCATTAATCTTACTAGATCAAATCAAAAGAAATAATTAAAAAGAAAGGTTAAAAAGGTATACCGAATGTGTTGATCAATAGAGGATGAACAAACACGAACACTTGTACAATATTCAAGATCAAAATCAACAAGAACACCCCTCTTGGTGTGTTGATGGGTGGCGGCTACAAAAGAACAAGGAGGAGAAGGAGAAAAACTCTTTTAGGGTTTTATTATTTTTCTTGTTTTTGTAAAAATGACACAAGATTTCTCCTTTTTCTTGTTTAGTAAAAATGATGGGCTAGGCCCATTCTCCCTTCCTTATTTCGTGGTTAATGGGGCCCACATGGGGTAACCCAAATGTTTTCCGTGTCTAAAATAAGTGTGTCCCCGTGTTCGTGTTTTACGTGTTTGTTCGTGTTTATTTGTGTTCGCGTTTTGTGTGTTCTCGTTAAATAATTACCGTGACCTAATATATTTATTCGTGTTCGTAATAAATATATATATACGTAATTAATATTAGCTCGTGATTTAATTATGTTCATGATTTCATGATCGCATGTTCGTGATTAATTATTGTTTAAATAATTATTACGTGATCGTGCATAGTAAATACTTATTAACTGCTTATCATGAGTTTGTACGTAATCGATACTTATCATGTCATACACGTATGCACTTGCTTGATTATTAGCACATGAATGTGATCAATACCAAATAGGGTAAGTTTTAATCTAGGACGTACGATCTTAAGGGCACTATTCATGGTAAAAGCATGCGGGTTTTACATATATATATATATATATATATATATATATATATATATATATATATATATATATATATATATATATATATATATATATATATATATATATATATATATATATATATATATATATATATATATATGAACTTTTACCTATCCAAAATTTACTGATTTTGAACATATGAAAAGTTTGTTATGATCAGAGGGTCTTACCCTCACCCATTTGTTTAGCCCTCCTCCAGATCTTTTATTTAATATATAATATAAGTCTCATGTTCGTTTGAAGGTCCAATTATACCCCTAAGTACCCTAACCATCTTAAAACATTAATTTAAACCCGACTGATTTCAAAACTGCTTTGACCTCCGACTGTTGTAACCTGTTTTTGACCCACTTTCCGGCCTCCAATTTAGTTCTCGTTTCTTGTATTTGAAAGCCAACTCAATTACCTTTCCAGGGGTACTTGGATCGCAACTCAAAAGTTTTTAGAACTCCAGCTATGATTAAAACAAGTGACCTATAATTCTGCCCAGTTTTTAAAAACGAATTTAACCCTACTAATCTAATTAACCACCCATAGCATGTATGATTCTTAATCTTAATTAATCTAATCATGTTTATATCTTTAAAATACAGAAATTAAGATTATCCTAACCCTAGATCCATCATCTATTGATTAAGAATAAATTAAAAACAATTTAATTAAAAAGAGATTGAAGGTTTTTACCTTAGAACTAATGGAAGACAAAATTTTTATGAAAACCCTAAACTCCATTGATGAACCATCGTGTTTTTTTTTCTCCCGGGATTATGAAGTATTTTGGTTTAATTAAAATATTATATGGTTAAACAAAAGAATCCTAACCCAATTATAAAAGCCTTGCTTCCTTTTTTATTTTTTTTTTCCTTTTTCTTTCCCCTTTCTTGCGTCACATAACCGACCAACACCCCCTAAATTTCGTTTTTTTAATTTTATTGTTAATTAATATCTTATTAATATTACCTTAATTTTACTTTATTTATTTCAGCCCCTAAAGCCTCCAATGCCTCAAAACCGTAAAACTAGTCAGTTTTTACGCGAATACCGTAAAAGACGTAAAAATATACAGTTTTATAAAAACCCTTGAAATATGAAATAAAATAAATAACTAAGTCCTAGATGACTTAAAACCATCCCGAAAAATATTCCCATCACTAATTACCTTATCCGAGACCTCAAAATGTTAAACCCTAAATCGTAATAATACGATTTACTATAATACATATACGTACACATAAAATCACTAAACAACACCATCTCATTTCATAGTCACTACATTGTGAGCTCATGAACATGAAACCATCACACGTCGTTTCACTCACAAGGTACCTCGTACCCGAAACGATATCCAAACCACAATCTATACACACCAATTAGCACATAAACACGTAAAGACACGTAACTTGCACAAAATAAAACTAAGTGACGAACCTCAAAATCGCGGTTGTCACAATGTAGACCAATATCGGACTCAAAAAGAGAGTGGTCATACAGATGACACATTGGAGGCCGATAATGATTGAAGGGGCAGGAAATCAGGAGGAAAACAGGAACCGAACAGCAAGTCATGAGATGTTAAAGCGCCAACGGTTGAGGTGCAATTGAGTGCGGTATCTAATGAAGGTACCAACGATACCCAGCATGTTGAGCATTACGAACCTATTTATGACAAACATGGGATGGAAAAGGGTGATAGTAATACCACTTCTGATTCATCCGATGTGAGTTATAACAGGGGAGAGATTGACCAACATGTTGTAATAAATCATGATAAATGCCATATGACTGCCTCATTAACAAATTCTGATTCCAAGATTAAAGAGCTCGAAACGATTTTAGCTCAGTAATCTAAAGATCTTGAGGATGCCTGTAAAACCCGCATGCTTTTACCATGAACAGTACACTTATAATCGTACGTACAAGATTCAAACTTTCCTTTTATAACATGAATACGTTTCACGGATATAAATTACAAGAACTACGTATGTGTTATTACACGATAAGTATTAAGTACGTATTAAGGCACGATAATTATTATCAGTAATTATTAAAATCACGAACATGAAATCATGAACGTAGAATCACGAACATATAATATGTATTTACGTGTATTATTATTATGATTACGTACAAGTATTTATAATAGCATGAATATTTAATAATAACGTAACGTAAATACGAGCACGCGAACAAGTAAATAATTAGAACGAGGAAAAACTACGGGTTTCCCTTGGTGGGCCCTACTAGCCGCGGCAACAAGGAGAAAGGGGGCCCAGCCCATTTGTTTTACTAAATAAACAAATAATGTAAAACATTATTCATTCACAAAAGAATTTTTAGAAAAGCAAAAACCCTAAAATCTTTCTCTCTCTCTCTCTCTCCTTGGCCGGCGGCTACATCAAGAACAAAGGGTGGTTGGTTGATTTTGATTAAACAAATTATAAGAATGTGTTCTTGTATTCATCATCCATTTATTCCACGTGTTTGGTAATTCAAAAACCTTTTCTTTTAATTTTTTTTATGTTTTTATGAACATGTGATCATGGGGGTTTTAAAAACAAGATTAATATCATGCTAAAAATCATGGTCGGGAAAATTAATTGGGATGTTTTCGGGTTTGGTTGTCCGGCCGCCGCACAAACCAAGAGTCCTATGACTCTCGGCGCCGTTTGATTCGAAACACCAACCAAGACCTAGGTCTTGGTGGTGTTTGGCTCGGTCAACAGCAGGGACAAGACACCCCGACGTGCGTCGGGGGTGTCTTGTGGTTCATTTGGTCTCGGCAGCCACACAGCCCTACCACCGGCTAAATCCGGTGTCTATTTTTGGTAAACAGGGGGAACCGCAGCAAGCAGGGGGACCACCGGCAACTGCCGGTGGGAGCCTGTGTGGTGTCAGCGTCTGGCCAGGGAGGACAAGACCACCGGCAGCAGCCGGTGGCAGTTTTTCTAAGATCAGGGGCAACCGGCTTAGGCCGGTTTGCCACTGTTTTTGGTTGGGTTTTGGTTCGGCCGGTTCATGGGTTCACGGGCCGGTTCACGACATGTTTTAATAAAAATAATACATGGGTTCGGTTTATTATTTTACAAGTTTAATAGTTTTACAAGTATATTTATTTTACATGTTAATTAAATTAATTTAACATGGCATATTATTAATTTAATTAAAACATGGACTTAGGTTTATTATTATTATTTAATAATACATGATTTTAACCTAAGTATTTATTTATGTAATTTAGACTATAGTAATTAATTAATTATTAAAACATGACATATAATTAATTAATTTTCATGACTTAGGTTATATTAATATAGATATTAATACATGTTTTAATCTAAGTATTATATACACTTTAATTTAATTAAATCATGATTTTATTTTATTAAATCGTATAACATATAGTTTATTTAATTAACATGTTATAATTAATAAAACTATACTATTAATCACATGACTTAGTATATTTAATTAGTAAAACTTAAGCCTATCTTATTAGCTTATTAATCCAGCTTATTTCTAATTATGAAAACTTTCTATTTTAGGAAACTTACTATTTTTGTAAACTTTCTATTTTTAGACACTTATCTATTTTAAGCAGTTAATTTATTTTTGGAAACTTTCTATTTTAGGAAACTTGCTATTTTTAGAAAGTTACTTATTATTACACAACAAGTATAATAATACTAGGAATATAAGTAATACTTAATCAGAATATACATAATACATGATAAACACAGCATAACATTAAATCAGTAAAACAAGACATGAATATATAAAACAAGCTAAGACATGATATAAAACCAGTTACGTACTCAGTAATCAGAATACTTATACACGTATACTATTTATGTAGCATTAGTGAGATCGAAGTAGGACTCTCTTCCGTTCGTCTTCTTCGTTCACTGGACGCAAGGTACGGATTCTCCGTCCTTCAGTATGGACATTCTTTCCTTATTAGGATTCACCGTATGCAGCCAACTGTTTTCGCATTATATGTTTTATATGTTTTGATTTGCTTATGTTTAATTTAAATGCCTAAGCCATATACATGCATGACCAATTTCACCTAGTTATGGACGTACTATAACCATAACACTAGAGGCACCAGTGTTATGACTTCACCATGGCGGAGTGATAGCTTGTGGCGTCCCTTTCAGCTTTTGGCCATATTATTATGTTATCATGTGGGGCGTATGGGTGCATCCTAGGTTACATGTTTTAGCAGATTATTCAGGTGAATGTGGTGTGTGCCTTGCATCCTTCACAAGGAGTTGTCCCTCCTACCCAAACTTATATTAATTAGAGGCAACCCCTCTAATTGCATGATGAGGTCACCCCTCCAAGTATTCATGCACGTTGATATACCATGACCTATATTGGCTTAATGGTTAACATGTTAAACAATTTTTATAAGATAAACATAAGGCTTTTCAAACTATAAAACCAGTTTTACTAAGTTATTCCAGGTTTTCCAGGACTTAATCAATTCCACTGCTATATATTGTATATGCTTATGTTATTCATTCTATACTTGTATATCCGTGCACTAATCGTTATGCTCAGCCATTTTCCTTTCATGTTCCCAAACGGCAGGTACTCAAGGGCGCCCGTAGACTCTAAGCGTATGTGCATATGGATTGGAAGCTTTCTAGCCTTCATTACCATATGCATTTCATCATACATTTTGCTACTTATTTCTATGGACATTGTTTAGTCCTTTTCCTTTACAGTACTTATGTTTGTGTGTGATGAGCTTATACTTTGGGGTACCGATGTTTGTTTCCGGTATTTCCTTTATGGTCATGTAATGTTTAGACATTTTTCCTTGTATGCTTAGATGACACGCCATAATCATGCGTGACATTTCATTTACCAAAAGGGGTGTTAAAATTATGTTATCAGAGCCAAGGCTTCGACATGTTGGCTCTAAAAACACGACCTTTGATTAGTGGGTAGTCACTATGGTCTTCCTAGAACTGACAGTCGGTTTCATGCATTCATTGTTTTCATGCATCCATATATATGTCATTGTTGCAGGTTTAAGACTAAGTAATGGTTGGTACAGGACTGGCCCTATTTAGTCGCATGTGCTTTTATCGAAACTTTTAACTTTAGGACCGACCCATTGGCGTCCCCTCGCCATGTCTTTTGTTTTGAGTGAACTGACCATAGGCGTTCACTCTCGCGCATATAAAAGTTTTCATAAAACTGCATCATGTATTCATGTACCAGTTTTCCTGCATAAAATTTTTCTCATGATTTATTGGTATAATTTTTTTTCATGTATATATATTTTATGTTTTGATCAGTTTAATCATGTATTTTTATGTTATACTGTCAGATGTTTCTCACACGCGAGCAGTAACAACTCAATGCAGCAGTCCAAGCTGCGATGCAAGCTTTGCTTCCTCAGCTGAGGAACGAAATCAGGGCTAAGGTGCAGGCTGCCAACAATCAGCAACATCACCCAGTACCTCATCCTCCTCCTCCAGCAACATTGGTCACATGGCTGGAGAGATTCAACAAGCAACGTCCTCGATCCTTCGAGAGAACTGATAGCCCTAGTGAAGCTGAAAGCTGGTTGGCTCATATCGAGAAGATATTCGATGCAATGGGCTGTGACCCCGTCTTCAAGTCAAGGTTGGCCTGTTACAAGTTCGAAGGTGATGAGCTAGGATGGTGGAAGGCAGTCAAGCAGTCTGAGGGAGGTGACAATTGGGTAGCTGGTTTGACATGGGCTCAGTTCAGGGAGTTAGTGATGGGACAGTTCTTCCCCAAGGCTGAGCAAGACAAATAGAAGAGGGAGTACCACGGAATCAGGCAGAGAGCTGGGGAGAACAACAATGAGTTTATGCAACGCTTTCTTTGTTTAGCTGGTTTTCTTGGCGCAGCAGCTGGTACTGCAGAAGAGCAAGCATACCACTTCCGGTGGGCTCTTCGTACATCGGTCACCAACAACTTGGTGTGTGTTATTTTCAACACGGTGGAACAAGTTGCCGATGCGGCACGTAAGCTGGAGATGCTGCAAGAAAGAGAAGAGTTTGGGGAAGTAGAGAGACCCGAGAAGAGGTAATTATTCGCTATTCAGCGGTGACCATTCCGAATTCTTCAATATTATCCAATCTTTATATCTCTCTTTAAACTGCATCTTTCAGGCAGAAGACTGGGGACCGGTCTCAGCCGGCTACTCAGCAACAACCAACTCAGCCCAAGGGAAACGGTTAGACTCAAGACCGTTCTGCTACGGATAGGCGTGGCGGTAATGATAATTACCATAACAACGCTGGAAACTCCAACAACAGCAGGTCCGTACACTTACTCATTTCCTTATGTTACATGTCATAAGTCATAATTCTGACACATTAGCAATCTTCTACCAGGAATCATGGTAACGGGAGGGATCAGAACCAAAGAGGTTCATAACCTAACCGTCCAGCTATCACTGGTATTACATCTTACGATTTATCCGCATTGTCCTTTTGTACCTATAAACCATGTCTCATGTATACTGTTCTTAACAGGCTCCCAGCCAGCAAGGGCACCTGCTGGAGGGTATACTCACCCTCTTTGCACTACCTGCAACCGTAGGCACCCAGGGCCATGTCGTCGCGACAACGATGCATGCTACAAGTGTGGCCTTATTGGTCATCGGATGAAGGACTGTCGCAAGGGCAAGATGGAGGGCATATCTGGACATGCTGATTCCAAGCCGCCTCCTACTAGTGGACGCATTTACATGACTTCTCGCGACCAGGCCAACAAGTCTACAGGTACCATCACTAGAATCTTGTATATGTACGGTCAAGCTTCATGTGTTCTATTTGACACGGGTGCTACTTATTCGGTAATTTCTACTGCTTATGCTAAAAATGTTAGGATATCCCATATGCCATTAAAGAATGTACTAAACATTTCCACGCCTTTAAGAGACTATGTACGCATAACCCATGTGTACAAGAGCCTTCCCCTAGAGTTTGACGACAAGGTTCGTCCTGTTGACGCACTTCCTCTGGATATGTGCGATTTTGACATGATATTGGGCTTGGATTGGCTATCCAAACTTCACGCCACCATAGACTTGCATACATATCAGGTCATCTTCGGTGATGTAAATGTACCAGAGTACATTCACAACGGGTTCGTACCCGGAAGGTCTGTATAAATAATCTCGACTTTCCAAGCACGTGCATTACTTTCACATGGTTGCGAGGGCTATCTAGCTACTGTTCATGACATGGATGCTGAATCTACATCACTTCAGAATCAGCCAATAGTGTCAGAATTCCCTGATGTGTTTCTAGAAGAACTTCCAGGCATACCACCTGCACGTGAAGTAGAGTTTAATATCGAGCTCATTCCAGGAGTTGAGCCGATTTCCAAGGCTCCTTATCGTATGGCTCCCGTCGAGCTGAAGTTGTTGAAGGACCAATTGCAAGAACTTCTGGAACGAGGCTTCATTCGACCTAGTGTATCTCCATGGGGCGCACCGGTCTTATTCGTGAAGAAGAAGGACGACAGTATGCGTCTTTGCATAGATTACCGCGAGCTCAACAAGATCACCATCAGGAATAGATATCCGTTACCACGCATTGAAGATCTGTTTGACCAACTCCAAGGGGCCAAACATTTCTCCAAGATTGATCTGAGGTCGGGCTATCATCAGTTACAGGTGAAAGAGCAGGAAATCGCCAAGACTGCGTCCCTACACGTTATGGGGACTACGAATTTGTAGTCATGCCATTTGGCCTTACCAATGATCCAGCTGTTTTCATGGATTTGATGAACATAATCTTCCATGAATTTCTGGACAAGTTCGTCATCGTATTCATTGACGACATCCTTATATTCTCTAAGTCGAAGGAAGAGCACGAAGACCATCTTCGTATAGTATTACAGATACTTCGTCAGAAGCAGCTGTATGCTAAATTCTCCAAATGTGAATTTTGGTTGACTAGTGTGGCATTTCTGGGTCATACTGTATCAGCAGAAGGAATAACCATGGATCCAGCAAAGGTTGAGGCTATTACCAAGTGGCCAAGACCGACATCCGCGACTGTAGTTCGCAGCTTTTTAGGCTTAGATGGATACTATCGTAGGTTCGTAGAGAACTTTTCCCGTTTAGCACTACCATTGACCAAACTGATGCGAAAAGGTGAGAAATTCGCCTGGACTGAAGAAAGAGAGAAGAGCTTTGAAGACCTGAATCAGAAGCTAGTATCTGCACCTATTCTTACTCTCCCATCTGGTATAGGTGGATTTCAAATCTACAGTGACGCCTCAAGGAAGGGACTTGGTTGTGTTCTCATGCAATAGGGGAAAGTGATTGCTTACGCATCACGACAGCTCAAGCCTTATGAAGCAAACTATCCTACACATAACTTGGAACTAGTAGTAGTCGTGTTTGCACTGAAGATATGGAGGCATTACTTATATGGCGAATCATGTGATATCTTCACAGATCACAAGAGCCTGAAATATATCTTCACTCAGCGTGAACTGAATATGGGGCAGAGAAGATGGTTAAAGCTGTTGAAAGATTATGACATTAATCTGCAGTACCATCCCGGCAAGGCAAATGTAGTGGTAGATGCTCTTTGTAGGAAGTCGGGTATAATCAACGACATTGAGATAAAGGAGGAAGTTATACGAGATTTAGAGCGATTTCATATCGAGATCATGGTGCGTGGACAACACGGGTACTGGGCTAATCTTAGAGTAGAACCCGAATTACTCTCTAGGATCAAGGAAGCTCAAAAGGATGATGGTGAAATCTGGGCGATAATTCAGAACTTGGAGAAGCAGACAGAATTTCGTGTAGATGAAGACGGTATGTTATGGCAGGGCGCGAGACTTTGTGTTCCTGATGATCAAGAACTCCAGGAAGCTTTGTTAGCTAAAGCTCATAGCTCCCCCTTCTCCATTCATCATGGTTCAACCAAGATGTACCACGACATCAAGCAATACTTTTGCTGGAGCGGTATGAAACAGGATGTTGCCACTTACGTTTCCAAATGTCTTACCTGCCAGCAGGTTAAGATCGAGCATCAGCGATCTAGCGGTCTTCTACAACCATTAGATATTCCAGAATGGAAGTGGGACAAAATCACCTTGGATTTTGTTACCGGTCTTCCGCAGACAACGAGAAGGCACGATGCGATTTGGGTTATCGTTGATCGACTTACTAAGTCAGCTCATTTCTTACCGATCCGCAAGGACGATCCGGTCAGTAGACTCGCTGACACTTACAAGAAGGAGATCATGAGACTTCATGGCGCTCCATCCAGTATCGTCTCGGACAGAGATCCTCGTTTTACTTTGCGATTTTGGAAGAGTCTGCAGAAAGCTTGGGTTACAAAACTTAAGCTTAGCACGGCTTTTCATCCTCAAACAGACGGACAATCGGAGCGAGCGATTTAGACGTTAGAAGACATGTTGAGGTCATGTGCGTTGGAATAGAAAGGAGATTGGGACGATTACATCTGTCTGGTAGAGTTCGCATACAACAACAGTTGGCACGCAAGTATTAAATGTGCTCCATTCGAGATGTTGTATGGCAGGAAGTGTCGCGTCCCAATCTGCTGGGATCAGAGTTGGTGAGCGAACACTTGAAGGACCGAAAATGATAGAGTTGATCAACGAAAAGGTCGTTGTAGCTAAGCAGAAATTGCAGGAAGCACGTTCGCGTCAGAAGAGTTATGCAGATAAGCATCGTAGGGACTTACATTTTAACGTAGGAATCATGTTTTCCTTAAGGTATCACCGACACGTGGCGTTAAGCGTTTTGGAATCAAAGGGAAGCCCAGTCCTCGATTCATCAGACCGTTTGATGTCATAGAGCGAGTCGGTGAAGTATCTTATTGTTTAGCGTTACCCCCACAGCTTTCTCACGTTCACGACGTTTTCCATATGTCCTTACTCAGAGGGTACAAGTATCATCCCCTTCACATGGTTCAGTATCCACTGGAATAGATTCGTGAAGATCTTACCTTCATAGATGAAACCGAACGAGTTCTTGACATGCAAGAACGAGTCGTGAGGAAGAAGACGATTCCATTCGTCAAAATCCTTTGGAGGGACCATACCGAGCGGGAAGCCACTTGGGAGACCGAGGAGTCTATCCGGACTTCTTACCCTCATTTCAGGTTTTGAATTCGGGTATGTTCCTCTTTTTCAGTTTACTTTATATATAATTCGGGGACGAATTATTCTTTTTAGGGGGGAAGAGTTGTAAAACCCGCATGCTTTTACCATAAACAGTACACTTATAATCGTACGTACAAGATTCAAACTTTCCTTTTATAACATGAATACGTTTCACGGATATAAATTACAAGAACTACGTACGTGTTATTACACGATAAGTATTAAGTACGTATTAAGTCACGATAATTATTATCAATAATTATTAAAATCATGAACATGGAATCATGAACGTAGAATCACGAACATATAATATGTATTTACGTGTATTATTATTACGATTACGTACAAGTATTTATAATAGCATGAATATTTAATAATAACGTAACGTAAATACGAGCACACGAACAAGTAAATAATTAGAACGAGGAAAAACTACGGGTTTCCCTTGATGGGCCCTACTAGCCGCGGCAACAAGGAGAAAGGGGGCCCGACCCATTTGTTTTACTAAATAAACAAATAATGTAAAACATTATTCATTCACAGAAGAATTTTTAGAAAAGCAAAAACCCTAAAATCTTTCTCTCTCTGTCCTTGGCCGGCGGCTACATCAAGAACAAAGGGTGGTTGGTTGATTTTAATTTAATAAATCATAAGAACGTGTTCGTGTATTCATCCTCCATTTATTCCACGTGTTTGGTAATTCGAAAACCTTTCTTTTAATTTTTTTTATGTTTTAATGAACATGTGATCATGTGGGTTTTAAAATCAAGATTAATATCATGCTAAAAATCATGGTGGGGAAAATTAATTGGGATGTTTTCGGGTTTGGTTGTCCGGCGGCCGCACAAACCGAGAGTCCTATGACTCTCGACGCCGTTTGGTTCGAAACACCAACCAAGACCTAGGTCTTGGTGGTGTTTGGCTCGGTCAACAGCAGGGACAAGATACGCCGACGTACGTCGGGGGTGTCTTGTGGTTCGTTTGGTCTCGGCAGCCACACAGCCCCACCATCGGCTAAAGCCAATGGCTATTTTTGGTAAACAGGGGGAACCGCAGCAAGCAGGGGGACCACCGGCAACTGCCGGTGGGAGCCCGTGTGGTGTCAACGACTGGCCGAGGGAGGACACGACCACCGTCAGCAGTTTTGCCGAGAGCAGGGGCAACCATCTTAGGCCGGTTTGCCACTGTTTTTGGTTGGGTTTTGGTTCGGCCGGTTCATGGGTTCACGGGCCGATTCACGACATGTTTTTATAAAAATAATACATGGGTTTGGTTTATTATTTTTACAAGTTTAATAGTTTTACAAGTATATTTATTTTACAATTAATTAAATTAATTTAACATGGCATATTATTAATTAATCAAAACATGGACTTAGGTTTATTATTATTATTTAATAATACATGATTTTAACCTAAGTATTTATTTATGTAATTTAGACTATAGTAATTAATTAATTATTAAAACATGACATATAATTAATTAATTTTCATGACTTAGGTTATATTAATATAGATATTAATACATTTTTTAACCTAAGTATTATATACACTTTAATTTAATTAAATCATGATTATATTTAATTAAATCGTATAACATATAGTTTATTTAATTAACATGTTATAATTTTATAAACTATACTATTAATCACATGACTTAGTATATTTAGTTAGTAACACTTAAGCCTATCTTATTAGCTTATTAATCCAGGTTATTTCTAATTATGGAAACTTTCTATTTCAGGACACTTACTATTTTTGAAAACTTTCTATTTTTAGACACTTATCTATTTTAAGCAGTTAATCTATTTTTGTAAACTTTCTATTTTAGGAAACTTGCTATTTTTAGGAAGTTACTTATTATTACACAACAAGTATAATAATACAAGGAATATAAGTAATACTTAATCAGAATATATAGAATACATGATAAACACAGCATAACATTAAATCAGTAAAACAAGACATGAACATATAAAACAAGCTAAGACATGATATAAAACCAGTTACGTACTCAGTAATCAGAATACTTATACACGTATACTATTTATGTAGCATTAGTGAGATCGAAGTAGGACTCTCTTCCGTTCGTCTTCTTCGTTCACTGGACACAAGGTACGGATTCTCCGTCCTTCAGTATGGACATTCTTTCCTTATTAGGATTCCCCGTATGCAGCCAACTGTTTTCCCAGTATATGTTTTGATTTGCTTATGTTTAATTTAAATGCCTAAGCCATATACATGCATGACCAGTTTCACCTAGTTATGGAGGTATCATAACCATAACATTGGAGGCACCAGTGTTATTACTTCACCACGGCGGAGTGATAGCTCGTGGCGTCCCTTTCAGCTTTTGGCCATATTATTATGTTATCATGTGGGGCGTATGGGTGCATCCTAGGTTACATGTTTTAGCAGATTTTTTAGGTGAATGTGGTGTGTGCCTTGCATCCTTCACAAGGAGTTGATCCCTCCTACCCAAACTTATATTAATTAGACGCAACCCCTCTAATTGCATGATGAGGTCACCCCTCCAAGTATTAATGCACGTTAATATATTATGACCTATATTGGCTTAATGGTTAACATGTTAAACAGTTTTTATAAGATAAACATAAGGCTTTTCAAACTATAAAACCAGTTTTACTAAGTTATACCATGTTTTCCAGGACTTAATCAATTCCGCTGCTATATGCTTATGTTATTCATTCTATGCTTGTATATCCGTGCACTGAGCGTTATGCTCAGCCATTTTCCTTTCATGTTCTTAAAACAACATGTACTCAAGGGCGCTCGTAGACTCTAAGCGTACGTGCATATAGATTGGAAGCTTTATAGCATTCATTACTTTATGCATTTCATCATACATTTTGCTACTTATTTCTATGGACATTGTTAAGTCCTTTTCCTTTACAGTACTTATGTTTATGTGTGGCGAGCTTATACTTTGGGGTACCGATGTTTATTTCTGGTATTTCCTTTATGGTCATGTAATGTTTAGACATTTTTCCTTGTATGCTTTGATGACACGCCATAATCACGCGTGACATTCTATTTACCAAAATAGGGTGTTACAATGCCAAACTTGAATTTTCAAAGGAATCGGAAAAGTTTGTAACATATTTTGAAAAACTTAAATATGCAAACATTTCTCTTGAGCGAAAATTAGACCAAAAAATTTAAGATTCTAAAGCCGAAAAAGATAATTTTTTAATTCAAATTAATTTGCTAAAATCTAAGTTGGCACCCGAAGATAAATTAAAAAAAGAGAATGAGACTTTAAAGGCTCAGGTTCAAGAAAAGGTTTTTGCACTAGCTTCTCTGAAAAACGAGTTGATGAAAATTAAAGGAACTAGTGTGGATACCAAGCTTGAAAAACCACCAATCTTGGGTAAACCGCCTAAAATTCAGTATGTTAGAAAATTGACTACATTTAGATCCGAGCGACCAAAATCCTCGAGACCGTGGTTTGCCTCCCAAGTTGATATGGATAATTTTTCTAAACTCGTCCCTCCACTACCTAGGCCCAACGTGATTCAATCAGTCTATGCAAAACCTCAAATCAAGACTGCGACTAATGATTCTAGGTATAGCTCTAAGAACATGGCTCAACATAGGTCGAATAACATGCATCATAATCACTATGTAGATGAAGCTAAGAAAAGGACACAAGCAAGAAATGCCAATGTAATGTCTTCTGCTAGATTACATAACAATACCAATGGTAGCATCCCTAAACCTAAGAGCGTTAATCGATCATCTAGGAATTAGTCTCCTTATAAGAGTAGTTGTACTAAGTTATCTGAACTGCGTTAAGCAGATCACACTAGGCTTTCTAGATTTCACTCGGGACCCAAACACGGTGTTTGTTCCGTATGCATGAAAAGTGTCTTCACGACAAATCATGCGTCTTGTGTCACTAAAGTCTTGAAGGAGATGAACTCCCGTGCTAAAAGAGGGATTTCTAAAGGAAATAGGTTTTCTCCCGCTAATTCCTCCGATGTGCATAAGGAAACCATGTCGCCTAGATTCAATCTTAGGTGGCAACCCACGGGTAGGACTTTCTAATCTATTGGTCTTCAACGGGATCCTATAGGAAGGATATTTCCCTCTAGCACTATAAAAGTTGGTTGTGAACCCCCACATGGTTCTAACAAAGATATCACTAACTCACATGAAAGCATACAAACTACTAATGAGAGTGCAGGTACCAAAGTCAATGTTCAACAAGAACGAAGTGATAATCTTATTGTATACCGTTCCAAACCTCGGTTGTAGAAGAATTCGATATCTAAGAATCAAGTGTCTCAGTGGATTTGCGGTTAAGTCTGCAACAATGACTTAGAGTCACATGTCAGATTGTAACTCGAACTTCAAATAAAGGGAAGTTTATCTCTTCAACGATAACTTACCCTCAAAACCAGAAATTAAATTTTCTCGTGTATATGACTTACAGTCACATGACAGACTGTAACTCGCACATCAAATAAATGAAAGTTTATCACGGATGATAACATATCATCGAAACTAGAAATTAATTTTTCTCGGTCATGAGCTTGTATTAAAACATTCCAAGTTTTAAGCTCAAAAAGGAAAGTGTATCTTTAAATTAAGATAACTTATCCTCATAACGGGAAATTCCTTTTTCTCGGTCATGAGCTTTATGTTAAAATATTCAAAAGTTTTCAAGCTCGTGAAAACGACTTCTAAGTAAATGTCAGCTTATGACTCGCTCTTCATTTAAAAGGAAAGTTTATCTTTTTAGATAACCTATCCTCTCAACGAAAAATTCAACTTTCTCGGGACTTGAGCTATTATCAAAACATTCAAAGTTTTATAGCTCAAGTCATCGAATTTTGTACACATTTAAACATCAAAAGCAAAATAGATAAAACCTATTAAAAATCCTAAAGATCGAAATTTTTTAGAAAATCCAAAATTATTTTTCTTTTAATTTTTTTAACGGCATGTCTTTTAGGACGATAATATTTACGGCCTTAAAAATGTCGTTCAATAATGACACAGTTCCATAAAAAGAGTATGTATGGAAGTTGTATATATGTTTTAAAACATGCCAAAATGCTTGTAGTTATTTAAGACTGCAACTAGCTTTTCATATTCAAGTCAAGTATTTCTTATGAAAGCTTTGGTTGTTCAACAGGAATTAATTTTCTCGATCATGGTTTACTTTATATCCATGCAAGGGATTGTGTTTACATAATAACACGATCTAACACAAATATATGTACGCATCAGTGCATTTATTTGTTAAAACGAGAGAAATCTTGTTTTTTTGAAGCTATCTTCTATACAAATTGGCGACTACATACTCGACAATACGACTACTACAACTCTTTGATAGAAAACGGGTCAACGATTAAGGGGGAGCAATTGTCAAAGAATTTCGAATATCAGATGCCGATGGTTCTACATACAATCAGTGTGTCAAGAAAAGATTGCTGATTTGCCGGTGTGAAGATAATTTCAAGCAAGCATTACGGGGGAGACCAACAATTGCTGAAAAGAACCACATGATTCTATTATATGATATTATAACCATTCAGGTCCAACTTCATAAATTTCTAATATTTTGAATATATTAACATATATGATCTTTGCTCATGTATGTTTCCTTCAATTGCATATCAAGTATCCCCTACATTTGCATGTCAAATGGTATCAAGTGTTTAAGCGTAATTTTTTTAGAATTTTTTTATTAAATTCAAAATCTTTCAAAATCACATACTCAATACAACTTTGCGGGGGAGCTTGTGATAATCATGAAGATAATCAGATTTCCATCTTTCTTCCCAAATTTTGTTATAACTTTCATTAAATCAATTGATATCAAGAATATCGACTGGGTTAATATTTTTACCGTGGGGGAGAAAATGTGATTTACTATGAGATTAAGTCTATCACAACGATGTTTAATACAATGGTTTGACTTAATGTGCTGGCTCATCCCAACATGTGCGAAATATTTTTGAATATTGAGGCATATGTTAAAGGGGAGCAAATGAATTTTGTGTCCAAAACATCATGGTACAAAAGGCTTTGATTTTATAATCACATGTACATTGAATAAGTTTCAAAGAAGTTTTCATGTTGACAAGTACTTATCTTCAATATACTTAACTCGCGACGATGACGATTGCGGTGACATAAGGATGGTAGGATAGGTTAAAGTCCAACGATTCTTTCAGAACCGGAGGAATCTTCCCAAAGACATTTCATAGCTAGAAATAGTAGTCCTTAAGAAATAGGGAGAAAGATTGTGAATGTAGTTGAATGTCGGCCAAGTAATTAAGTTAGCACTGGAATAATCACAACAAGGTGTTATTAATGACGTATTGGTAAGCATATGTAAGGGTCGGTTTATAGACGTTAAAAGATTACTAACCAAAATCACATGAAACCTTAATTAGGGTTTATGTAATAATCGAACCAACTAGGGAATTAAACAAAAGACTAAAACGTTGATAAGAGTACCAAGTGTTTAGTATTAGGCTTAGTAACTTCACAATGGAGTACCAAAAGGCCGTCGATCTTGCAAATGTTAACATTTAAGATGATTTTTAGGGTTTGAGGGGAAGAATTCCTTCCGATCAGTTGATCGGTTGGAAATAATGAATGAGGTGTGGGAGTATTTATAGCCTATCCACCTCCTTAGTTTCTTGTTCCCTACTCCAAGCTAACCTAGATATAGTAAATATTTAGCTTATGAATCAATCAATAAATCTTTCTAGAATTCTCATGTAAAAATTCGGCCGACTATGCCCATAAGTTTCCTAGATTTGACTTTTGACCTCTCAAATTTAGTTACGCGCTTACGCTAAATTAATTAAACAAGTAACTAATTTAACTACCGTCAATTAAATAATTAAGTGATTTTTTATTAAATGTTTAATATATATTAAATATTAAACATCTAATAAAGTGTGTTCTCCTTGTTGAGTGTTTGCTCCCGATAGACTTACTCATTTTTTATGGTTAAATGATCGTATAATCCGACAACACTAACTTAAATGTCTATGTTTGGTTTGATGTATGGTAATGTTTATTAACTATGTGCAAGAATTATTGTTACTTAGTGAGCCTTACTGCTATTTTTTCTTTTATGCTTTCATTTTCAAGTACTAGTGTTTTGCCTTTAAAATCTTGCACATGTGTGTCATTTTCATTATTTACTCGTAGGGTGTCCAAAGTTTTGGTGGCATTTATTTATTTGAGAGTTAAAAGACGAAAAAAAATGATGCCTCTTAAATGTCGGGCTAGTCCGGACCGCCTCTGGCAAGAAGTGACATGTTCTAAAATTCTAAGTTCTAATGCATAAAACTCTAGTCAAGTAAAGTATGAAACTACAAAACGCATTTGACGCAATAATTTTTGAGTTGAAAAAAAATATTATAATTAATTTTTTCCCTTTAAACATGTCTAAGGGAAAAGTGAATAAACCATTAGGTACCGTTGGTTGTTTTATTAGATCTAATATAACATTTATTTTGATAAACAAAACATATAAGTATCATAGCACATGCAGAAGCAATTACGGATCATAAAGTCATAACATGCTTACAATTAATTGAACATAAAATTAAACGGGAATGTACCTTGCAATGCTTCCAATAAATAGAATGCAAAACACCAATCCAAGATCAACCTAACAAAGGTTGAATCTATGTTCCTTTTACACACATCTCGAACAAGCTACTTGACAAGCTAGGTCACTCGATCAGAACCGCGTCGTAGAATTGGGAAACTCAAAACCGAATCAGCCCTAGAGAAGGGATTCGGCCGAGCATGGCTAGCAAGAATTTGAGTATGATTTCTTTTACTTGAATGAGCAAAGAAAACAATGAAAAACCCTTTGTATTTATAGTGGATGTAAGCCTAGGGTTAGGAGACAAAACTAAATATAGAGAATATATTGTTTGTCTTAAAACCAAAACTTACACCACAAACACATAAATGTTCCCTCAAAAGGGGCGGCCTATTGTGCTCCCAAAATAGTTTTGGGACACAATATTATGTTTCCACTTTTACTAGTTAATGCCCGTTAGTCATTTTCCATTAAATACTTAACAGTCGTTATTCACGGTTATTAACACTCGTTAACTATTTAACTACGTTTAATAAAAACATAATTAAATAATAAAATAGCTCTAAACGTTTGTGTGCAATCCCATATTCTCGAATTCGATCCTAACACACGACTATTTAAATTACGTCCACCAACTAACACCGTTTGGTTCAAGAGTTTGAAATTCTGAAATTTCAAATTTTATTAAATTAAAATTCTTTAAAATTAAAAATTATAGAAATTTAAAATGCCTACACGTTTGTTTGGCAGAATTTCATAATATTTTGAAATCTTGATTTTGGGTTAACAAAGTTAACGAATAAATATTTTATAGAAAATTTATATTTAAAAAAATAAAAATCTAACTTTCACTTTTTATATAAATTTTACATAAATTTTAATAAATTTTATAAAAAAATTATATTTATTTTATAAAAATTTCTATAAATTTTATAAACAACTTATATATATTTTAGAGAAAATTCTATAATTTTTATAAAAAGTTATATTTTTATAAAAAAATTATATAAATTTTATAAAAGTTTTTATATAAATTCCATAAAAAATTTATATAAATTTTATAAAAAATTTCAATAAATTTTATTAAAAATTTATATAAATTTTATACAAAATTTCTATAAATTTTATAAACAACTTATATATATTTTAGAGAAAATTCTATAATTTTTATAAAAATTTATATTTTTATAAAAAAATTATATAAATTTTATAAAAGTTTTTATATAAATTCCATAAAAAATTTATATATATTTTATAAAAAATTCCAATAAATCATATAAAAAATTTATATAAATTTTCTAAAAAATTTCTATAAATTTTATAAACAACTTATATATATTTTATAAAAAGATTCTACAAATTTTAAATAATTTTTTTATCAAAAATGTATATAAATTTTTATTAAAAATATATATAAATTTTTTATGTAAATTTTATTTTTCTTGTTATATGGCTAAAAATCGAATACATTTTTTTTTATTTTCTTAAATTTTATTAATTTTCTACTTAAATGATTAAAAATTAAAATTTTCACCTTTTATATAAATTACATAAAAACCTTTTTTTATAATTTTATAAATATTTTATATAAATTTTATTTTTTTAATTTAAAAGACAAAAAACAAAAAAAAACAAATTTATATAAATTTTTTAAATTTTATAATTATTTATATCAACTTAAAAACCCGAATAAAAACGAATAGAAAAATGTTTATAAAAAAGTAATTTTCAAATAAATTAAAATTTCTCACTTTTTGAATTAATTCTAATATCTTTTATTTTATCAATTGGAGGAATTTTAAATTCCTTCATTTATCATACTAAATATAATATTTAAAGGAAATTAAAATATAAATATTTTGAATATCCCTTAATATTCTTCAATGTCCTCTAACCAAACAGTACCTTAGATTTTTTTAAAAGAAGTAGCTTATGGTGCGTGGTTCACTCAATCATCTTGGACATGTCCAGAAGAAAAGAGTCGGTTAACGTTTTGGGCTAATTAAAAAATTAATTAATTTTTTAATTAGTGTGTTAATACGTAACATTCTCGTAGACACGTTCATGGGAAATGTTTTAGGAAAAGCTTTTATTCGTTTAAGAGAAAATTTTTTTTACGAGAATTCTTGCTTTCTTTGTAGTGAATAAAAGTAAATGAGTTATTATATGTAAGCCTACTTATGACGAATATATGTATAGACGGATCTTTATAGGGACCGGGGGAGGGTGTGGCTCTCTCAAAATTCGGTGTTTATAGTGTAATTATATAAAAACTTAGAGATATTTTTGAAAAAATCTGTATTTGACCCTCCGAAAATATTGTCGGCTCTCCCTTTAATATTGTTGAAGTTCCGTCTATTAATATATGTACATGTTTCACACTTTCATACGTCATGAAATTTGTACAACAGACTTCTTGTATGTCAACATTTAAGTTGGTTTTGGGACATGAAATAAAGTGGATATAGTAGACTTTTAGGAAGAAATAAACACATTATAAAGTATAAACTACGTTGATGTTTGTTTGAAAAGGATTGGATTAAAACATTTCATGATCTAAGAGGTGACGAATTCTTGATCACAAGTTTGTAACGTGCTTGGTAATCCACGGTACATGATTTAGATGTGATGTTTGGGTTTGAAATGGTCATAATCGATAATAAGAAAGGGCGAGGTTATATAGATCTCTTAAAAAGCAATATATACCTCTTTTGAATTTTGATTGTTTTTTAATTTTTTTAATTTTTTTTAATTTTTTTATGTTATAAAAGTGAGATCCTGAAAATACAGAACGAAATTATAAAGTTTAATAGGTTAAAAGTAATAAACAGTTAAAATAACGAAACCGAAACTGATTAAAAAACATTAAAGAACTGAAAACTGTGGGGGATAAAGAGACAAAAAGTAAAAAAAAAATTACTTTTTATATAGGAGGACCCAATAAGAAGAAGACCACTTTTTATATCAAAAGCACATATATCAAATGACTTTATCTTAGTTGGTACAGAGTTTCGAAAAAGTTATTGCTTTGTTAAAGATAATTTTGATAAAACGCTCACTCTAGTTGGTGTTATTTGAATTTATGAAAGTTATAAGAGCTAATTTTTTGCGAAATAAACAATAATTAGCTGTCAATTTTTTTATTTAAAAGTGTTTCCGCAAATATATACGTCTTTTATGGATATCAAAAGTGCATACTATCTTTGTTTCAAAATAAGTGTTTACGTGTGTTTTTTAAAATTATTTTTCTTCAATTTTGATTTTAAATAAATTTTTATGAGAGTTATATTAATAAAATTACGTTTAAAAACTAATTCATTTATATAGTTTTCATCAAGTAATATATATAACACAAAAAATTTATTTAAAATTAAAGTTGAAGAAAAAATTTATCAAACGTAAATACTTATTTTATAACGGAGAAGATATTTCTTAATTTAAATAATGTAAGCTAAGTATAGTTCAAAAGAACTACAGGTGTGTTGTGTAATGTCAGCAGGTTTAATCAATAGTTTTGGTGTTTGCATATGAATGAACCAAATGACATGGATTTATTCTTTTATAAGCCACGTTAAACACTCAGCGAATATTCAAACTCATTAGAGAGTTGGGAGTCGTTGGCACGAGAAGTTAGTACCAAAGCTGCCACGTAGGATTTTGGGATTTTAGCACCAGAAACTCGTTGGCACCATATTTTGAGGGGAGTCGTCGGCACGAGAAAAAGTGGTGACAAATGGTTATACTGGGCCCACAAATACCCCACTTTATAACTAAAAAACAAAAAAGAAAAAAAAAATCTGAAAAACTCTTAGCGCTGATTGTTGCTGTTGGCGCAAGGCCTGTTGGCGCGAGGGGTGGTACAGTGCGCCAACGGAGGGCTGGCACTAAAGGGCTAACAGCCAGCTTTGGCACCACCGCTCCCTTAACTTTTGTTATGATTAAACGAATAAAAAACTGACGACATTTTTTAAAGCAAATGCAGGACGTCAGGTTTCATACGTGATACTAGTTTGAATTTTAGCATTAAACAAAACATGTGAAAGGGTGGCCCGATCATTAAACAAGAAGATATGTAAATTGTGACTTTGACAAATACAATCAAATTTACGTTTATACAGCTTTTAATAGTTAAATTATAAAAATAGTTTAAAGTAGTGTCATAAAATCATACTACATCCGTCTTATTTTAATAGGCATTCAATAAATTTTTTAAAATTTATTATATATTCATTGAATATGGACATTTTACGGTTATAAAGACAAACTTATATTCTAAACGCATTAATTAGAGAATATAGTTTTTTTATAAAAATTAATGGACATGGGTAAAAGTGGAAAATTAAAAGATTTTGACTTCTTATTTAAGAAGATGGACAATATTTTAAGACAAATTAAAATAGTAATGAGATCAGTGAGACGAAGAGAGTAACATAAAAAAAAATGCAATCAAATCAGCTTCATATCAAAATCAACATCTACTATATTAGTATAAATCACTTTAAGACTAGGGAGAGTGGTAAGAAACTCACTCACCTCCACATCAACGTAACATCAGTTTTTTAACAAACCCACTACAACTCACTCAAACTCACTTTTGGAGGTAATGACATACTACAACTCACTACATATCACTCCCACTTATTTATTAAATATTTTTTATTCATAAAATAAAAACTTTTATTCATACATTTTATTCAAACACGGTACACGCTGGTAAATAAAAATGATACACAGGTAAATATAAAAAAACATAATAATTTATGAATTGGCAAATAAGTGCTCGACCAAATCTGCTCGAATATCGTGATGTTCTTGCGCTGAGTTGATTTGCTGCATAACTTGTAGGAGGCGTTCTTGGGGTCGTAGCACGTCTTTCGGTTGAATTTCTTCTTCTGGGAACCATGTAGGAGATATTGTTTTTTTTTAACTTTCGAATCATATTATGTAATATGATGCATGTGTACATCATATTCATGATTCTTTCTTTCCAGAATGCTCGTGAAGGATTGACTAATATGACCCATTTCTTCTTCAAAACACCAAAAGCTCTTTCCACATCTTTTCTTGTGGATTCTTGTTTTTTCTTATAAAAAATCCTCTTGTGGTCACCATCTGCTGGTTCGAGAATTGTTTTAACAAGCGTTGCCAATTTCGGATATATCCCGTCAACCAGATAGTAACCCCATGGATAGTGTACACCGTTAGCCACAAAATCAACCTCTGGTGCTCGTCCGGTTTTCAAATCGTTAAATAAAGTGGACTGATATAAAATGTTGATGTCGTTGTTCGACCTAGAAACACCAAAAAATGCATGTCATATCCATAAGTCCTGCGACGCCATAACTTCAAGTAAAATGAATGGATTCGGTCCATGATCTCGTCTAACATATTGCCCTTTATAGGCAACTAGACAACCAAACCACTCCCGGTTTGTACAATCAAGACTTCCTAGCATCACTGGAAACCCGTGCTTTGCTTCATGATGCACATAAAGTTTCTGAACATATTCGTGGGTTTCCTTAGATACCCAGGCTCGAAAATTTTCATAACAACACTACAGAAATGATCAAGTGATTCTCGAGAAGTTCCTTGGCTCATTTGTTGATAGACATCTAGAAAGCCAGGAATAATGTCGTATGCCAATTGACGAATTGTCGAGGTGCACTTTAACAACGGCGAAATACCTTCTTTTCCGGTACAATCAACATTATTACGAAAGTATGCAGAATGGATAGTCACTTCATTAACTATCCGGTTGAGAAGGGAACGACCCATTCGGAAAACCCTCTTGAACTCTTTCTCATCGTATCTTGGGTTCGTCGAAAAAAAAGACGTAACTAACCAATCATGAGCACCTATTCGGTCCCGATTTATGACGTTTCTTGGAATTCGATTAGCATTACGTCTTCTCTTAATAAACGCTAACACTTTTCTAATAAAACTCAACTTGCATTTTATTACGACTTCGGCTTTTTCATTGGCAAAGAATAACTCGTATTCGTCGATATTATCCATTTTAGTGTTTTAGGGAGAATGTGTATGAAATGTGATTGTGTGTTTGAAAAATATGAGTTTTAGTAGTTATTTTATAAGTAAAAAGGGGTATTAATTTTTTTTTGTTTTAAATATAACGAACAGAAAAAACTTGTGGGACCAACTTCTTATAAGTCGCGAATGGTGAGTGTGCTTCAGTTTTTTTGAAGAAAATGAGTAAGTCGCGCGCGAGCGACCTAGAGAGGGGTGTCAAGTCACGCGCGACTTTCTCTAGTCACTCGTGAATTGAATATCACTCCGTTCAGCCTAACATTGGCTTTACTTGTCTATGTGAGACAAGACTATACTAATTATTTCTATTTTCAAAAGAACTACATGATAACGTACTTTGTTCATGTGCGTAGAAACGAGGCTCGAGGGATCAGATGACATCGACTTTCGTTAAAGATTAACGATATCAACTTTCGTAATTTACCCTTATTTTAATGTACCTTAGGAACGAACAAATGTAATTTTGTTGTAAACAAAGATAAAGAATAAATGTATTCTTCAATTGATATATTTCAGAGGGTAAATACGAGTATTTATAAGACAAATGATAGGGTAAACCCTAATTACTACTTGGGTCATGGGCCCTATTCTAGACATCCACATATTATTGATAACACTCCCTCTTGGATGTCTCTATAGATAATACATTTTGAGAATGTTGCCTCGTTAAAAACCTTGTCAGAAAAACTCAGTGGGACAAAACCATGACTAAGGAAAAGAGTGCAATGCATATTATCTCCCTCTAATTACTACATAACTTAAGATCTTTAAGTCGCCGCATTCCAATATTGTGAATAAGCTTCTTGAATGTTGAAGTAGGAAGTTCCTTGGTAAATAGATCCGCCAAATTGTAGCTTGAACGAACTTGTTGAACTAGAATATGATCGCTCTTTTGTAAGTCACGAGGGAAACGAACTTCGGTATCGCCTTTCATGTAACCTCCTTTGAGTTGAGCAATGCATGTTGCGTTATCTTCATACAAAACTGTTAGTGCCTAATTCTCTGAAGAAATACTACATGACCTGCGTACGTGTTGTGTTACATTTCTTAAGCAAACACATTCTCGACTTCCCTCATGGATTGCTACAATTTATGCCTGATTGAATGAAGTTGCTGCAATTGTTTGCTTTACCGAACACTATGAAATCGATATTCCTCCACTTGTAAAAACATATCCAGTTTGCGACCGACCATTTTAAGGGTCATACATATATCCTGCATCTGCAAAATCAACTAAACTTGTATTTGATGGGTTAGAGTATAAACCCATATCTCTTGTTAAACATTATCATTAATATTTTGGATATTCATCTATCCATTATCCTCACATTCACTTTAGCGATATATTCTTTATTATCATTATCATTCACATTATAACTATATCTCGATCGACGTCGATTTATTTCTTTTCGATTCCACACTCTACTAGACATTGCATATTATCATTTATTGAGATCTCATAGTATTTTATGTACCCGGGGTTTTCTCAATTACCTTCATGTCTAGTGTCTCTTTAGGAGACTATCAAGTGGTCTTTATTACCTCGATAAGACCATCTTAATTTTCTTGCTCCATATTATCTCTTCAATCGAGGATTTTTATTTGGAATCGAATAGTCTATCACGTTGTAGTCGTGCCATAGACTTACTACCAGTAATTGGTTTTATTGTTGGGACACTCATTTTAATTGGAGCACTAGCAGCGTTTGTGATCTAGTCACTTTATTTAGGTCACTAATCTTGTCTGGCAATTAATAGATATGGAATGTAAATTGTCCCATGAACTTTATGTTCATATTCATTATTTGTGAGGATCAACTTTTAATTATCATACTTCATTCCAAATTTCTCGCTGCTCATTCTCCCCCTAAATGACTTATCATTCTCAAAATCCCATTTTGTGCACTGTGGTAGATTTACCATTAACATATGTTGCACAATTACAAAATCTCAAATAGGAAATATGGTTTGTGACTAAAAACCATTCTTATAGGGATAATTTATTATGCATTGTTGGCAAGATGCAAATTTATATGATATAAATTGCCCCATAAACTATAACTTGTGTTCTTATAATTTTGGCTTTGCCATCAACTGAAACCTTTTTAAAAAATGTTTCAACAAAAGCATTTCGCGTATGAAAATGAGCTACCTTTAAGTTCAACACTTATTCCAATAATCGCTCAATGTTATTCATCACCATTCTCATTAATATAATTTGGAAAATCATGCTCACATCGAGCTCACTAGTCACGCCAACTTGAGGTTGGGTATTTGATGATCATTTTGACGATGCATCGATTTTATATCTCAAAATGAACCATATGAGACATGTATAGGCCTACATACATGCTCTTTTTATATTTTCCAAAATTTCAAGTAATGAGTCCTTATTTATATTTAGTGGTGATAAGTAATGAACTTTTATCGAGAACAATAAAAATATCAAGATCATCTTTGAAGAAACTCGTGTTCTTCTTTTAAATCTTTGAAGAAACTTATGTTCTTATATAACTTTCGCTTCATTATTAACCCGAAATGATCCATCCAGTCATACTAATTACTACAATAATATTGGCTCATAAACCTATACTTTATGGCCACATATAGTTCAATTGCTCCTTTTAATATATAAAAGCTGAGTACTATAGAAAACGCACATTTCTTCAATGAGTTCTTTCATGTCTATAATATTCATATCAGCTTATAACATTATTAAATAATAAAAGATAAATACTAGTAAAATTTGTCGTTACCAAATGTCTTACATAAAAACAAGTCACATAATAAACTGAGTAACATTTAATTTGAACATGTCCTCATTTAAATCTCTATAATGATCACAATATTTCCATATTTATTTCAAATAGCGAGAGTATATTTGTCTTAATACCATTGTTAAAACCATCATATAAATGACTTGATATTCACGAAAAAAATAGCACTCAAATACGTTTACCTATGCATATCTTAAATCATTCTACCCATATAGTATAGCAATGTATAAGTCAAGTTCATAATCATTATATTCGCAATCAAATAAAGACTTCAATAACTAAAACTTGCACATGTAATCTCAAACTGTTAAATATTATCTCAGACCCACAAATAAGTATATATCACATGTACATAACATTGTATACTTTCTTTAGATCACAAAAGCATTTTTAAATATTACTTGCAACATATATTGTATAAATGTTTTTCACAACATTAGATATTTTGTACATGTTCATTAATAACTTCAAGAGAATAAATATTTCTGAATATAATCCCATGAGTTATAGATATGAGGAAGCTCTCAAATACATAAATATATATGCACACTACTTTAGTATAAGATATAATGTTATGTGATCTAGTGTAAAAGTTGGTTTATTAACCAAAAATATGCTTAATATTTTTTTAAATTCAAATACATACTGAGCTAGTAATTTTAAAGATGTTACATTGTTAATCGTCCATATGTCTATCCATAAATTAAACTCATGAAATGTATTACCATAAATTAAACCTTATAATGAAATGCATTACCTTTTTGAAAACCAATGTCACAATGTCACATAACGAGTTTATTTTCTTTTCATAACTATCATTCATCACTTTATGACAAGTCACAAACCAACCATGACATCTTATTGTTGACAACCAAAAATCAATAAGTAATGATAAAAATATCTTAAAGATGAAAGTCATTATTAATATATTTTATTTGCATTTATAGTAACACATCATCGTGAAAATTATTTCGTTATCGTATTATATTAATACAATTAGATTATAAGTAAGTTGATATAATAGCAGGCAACATGCATACTCATGTATCAATTAGCATCAAATAAAACGAACTACATAAAATTGGCAACTATATCATTTAACAAAATTAGATATATTACTATCCGAAAAAAAAACAAAATTAGATATATCGTAAGATCTAAAAAATCGTATATGCAAATCATACTCCAAAAATCATTGAATCACACAAAGTATAAGAACATGTAACACCTGGTAATATATTAGGGTTATTCAAAAATACATGTAGTTCGTGATTATACAACAGGAGAAAAGAAAAATTATATTAAAATTAATAAGATGTTCTCAAACCGATCTACTCTCGGACACATAACACATAAGATAACATTGTTAATATATCCAAAATATATTACAAAAATCTATTCGGCTAAACATAATCTTTACCCGCAATCTTATAGTGACGGCAAACTTAGTATACATTAAATAATAATATAGTGAAAATTTACCTCTTAAGCAAGTTAGAGTGAAAGGAGTGATCACACCACCACACCAAAAAACACCCCCCCACATCAGCTTTTTCACTTTCACATTCACATCACATCCACACCAAAAACAACCATGTTATCATCACACCATTTCCACACCAATTTAACAACTTTTTCACTTTTTTCCAAAAACTACTCTCAACAATTAAATTTTTTCAAATCCTAATTTATTTTATTCATTTAAATTAAAACATTACATTCTAAAAAAAACACAATATGGAAATTAAAAAAAATTCAAGAAATAAAAATGCATAAAATAAAAACTAATTTATTCAATTTCATATTTCTTTTTGATTTCATCCTTTTTCTCATTGATCAAACGAGCTTCGATTTCGTCACAATCCATAGTCGACGTTGGAATAATAATTTTTTTAAAAAAATTCAAATATTTTTTAAAAAGTAGCAGTTGGAGTAATAATTTTTTTTTTAAAATTCAATTTTTTTTTAAAAGTAGCCGTTGGAATAATAATTTTTAAAAAAAATTCAAATTTTTTTTGGCTCCAAAATTTAAAAGTTTAAAAGTTAATTTGGTTGGTTTAAATTGAAAAGAGGTGTTTGTAAAATGTGAAAAGGGGATAAAATGAAAGTTTTTTTTAAACCATGTTTCCACGCCCGTGGGTGGGGGGACGCCGTCTTCCACGTCATGGAGGACGGTGTGATCACGCGGCTCAACGCGGGGCAAATTCCTCCCACGCCGTGACCACTCCTAGCCCTCTTATTACATATCTATGTTAACAAAAAAAACATTAGGTAGAGACCAACGAAGGACGGCAAATTAACCTCATATTTTCTATAACGTGACACAATAAAATCTAAAGTCTATATTAATGTCTAATAAGTCTAATGCCTTAGAATTAGACCGCTGTGTGATGAGATCCAACAAACTTGCACATAAACTAGGGGTGACAATTCGTGTCGGGTTTGGGTTAACGGGTTCGGGTTGTCAAGTTGGCAGGTCAGAAAATCCTAACCCAAACCTAACCCATTTAAATAATTGGGTCAGTTATGTCAACCCTAACCCGTTTACACATAACCCGAACCTAACCCATTTAACCCATATATATATTTGGGTTGACGTTAAATATGTTACATAGGTTGAATAGGTTAAACGAGTTTATATATTGATCCATTTAATAAGTTATATATATAAAAGTATGCACATTAGACGTGTTAAACATGTTAAATGTGTTTATGTTCGGTATGTTTAACCTAGTAAACACGTATGGTAAAATATTAATCATTTTTAATATAAGGAAAAAAATCTTAAACGGGTTGTCGGGTCGACTTGCTTAATTTTTTTCCAACCCAAACCTAACCTGTTTAATAAATGGGTCAGATAGGCCGACCCAAACCTAACCTAAGATTCAATATATTCAACCCGAACCTGTTAATTTTCGTGTCGGTTTCAGGTCGGTTTTCGTGTCGGGTCTAAAATTGCCACCCCTAACATAAACCTTGAATATATTAATGACCGAAGAGTGTAAAGTATATCTATAAGTGAGACCAATCTATCGATAAAACAAACTGATCACCAATCATACAACAAAAGAATAAGTTATAAACGATTATAAGTTGTAATTATACTCGTAAAACAATATCAATCCACTTTAAGTAATAACAAAGTTGGTTGATTGTTCTAATTCTATGGATTTGTTTTTTTTTAAACAAATGTAACACTTACATCAAAGAGTAGACCTCTGCTAGAATTGAAACTATATTTATTATATCACAAGGTTAATATTCAATTCAATAATATACTAAACTACCATCAAAGAGATCACGATGAACAAAAAAACAATTCGACATTCAATAAATAGCTTTTTACGTCATCAAGAAGAGATCATCTAACATATCGCACAATATTATGATTATTAATAAAAAAAAGAGGTAAGAATACTAACATTAGCCACCATAGCAGGCTATATTAGCTTAAACTATGAACTTCATCAGTGTTTCGAAGTCAACTGTAGAGCATGCTGATAACGTGTTGTAAATAATGATAAAGAATAAATGTATTCTTCAATTGATATATTTCAAAGGGTAAATACAAGGAGTATTTATAAGACAAATACTAAAGTAAACCCTAATTACTACTTGGGCCATGGGCCTTATTCTAGACATGCACATATTATTCATAACAAATTTACCTTTATTTTAGTGTACCTCGAAGTTTTTTTTAATTATCTCTCTTAAAATGACATTGTAGTTCTTCCTAAATTCTCTCGTCCTCACGTTTTTTACTTATTTCTCTCAAAAAAAATTTCTTTGAAAAAGCTAAATTATTTTAAGGCGTAGTTTCAAATTTTACTTAACAATAGCTTTATGCATTAAATCATGTGGAACTTGCGCACAAACCATTTCGCGAACAAAGTTTTTTTTTTATTGTTTATGTTTTTTTTATGTTTCATTTCAATTGTTTATTATTAAAAATAAATATAAGAGTTTGATCAATTTTATTATATTATTCTTGTTTAAAATTATAATTACATTTTAAAGGAAAATTTCGAGCAAAAAGAAAATGACAACCATTATTATTATTTTTTTTCTTAATCATAAAAAAGAAAAAACATTAACTTAAAAAAGAAGAAAATAGTTAACAATTCAACATTATTTAAGAAAAACGAGAGACCCATTCCCAATGAAAAAGAAACAGATATGTGATGTAGTGGTCAGCCTTTTTTATGAAGAAAAAAAATAATGGCTGCGAGATCGAGATCCGTTGATGGGCATATACTTGAAAAAAGAGAAGGAAAGGCTTATGATGGCCATTAAATTTTGATAATGAAGTTGGGATAGGATGTACACTGATGTGAAGATTTGATCAGTGGCATTGAGGTGGCAACTCATGATGACCGACTAGGTATTGATGATAGAGATAAGATATTTGACGGGTGGTATAAAAGTAGCGGTTTGATGACTAGGTCTTAAGATCATACATGTTCTGATACCATATTAAATTATAGAAAATCAGTAGGTATAATGTATTATTTAATCGCAATATATAGAGATTACATGAACAAAAATGAAACCCTAATGGATCCTAAGCCTATATACGGGCTTGGGCCGAATAACCTAATCTCATCTAATACTAATAAACAATAGGTACAACTAACTATAACAAGATTTTAAACATCGTTGCATTGAATCATAACTACTACTCTTTGTCTTTGTTGCTTGTTCATGCTCCGTATACTCTACTTCTACTCTACAGCTTAGGCTATTATAATTTGGACTGAGTACTTGGGGCTTCATTAACTTGAGACATACGTGGTGAATGATGTGAGCTACTAAAAGTTATATCTATTTTCAAGCTTTTACTTTAAACACTTCAATTATCATTTGCATACCTCATTAGAGATTCATATTGAAGTAATTATATGTAAGAGCTTTGTGGTGGTTCAAGCAATTTCATCGTCTCATCGTTACTTTAAAATTTCGATTTTTTAGGTTGCTCGCAGCGGTAGGAAATCGGACTCCGTCGACCGAGTGTGGAAATCGCTCGACCCGAAGCGGGGACCGATTCTACTCGATCTTCCAAGGGATTTGAGTCGAGGTCTTGATCGACTTGGGGGAATATGTGAGGAAAAAACCCTGCTATTCTGACATTTTTGTGTGTGTTTTTTTTTGTTTTTGGTGTGTGTGTTTGCGTGTGTTTTTATTTACAGGTGATGGCGTAAGTGTTATTTTCATTTGGTAATGAGTAATGGTATAAAAAATAGGAAGTTTTATTTTATTTTTTTATAATAATTATGTAATATTTTTTTTAATGTACTTGAATTAAAAAGAACAAAAGAGAAGAATTTGATCGTCTTAATAAAGAAACAAATTGCATGCAAGTCGTTAAAGAGAAAAAACTAAAATGACATGCACTTTGGGAGGAGGACTTGGTCCCCAAAGTGCCGAGCCTTACATTTATACATCAAAAGACCTATTTACTCATGATTTAAATTATTTCTCTTTTTTTGACCCCACACCCAATTAAAATAAAAATCGAAATATTTTCTTTTGGCGCAACACCTATTAATTCATATGGAAAATGACGCAAGGGATGGTGTTGTACAAACAAAGCGGAAGCGTAATATGATTGCCATATCTGAATGGCGCGGGGCTGAATTGATGATATCGAGCCCTCTATGCCTGCTTATGAAGTATATATGTACATGTGTCAAATACGTCATGAAGTTTGTACATGTGATGCACATGTACGTTAACAGATTATATGTGAACATTGCGCATGAAATAGATAAAGAAAATAAAATGGTTGAAAAAAGTGAAAAAAACATAAAAATTGTTAATGCAAGTAATGCCTAAAAACATTATTAGTGTTAACTAATCTTTCTTAGTTTTGATCACAACAAACCATACAACACATTTAGTGTAGAAACACAAAATGAATTATTTAACTAACACTATCATCAAGGTAATAATCATATCACTAACCTTTCTTAATCATACTTAGTGATCATCAAAATAATTATCCTTAAAACTCACTTTTGCTAATAAGACAAAAGACTTTTTAATAAACTTTCTTTTTTAGAAAATGTTTTATTAAAATGGAAAATGAAAATTTGAAAATGGCATATTCCAAATGCTGTTAGAATATCCTTTGAAGGGTTTAAATACCTCAGATATTCCCACCCCACTAAAAGACAAAAAAGGGAGCGGAGTCTAGTGGCGGTACCTTAAGTACCTACGCGGTACCTTATCGATATGGTACCGCGGGGTGAGATAAGGTACCGCGCACAGTAGCCGTTATATATCCGTTGTAACTTTGTCTCCTTTAAATAGTGGGTCAAATCTCATTTTCCAGCAAGCCTCTTGGACGATTTTCTCAGCCCTTTTTCTATTTTCTATAGCATAATCATTAGTAAATGATCACTTAATTTGTTAAGGATGTTTACATATGATTATCCTCTTGATCCCCTCCTTTACCATGTCCAATGAGAAGATCACTCACTCACTAGTGTAGTGATAAAGATGAATTTATGAGCTAGTCATATTCATCATTATACCTTTCTATTTTAGGTCAATCCAATGTATTTATGAATACTTGGACTAGTTGTGTTCATCCAAGTTATTTGTGGATACTTGGATTTGTTGTGTACATCCATTGCATATGTGTTTGCTTGGATTTGTTTTGTGTAAATCCAAGCTACATGTGTGTACTTGGATAAGTCTAGTTGAGTTGTAATAGATTTGATTAGGAGTTCTCACTAAACTATAAAGTGATGTGGTTGTGTCTTGTGAGTTCTCACTAAACTTTAAAGTGACTAGTAGTTGTGTTGTGTGAAGTTCTCACTTAGCTTCAAAGTGAAGAGTCGTGAAGATTGGTTCTAGCTTTCGATTAGAACTCGACATCTAGCCTTGTGTCGTAAAATGGTGAAGTAGGCAACGTCGTGAAGATTGGTTCTACCTTTCGATTAGAACTCGACATCTAGCCTTGTGTCGTTAAATTGTGAAGTAGGCAACGTCGTGTAGATTGGTCCTAGCTAAAGATTAGGTCTCAACATTTAGCTTAGTGTCGGAAAATAATGTAAGCAACGTTGTAAGGTTTTCTCCGCCGAGAAGGGAGCTTGTGGATATAGTGGAAATATCGAGTAGGTGTACTCGAGGAGTGGAGTAGAAACGAGGATAGAGCCTCGTTGTCGAACCACTATAAATCTTGGTGTCGTCCCACTAGGTTGTCTCCTTCCTTGCTCTTTACTTATTTCATTATTATTATACTTGCTTATTACTCTTGCTAGTGCATTTCAATTGAACCTAATCATTATGCAACTTAGCTTTAAGTAAAAGATAGTTTTGACACAAACCAAATTGAAAGTAATTTTAATTTGGTCACCAATCGAAGAGAAACTATTCAACCCCCCCTTCTAGTTTCTACAATTGGTATCAGAGCGATGGTCACTCAATATCTTTGAAGTATATTGTACTTTAAAACTTGGATCGATCCATTGTCTCCTCAAATTAGAAGGTCTAGTTGTACTAAAGTTTCTCTTTGGTCAAAACTATGTTTTCCTTATAAAAAATAGGTCTTTTAATTAATAACATTGCATCCCACTTAAGATTAGTAGCATTTATGCATTTTAGATATACTCTTGAAATGTATCTACTAGTTTGCATCTTACTTTGTGTAGGTACTCATGAAGATCAATCAATTTATTGGTTATGGATTGAGTTACTTGCATTTTTAGAAGAATCATCTTCATTGATCTTTAACATCTTTGAATGATGATACCAAGATGATTGGGAATGATACTAGTCCTTGAAGACTTAGTACTCATCATAGTCATTGATTGGGCATAGCAATTATTCCTCCATGGATTGCTCTTTGTGGCCAAGGTACGCTTTCGTTCTTCCACACGCCCTTTGATCATTCTCTTGATCATTACTTGACTATGTGCTTGTTCTCGGCATCCTTGCCTTGACATTTATTTGTGATTTGTGTTTCTTTTCTTTTATCCTCTCAAACCTTCATTGCTTGGATACTTGACTCACTATGGTGATGTAGAGTGAGTTAGTAGAAGCTTAAAGTATCAAGCATGATTTCCATGGTTTGCAACCATACGGTTAGTAGGCCCTTTGTAGGAGAGAAAGTGAATTAATACTTTGCTCATATTTTGGTTTAGACTAAGACTATTATTGAAAGTGATCTTAGTTAAGACTTGAATAATTGCTTTGTGCTTATTCATTACCAAAGCCGTTTATCGTTTCGCCGGAAAGGCACGTCTTAAACCACTATATATGACACAAGCTCTTCGTTTCAACTACTTGAAGTTTGTCATTAATCCCTTGAGCATTGATCCTAGTCTTGATTCACTTCCCTTGATTTCTCTCCACTTAGTCGTTTTGCTACGAGTAGTCGTTTGTCCGTTCGGTTCTTTTCGATCTTGATTTAACTCGTAATCCTTCATTAAGGCATATTGCTTAGTGTTATGATGATCCAATGATATTCTAAAAGGCTCATGATTTAATTTTAAGTATTTTAAAAAAACTGGATTTTCAAAATTTCGCGTTTTTCAGAGATAGAAACCTGCCTCTGTAGGCGGTTCCTTATCTCCGCGGCTCAAAACCCGCGGTACCTTATCGATAAGGTACTGCGGGCAGTAACTTTTGTCAGAGCGCCAGTTTGTGTTTTTTATTCTTTTTCAAACCAAACTCTCTCTCTCCCAAAAACACACAGCCGACGGGTTTTACCTTTTCCACCATTGTTGAAGCTTCCAAAACCTTCCAGCACTCAAATTAATTGATTCCAAGTTGTGGGTTTCACTCATCCTTCATCTAACATCAATTAATTGTAAGTATTTTCTTTCAATTTCATCTATTTTGTTCTAGGGTTCATCTTTTCATAATTGGGGATTTTTAAAATTGAAATTGAATTAAAACCTTAATAGGAATGTGGGTTGACATGGTAATTTTACAATGATTCCTTAGGTTCATATTCATTAAGATTTCACTAAAACCCACTTATAGAACAAATCCGAATTTAGGCTAAATGATTTTGGTTGAATTATGGATTTGAGATGAACCCATGAACAAGTAGGTAATGACATTGTTAATGCTTACCTAAAAACTTTGTTTTGAAAAACCAATGTTCTAATCCATTGTTGATCTAACATAGATCATGTGTTCTTGGTTAATGATGGAATAGACACATTGTGAACATGAAAATGATATGGAATCAATCCTATGTTTGTCAAGAAATTGACATAACACATTTTCATTTTTCGTTTTCCTTTTTGATTTTCATATGAGTGATTGGATAGATATTTTCATGTTTAGGTACTTGTCATGTCTTCAAGATATCAAAAAGATCACGAACGAACACGAACATACATGCCCTCTCACCCTCTTTTGATTCACTCTCACAAAAACTCGTCTAAGTCTCTCGAACATTGTTGTTTCCATGAAGGACGCATTGTTTGTTCCAATTTCGCAAATGAGTTTATTCGCTTCATGTTTAAATCTATTGGGTTTGAATGTCTTCTTGATATTGATGAGCCAATATTTCCCTCGTTTCTCATGGAGTTCTAAATCATTCACATTGATAAGCATCAATAATGGTTTGTCTATACGATTTTCCATTATGGGGAAAATCATTATTTACACTCTTGAAGAATTCGGTGATATTCTTGGAGTGCCATCTAATGGTCAATGTCGATTCACCGATGCTTGGAGTTTAGACTCTTTAGAATCGGCCCCTATTGATGCTCATTATGTGACCGTGCTTCCAACTCCTTCGGACATCATTCATACCATTTCTAAACCTCGTAAGCATCCTATTCATGGTAAATTTCAAGGAGTTGTTCGAACTCTCTCTCCTTGGGAATTACTATCTAGTGATATTAATGATTTCATGTCTCCTTGGGTAGAAATCATTAGGGAAAATGCGATGTGCCTTGATGGGAATCGGGATTTAGTACCCGCTTGTCTTGCACACATGTTGTATTGTGTTGCCACCACAACTCCTTACAATCTCGCATTTTTCATAGCTAGAAGAATTAGGTTTGTTATTCTTGAGCCTAAGTCAAGTCTTCCCTACGGAATGCTTCTTTCTCGTCTTCTTAGAAGAGTCCTAATTGAATTTCTGTCTCTTCTATCTTCACCCTATCACTCCGTTGATCGTGTCATGTCTCCCATTCAAGGGAGCATTTCACCCGAGATCAATGTGAACTCGTGTCAAGTCGAAAACACTTCTCAAGAAGAGTCTTCTAGTAACCCTCCCTCAAACTTCATAAACTTCATGTCCTCTTCTATCTCCATCTTGTCCTCCCATGAAGTTGATTCCGACTATCAATTTTATCTCAATTATCTTCTTCGAGAGCGCCTCAGAAGTGAATCAAGGAATTAGATGTTATGCTCATAGTGACTTGCAACACTCATCTAGGATGTTTTCATGACTCTCTTCTCTTGATTTGGTTATGTATTAACTTATGATTGGATTATTATTTACTTTGATCCTTTATGTTAATTATGCCTTCATGATTGTGTTTTACATAGCTTTGTGCATGCCCTATGATAGTTAGCTTATTAAATTATGATCTGTAGTTAACTTTGGCTTGTGAAACCTTTGGGAAAAATCTGGGTTTATCAAAAACTGAAATGGGAAATTTTTGAAAACCTTCTGGACGCGGTTCCATATCGACCCGCGGTTCCTTATCGATAAGGTACCGCCGGTCCTAGATAAGGAACCGCCGGCCACTGTGCACGACATCATCTTTGCTTTACACTGTTTTCTTAATTTTGTGTAAACCTTGCATGATTTTCAATAATAAACTGCACATTTCCTAAACTAGGGTATCTAAATTCATTATTCACCTAAAATGATTTTAACCCATTACTAGTTTGGATCATCCCCTCAACCATTTAAACCCACCTTGTTTGCATGTTCTTCACACATCAAACATACTTCCCTAAACCTTAAACCACCCTAATCAACCATGGTGTGTACCAAAACCTCAAACACTTCCAAGACCTCCACCCCAAGAAAAACACTCAAAATAAGGGTTAAGGTAGCTAAGCCTAACTCTTCACCTTTCCTCACACCTAAGAATGAGAATGTTCCCATCCTCATTTCTTCATCACCTTCCCCACCTCTTGCACCATGCAAGACCTCCTCCACCCATGGTACTAACCACTCCATTGGTTCTACCTCCTCTTCATTCAATTCTAGAATTAATGAGCTTTCCTCACCCTTCACTCCAAGTGCACCCTTGGAAGTGACCACACAACCTCAACCAATCCAAAGCATTCCTTTTGGGAATGACTTTGATGACACTTTGGTGACTTCACCATTTACCCCTCACAACTCACCCATTTCACCCACCTTGGAGGATTTACCTCCACACTCTCCCATTTCCCCTTTGGGGAACATGCCTCCACTTTCACCCACTTCACCATTGGAGAACTTGCCTCCTCCACCTCCACCCAACTCAAACATCCCAATTTTGGGTGTCCCTCTTTCCCTCCTCTTGGATGATCCTTACTTTGGGTTTCAACAAACTCATGGTCCTAGATGTCCATGTTGTCTTTACAACCACTTCCTCATCCAAAACTTAAGGATGGATATGTATGGACTTCATAGGGGTTTGCAAGATTTCTTGCTTACTTTGTTCTCCATGCCTCCTCCTAAGAGATGAATGATGGAGGTGTCTTAATAAGAGTTTTCAACAAAACCAAGCCTAAGAAAACTACTTATCTAGATCTTATGATAAGCTAGTTATGTATTAGTTAGTTTTATATATCTTTGTTCTTGTTTCCTTATTAATGAATGTTTCTTGTTGGTGTGTTATGGATTTAGCTTTGTGTGATTTTATCCCTTTGTGCACACTAATCAACTTTAATTTGAAATTAAAATTGAACCTAAATCTATCACAACCCCTAAACTTGACTAAAATTGGTTCAAAATGATATCTAAATTATTTTGTCACCCTTTGTCAAGACATTCTTTGTGAATGTGTTGCTTTATGCAACCCTAGCATATTTTGGTTCTAATAGAGGTAAAAATCCAAGATTTGCAACTTTTTTTGAAAAAGTCTTAGTTTTTCCCAAAACCCAGGAAAAACTTGGTTTAAAGTCCTCTGGACGCGGTTCCTTAAGGACCCGCGGTTCCTTAGTGATATGGAACCGCCGGCCCACATAAGGTACCGCGGCCAGAATGTGATTTTTGACGAATTTTTGGTCAAAACCTTTAAACCCTATTCCCAGTCAAGATTCCTTGTTTACTCAAATTGACTAAACATTCCTTGACAATACACATTTTGTATTCAAATTCTTACCTTGATTACATTTTACTTATACCCCAACCTTGAGATTTCATTCTCACACCTTCCCAACCTTGAGAATTCATTCTCACATAACCTTGAGATATCATTCTCACACTCTCACAATGCCTAACTCTTACATTCCTAACCTTGACATTTCTTTGTCACAACCCCACTCACCCAAAGATTGCTCATCCAAGCTTTCAAAGAAACCGAAAATCTTGGTTAGACCCGTTTGGGTTAAGAAGAATGAACCATCTTCGTTCAAACCACCCAAAAACCCTACCTTCTCTCCAATCAAGTATTGGAATGAGACTTACACCATAAACCCTATCACCGGAGCAAAAGAACATGTTCCACCACCACCACAATCCTTCACTACCCCCCAACTCAATGACCTTGCAACCTTCCCAAACCTCACAAGGCATTGTGAAAACACTCCCAAACCCTTTACCCCACCACCACCAAACCCTAAGTTTGATGCCATACCCCCATCAAACGACTTTGTGTTGCATCATGGATCCTCGTGTGATTGTTGCCGATTTCAACAAATTGAACTTGCTCGTGTGTATGAGAAGTTAAATTTTCTTGAATTCCTCCTCACTCGACCTCCTATTCAAGTTTTCGTTCCGGTGGACAAAACTTCGAATGATGCATCGTCGTCTTTTTAGTTTTATTTTATTTTTAGCAATCTTGGAAAATATCACTATTAGACTAGCTTATGCTTAGTGGTTTATTTTCCATATTTATTGCTTTTAGATACTCATACTATGTGTATGACTATCCTCTTTGTTGTTTTTTTATAACTTTTGTGTTATTTGTGTGCTATCTAATTAGTTCTATTTTTGAGTTGATCATGGTTAAATTTTTACAATTGCTTATGGGTGATTCCATCAATTCTAAAGCTTTAACCCATTGACAAGCTTATCATCTTCATTTTTATTGAAGTTTGATTTTGTCAATTACCTCTTTGGACATACTTAGCAAAATACTTGCTTCTAATTTGAGATTTCTTCTCTTTCTCCCTCTCAAGTTACTTAGTAGGTAGTGATCATATATACATTGGTGTTTCTTTCCTTTCTACTAACCTTTGTGTAGCATGTCACCTTAGCTCACAAACTTGGTGCCCCGAGCAAGGGGGAGCAACCACCAAAGGGGAGCTACTAGCAAAGTTCGATGCACTTCAAAGACTTATGCTAACCTTTTTGCTACGACAAAGGGGGAGAAATGATAGTGATAAACTAGTTAATAATTCCATAGTTTGTGTTTATACGTAAATGAGTTTATCGTTTGTCGTAATCAAAAAGGGGGAGATTGTTAATGCAAGTAATGCCTAAAAACATTATTAGTGTTAACTAATCTTTCTTAGTTTTGATCACAACAAACCATACAACACATTTAGAGTAGAAACACAAAATGAATTATTTAACTAACACTATCATCAAGGTAATAATCATATCACTAACCTTTCTTAATCATACTTAGTGATCATCAAAATGATTATACTTAAAACTCACTTTTGCTAATAAGACAAAAGACTTTTTAATAAACTTTCTTTTTTAGAAAATGTTTTATTAAAATGGAAAATGAAAATTTGAAAATGGCATATTCCAAATGCTGTTAGAATATCCTTTGAAGGGTTTAAATACCTCAGATATTCCCACCCCACTAAAAGACAAAAAAGGGAGCGGAGTCTAGTGGCGGTACCTTAAGTACCTACGCGGTACCTTATCGATATGGTACCGCGGGGTGAGATAAGGTACCGCGCACAGTAGCCGTTATATATCCGTTGCAACTTTGTCTCCTTTAAATAGTGGGTCAAATCTCATTTTCCAGCAAGCCTCTTGGACGATTTTCTCAGCCCCTTTTCTATTTTCTATAGCATAATCATTAGTAAATGATCACTTAATTTGTTAAGGATGTTTACATATGATTATCCTCTTGATCCCCTCCTTTACCATGTCCAATGAGAAGATCACTCACTCACTAGTGTAGTGAAAAAGATGAATTTATGAGCTAGTCATATTCATCATTATACCTTTTTGTTTTAGGTCAATCCAATGTATTTATGAATACTTGGACTAGTTGTGTTCATCCAAGTTATTTGTGGATACTTGGATTTGTTGTGTACATCCATTGCATATGTGTTTGCTTGGATTTGTGTTGTGTAAATCCAAGCTACATGTGTGTACTTGGATAAGTCTAGTTGAGTTGTAATAGATTTGATTAGGAGTTCTCACTAAACTATAAAGTGATGTGGTTGTGTCTTGTGAGTTCTCACTAAACTTTAAAGTGACTAGTAGTTGTGTTGTGTGAAGTTCTCACTTAGCTTCAAAGTGAAGAGTCATGAAGATTGGTTCTAGCTTTCGATTAGAACTCGACATCTAGCCTTGTGTCGTAAAATGGTGAAGTAGGCAACGTCGTGAAGATTGGTTCTACCTTTCGATTAGAACTCGACATCTAGCCTTGTGTCGTTAAAATGTGAAGTAGGCAACGTCGTGTAGATTGGTCCTAGCTAAAGATTAGGTCTCGACATTTAGCTTAGTGTCGGAAAATAATGTAAGCAACGTTGTAAGGTTTTCTCCGCCGAGAAGGGAGCTTGTGGATATAGTGGAAATATCGAGTAGGTGTACTCGAGGAGTGGAGTAGAAACGAGGATAGAGCCTCGTTGTCGAACCACTATAAATCTTGGTGTCTTCCCACTAGGTTTTCTCCTTCCTTGCTCTTTACTTATTTCATTATTATTATACTTGCTTATTACTCTTGCTAGTGCATTTCAATTGAACCTAATCATTATGCAACTTAGCTTTAAGTAAAAGATAGTTTTGACACAAACCAAATTGAAAGTAATTTTAATTTGGTCACCAATCGAAGAGAAACTATTCAACCCCCCCTTCTAGTTTCTACAAAAATCAACATGCTCAAACAATAAGCAAAATTAAACTATAACGAACAACTAATACGCAATGTTATAATATAATAAGCAACGAAAGTTAAATAATAAACTTACATTCACAACTTGCATTAACATCAACAAAAGCACTAGATCATATCCATATACAATCAAAACATGATCACTTTTTGAGTATGTAACATTGACACTAGGAGGTTGATTCAAATTGAAACCTATTAGCTAACTGATGATAATTCGGAATGATTAACGAACAATTATAATGAATTTTATGAAGGATCAATGATGATGATACCGATGAAGGATTTATGATCCTGATGATAGATAATGAAGAATTGATCATAGATGATAAATGATCGATGTGTAACAAAATTTTGTTATTAGAGGGAAGGTAATAGAAAAACGGTTAGAGAGAAAACACAAACTAATTGTATGTTTAGCAACAGATTAAATGAGAATGAAACGCTTAATAGATCTATAGAAAAATAAGTTAATTAAATTAAATCTTCCGGAGATCTCGAGGTCTGTGAGGTCTATCACATATGAAGCATCCACCACTCTTATAATTCGTCTCTAAGTTATTATCCTTTATGGTGGGAAGTTTCATCGCATAATCGAACTTCGGCATTTCTCCCCCACATTTCTCATGGCTCACCTTTCGATCTTTTCGCTTGCGGTTCCCTCTTAGAACTAAAGTCAATCAAGGCCTCGGTGTGAGAAATTTCCGTAGCGAGGTCTTGGAGTCCACGTCGCTCCAATTTCCTCTTAGCCCATTGTTGCAAACCATAAAGAAATTAGAAGAGAGAGTCTTGGTCGAAAAGTTCCAAAATCTCAGAGACAAATGTAGTGAACTCCTTCACATACTCCCGAGTTTCTCCGGTTTGCTTAAGTTTACGAAGACGACTCATCGCCTCGTTCTTCGCGTTCTCCGGATAGAATTGATTCTTGAAATATGCCACAAAACTATCCCCAAGTGTCAATAGTAACCGTACCTTGTTCGATATCATCATGTCGACATCTCCACCATAAATTTTCAGTATCCTTCAAGTAATGAGAAGCCGTCTCGATCTTGGTAGCATCATCTACCACGTTGACGCCCTTCAAGAATAATTCCATCTCCCATAGGAAATCATCGACTGCTCTAGCCTCTTGCTTTCCTTCGAAAGATGATGGTTTAGGAACATCAACTCTTGGTCCATGATTACTAGTGTCACCTCCACTAGCCAAGGACCGCTTTCACAATGCCACATCTGCTTACAAGTTTTCAATAGTATCATGGAGAGCGAAGACCTTTTCCTCGAACTCCTCCCTAATCTTTGCCATCCAATCCTTGAACAAATCTCTTAAGCCAAGGATTTAATGATTCATATCACCGCCAAGAGCATTTAGGACTTCACTAAAGTCATCCCTCATACTCGCAAAGTCGGATTCTAAGTTCTCAACTTGGTTCTTCATTGCCGCCATAGATGTCTCGATACCCTTCACTCTCTTATCCAAAATTGCCATAACGTCCCTCGACGTTCCTCTTTTCTTAGGGCCTTAATTATCATCTCTACCACGGCTCCCATCAACAACGTTTCCACTAGAATCATTATTCTCGGTTTCGTTAGCCATCGCCTCGAATCGATCTACTGATACCACTTGTCCTAGACTTGTCTCTACAAGGGTCTTCCGTGCGACACTTAGTCTCTACCAAGTCAGCCTTGCTCGAATACTCATCGATCTAGACAACTAGACAACTTCAAAGAAAGAACACGAGTGAAAAGGGAAATGATTGTATTATTTGAGAATGCTTAACAAGAGAGAATGCAAGTGAATTGAGAGATGATTTCCCCAAATGAGGATGACTCTATTTATACTACTATTCTAGAGCTACATTTTTTTTTGGTAACCGTGATTTCCGACTCATTGGCCGACTAATTTACGGGGTTTGAGCCCATCTTTTACAACTCTAAGGTAGACCCATCTTTTATAATAGTCCAATTAGGGTTTCTAGGGGCTTCATAAATCTTCCAAGGGCTTCTAAGAGTTTCTCCCACTTTTCATAAAATTTCACTAAGTCTTATAATTACGTGTAGAACCATCCAGATCCTCGATAACCTAATGAAAGTAGGTGAGGCGTGACAATATGCTTTTCAAAAGGTTTTTAGTATTGAAGAGTATGATTTTATATAATATTAAAAAAATACTTGGTAACTGTTAAATGGTTGAAAAAATTGACTTGTACTCGCAAATAGAATTATAAATGCATAAACAACTCAAACATTACTACTATAAATGCATTAAGCTTTTTATGACTTGATGACATAGCTCATGCTCTTAGATGGTGGCTCAAGCAATTTTGCTGTCTCTTCGCTCCCTCAAAATTTCAGTTTTTACATTTACATACCAAAACTCTTATTTATTCATGTAAGTTATTTCTCTTAAGATAATATGGGAAGCAAATAAAATGTCTAAAAAGACTAAGGTGTTGTTTGGTTAAAGAAATTTCATAATTCTAAATTTTAGTAAATTAAAATATTTGAGAATCGAAAATTTTGGAATTTGAATGTCTACGCATGTTTGGTTGGCAGAAATTCATAATATTTGAAAACATAATTTTGAGTCGAACTAATTAATACGAATAATGGTACAAAGTTTCTACGTAGAGTAAAAATCAAATTTTTACTTTTTATATAAATTCTATAAAAAAATTTCTATTATGAAATTTTTTATATAAGTTTTATAAAAACATCTATAAACTTTATATAAATTCTTATATAAAAAAACTATATTAATTTTATAAAATATTTATATAAATTTTATTTTTCTTATTTTTACGAGTAAAACTAAATAAATATTTTTTAAAGATTTTCTTAAATTTTTTAGATTTTCTTTTAAATGAGTAAACTTTGAAATTTTTTATTTTTATATAACTTTTATAAAAAATTATATATAATCTATATAATTTTTATTTTTCTATTTAAACGATTAGAACCTACTAATGTTTTGTATAAATTTTTTGAAATTTATAAAATTTCTATTTAAATGATTAAAAATCAAAATTTTCACCTTTTATATAAAATTCATAAAAAATATTTATATATATTTTATATATTTTTTATATAAATTTTATTTTTATATTTGAAGGAGTAAAATTGAATAAGCAACTTTCATAATTTTTATAAATAAAAATTTAAACGAGTAAAAACTCGAAAAAAAACTACTAACTTTTTTTCATAAAAACTATTTGTCAAATAAATTAAAATTCTTCACCCTTTAAAAGAAATTTAATTTTCCCTTTTTGATAATTTGAGGAGTTCTTAAAAAATTTGTTATATCAAATATAATATTTAAAAGAAATTATCATTAGGTGCAAACAACCTTGAAGTAACCACGTCAACCTCCTGAAAAGGGAGGGCTTTACCTGGTTTGAGTTTATGTGGCGGTGGGCTCAAACCCCGTAGATTAGTTGGCCAATGAGTCGGAAATCACGATTACCAAAAAATAAAAATTATTTAAGAGAAATTAAAATCTAAATATTATGAATATCCTCTAATATCCTTTAACTAAACAACGTAAACAATTAACAACTTCCTTGATGTTTGTCTGAAAATGACTAGATTAAAACTCTCATGATTAATAGGAGACCAATCCTTGATCACAGGTTCTTAACGTGCTTGGTAAACCACGGTACGTGATTGAGATGTGTGATGCGACTAGTATAAAGACAAGTTTTTATACCAAAAGTAGATATTCATAATTTAAAGAGTAAAATGCAAATATCGTATTTGTGATTTATTCAGATTGCACTTTTAATTATCGGCTTTCTGAAAGTACAAGTGGTTTTACTAGTTTTTAGGTAAATGTTCATTTTCGTACTTTAACTCTAACATTCGTTAAATATTGACCGTTATCGTTCGTAGCTACAAGAGTTTTTTCTTTTACTTTAATTTCAATCTGTCACCTTTTTTTTCATTACCACCATTTTTACATATCAACACTTTTGACATTGTTACATCGTCTATGAAAGATAATATACTGATTAAAGTCGTTTGGAGTTGATTTATTAGCGAGATTTGCTAATGAGTAAAACGTGTTTATGAAGATCGAAGTGATGTTTTATTGTGTGTGAAAAAATAAAATGTTAAAGTGACGTTGAGAAGTGGCGTTGAAATGGGAGGATTGGTGGTGGCGGTGGTGGTGATGAATCAATATTTGTGCCGTTTTGAGGAAGAAAGATAAAGAAAATGACAAAATTATTTTTTAATAATTGGCAAATTTTAACAAATGTTAAGTCAAAATACGAAAATAAACACTTACTTAAAGATCAATAAAAATACATGCATTTTCAAAAATCGATAATTAAAAGTGCAATTTGATCAAACCGCAGCTAGGATATTTACATTTTACTCTAATTTAAATAACGTTCACAAAAAGTTAACACAAAAGATAATGTAGGTCGGCAGCTTGATCAATAATTTTGGTGTTTACATATGAATGAACCATCACGTGACATGGGTTTATTTTTTTTCTATAAGCCATACTAACACTCTGCGAATATTCAAAGTCAATAGTAGGTTAATTATAATTAAACGAATAAAAAACTAAATCTCAAGTTTTGAGCAAATGTCGGACGTCAGGTTTCATACGTGATACTCAATTTTTTCTAACCTTAAATAATAGATGTGAAACTTATTATATTTAATTGAATATCTTTTTGGCGTAAAGCTTGCTAGGCCGGAAAAATAAGGCATGTTTGAACTTAATTTTGGATAGAAAAGGATAATTTTGAGAAAGTGACAACCAATCTTTTTATTTATTGATCCGGTTTAATGACCGGTTTACGGCTTAATCGGTTCGATCGGTTGAACCGTCGAGACAACCCAGTTCTATATATGTATATGTATATATTTTTTATATTTAATATGTAATATTGTATTATCATAATTTATCTTCCGTTCAATTAAACCGATGAAAATATGTATTATTTACTCTTGGTTTTTAGTTTTATATTTATAATTTTATAGCAAAGGTATGTAAAAATAATTAATTTTATGATTACAATTTTTAATAGATTATAATAAAATAATATTAATTATCTTTTAAATTAGTTTTGATTTTATTTTAACCAACATTAATTACTATCATTTCAATTTATTTTTTGAAACTTAAAAATGTTTAAGAAAAATAAGTTTTTAAAATATTTTTTAATAAAAATTCGTGACCCGGCTGAGTTTATCAACCCGGGTCAACGAAAAACCGATGGTTCAATCCGGTTCTCTAACAAGCAAAAACCCAGTCACATTCGGCTCGATCTCCGAGCCGGTTCACGAGTCAACCGGTTTAACCAGTCGGGTCAACCCGGGTTTTAAAACATTAGTGACAACAAAAATTAATTTTTTAATTTTTTTTTAAGAAAGAATAAAAAATTAAATAATATCGTAACAAATTGTTAGTGAATAATTTAACTCGTAATTTATTTTTTAACTTGGAATCATTTGAAGCAAAAGTGAGATGAGTGTGACTGTTTTTATTTATTTACTTAAAATTATATGTTTTTTACATTTTCTTGAACTTAGGAATACAAAAAATGTACTCATATTTAGGTTAGGAAATCACTTTCTTTCACTCCCATCTTCTCATACACCTTTTTATATATTTTACAAGCACGGTACCCGTTCGTTGCAATTGCTGATACATTGTAATTAAAATTCATGCGTAGATAAAATAACAACGATTAACTAAATAGCCGTAAAAAAGCAAAAAGAAAATTATTCAAGTCCAGCTTGATTTATGCGAATTTAGTTTTTAGTTCGATTCGATTTAGTAATTCAACACGGTTATAACTTTTGTTCGGTTTTTATGTTCCATTTCGTTTCGGTTTATTTGATTATTACCCGAACAATGAAGACGCCGAATTTTAACTTTTATATAAACTTTGAAAATTTAGCCATGGGCCAAACAAGTTCTATTGGATGGGCTTATTATGGGAGTGAGGTCTCTGATCGCAGCTGCTTAGCATTTGCTGGAAATTAACATTTGAACATTATAAGATAAAAATATGGTGATATATGAAATTAATCCTAAGATAAAATGAACGTTGAATAAATATTTTTGTCAGATCAGGCTTGCAAAATTATTTGGTACTCTTGTGTTCTTCTTAAGAGTTTCAACGCCTCGGGCTTAAGCTCGAGTCTCGTATAACCGGGTCATTTGGAAGGTATTAGGAGCGCTAGTATACCAACACTAGTTGGCTCTTAGAATACATAACTACATACTGATTTTCTCCACTATTAGGCTTTCTCCCGGGGTGAAATTAGTATTGGAGGGGATTTACTTTGTCGCTTGGTGGTTAATTTGAAGGTTCCGTAATCATCTTCTCTTTGAAGATAAAGCTCCTAATCGCTCGGAGATATTTGATGATATCGTTCTGAATTCTTTTAATTGGAGTAAATGGCGTTGTCGTTTTTCTTTTTCTTTGATTGATTGGTTAAAAAATCCTTACTTAATTTTTTTATAATTGCTTCTAGCATCTTGCTAGTTTAATAAAAGTTGTCGTTCAAAAAAAAATCTATACATTGATTTCATACATTATAAGCTCGAGATCATTAGCTAAATCTAATGTCATTTAATTAAGCGTTTACATGCGAACTACTTTGTAATTTTTTTATTCATTTTATGATAATGTCATTCAATTAACTGTTTATTCGCAAATTAACCTATCATAAAACTTAAGTTATTTGGTTCTGCATTCTTCTAAAAGTTTCAATGGCTCAGGCTTATGCTTGACTCTTGTATGGCTCAAGTCAGTTGGAAGGTATGAGGAACGCTAGAAGACCAACAGCAGTTAACTTTAAGAATACATAATTACATATTAATTGGTTTCATACATTAGCTCCAGATCTTTAACTTACATGGTATAAAATAGTGATATCTGTTAGCACAAGCTAAATAATCAATGTCAAGCTAGAAACTATTATCGAATAAACATAGAACTAATGATAAATTTGTTTATGGAATATCTTTGGACCAACAAGAAGATAGCGCAGTCTTGCATAAGAATAAGCAATCTGATGTAATTCTGTTACACCTCAAGTTTACACCGAAGGACTAATGATAAATAGACATAGATTGAACTTGCAAGATGTGCAGCCATTTGAGCGAAATAGCGATGTTGAAAACACAAACATTTTAGAGTGGCAACAATTACATAACAAGCAGCAGCAACAATTATCACAACCCGCTATCGCACTATAGTATACCGTGTTGAGATATGCGATCGTTTAGCCATCGGTAAATGCGTGAGCCTATCGGGGGCACACACTCAATACGGAGAACACACGTTTATTTACGTTTTATTATTTATAATTAAACGTATAATAAAAATTTCACGTTTTATTTAATTAACGGTGGTTTAATTAATTACGGGATTTAATTAATTAAAGGCGAGTGCGTTATTTAAATTTAAGGAAGGAAATCGACTTCTAGAAACATCCGGTGCCCTATAGGCGGCCGAATATTCCTAAGGGGTCTAGAAGATCTTTTGTTTGTTGATCAAGTAATTAAGTTACTTAATTTAGGTGTTGGGTTGGGCCTAATTAATTTTGAGGAGGTTCAAGGATGTGTATAAATACAATCCCATACCCCTCATAATTTTTTCACCTCTCCCTCTTTGTTTGTGTTGGCCGATCGACTCAAACCCCCACCCAAACCCTTACGAACTTTTTCCTTAACCTAAAATCACACCTAAAGGTTTAACCTTTATAAGATCAATCCTTCTTGGTGGTTTTCTTATAAAGATTTAAGCTTTATAACTAAACCCTAGATCTCATAATCTAGGTTTTAGTATTCCCTTGTGGTCCGATTTATATAAACCCTAATTAGGGTTTATTGGTGATTTTTCAAGAATCTTGTTGCTATCTATAAACCTTATCCTTACGTAATCCCAATTAGGGTTTTGGATATTAGGGTTTCTAGTTGCAAGATTATCGAAGTAAAGTTACCACTAGCATCGTGGTGTGTTCGTTTGACGTGTCGTGTGAGCAATCGCTAGAGGACGGTTATTTTACCGTTGTAGATTCAAGATCAAGATCAATTAATTGATTTATTCAATTAATTAAAAGGTTGGTTTTATTATTGTTTTTATTATGTGTTAATCGTGAATATTATACTAGATCCATTCCGCTGCGCACTCGTAGTTAATGGTTTAACTAGTTCTAAATCCCAACAGTGGCATCACGAGTCAAATCGTATGGCATTCATGGGTTACACATAGAATAAAACACGCTTGCTTCGCTTTAAAATCTCTTTTATTTATGTTTTTATGACAATTACATGCATACTTGTCATAAAGTTTTAATCTTGATCTAGATCTATTAAAATTGGGTAGGTTAAAATTGAACCGGTTAATAATTACTTTTGTTTTTTATTATCCGTCAAAGACCTTTGCATCTCACTTTTGTGATACTTTGCACGTCATCAAGTACCTTGCTCGAAAACTTGATGAGGGTCTTTGGTCCTCAATTTGGGGAAGACTCATTCGAGACTTGGATCTTATATGATTTACCGCTTTCATATAGAGTCTGTCTTCTGCTTCTACCCCCTTCTGTCTGTTTTTATGTGCTTATTTGTTTTCCATTATGATTTGCAAAACGTAATAATTCAAGATTTTAGGAATCATAAAAACGGATGGTACTTATATCGAAACTAGCTTTAAAACTATGTCATATTAATACACCATATTTTCCTTGCGAATCGGCTATGTGTTATTTGTTAAAATCTTGATTTTGGAACAAATCTTAATATTGACATAAGAACTATGAAACATGGTTTTATTGTATTCTAATTGTTTTGCGAAATCATATTGTCACTCGAGTTGGGCTTACATACCGTAATGATGGCTTATAAACTATCTTCTCAACGACGTGATTTGCAAAATTAATTAGTTTTACAATACTTAAAATTACAACACCGTTTTGTGTTTCTACTAATTATGGACTTGCTATTGCACTTCGTGCTCTAGTCGAGCTATCTAGGGTTTGAGAAATATTTAATCTTCTCCCGTGTTCCATAGGTGTTTCGACACTTATAGAATAATTATCCCAAGCACTTGCACCTTCGGGTGCATGAAGAGTAGGATATAGGGTTTGATCTCTCTTTAATCTTCTCCCGCGGTAAAACACGCCTAAACCAAAAGTTAATAAATTGTTTTCTTAACTTGTTCTAAGAGAATGAATTGCATGCATTCTTTTACACACTTTGACATTTGTTTTTCTAAAACTTATGTGATACCTATTTGAAATTTTTAAGTCTATGCCATCCAATTTAGAAGCACTTGTAGTTGTTTTTCGTCATCTGGTCAGACCTAGGGCGAATTACATACCCGAGGCGGTCTTTGTCACTGGTCAGACCTTTGCCAATAATTGCAGCTTCAAATTGGTACGACTTAAAGTCGAGTTCCCGGTCAGATTCGGAACCCGAGGCATAAAGATGAGATGAAACATACTCATGACTTTATTACATGTAGAACAAGTTTGTTTGAGATGTTCAAAGGAGCTCGAAAGAGATGAGAGAACATCCCATCCAAACACTCTACGACAAATAAACTTCATGAATCGTCTCATAAATCTAAGAGTTGCACTTGTAATGCAATTAACGCCCGTCGCTTATGTGACATCCGTCAAATTTTTCATCTTTATTTCTTCATATGTTGAATTAACGTGAGCTTTGAACCTTGTGAATTTAACGAATTGAGAATTTATATCATATTTATGAAGTATCCTTATTGTTTACCAATGTGGTGTCAACGTAAATGTATCGTTTGTTTAGCTTTGCGGACAAAGCCCTCTTTAGAGAGAGCGAATGTAACAACTCGAATTTTTCGCGTCTTATATATATATTGTATTTTAGACGTGCTTGTAATGTTAAGACACATTATCGGTATGTGTCGACTACGAATGCACGAAGGGTTATTTAAACTTACGTGTTCGCTTGTGTGTTTTCATGACATTGTTGTTAGCGTGTCGATACTTTTATTTTTTTTGCGACATTGAGACCTATTAAATAAGTTGTTGTGTTTAAAGATGATACTTTGAGTCAAATGCTGGCATGATAAGTACATACAACTAAATATAAAGATTGACTTAATAAAGTTGTATTTGGAAAGTTCTGTTTATTACAAACATGGTCAAGTATAGTCAACATAAAAGTCTGGGAAAGTATAAGCAGACAGCACACATGCCGAGTTTACCCAAATAGAGTGTATCACAAGATGCAAAACCTGGACATCATCTAACCCTAAGCCAAAGTATTACAGAATATAAACACCCCACTTCACCCCCAATACCAACACAAATACAAAGTAACAAACAAAACTAGTTCACAGAATACAAGTGTTGGGAACAAGTGTCAAGCAAGTGCTGAGCCGAACCAAAGCCCACGCCCAGTCCAAATCGTCTTGGCGAACACAGCCGAAACCAGTTTCCTCATTGTGAGTCTTTTATCCGCGTTTCCCTTTTTCCTTTCCGCATGCTGTAGTTGTGCTTGTACCTATCAAAACAAACAAAAATTGTATTAGACTTTTTCAAATTTATATTTGTTAAGCACCAAACCATTTAGCAATAAAAATGAACGACAAAAACTAGACCCTTAAACCTGCCGAGACCAACCCGAGAACACTTTTATTCTTTTTTGGTTCATCTTTAATTTGAGATAAATATTGGTGACATGAGTCTGTGATAACAATAATAAACCCGAAACAAACCCCCCCCCCCCATTCGAATAACCTGTCGACACCTCAATTTTTCCAAGTATCAATCATGACATGAAATTCATGCGAGACTTTTCACAAAAATATTAATTAAAAGTAATCAAACCCATATGTATGAAAACCCTAATTTCTGTAACTTAATTTTATTCAGAATTAACATCAAATAATGCTTAGAAACACTAGATATTTTTAATATAACGCAAGGGTTAGAAAACCCCCAATATTTTTGAAACCCTAAATTTTATAAACTGATTTTAGTACGAAATAAATATGAATCTACACTCAAAACCAGTAACTAATTGTAATAGGACACGAGATTATAAAAACCCCCAATTAATTCGAAACCTTAATTTTTAAAATGATTTTATTTTATAATTAATACCAATTATCTATTCATAAACACTAATTAATTGTAATAGAATACTAGATTTATGAAAACCCCAATTAATTTGAAACCCTAAGGTTGACCGAGACCCTAAATCCCCCAAAATGATTCATCAGTAACAATTGACCTGTTTTTATAAAAAAAAATGTTAATTAAACATGTAAGAACACCAGATTTATCGAAACCCCCAAATATTATAAAACCCTAATTTTTGATTTAATTAGACCCGAAACTGGAACATCAATTTCAAGATTTAATTGAACGTTTTTAAACCAAGAACACCATATAGCTTCGAAAATATATTAAAGAACCATAAAACCTTGATTATGAACAATAAAATAGGATTTAACTTATCTTTTGGATGAACAAATCGCGTATAAACATGGAACCCGCATCTAAAATCGGACTAAACATGCATTCGAACCCCCAACCGAGCCAAGAACATCATCATAAGATGATTATAAATCGGATTGTATTATTTTTGTGCTATAAGAATGAAGTTGGATTCATTTGGTTTAGATCCGTTTGGTTTTCAAGAGAGAGAAAGAAAATGGGGCGGATGGGAGTATTTTCGAGAGAGTGGGAGTTGACTGTGTGTTTTAGGATAATGGGATTGATAAACACGCCTTTAATTCTCCCATTCTTGTTTGTAACGCCTGGTGAGGGCCGGGTTGTGATGAAACCAAATGGGCCTAGCCCATGTCTTGGTTATTTAAAAGATTTGGGCTGTTTGTTATTAAATGGTTTAAGCCCACTCGAAATAATAAGTTATAACATGTGTTTTCTTTTAAGCCCAAGGCCCGTTTAGTAAATAATCGATTTTTAAATTGTCGTGTTTCCGTAAACGAAAAATACCGTCAAGCACAACTAGGAAGTCATGCCTTTTTATTAGTATAATTTTTAAATGTCGTAACACGATCTTCATATTCAAATAGGTCGCGGCTAGCGTAACCGTATTCTCGAGCTACATTCATAGTTCCATTTATTTTGCTGATTTCACGAGGTGAGTTTATAGCCCCATGTTTTACTGCTTTTACTGCTTTTTGGGGTGAGACATTGCTTGATTTAACGTATGAACACAAGTGCATTCACTGATTTATATATTAGTCTAAGTCCCACTAAAAACCCAGTTGCTTTGGCCCGTGAATCGTGAACCGTTAATTACTTTGTGTAAGCGCGAATGTTATGGATAGATCTATCGGGATTGACGTCCCTGTCTGTCTTGGTCCAACAAGGGACAAGCGGGCACAGTTTCATTTGAGTCTGAGATAGGATGTCGTGGGTTTAGGCATCCAGTTGGGCTACATTTATATGATTATACTACCGGTGTTGTTAACGTTTCGGTGTCACGAGCTTAGAATGTAATAAATACTTTTATGATGACTTTGTATTTGTTATATTGTCATCACTTTTGGGAAAATCTTGTGGTTCATTAAACATTTCAAATTAACTAAACCTATGAACTCACCAACTTTATGTTGACACTTTAGCAATGTTTTTCTCAGGTATTAAGAAGGAAGATGCTAAGTGAGGTCTCATGCATTGACGTCATTTCTCTTGAAACAAAGATCATTTGTGTTATTTGGAAAACTATGTTTTGTAACTGTGACCAGTTTTATGCTTCCGTACTATGTTAAAACTATTTATTTTATCAATTACAAGTGATCTATTTTCCGAACGTCTCATTTAGAGGTCGTTCTTTGTAACTGTGTGTGTATGATAATCATGACGTCACCACTCCCTTGTTGCCATTATACTCTGATATTTTGGGAGTGTGACAGCTTACCTCTTGCCCCACTTGAATACTAGACGGTCGGACCTCTAATATTAAGTGGGAGTGCAAGCAAGGATCTTAGTCTCAACATGATTAATTGGGTAGTTAATTCTTTGAGAATGTAATTATCGAAAATACTAATCGTTGAACTTTTATTTTGTAGATGAATAATCAAAACTCTTGCTTAAACAGCACGGTTGTTAAGTCATTCCTTGAAAAGATGAAGTTGACTGAGAATAACTTTGTTGATTGGTATCGTGCTCTTCGGATAGCGCTCGAAACTGATGACTTGGTTAAATACCTTGAGCAACCAATTCCTGATTAACCTGCAATTCTGCCTCATGGTCGACTATCAGTTCATCAGTAGGACTACCTAGAGGATCACCATCAGGATATCCGTGGTACTAGATGATTTCAGATGAAGAGACTGAGAGAGAGACTGAGGAGGTTCACCGTTCACCGATCCGTATCCCTGATGCACCAGCTGATGACGTACTTAGCCTAGAAGGCGGAGGAGAGGATGACCTAGACGCTGATGTGGTGCAGTCACCAGGACAGGCTTCAGTCACTAGGGATGAGTCGATGGAGGAGACAGAGGATGATGATATGGAGTTCACCGATGGAGAAGGTGAACCCATGGAGGTCACTGACACTGAGGACCCTCCTGCTACATATGCTGCTACTCCTGAGGTTTCCATCGCACACATCTCCTCGTCTTCGTCTGAAGACGAAGGGGAAAGGACTGACATCCCTGCTCCAGCACCTGGTACTCTGCCTTTCTACTATGTTAGGCGACGTCTTCGGGGGAGAGCTGCCCGACCACCACCTTCACCTTACCGACCCCTCATACCCTTCTCTGCCACTGACAGGCATGCAGCCCGCACACCTGCCAGTCCTGCCCCAGAGGCGTCACTACTACCACCACCACCAGAGACTGTACCTGTTGTGTATCAGGAGATGCTTGCTGATGTTGGCATCTCCACTGGGCCGAGAGCTACAACTCCTCTTCCTAGGAGAGCTACATCGACAGTTGTGATGCTTGGAGCAGCAGATGGATGTGTGACGACCCGTTTAAACAGGTTGGAGGATGTTGTAGAGGCTTTGGGTGAGGAGTATAATGAGGTGCAGGATAAGCTGGAGACACTGACGAAGAAGAGTCCAGTTAGGGATGAGACGGCATTGACGGTTTGTGTGACCCGTCTACGAGGACAGCTCCATGCTGTTCTTGACCAGATGGATACCATGTCGAATGCTCGTCTTGAGGAGATCGAGAGCCTGATGACCCGTTGGGGAGTAGAGCCATTGGTTGAGACAGGTGGACTAGAGGCACATGTGGAGGACCCTGTTGCTGACTTGGATAAGAGGTTTAGGGCCGCTTGTTATGATACCGATGTTAGACTTAGGGATTCCCAGGCTCGTGAGATCGTGGTTGAGAGGAGGTTAGCAGAGTTGGAGAGAGAGCTTCATCAGCGCCGTGAGGGCACTAGTTAGACTTATCTTGTACCATTGACTTATTGTTGTACGACCACTAAGCTTTGAGGTTTATCTCAGCTAGTTGGCATTTTCTTTTTCTTTATTATGTATGGCGAATTATGATGTATTACAAAACATTTTTATGAATGATATTATGTTATTTGGGTTACAAAAATTATGAGATCATTATATATTGTTTATTATACCATGGAGCATTTCATAATTGTATTGTGCGTGCCTTGCATGTTATGTCTGGCAAAACTCATTGTCTTATTACCTTTTTAGATTATGGCGCCAGTTAGAAGATCTGAGACACAGAATCCACCAGCTACTACCGGTGGTATTGATCCCGTCATACTCAGTCAAATGATCGCGGAACGGGTGGCTGAGGCACTCGCAGCAGCTGAAGCGAATCGTACAGCAAGCACACAGGAGGAGACCAACCAAGGAGCTACTATTTCCATTGCACGGACCTGTACCTACAAGGAATTTTGTGCAGTTACGCAAGTAAGTTTCCGCAGTACTGAAGGAGCAGTAGGTTTGACCAGATGGTTTGAGAAGTTGGAATCCCAATTTGGAATTAGCAATGTTGCTGAAGCTGATAAGGTAAAGTTTGCGTCAAGCACGTTAGTGGATGGTGCTTTGACTTGGTGGAACGTCTATGCTCGTGCAGTGACCATTGACGTTGCCCAAGCGACGCCCTGGAGTGAGTTCAAAGCTATGTTTGTGAGGAAATACTGCCCACGAAATGAAGTCAAGCAGATGGAGGTTGAGCTGTGGAACTTGAAGGTCAAGGGTACCGCTCTTACTGCTTACAATCAGCGCTTTCAAGAGCTGATCTTGTTATGTCCCGAAATGGTGCCCAACGACGACCGATTGTTGGAGCGATACATTGAAGGACTACCTTTGAGCATCAAAGGGAATGTGAATTCGTCCAAGCCAACTGATTTGCACGAAGCAATCGATATGGCTCAGAGTTTGATGTACCAAGTGGTACAAGAGTTGGGAGAAAATACTGGAGATAAGAGGAAGTGGTCTGGCAACCACTACAACAACAATACCAACAATAGCAACAACAGCAACAACACAAACAACTACAATCAGAACAAGCGACAAGAAGTAGCAAGAGTGTTTACTGCTGGACAAGGTAATACTGGAAACTACGCTGGAAGACTTCCTTTCTGTGGAAAGTGTGGCCGACACCACGAAGGAGCATGTCCCCCTACATGCTACAACTGTGGAAAGGCTGGACATAAGGCAAAGGAATGTCGAGCACCACCTCGTCCTACTAACCAAAGAGGACCAGGAACACAGGGTGGCCAAGGAGCAAATGTCACTTGCTTTGGATGTGGAGAGAAAGGTCACTACAAGAATAAGTGTCCAAGCAGTGGGAACCAAGGTCGTGGTAACCAGATTCGAGGCAATCAGAATCACAACCAAGGGAACCAAAAGCACAATCAAGGGAACCGGGGAGGAAATAACCGAGCTACAACTAGTACTCCTGGAGGATTCACGGCACCTAGCAAAGTGTATCATTTGTGTGCTGAGGCTGCGGTGCAGGACAACAATGTTGTGACTGGTACGTTTCTAGTCAATAACAACTATGCTTCAGTACTATTTGATTCTGGTGCGGATAGGAGTTTTGTGTCATCTGTATTTAGTGAACGCCTAAATATTACCCCTACTGCGTTAGATGTTAAGTATAATGTAGAACTAGCCGATGGGAAGTCAGTAACCACCGACGCTATTCTGAAGGGATGTAGTATAAGGTTACAAGATCGTTCGTTCAGTATCGACTTACTCCCCATAGAATTGGGAAGTTTTGATGTCATCATTGGAATGGATTGGATGTCGAAGCATCACGCGGAAATTGTATGTCATGAGAAGTGCGTCCGTGTTCCTTATGGAAACGATGTACTAATCATACAAGGCGAAAGAAGTGGAGTGAAGAATGGATCAAGACTGGAAGTCATCTCATGTATTAGAACCCAAAGATACATTGAGAAGGGATGTCCAGTACTCTTGGTTCAAATAACGCGGAAAGAGGAAGAAGAAGATCATGAGAAGAAAGTGGAAGATGTACCGATCGTTAGAGATTTTCCAGACGTATTCCCAGAAGACTTACCGGGATTACCACCAGCACGACAAGTGGAGTTTCACATAGAGCTTACACCAGGAGCCGCGCCTGTTGCTAGAGCCCCATATCGCTTAGCACCAGCCGAGATGACAGAGTTAGCCGAACAACTAAAGGAGCTTTCTGGCAAAGGTTTCATTAGGCCGAGTTCCTCACCTTGGGGAGCACCGGTCCTATTTGTCAAAAAGAAAGATGGATCCTTTAGGATGTGTATTGATTACCGAGAGTTGAATAAGCTGACGATAAAGAACCGTTACCCATTGCCAAGAATTGACGATCTTTTCGACCAATTGCAAGGATCTAGCATATACTCGAAGATCGATTTAAGGTCAGGATATCATCAGCTAAGGGTTAGAGAAGAAGACGTTCATAAGACGGCTTTTAGAACCCGGTACGGACACTACGAGTTCCAAGTTATGCCTTTTGGTTTGACAAACGCACCCGCGGTATTCATGGATCTCATGAACCGAGTTTGCAAACCATACTTGGACAAGTTTGTAATTGTATTTATCGATGATATTCTCATCTACTCTCGTAATGAAGAAGAACACAAGGAGCATTTGAAGACCATACTAGAGCTGCTAAGGAAGGAGAAGTTATATGCAAAGTTTTCCAAATGTGATTTTTGGATAAACACGGTGCAATTCCTTGGACATGTAATCGATAGCAGTGGTATTCACGTTGATCCTGCTAAAATCGAGGCCGTGAAAGATTGGGCGACTCCAACAACACCCACGGAGATCCGTCAATTTTTAGGTCTTGCTGGTTACTATAGGAGATTCATTGAAGGTTTCTCCAAGATAGCTAAACCAATGACGGAGTTAACTCAAAAAGACAAGAAGTTTGAATGGAAGGAGGATCAAGATTTGGCATTCCAGACATTGAAGCAGATGTTGTGTGAAGCCCCTATACTAGCCCTACCCGAGGGTAATGAAGACTTTGTGGTGTATTGTGATGCATCCATAAAAGGGTTAGGTGCAGTATTGATGCAAAGGACTAAGGTCATTGCTTACGCATCAAGACAACTAAAAGTGCACGAGAAGAACTACACAACTCATGACCTAGAGTTAGGAGCAGTGGTGTTTGCCCTGAAGATTTGGAGACACTACCTTTATGGTACAAAGTGTGTTGTATTCATTGATCATAAGAGTCTACAACACATTTTGAATCAAAAAGAACTCAACATGAGACAACGACGTTGGCTAGAGTTGCTCAGTGATTACGATTGCGAGATCCGTTATCACCCGGGCAAGGCAAATGTCGTGGCCGATGCTTTGAGTCGAAAGCAGAGAGTTCTTAGGGTGAAGGCCTTGGTGATGACCATTGACTTAGACCTTCCATCCTTAATTCTTAGGGCTCAGAAGGAGGCAGTCGAGGAAGAAATTCTCAAGACTGAAGATGTTGAAGGCATGATAAAGAAGTTAGAAGCTCGCTCGGATGGGACGTTATGCCTTGATAATAGGAGCTGGTTACCGTGCCATGGTAACCTACGACCTTTGATTATGCACGAGTCACATAAGTCAAAATACTCCATACATCCGGGATCTGACAAAATGTATCATGATCTGAAGATGTTGTATTGGTGGCCGAACATGAAGGCGGACATTGCTACATATGTTAGCAAGTGCTTGACTTGTGCCAAGGTCAAGGCTGAACATATGAAACCATCAGGATTGTTGGTCCAACCCGAACTGCCAGAATGGAAGTGGGAAAGGATCACTATGGATTTCATTACAAAGCTACCTAGAACCTCAGCCGGATTTGACACTATTTGGGTAATCGTCGACCGACTCACCAAATCGGCTCATTTCATACCAATCAAGGAGACTGATGGAATGGATAAGTTAGCAAGAACCTACTTGGAGGAAGTAGTCACGAGGCATGGTGTGCCTGTGTCTATAATCTCTGACCGAGATAGCCGATTTACTTTACAATTTTGGAAGTCGCTACAGAAAGCGTTGGGAACACAGTTGGATATGAGCACTGCGTATCATCCCCAAACTGACGGTCAAAGTGAAAGGACCATTCAAACCTTAGAAGATATGCTGAGAGCTTGTGTGATCGACTTTGGGAATAGATGGGATAGGCACCTACCTCTGGTGGAGTTCTCATACAACAATAGTTATCACACTAGCATTAAGGCAGCACCATTCGAAGCATTGTATGGTAGAAAGTGTCGCTCACCCGTGTGTTGGGCAGAAGTTGGTGAAGCACAACTCACTGGACCCGAGATCATACACGAGACTACTGAGAAGATCTTTAAGATCAAGAGCCGTATGCAAGCCGCAAGAGATCGACAAAAGAGTTATGCTGACATGAGACGCAAACCCCTTGAGTTTGAGGTTGGTGATAGAGTCATGTTGAAGGTCTCACCTTGGAAGGGTGTGATTCGCTTTGGAAAGCGTGGAAAGTTAAATCCTCGTTACATTGGACCATTCAAGATCATAGAGAGGATTGGCCCCGTAGCCTATCGTTTGGAGTTACCTCAAGAACTTAGTCGAGTGCATAATGTGTTTCACATTTGCAATCTGAAGAAATGTTTAGCCGACGAGACACTCGTTATTCCTTTAGAAGAGATTCAACTCGACGACAAACTCAACTTCGTAGAAGAACCGGTGGAAGTTATGGACCGTCAGGTCAAACAGCTCAAGCAAAGTCGTATACCTATTGTAAAGATCCGTTGGAATGCGCGTAGAGGTCCAGAATACACGTGGGAACGTGAAGATCAATTCAAGAGCAAGTATCCTCATCTTTTCGCTAATCACCCTACTACAACAACGTCTTGATTTCGTGACGAAATCTCTAAAACATGGGAATACTGTGACATCCGTCAAATTTTTCATCTTTATTTCTTCATATGTTGAATTAACGTGAGCTTTGAACCTTGTGAATTTAACGAATTGAGAATTTATATCATATTTATGAAGTATCCTTATTGTTTACCAATGTGGTGTCAACGTAAATGTATCGTTTGTTTAGCTTTGCGGACAAAGCCCTCTTTAGAGAGAGCGAATGTAACAACTCGAATTTTTCGCGTCTTATATATATATTGTATTTTAGACGTGCTTGTAATGTTAAGACACATTATCGGTATGTGTCGACTACGAATGCACGAAGGGTTATTTAAACTTACGTGTTCACTTGTGTGTTTTCATGACATTGTTGTTAGCGTGTCGATACTTTTATTTTTTTTGCGACATTGAGACCTATTAAATAAGTTGTTGTGTTTAAAGATGATACTTTGAGTCAAATACTGGCATGATAAGTACATACAACTAAATATAAAGATTGACTTAATAAAGTTGTATTTGGAAAGTTCTGTTTATTACAAACATGGTCAAGTATAGTCAACATAAAAGTCTGGGAAAGTATAAGCAGACAACACACATGCCGAGTTTACCCAAATAGAGTGTATCACAAGATGCAAAACCTGGACATCATCTAACCCTAAGCCAAAGTATTACAGAATATAAACACCCCACTTCACCCCCAATACCAACACAAATACAAAGTAACAAACAAAACTAGTTCACAGAATACAAGTGTTGGGAACAAGTGTCAAGCAAGTGCTGAGCCGAACCAAAGCCCACGCCCAGTCCAAATCGTCTAGTCGAACACAGCCGAAACCAGTTTCCTCATTGTGAGTCTTTTATCCGCGTTTCCCTTTTTCCTTTCCGCATGCTGTAGTTGTGCTTGTACCTATCAAAACAAACAAAAATTGTATTAGACTTTTTCAAATTTATATTTGTTAAGCACCAAACCATTTAGCAATAAAAATGAACGACAAAAACTAGACCCTTAAACCTGCCGAGACCAACCCGAGAACACTTTTATTCTTTTTTGGTTCATCTTTAATTTGAGATAAATATTGGTGACATGAGTCTGTGATAACAATAATAAACTCGAAACAAACCCCCCCCCCCAATCGAATAACCTGTCGACACCTCAATTTTTCCAAGTATCAATCATGACATGAAATTCATGCGAGACTTTTCACAAAAATATTAATTAAAAGTAATCAAACCCATATGTATGAAAACCCTAATTTCTGTAACTTAATTTTATTCAGAATTAACATCAAATAATGCTTAGAAACACTAGATATTTTTAATATAACGCAAGGGTTAGAAAACCCCCAATATTTTCGAAACCCTAAATTTTATAAACTGATTTTATTACGAAATAAACATGAATCTACACTCAAAACCAGTAACTAATTGTAATAGGACACGAGATTATAAAAAACCCCAATTAATTCGAAACCCTAATTTTTAAAATGATTTTATTTTATAATTAATACCAATTATCTATTCATAAACACTAATTAATTATAATAGAATACTAGATTTATGAAAACCCCAATTAATTTGAAACCCTAAGGTTGACCGAGACCCTAAATCCCCCAAAATGATTCATCAGTAACAATTGACCTGTTTTTATAAACAAAAATGTTAATTAAACATGTAAAAACACCAGATTTATCGAAACCCCCAAATATTATAAAACCCTAATTTTTGATTTAATTAGACCCGAAACTGGAACATCAATTTCAAGATTTAATTGAACGTTTTTAAACCAAGAACACCATATAGCTTCGAAAATATATTAAAGAACCATAAAACCTTGATTATGAACAATAAAATAGGATTTAACTTATCCTTTGGATGAACAAATCGCGTATAAACATGGAACCCGCATCTAAAATCGGACTAAACATGCATTCGAACCCCCAACCGAGCCAAGAACATCATCATAAGATGATTATAAATCGGATTGTATTATTTTTGTGCTATAAGAATGAAGTTGGATTCATTTGGTTTAGATCCGTTTGGTTTTCAAGAGAGAGAAAGAAAATGGGGCGGATGGGAGTATTTTCGAGAGAGAGTGGGAGTTGACTGTGTGTTTTGGGATAATGGGATTGATAAACACGCCTTTAATTCTCCCATTCTTGTTTGTAACGCCTGGTGAGGACCGGGTTGTGATGAAACCAAATGGGCCTAGCCCATGTCTTGGTTATTTAAAAGATTTGGGCTGTTTGTTATTAAATGGTTTAAGCCCACTCGAAATAATAAGTTATAACATGTGTTTTCTTTTAAGCCCAAGGCCCGTTTAGTAAATAATCGATTTTTAAATTGTCGTGTTTCCGTAAACGAAAAATACCGTCAAGCACAACTAGGAAGTCATGCCTTTTTATTAGTATAATTTTTAAATGTCGTAACACGATCTTCATATTCAAATAGGTCGCGGCTAGCGTAACCGTATTCTCGAGCTACATTCATAGTTCCATTTATTTTGCTGATTTCACGAGGTGAGTTTATAGCCCCATGTTTTACTGCTTTTACTGCTTTTTGGGGTGAGACATTGCTTGATTTAACGTATGAACACAAGTGCATTCACTGATTTATATATTAGTCTAAGTCCCACTAAAAACCCAGTTGCTTTGGCCCGTGAATCGTGAACCGTTAATTATTTTGTGTAAGCGCGAATGTTATGGATAGATCTATCGGGATTGACGTCCCTGTCTGTCTTGGTCCAACAAGGGACAAGCGGGCACAGTTTCATTTGAGTCTGAGATAGGATGTCGTGGGTTTAGGCATCCAGTTGGGCTACATTTATATGATTATACTACCGGTGTTGTTAACGTTTCGGTGTCACGAGCTTAGACTGTAATAAATACTTTTATGATGACTTTGTATTTGTTATATTGTCATCACTTTTGGGAAAATCTTGTGGTTCATTAAACATTTCAAATTAACTAAACCTATGAACTCACCAACTTTATGTTGACACTTTAGCAATGTTTTTCTCAGGTATTAAGAAGGAAGATGCTAAGTGAGGTCTCATGCATTGCCGTCATTTCTCTTGAAACAAAGATCATTTGTGTTATTTGGAAAACTATGTTTTGTAACTGTGACCAGTTTTATGCTTCCGCACTATGTTAAAACTATTTATTTTATCAATTACAAGTGATCTATTTTCCGAACGTCTCATTTAGAGGTCGTTCTTTGTAACTGTGTGTGTATGATAATCATGACGTCACCACTCCCTTGTTGCCATTATACTCTGATATTTTGGGAGTGTGACAGCTTACCTCTTGCCCCACTTGAATACTAGACGGTCGGACCTCTAATATTAAGTGGGAGTGCAAGCAAGGATCTTAGTCTCAACATGATTAATTGGGTAGTTAATTCTTTGAGAATGTAATTATCGAAAATACTAATCGTTGAACTTTTATTTTGTAGATGAATAATCAAAACTCTTGCTTAAACAGCACGGTTGTTAAGTCATTCCTTGAAAAGATGAAGTTGACTGAGAATAACTTTGTTGATTGGTATCGTGCTCTTCGGATAGCGCTCGAAACTGATGACTTGGTTAAATACCTTGAGCAACCAATTCCTGATCAACCTGCAATTCTGCCTCATGGTCATGAAGGACCAGAGCAAGACCCGGATTTACATCCAACTTGGGTCAGAAGGTCTAGAGAAATCGCTGGCCTTATGCTCATGACTATGTCCCCTGAACTCCAGAAACTTTTGGAGGGTCATGGCGCATGGTCTATGATGGAAGAATTGAAGACCATGTTCACTGAACAAGCTGATCAAGAACTCCTTGATGTTGCACGTGCCTTTCACGCGTGTAAACATGAGGATGGACAATCTGTAAGCTCCTATGTCTTAAAGATGAAGCGGTTCATAGAGAATTTGGAACGTTTGGGTCACCCCATGTCCTTGAAACTTTCAGTCAGCCTAATTTTAGCCTCACTGAATAAGGACTATGATAGGTTTGTGCAAGACTATAACATGCATGGCCTGGGGAAGACAATACCTGAATTACATGCCATGCTTAAGCTACATGAGAAAACGTTGCCAAAGAAGGTTGCACCTGCTACTCCTAATACCATCAATGCTATTAGGGCAGGAAGGGTTCAAAAGCCTAACAAGGCTAAACCGTCTAATGCTGCGAAGGGAAAGAATCGTGGTAAAGGGAAGAAAGTAGCAAACTTTACTCCCAGAGCCAAGATTCCCCCTCCACCAAGAAGAGAGAATCCTGCTAAGGATGCCATTTGTCACCAATGCGGTGACATTGGTCATTGGAAGAGAAACTGTCCAGAGTATCTTGCTGAGTTGTGGAAGAAAAAGAAGTCCTCTCAAGGAGCTAGCACTTCAGGTATCTTCACTATAGAACTCTTTACTTTTCCTAATAAATCTTGGGTTTATGACACTGGTTGTGGTACTCACATCTGTAATACTACTCAGGGTCTAAGGATAAGTAAGAAGCTGAAGCCAGGAGCTTTGAATCTGTACGTGGGCAATGGTCATCGTGCAGCTGTTGAAGCCATTGGTGTTTTTCAATTATTTCTCCCTAGTGGACTAGTTGTTATGTTGAATAATTGTCATTACGCACCTTCTATTTCTAGAGGGATTGTTTCAGTTTCATGTTTGTATGACGATGGATTTGTTAATCGTTTTGAGAATAATGCAAGTATTTCGGTTTCGTAAAATAATATGTTTTATTTTAATGATGTTCCTAGTAATGGTATTTATGAAATTGATATGTGTGATTCTAATGCAAACAATAGTTCTATGTATGCTATAAGCAACAAAAGGGCCAAATCTAATTTGGACTCTACATTGCTATGGCATTGTCGCCTTGGCCACATAAGCAAAAAACGCATTAAGCAATTACAATCTGATAGATTGCTTAAGTCAAACGATGATGACTCCTTTGACAAGTGTGTTTCATGTTTATCTGGAAAGATGGCACGTAAACCTTATTCACATCAAGTGGATAGGGCTAAAGATCTACTTGGACTAATCCACACCGATGTATGTGGTCCATTTAGAACCGTGTCAAGACAAGGTGCAAGTTACTTCGTCACTTTCACTGACGACTTTAGTCGTTATGGTTATGTTTACTTGCTAAAGCATAAACATGAAGTGTTTGAAACATTTAAGGTGTTTCAAAAGGAAGTAGAAAATCAACTCGGTAAAACCATAAAGGCACTACGTTCGGATCGTGGAGGTGAATTTATGAGTTATGAATTTCTGGAGCATCTTAAGGAACATGGGATAGTTTCCCAAAGAACTCCTCCATATACACCACAACACAATGGTGTGTCTGAGAGGAGAAAATCCTTGAGTCTGCTGCTCGCATACTCAATATGGTTCCAACTAAGAAGGTTGAAAAGACTCCATACAAAGTATGGTATGGGCAAGCCCCTAAGTTGTCTTACTTAAAGGTCTGGGGATGTGAGGCTCTTGTTAAGCGTGACACGCTTATCAAACCTGACAAACTAGAGCCCCGATCTGTTAAGTGTATATTTGTAGGTTACCCAAAGGAAACAATGGGTTACTCCTTCTACTACCCACCCAAGAACAAAGTATTTGTTGCTCGTAATGCTGAATTCCTAGAGAGCAATCTTATAAATCAAGAAGCAAGTGGGAGTATAGAGGATCTTGAAGTAATTCAAGATGAAGATATACATCCTTCTGAAAACATTAGCAATCATGAAGAGGATGATCAAGAAATTGATGAACCTATAAGTGATATAGCTCCCATTCGAAAGTCTGCAAGGACTAGGCGTGCTCCTGACCGTATGTGTTTATACATTGACGCTGAGGAACATGAGTTAGGGGATCATAATGAACCCACTAACTACAAAGCTGCATTGGCAGATCCTGAATCTGACAAATGGCTGGATGCTATGAATGTGGAGATGCAATCCATGAAAGACAATGATGTCTGGATCTTAGTAGACTTTCCCCCTAACGCTAGAACTGTTAGTGGCAAGTGGTTGTACAAGAAGAAGACCGACATGGATGGCAATGTACACACCTTTAAAGCTCGATATGTAGCGAGGGGCTTCACTCAAACCTTCGGGGTTGATTATGAAGAGACCTTCTCTCCTGTTGCGGATATCAAAGCTATAAGGATTCTTTTAGCCATAGTTGCGTTCTATGACTATGAGATTTGGCAAATGGATGTTAAAACCGCCTTCCTCAATGGACTGCTTCACGAAGAAGTCTATATGAAGCAACCTGAGGGTTTTGTTGATCCAAAGTATCCAAACCGTGTATGCAAGCTTCAAAGATCCATTTATGGACTTAAGCAAGCATCAAGGCAATGGAACAAGAGGTTTGATGATGAAATCAAGAAATTTGGTTTCAATCAAAATCCTGATGAGCCATGTGTATATATCAAAGCTAGTGGGAGTAGCGTAGTGTTTCTTGTCCTGTATGTTGATGACATATTGTTGATGGGAAAAGACATTCCAATGTTGCAAAGTGTAAAAGCTTACCTTGGAAGGTGTTTTTCCATGAAGGATTTGGGAGATGCTGCGTATATTCTTGGAATCAAGATCATACGTGATAGACCTAGACGGTTAATTGGTTTATGTCAAAGTGCTTACATAGATAAGATTTTGAAGAAGTATAACATGGACAATTCCAAACGTGGCTTTGTTCCCATGCAAACTAAATCAAAATTATCTAAGACTCAAGGAGCATCGACACATGATGAGGTGAGACGCATGCAGAGAGTTCCTTATGCTTCGGCAATAGGATCAATCATGTATGCTGTTAGATGTACGAGACCTGATGTTGCGTTCTCTCAGAACATGACTAGCCGGTTTCAGCAGAATCCTGGTGATTCTCACTGGACTGCTGTTAAGAACATTCTGAGGTATCTTAGGCATACCAAAGACATGTTTCTTGTTTATGGAGGAGGTATGAAAAGAGAGCTCAGGGTTGCTTGTTACACTGATGCTGGATATCTTACGGATGCTGATGACACGAAGTCTCAGACGGGATATGTTTTCATGCTGAATGGAGGTGCTGTAAGCTGGAAAAGCGCAAAGCATACCATCCATGCAAACTCATCTACAGAGGCTGAGTATATAGCCGCTTCGGAGGCTGCTAAAGAAGCAGTTTGGATTAGGAAGTTTATTTTTGGGCTTGGTGTTGTTCCCACAAATAATGAACCTATGACGATGTATTGTGACAATACCGGAGCCATTACTATAGCTAATGAACCAGGAATCACAAAAGGTGCGAAACATTATCGTTCCAAAGTTCACTACCTCAGAGAAGTGATTGAACTTGGTGATGTTAGTCTGGAGAAAGTTCACACAGACGACAATTTAGCCGACCCCTTTACAAAGGCGTTAGACCTCAAAAGGCATTCCATGTTAACTCATGGAATTGGTTTGCTTCCAGCTAATAGTCTCATGTAATCTGTGTTATCGTAGTATTTGGATAATTTGGGATTGTAAGACAATTTAATTATTTTCTGATGAATAAAGATATTTGATGTTTGTTATCTTCATATAATTGTTGTTGCACTATGTTTGTATGTTTAAATCTTTGAATAATTTAATTATTCTAAACATGTCCATTGTCGGTTAAACAATATGGGAATATTGTATACATTAAGACAATTATGAGTGTTGGTAATATATACTGGTATATATGGTGGACGGCTTCCAACCAAACTCATATGTTATTCATTGATATGAATATTGGACACCCCGAACTTTCGAATGTTTACTTTTGGATCCGTTGTCATGAGTAAATTCGAATACATAAATGGTGAGGATTAGGTCATCCTTAGACTTGAGATGCAAACAAGTTGTGCATGTGTGGATATCGCTTCTTGATTTTATGTCCAACGCTAGTTCGGAAGATCTAGCTATAACGACTCTAATTGGAAGTGTTGTGAAGCAGCATCCACAGACACTTGCAGTCAATATAGAATTCGTTCCTCCACTCTGATATAGTGCAGTGAAGTACCCTGGATCCCCTCCAGAATTAATTAGGTAATTGTATGGCCGTACCCAAAATGTAATCAAGATGATGCTTGTTACAATTTGGACTATCTAAATTAATTTGTAAACGAGGAATTAAAGTTAAACTATATGGAATGAGTTAGGATCCATATCCATGGTTTAACCGGTACATTGTAACGAAGGGATGATTATCAGCAAGCTCAAATAATCGTACACCATTACTAGTCTTTAAGATCTTATTCTTGAAACTATTTAACTCAACATTTTTCGATTATAATGAAGTGTTGCTAGATGCTTCATTATGGACGCTGTATGTCTAAACTCTCACAAGTGGGAGCTGTTGAGATATGCGATCGTTTAGCCATCGGTAAATGCGTGAGCCTATCGGGGGCACACACTCAATACGGAGAACACACGTTTATTTACGTTTTATTATTTATAATTAAACGTATAATAAAAATTTCACGTTTTATTTAATTAACGGTGGTTTAATTAATTACGGGATTTAATTAATTAAAGGCGAGTGCGTTATTTAAATTTAAGGAAGGAAATCGACTTCTAGAAACATCTGGTGCCCTATAGGCGGCCGAATATTCCTAAGGGGTCTAGAAGATCTTTTGTTTGTTGATCAAGTAATTAAATTACTTAATTTAGGTGTTGGGTTGGGCCTAATTAATTTTGAGGAGGTTCAAGGATGTGTATAAATACAATCCCATACCCCTCATAATTTTTTCACCTCTCCCTCTTTGTTTGTGTTGGCCGATCGACTCAAACCCCCACCCAAACCCTTACGAACTTTTTCCTTAACCTAAAATCACACCTAAAGGTTTAACCTTTATAAGATCAATCCTTCTTGGTGGTTTTCTTATAAAGATTTAAGCTTTATAACTAAACCCTGGATCTCATAATCTAGGTTTTAGTATTCCCTTGTGGTCCGATTTATATAAACCCTAATTAGGGTTTATTGATGATTTTTCAAAAATCTTGTTGCTATCTATAAACCTTATCCTTACGTAATCCCAATTAGGGTTTCTAGTTGCAAGATTATCGAAGTGAAGTTACCACTAGCATCGTGGTGTGTTCGTTTGACGTGTCGTGTGAGCAATCGCTAGAGGACGGTTACTTTACCATTGTAGATTCAAGATCAAGATCAATTAATTGATTTATTCAATTAATTAAAAGGTTGGTTTTATTATTGTTTTTATTAATCTCTAAAATGATAGTATCATACATCGTGATATAAAGAGTTTAGCTAGGACATGTTGATAGTTATTGTATTGTGAAGGTTATAACTATAGATTTGGCTCTGATTTACTTTTGATTGATGTGTTTCTTATTTCTTCTATTTTTTTTTGTAAAATTATACTACTACAGTAGTAGTTTGCTTTTGTATTTGTGAATTAGTGTTATGCACGGTATGTTGGGATTTAGAACTAGTTAAACCATTAACTACGAGTGCAGATATATCAACCAACATGATCCCGTTGGATCCAGAAAAAATGGTATGATTTCAGCCTTCAATATGAAGGTACTTGAGTCCTCTTGCAGTACTTACTACAATCTTTATAGAGGTCTTCCAGACTTCCATAACGTTTTGGTTGACTTATAAAACACTTTTTATGAAAGTAAGCTGAACCCGTACTAGTACTACCGATCCCTATCAAGATTGGATGTCGGCAAGAGATCAAAGGTTGACAAGGTTGTGGTGAAGGCCATGGTGACGAATTGTCACCCTCACCAGTTTCCGAGTATATCATCATGGTAGGGTTTTTGAGATAGAAATATTTTAGAGGCGCTGTAAGATCTAGTAGTGTGTAGCACTATATAACAACATGAAAGTAGGTTTTCATAAAAATTAGGGTTTCCAAAACAAATTCTGGTTGGGCTTTGACTCTTAATCTGGGCCAAGTATTGTAATCTAGGACTCCAGGTTGATATATTTCATTTTGCAAACAAGCCCAATCAAGTTTATAGTTTTACATATCTGGTTTAAAACAAGCCCATACAGGGAATAGTGTATGAAAACCAAACAAGTAAGACAATAGTTTTGCAACTATATTACTTCAAATATAGATACGTACTAACTAGGATGTATCATTGTCTTTTATGAGTATTGAGTAATGATGTTTTTTATTTATGTTAAATTCAACAATTAACATATTATGTTACATTACAACAACTAGCAAAGTAATGAAACGTAGAAGCAAATCATCATTACTCGGACCTATTCATCGTGCTTTTGTTGTAACGAGAAAAGTCATTCACATGACTTGGTTAAATAGTAAAAAGTCTTTCACAAACTCACCATTCTATATGCTCTTAGAGAGTATTCTTCGGTTCATTTGTTTCTTATCATTTGTGATAGGTCGTAAAGCTCAGGCACAAATAAATCAAAAAATTTAACGTTTTTACCTCATATGCCTCCTCGATAAAGGTTTGCCTTTCGTAAAAATGCAGTTAATTATTTTTAGAGTAACTCTTATTTAAACACTGTCTATACTATATCAAACCAAACAACTATCTTGAAGCTTTCTTATAAGAAAAGAGTGAATGCAGGCGATGAGTGCTTGAATCAACAAGAGCTAATCAAATGTGAGTACATACTTATACATGTGTACGTTTATGTGATCGTTGCACCAAGTTTATGTGACATACGATCTTTTTTCTTAGCGACGGAATGCAAGCCTCCTCGTACGTGTCAAATTAAAAACAATTAAAAATGATTGTAGAAGGATGAATTTAAAAAAAAATAAGTATAAATAGTATCTCACTTGATTATGACTAATGTGAGATACTAATAAGCTTATTTTGCATCTTAAGAATCTTGTTTAATTTTTAAACTAACTAACTGTTTGTTTACTCATCCATGTGGGATAGAACCAAAACTCAATCCTAATGCATATATTCTCGAATGGATTCACTTGCTAAAGGTTGAATTTTGCAGTTATTGGAGTAGAATGTAACGAGTACTAACCCGTAAACCTTAGAACATCTAAATGGAAACATTACTTGTGATTTTCATTTCATTCTTCAAAAAAATTATACGTAAAAACTCAACCTATTTTCAACACATCTATTATAGGTTTAACAAACTCAACTTATTGATCAAATAAGTCATAGTGGTTAACCTTTTGCTCCAATACATCAACACCTTTTTTCCACCTCTCTATTAGAGCTGCTCTTATTCTAATTAGTTGTATTTAAGTACCAGAATCACAACTAAACTCATCGTAGAATATGCCGTTTTGCTACTAAGTTGCTAATGCTATTCTATGCGAGAGAAGTCTAGAGAGTTTGAGTGATTACTAAACGGTTTCAAAAATAAAATCAAATCGTTAAAACGTAAATACTAACTTTTGAACATAATTCCAACTTTCTCACAAATCATTCAAATTCTCCGATCGAAGATAATACTGTGGTTGGAATAATAATACCTTCTTAACATTGTTGATGAGTTATTATTAATCAGATTAGTATTGCATTAGCCCATTGTATTATTAGTACACCTAGTCCGTTTTCGAGTGGAGTAGAGTGCACTTATGCGACGACCGAGTTGTGACTCGGTCTTAGGAGGGAAGTGGTTGTGTAAGTGTTTGAGTGAGTCATTTTTATGTAGAGTAGGTCGCTTTGATGTGGAAAAAACATTACTATTTTAGATCGTCGAAGAGATAAAACTGACGTGACGAGTATTTTTAAAAGTCGAACCCCGTCACCATTGTCTCCGGCCTAAACCATCAAAGTAGATTCGAGAACACAAGGACTTTAAAGTAGGCCCCACAAGAAGAAGTACAGGTGGGCAGATGATACAAGTGGATGGATGATACAGATTCATATCAACATCCTTTCATCTCATTGGCTAGAAATCTATCCAAGACTTACGTGGCACCACTCACTTGTCACCTTTTGATATCACATTTCCCATATAACTCATGCCCACAACTCAACAAAACACAACAACAAACATCAACCACCAATATCAGTTACTACCTTATTTTGGAGACACAAATATGGCTGTTGCTGCTTCATCTGCTGCTGTGCTAAATGGACTAGGATCATCCTTCTTGTCTGGTGGAAAGAGAAGTCAGACACTTCTGTCTGCACCAGTTGGTGGTGCTAATGTGCCTGCTGCTCCTAAGAGGCTTGTTGTTGTAGCGGCTGCTGCGGGAAAGAAGTCGTGGATCCCTGCGGTTAAAGGTGGCGGTAACTTGATCGACCCCGAATGGCTTGATGGCTCGTAAGTCGACTTGGTTTTGTTTTATCTCTAACGGGTCAAATATGTAAAATTAGATGTCCCGTAACAAGTGTTCACTTTCAAACTGCACGAGTTTTAGAGAATAAATATATTTTCATTGGTTGAAATACAAAATAGACGCGTGTTCATGACAACAAGTGAACACTTAATCTGGGACGAAGTGTTTAGGGTCCACCCAACCCCGAGCTCTGCATAAATCACTAGTATAGGCTAGTATGAACTAATTTTATACCTTCTAAAACCGATTCTCACTTGATTCCTATTGCCTACAGGCTTCCAGGAGACTTTGGGTTCGACCCACTCGGTCTAGGCAAGGACCCAGCATTCTTAAAGTGGTACAGAGAAGCTGAGCTCATTCACGGTCGATGGGCTATGGCAGCAGTCCTTGGTATCTTTGTAGGCCAAGCATGGAGTGGCATCCCATGGTTCGAAGCTGGAGCTGACCCAGGTGCCATTGCTCCATTCTCATTCGGAACTCTTCTTGGAACCCAACTCCTACTCATGGGATGGGTCGAGAGCAAGCGATGGGTCGACTTCTTCAACCCCGAATCACAATCAGTTGACTGGGCCACCCCATGGTCTAAGACTGCTGAGAATTTCGCAAATGCTACCGGTGAACAAGGTTATCCAGGTGGTAAATTTTTTGACCCTTTGAGCTTTGCGGGTGCGATTGAGAATGGTGTTTATATCCCGGACTCGGATAAGCTTGATAGACTGAAGTTGGCTGAGATTAAGCATGCTAGATTAGCAATGGTTGCAATGTTGATTTTCTACTTTGAAGCAGGGCAAGGGAAAACACCACTTGGTGCTCTTGGATTATAAGAAGATATGATTGTGTAATGTAACATGTAAATTTATTTATTTATAGGAAGTTTACAAACTTATCACTTAATTCGTTATGGCTTATTATGTTTCCTGATCAAGTAATGTCGATTGATGGCTTCACTTGTTGAAACGATTAGTGTTGCAAGATGTTTAACTTCTAGACGAATGATTAAAGGCAGTTTCGATCTGCATACTGAAACTGACTTATTTCGTTTCTCAAAACTGCCAACTACTTGCGATAATAGAAATGCAATTAATCACAAAAATTGTTCACGATACTTCACTCTCGTCTCACAGACAACAAATTTTCTTACACGGTTAACAGTTAGAACTTTATTATCGGTCAAGCAAATTGATTATGATTATTATAGTATCAAACACCTTACACCCCTAAACGATGCTTCAAAAGCATCAACATGTATCCTCCAATCGCAAGTTTAATTAAGAATAAGGTAATACAGGAATCCACTGGATCCATATACTCGATACAGGTTCTAACTGAAGCAAGATAAAGAGCTCAAACTATGAAAATTCCGAAAGGTCCAAAATTCGAACTAGCAGATATTACACATACCGAGAAATCAAGAGTCACTGTTACCCATGGCCATCAAGAACTCACCCTCGCAGACGACCTCGCCTCCAACATATGCCTTCCCCTCCATCTTTGCAATTCCAAAGCGCTTTTGAAGTTTGGTGAGGGTCATTCTCATGACCAGAGTGTCTCCAGCGATGACTGGTTTTCTAAACCTCACCTTGTCAATTCCAGCAAAAAAGAAATTGTCTTTTGACCCACCTACCTCTGGTGTCAGCATTATCATACCACCAACTTGAGCCATTGCCTACAAACCACATCCGGTATTCAATAACTAAACATGAATATAAAAAGCAAGCAATATATGTATATCTTCTGAAAAGATGCCGTGATTTTGACCAGTTTGTCATAGTATGTTTTTTCTCCAATGGGCAAATAGATAAATAATATATATAGTTAAGAACGGAAACAGTTTAGATGGTGTGAAATTTGTCTAAGTGCATTTCTAAAGCATACGAACACCTAATACGCTATATAAATTAATCCCGGAATAATATTGTAATAATATTTAAAACATAACTATTTAGATTTATTGAAAAAAAAATTGTAAAAAGCAACAGATTTACAGGTAAAAAACTCTCAACTTAAACCAGTTCTTCTGATGTTCTTGACATTAGCCAATAAACATCAGCTTTATAGTTCACCACTTCTCCGGTACTTCACACAACTACTCAAGGCCAAACTTAGGCATCTTATATACACCACAACGGTTGCTTAGTTTTCCCACAACTATAAACATCACAACAAGTCCATGGCCACAAATATTGTCTCCATGTTGCTTTAACAAATCGTAACATCGTTACAAATACTACTTACTCAAGAAAGCAAAAAACTTAAAGATAACTTTCGAAAAGGTTTGGCAGCCATAAATGAACATTTGCGCTATTAGCAAACAACATTCATACCATACTGTACTAATAAGATATGTAGGTGGGGGTGGATCTATCACACGGTGTTAAAAGTATCATCCAATTCCAATATTTACACAAATTTTGACTACTGAACTTGAACAGGCTCATTTTTCCACCTCAAAATTAAAACAAATTTCACAACTTCACCTTAGACTTTTTAGCAATAGATATGAGTAAAGTTGAGGGTTTATTATTAAGCATATAATGTATCAACTTTGACTTTAAATTATATGATCTATTTCAGAAAGTTCGTTTCAAGTTTAGCTCTTTGCCCAAACAATTCTTAATAAATACTGATATAATTTATTTTAGTACCATCATCACTCGAAGCGAACTCATATTTAACTTACTACGCGTCTAATCAAACAACGCCTATCTGTGGTCACAGAGGAGATACTAAGTTCATAATATTTAACCGATTTGAGGCCTTCGGATAATGACAGTGACCAGTAAAAGCTGGTAGGCATACGACAGCGACCAGCCTTGCTTGCATTTATCATTAGTCTTTAATTACAATTAGATCGAAGACGACAAGACGCCATGTAGACCTGAGGCCTTGCAAAAAGGAGGTTACCAAAAATTTAATTCTAGACCAATTAATGTTTATCTGTTCAAATACGTGGCAATGCGCGTGTGTGTTCGTTAATAGACTTCCAACCGAAAGTGATGGGACAGTTAGTCGGTTACATAGGGGAAAGTAGTGTAAGTTAAATTGAAAACATATGCAATTGCAGTTTTTTTTAGAAGTCATTTCTTTACTCCCGTATTTCCAATCTTTACAAATCCTTAATCGATTCAAAAAGCAGACAGCAGTTTACGCAATATTATGTCAGAACTATATATAGAAATGCACACTAATCTCATACAAAATATAAGAAAAAAAATAGATTGTAACCGAATACCAAAAATATAGAAGTGCGAGATTATGAAGTGTGTACCTCAACCATGAGAACACCGGGCATAATTGGTCTCTCGGGAAAATGACCAGGAAAAAAGTTATCATTAATAGTGACATTCTTGATACCGACCGCCGACACTCCTGGATTGAGCTCAATCACCCTGTCCACCAAAAGAAATGGAAATCTGCAACAACCAAACAAAACCCAATTTAAAAAGCAAACAAAACATCATACAACTACAAAAAGTACCAAGATTTAATGCTAAAATTTGAAAGTAATTACAGTATGTGATACAGAATAACAGCATGGGTTGCACAGACCGTAAATGGGTAAGCTTGAACTTATTATAGTTGTTACAGTAAGATAATTTAAATGTATCGCAAATTCGGGTTGGTTTAGAAAAACGAAATCCATAACTACGTTTCATCAAATGACATCACTCCTCGGAATAGAGGTAATCTCAGTCAATAATCATAATCAGTTTTGTAGCTAATAATCTGATGATCAAAAACTGATCATCTGACCAGATAATCAAAATCTCCCTCATCTGACAAGATAATCAAAATCTATTTCAGTATACCCCAACTTCTTATAAAAACTTATGATTATCTACAAAAGATAAACAGCATTTTAGCTTATGCCGTGTCAAATAATGATACATGAGATAACGTCTGAATTGGTTTATCAGATTATTCAAAAATTGAAGCTTTTTCAATAAAGCTGATCCACAACAGCTTACTTGCTACTACTAAATAAATGGGTAAGTGTAGCTGTTTGGCTCTACCAAAACACTCAAAAGTGCTTATGAGTTGTATGAAAACACAAGCAGCTAATAAGCTTGTACCCAAACAATATAAATCCCTACATACCAAAATACCAGCAACTTCAAATCACAATTTTTTTAGCATAATAACTGTGGGATCACAATGGCAAACCAAACAAATGAATCAAAATGACAAACCTGTGCGGCAAAACTTCACGAATCTGATTAATATCAAGAACTGTAGGATATGCAGGATATCCTACAAAAACACATTACACAAAAAACCCATCAGTATAAATACATAAAAATCATAACTTTATAAAAAAAATCATCAAAACAAAAACATGGGTTTTTAAATCCAAAAATAAAAATCCAATCTTTACAAGAAAACATTTAACAACATGCTTATTTATACAAAACCCATCATGGATTTCTAAATCCAAACTATAAAAATCCAATCTTTATAAAATTACTAAGTTGAACTGGGTTTTCAAATATACACAAAACCCATCAAGGCTTTTAAATCCAACCTATAAAAATGCAATGTTTATAAAAAAAAAAAAAGATTACTAAGTTGAATTGGGTTTTCAATTCTACACAAAACCCATCAAGGGTTTTTAATCCAACAACCTATAGAAATGCAATCTTTATAAAAACAAATTACTAAGTTCAATTGGGTTTTCAATTCTTTTAAATCCAGACTATAAAAATCCAATCTTTATATAAAAAAAAACTAAAAAAAAAACTCTTACTTAGTTCAATAGGGGTTTCATCTTTAGGGGCACCAGCATCATCACCACTACATTTAACAACATGGGTTGTCTTTGTGTTTAGAGACAACACATGAGATCTGTTGATTCTGGGAAATGGTAATCTAACAGATGTTGTAGTTCGATTGGAGATGTGGGAATGGGAATTGAGAGGTGGAGAAATGAGTGAATTCGCGAGAGTTGAAGAAGCCATTTGGGGGGAAATGAAGATGATATTGAGAAATGTGAGGAGAGTTGTTTGGTATTTGAGGGGAGAAACAATGTGGAAGTGACGGAGATATCAAGGAGTGTGTCTTTGTGTTTTTAGTTGGGAAGTGTCGCTCACCAGATTTCTGGTTTAAATTTGGGTGAAATTTAATACTTACTAGTGAAAAAGACTACTAGTCAACTTTGGCTAGTTTCAAATTACTTGGTAAAAAGGGTAACAATTTAGGCTAGGCGCAACGCTCTCAAAATTTCGGTGGACAGTGGGTCGCGACCGATTCGTTGCGTTGCGGTGATTCAGTCGTCGGACTTGGTCATACTGAAATCGATTCTACACACAATTGAATTGAAATTCTCGGTCTCCATGTTTATGTTGTGTTTGTGTGTTTTTATAAAAAAAATCTTTTTACTTCAAATTTAACATGTTTTAAGTATATAAACTATATAAAAAAATTCCAAATTTTAATATATTGAACGTTTTTTAATTCCTCACAACATATATTAATTTGACAATTTTTAGAGTTAGTTTTAGCTAATGCATTATACCCCTTTTACTTCTAATGTTACTTTTATTAAATATAAAAAGTTATTTTTATTGAATATAAAAATAAAAAAATTAAACTAGGTCGCACTAGGTCGCCGTATGAAAAAACTAGGTCGTGACCTATTGACGTTGTGCCTAGCCTTAGTGTCACTTTATAGGGTTGAGCGGCGGACTTAGATCGGACTGGATGGGTTGAAATTGAATCGGATCAAGAATTGAATTGGCTCAAAATCTTAGACCGAGACTGGATTGAAATGGCTCGGTCTAGTCTTTTCGGTTTTTGTTCTAGTCTCAATTAAACAAATTAAACAAATTTTTAGTAAGATCGAACCAGACCGAGGACCAAAATGGTCCAAAACCACAGATCGAGTACCGGACCGAATTTGCTCGGTCTGGTTCAGGTTGACACGGTCCGGTCTGACGGTCCAAATGCTCACCCTTACTTGCAGAGGTGTCGGATCAATTCAGATCGAGTCAAGTTGACCGAGTTTCAGTTAATTCGGCTGAATCAAAACAAGTCGAGTTTATTCGAGTTCGTATCGACTCGAATATCTTTTATTTTTACTCTTTTTAAAAGTTCATTTACAAAAAGTTATATATATAAAAAAATCCTTATTTGACTCATTCAAGTCGCCCGGGAAACCAAACTAACTCAAACATTTTGAATTTGATATTCGACCTTATTCAAGGTTTCGAGTTAACTGAGATAAATTTTTTGACACAACTAATCCGACTTTAATAAATTTAATCGGGTTTTTTCAACCTCTAGTCACTACCAAATACGAAAATTCTGCTTATAGATATGAATCACTAAACGTATTTTTGAAACCAATTGGCTATAGCTCTATTAAAGGTGTTTTTGTGGAGGTTTTTACTAAATGTGAGAGATATACTTTTTAGGTATGTATTGTAATATCAAATAACTAATTATTATTCGAAGTTGACATAAAAAAAATTTAAAAGAAATATTGTAAAATCGAATAACTAACTTAGTATTGTATTAACTCACCATTTAAAAAAGTTTATTTTTGATATCGTCAACGTGTTATAAATAATTTTGTTATGTTTTTGGGAAGTCTTTTTTCAAAGTTCTTTTTCAATATCCCACATTTCTACTTATCTTTTTAGAGCACTCGTACAGTGATGTGGTGTCGTAGCTAAAAGTTGTGTCATAGTTGACATGTACGCTATGCCACGAGAATGATATTGCACCACATTTTATGGGTAACAGTGAGCCGTGAAAAAAGTAGTGTCATAAGACTAAAAAGTGGTATGATGAGTCCACATATACCTCACTTTAATAATTAAAAGAAAGAGTTTCGTTGCCGAACCACTATAAATCTTTGATGTCGTTCCTTAGGTTGTTTATGTCCTTGCTCTTTACTTATACTTGTCATTACATTTTGCATTCCATCATGATGATAACTTGATATAACAAATGTTTTGAAACATTGTAAATTGACCTAACAATTATGAAGCAAGTTTTCAAGTAAAAGTCATTTTAATGATTAACTTAGTTTTAAGACTGGAAACTATTCACCCCCTCTTCTAGTTTCTACAAGTTATAATTCATCGTATCAGTCATTTAAACTGCGTCATGGTCATCGATCGAGATGCTTCGCAATCAACGAACGTGTGTCACCGTGTTAGGATAGTTCATCCCAATGTCAAACAATTCTAAGGGATTTTGGATTTTTCATCCAAGATATAGGAAATATAAAAAAAGATTAGTTTTGGTTATAGCTTTGGTAGTCTGATGTTTTTATTCCCTTGTACATCATCTTCTTGTGACTTGATAAATGAAAAAATTATCACAGATGATGATTTATGTAGATGTAAACGTCGATTCCTAAAACCGGAATACCAAACCAAACATGTTTATGTATACCTACATTTATATTGATTCTCATTCCATACCGATAGCCATTGTGATTCTGAGATACTGACAAAACGCACCCTTACTTTTGACTATGATTAGGAATGATAAATACAACTAAATGTGAGTTCTCTATATCACATTACAATTTAAAGTTCTCAAAATTCTATTGAAAATCACATGGACCTTTCCCTCTTCTCCTCTTCAAGCAAATAACACCTAAACACTTCATTAATTTATATATTGACAATACACATATCTTTGAAAAAATAAGAGGACATTCACGATTTAACAATTGAACGAATTGAAAAAGCCACTAGTCAAATTTGGTTGGTTTCTTCTAATCAATCGGTTGGTTCTATATTCTTTTGTACCAAAAATATATATAGAAAACTAGTACTCGCGCTATAATGTACAATGCTAAGAAGATGGTGGTGAGGGTCGTCAGACGTTAGTAGTTATTAGTGAAAGTGAAGGTAAGAATGGCAGTAGGGGTCGTAATAAGTCTTGTAGCTTAATAATTTGAGAACTCACATGAAGTCATTTTTTGTTTTGTTACTATTTTATGGTTCTTGAAATTTAGCCCCACGATAGATATGAGACGCTCACAACTACCATCTTACGATAATCCAATAAAAAACTTACTGATTAGTAAACCACTCACATACCAATAACATTATACCAAAGCTTGTTGGCTTGTATTAAGTTGTACTTTATATCGCAATACTTGAAGAATCCTTTGATGGGTAGATGTTTTGTTTTGGTTATGTAGAGGTCACAAAACAATATATACCTGATCTTTTTTACAGGATAAAAACATACGGATTGGTGGCGCCATGACTTGGTTGGTGGCCTAAGGCGCCAGTTTTGTCACGGCTTACCACTCTAGGGTTGGCGCCATGACTTCTCGCTTCGTGGTGCCAACCTAGGAAAAGTTACGTTTTCGATTTCTTTTTTTAAATTTTGACCGTTGGTGGATTAAAGAAAACCCATTACACCACTTTTCTCACGACTTACCACTTCACACTAAATGTGATGGCATAAGAACTCTGCCGTTAAATCCTATTATTTATTTGTTTATAAAATAACCTTTTATAGTTAGATTAATACTCAAATTAGCCCTTAGATGCTTTTATTAATTAATCATGAATTTTCTTTTATTAAAGCTCGAAAAAGCTTGATAAGAACTCAAGTCGATCTTTCAAAATTTTGAGCTTAAGCTTGATAAAAGCTTAGCTTGATCGAGTCAAGCTTAAACTTTGCTTGATTACAACCCTAATTTTACCAAACATACCTTATGTTGATACAAAAGTTTGATGGCCCTGGCTGGACCCGAATTAGGCTTAATTCGGGGTCCTGTGGGTTTCGGTTCTTGCAACAAGTGAATCTTGTTTAAGGACCCTACACACTAAGAACAAACAGCGTTAAGCTTACCGTGGGCGCTTGTCCCACGATTAGACTCCGACGTGAGAGTAAGTAACCGATTTGAGTATATGTGAGAGTTTAGAGTATTGTGTGTATCGTAACATTGTAGAACCTTTGGGGTTCCTTTTATACCCGAGAGAGTCCTGGCTGAGCTCTCCTACTCTTGCAGCCTAAGGAAGAGAATGACCCAGAATAGCTCGATCTTTATCGCATAACCAAGGTAAGTGTATATCTCTTATCCTTAGGCGAATATAACTATAAGATAGATTATATTATGTCTTTATCCTGTCGTGCTGCGAAGAGGACTTGACCAAGTAACCATTCGTCGTGCGCCAATGGTTTATTGGGCCTTTTGGGCCTTGCGCGTGCTGCACAACGATAATCCATACCCAATGGATACGGGTAATGCCCCTAGATCGGGTTGTACAACCCGAATAGGGACTATACGTCATCATATCCCCCTAGTCTAATGGTCGCAGGTCCTGACCGCGGCTACTAGACTATAAATCATCAAAGGCCCTAGAGATAATGCTCTAAAGCAAAAATAAATGCCCCCGCAAGTGTCTTGTGAACCAATATTTAAAATGTACCGCCAATAATCTATCCTTGTCATAATCCACTAATACCTACTTTCATTGGGAATCGAGAAAGGTTTTAAACACGTCATACAGAATAAGTCGATCAGTACTGTTGGATGAAACAAATGCTCGACACATGTCGCATGATCCTTCACCCAGTGATGTAGATCACTTTAATATGTATTGTACCAACGATCGGTCCTCGTCATTTCCCCACAACCTCATCTTCCTCCATTACCAAAAACCTCAATAAAATCTATAAACCATCACCTGTTGTTTTTTAAGAAGAAAAAATGGTGTCACAGTTATTCAAAGTAAGATCCCGTATTTCCGAGCGAGAGCTCTCTCAGTTCATCACTAAGTATCATATCTCCACAGACCTACATCGCGTGGTACCGGAGCCACAATTGCATATAGGAAGTTTTTCACCTGGTAAGATTGGTGTGTATACCCGGTTTTTTGAGTTTGCCAATAACCGTATCCCCTGAGCCGCTTTCTGATTGACGTGTTAAGCTTCTATAGTATCCATTTATCCTAACTACATTGTATCGGCGCAGCCAAAATATCTAATTTTGAGATAAGCTGCCGGTTGAAGAACATTGATCCTACCATAAATCTATTCCGCGATTTTTATCACCCATCATGTATTAATGGATGGATATCTTTTGCTAAACGTCTTGGTCAACTCCAGTGCTACGTAACAAAGATAGACTCGCTGAAGAAATGGAACAACAAATTCTTCTGGATAGATAAGGTTGTGTTCCCCTTTGATTATGACTTTATCACCCCCCCCCCCCAGACGATGATAAAAGACATTCGCCCTGTCCCTGGTACATACGGTAAAGAAGATGCGCAGATGATAGATGCCGATCGCATCCCAATGCAAGAATTTCTTGAGTTGCTACTATACGTCCTAGAGCTAAGTGTGAGGGTGTTGCTACCTCTAAATCACCTGCCGCGATATTATGATGATTTTGGTCATAGTAAAAAGTCTATCTCTCTTCTCTATCCTCAATAGAATTCGTATTCATACATTAAATCGTTACATACGGTGTATGCAGAAATATCGTACTCCCAACTTGTGAAGCACGAAGATCCGTGCAAAGTAACCATGCGCCCCCGCCCATGTACCCCTGAAGAGCTTGCTAGCGGGTGGAGCATTGGTAGACGCACCATGCACTCGAAACTCACTCTCCTAACGCACCTCCGAGCACGGAGGGTATTGTCGTCCTAAACGTAACCCCCATCCGGAGTGTGACTTGTGAAGTAGAGTCGCCCTTCGTAGAAACAGAGGGTGCAGGAAACGAAGGAGCATCTAAAAGCAGCCTAAACCGCAACGCCAGAAGATATTCCCGTCCCATGCTTTAAGCGTCTACCGTGCGCGCCTAGTCAGGGGATTCCTAAGAGGAATAGGTCCAAAGTTCGCAGACATGCCGCTCGCATTGATCCATGGGGTGTGCGTGTAAAATCGCGTATGAAGTCCATCATTCCTAGGTACTTTATCTAATGTAATTTATGTAATGCTACTCATAGAATAAGTAAGTGAATGACTCGTAACTTATCTATTACAACTGTGCAGTCATCTGGATGTGACACATAGGGCTACCACCAGTGCCACCCAAGATGATGAATGTCTTCCTAAGTAGGGGTGTCCACAGTCTTGCGATCTGACCAATATGTCCGACTGTGTAGATTTTATGCAGTCCCTTGTTCCCCCTGGGCGCGCCCAATATCTAGAGGAGCTACCTGACGAAACTTTGATGAGAGAATTAGCATTGTGCGCATCACGGGAGGTGACAGTAGCATCCCATCTAAACAAGAGGATACTGCAACTCTCATAACGCCTGTCGGATATATCCCTCGAGCTTCCTCGGACTATGGCGGAAAGAAACGACGAAGTAGTCTGTGCCAAGATGGAGTTAGCGAGCATGCGAGGGGTTGCTACTATAGATGTTGGCTCCATACAGTATCTTGAGGATGAGAAGGTGTCGTTGCTAGAGTCTCTAAACAAGGCACGCCTCCTGTGCGAAAAACAAGAAAGAGACAACCAGTGGGCCATGAAGAAACTTGAAGAGGGCATGGGTGTGTTTGCAAAAAACAGTGAAAATGTATCCGCGAAGTTCCAACAGGATCTGGATGCCAAAGAGAAGGTCCTGAGGTGCTTGAATACTGATTTTGATGAGGAAATAGATCCGCATCTTTCAGATGTGCGCGCTGAAAAACAGTGGTTGGTGCGATGCGGCTTACCCCTGGCGTCAAAAGGTGCCATGGACTCGTCCAACATTGTTAAAGTCGCAGCTGATATCCTGGACGATGCTCATGTACTAGGCCAGAGTATGGCTATGTAACGTGCCTCCCGAGAGGGCTTGTTGACGAGACCATTGTCGGGTGTTCTCTTTTATCATCCACAGGCCCAAGAAAACTTCGATGTTGCCTGTCAGGTTTTAAAAGATTGTGACATTCCTTTCATCGATGTTTTTGAGAAGGACCAAGATGACCCCATCAGCGTTGTCATGGCAGGCATCACATTATCAAAGCATTTAGACGAAGGGGCTGAAGATGAGTCGGACTATTGTGTCAAGCCGAACGTGTCCCAACCGAGAGTCCCTGTGTATTTTGCAGGCAACCGTATGGTCAACATGGTATCTCTTGAGAAGATGTTGAAGCGCCACGCCAGGCGCATTACTCAGAAACATAAGGCAAGTGCCAGGAGTGTTGTGATTGGGTTGGGACTAGCACAACCCAGTCAGTTTGATGGTGTTCAGGTGAGCCTACCCTCACTTGGAGTACAAGTGCGCCTGATGCATCATGTGAAGGAAGAGTGGGTGTAACACCGCGCGTCCCTCAATCCGCTGCACCTAAAGTTAAAGAGGTCCCTGTCCGCTGCAAACTTGCTATAAGATAGATCTGTCCATCTTGCACTTGTTTTTTTGTGAAATTTTGATGTTCCAATGTACATATTGTATCATTTGTATGTAACATTATGTAGTTATATTTATGAATCGTGCAATGCGGCGATATGTTAAGTTTTTCCAAGTCCATGTACCCACACCTAAGGTTGTGGGTGTAAGTGCTTGTGTATTAGTACATTCAGTGAAGTGTAACTTGAAACTTATGGGTGATTTGAGAGTTTATTACGTGTGGCCTGCTACTACTACCATAAGTGATGTCATTAATTATGACATGTTTGTTAAGCGTACACACTGTGTCTTGTGCATATCCATCATGGAGTGTGAGGAATGCCATACTTACTACAATGTCTTCTAGTAAGCTACTTAACAAAGGATACCTGATCCAGCGCCACTGGAGTTGCATCCCTCTTACATGACAAGTTTAATTAGTAGGGTAAACTTATTTCTCTTATTTCGCCTGGAAACGTTGTTTGTACATGTACGTCAGGGGCCAAATACGTATATATATAGAGAAATTGCAACATATTTTATGCATAACTTCCCTTTATTGAATAATGAAAACCATAAATGAAGAAAAAGTATGATCTGTAGAACTAGCTAGGGACCGTAGAGTTTATTCATGCTCTTGTGAGTGTTCGAAAAGAAAACATTGAAAAAATAAATCGTAACTTACCGAAAAAATGAAAAATACATGGATCTTTATTAGTAGTTGACCGCAACCAAGAGGGTGATCCATGTTGATTATGCGATGCCTCAGAGAGAGTATTGCTTCAATCCGTGATTGTGTTCCGACTGCTTCTCGTGCTGACTCAGTTGACTCGGTAGTGACTACGAACGACTATCACTGCATATCCTTCCCTGTCGGGACGCACTCCAAATTTCCTTACCCGGCTTTGCCGCCTCTACTTGCTAAACGTGGTCTGATGGTGACAACCCTAGCCGGCGGAGCGGTGATTCCCCCTGATTCCTGTTAGTTATCAAGTTGGGGTGGAAACATCGCTACTACGCCACGCACCACGCTTCCCATTTTTGCGGCGAGAGAATCAAATGTGCGCCCCAAGCGTGATAAAATTCCTCCCCTACTTGGTCATGCGCCAGGCGCATCTCCAGGCATTTTACAGGGTCTCGCTACTATGTTCAGACGAGTCTGGCATTGGCGACACCGTATTACTTTTTTATGAGCATCTCTATGCATCAAGGGCCAAAAATATCCTGAGCGAACAACTTCGCGTACTATAGCTTTTGGACCCTAGCGGCATGTCCTTTTATACGCGGCCTCCATAATAGTCGCACTCGCTCAGGCCCCAAGCATTGTAGCTTCTGACCATGCGTTTATTTCTTGTGTAGAACTCCGTTCATAACCGTAAACTGCCTTGCTCTGTACTACAATCTTTTGGCGCTTCTGTTGTCGCTCGGTAGTTCGTGATGGACTAAATATTTTACGATTGGTGTCATCCATGTTTGTGACCCTCCCCCGTTCGCTGTGGGTATTGCTTGCGCATGTACAGATTTGTTTATGATAAAAGCAACAAGTACATGCCTAGGGGGATCTTCAACATTGATCATTGAGAGACGATCCATGGCCGTTGACATTACGCCATGTTCTTCTGATATTTCTCTGATGGAAAAATTAGTGAATTGCCTGATCATGGCCCTTATCTTCCTTGTGTACTGGATGAGCGTGCTCCCTCGGGGTTCACACAGTCCTGCTACCCTATATACGTAGGCCACCAGATTTTTTACTTCCATTCGTAACACCAAGCTCAGCCCGGCTATCAGCGCTTCATGATCTCCCTCCATACTCGTTGCGTTGAACTCAAAGCATAATGCGTGATTGGGCTGCGACTAGCACACCCCAGTCAGTTTGATGGTGTTCAGGTGAGCCTACCCTCACTTGGAGTACAAGTGCGCTTGATGCAGCATATGAAGGAAGAGTGGGTGGAACACCGCGCATCCCTCAATCCGCTGCACCTAAAGTTAAAGAGGTCCCTGTCCGATGTAGACTTGCTATAAGATAGATTTGTCCATATTGCACTTGTTTTTTGTGAAATTTTGTTGTTCCAATGTACATATTGTATCATTTGTATGTAACATTATGTAGTTATATTTATGAATCGCGTAATGCGACGATATGTTAAGTTTTTCCAAGTCCCTGTACCCACACCTAACGTTGTGGGTGTAAGTGCTTGTGTATTAGTACATTCAGTGAAGTGTAACTCGAAAATTATGGGTGATTTGAGAGTTTATTACGTGTGGCCTGCCACTACTACCATAAGTGATGTCATTAATTATGACATGTTTGTTAAGCGTGCACACTGTGTCTTGTGCATTTCCATCATGGAGTGTGAGAATGCCATACTTACTACAACGTCTTCTAGTAAGCTAAAGGATACCTGATCCAACGCCACTGGGGTTGCATCTCTCTTACATGACAAGATTAATTAGTAGGGTAAACTTATTCCTCTTATTTCGTCTGGAAACGTTGTTTGTACATGTACGCCGGGGGCCAAATACGTATATATATAGAGAAATTGCAACATATTTTATGTATAACTTCCCTTTATTGAACAAAGAAAACCATAAATGAAGAAAAAGTATGATCTGCGGAACTAGCTAGGGACCGCAGAGTTTATTCATGCTCTTGCGAGTGTTCGAAAAGAAAACATTGAAAAAATTAAATCCTAAATTACCGAAAAAATGAAAAATACATGGATCTTTATTAGTAGTTGACCGCAGCCAAGAGGGTGATCCATGTTGGTTATGCGATGCCTCAGAGATAGTATTGCTTCAATCCGTGATTGTGTCCCGCCTGCTTCTCGTGTTGACTCAGCTGACTCGGTAATGACTGCGAACGACTATCACTGCATATCCTTCCCTGTCGGGACGCACTCCAAATCTCCTTACCCCGGTGTGCGCCCTTTGCTTTGCCGCCTCTGCTTGCTAAACGTGGTCTGATGGTGACCACCCTAGCCGGCGGAGCGGTGATTCCCCCTGATTCCTGTTGGTTATTAAGTTGGGGTGGGAACATCGCTACTACGCCGCGCACCACGCTTCCATTTTTGCGGAGAGAGAACCAAATGTGCGCCCCAAGCTTGACAAAATTCCTCCCCTACTTGGTCCTGCGCCAGGCGCATCTCCAGGCATTTTACACGGTCTCGCTCCTATGTTCGGACGTGTCTGGCATTGGCGACACCGTATTACTTTTTTATGAGCATCCCTATGCATGAAGGGCCAAAAATATCCTGAGCGAACAACTTCGCGTACCATAGCTTTTCGAACCTGATGACATGTCCTTTTATGCGTGGCCTCCATAATTAGTCGCGCTCGCTCAGGCCCCAAGCATTGTAGCTTCTGACCATGCGTTGATTTCTTGTGTAGAACTTCGTTCATAACCGTGAACTGCCTTGCTATGTACTGCAATCGTTTGGCGCTTCTGCTGTCGCTCGGTAGTTCGTGATGGACTAAATAGTTTATGATTGGTGTCATCCATGTTTGTGACCCTACCCCGTTCGATGCGGGTATTGGTTGCGCATGTATAGATTTGTTTATGATCAAATCAACAAGTACATTCCTATGGGGATCTTCAACATTGATCATTGAGAGACGATCCATGGCCGTTGACATTACACCATGTTCTTCTGATATTTATCTGATGGAAAAATCAGTGAATTGCCTGATCATGGCCCTTATATTCCTTGTGTAATGGATGAGCGTGCTCCCTCGGGGTTCACACTGTCCCGCTACCCTATTTGCTAGTAAGGGGTTATATACGTAGGCCACCAGATTTTTTACTTCCATTCGCAACGCCAAGCTCAGCCCGGCTATCAGCGCTTCATGATCTCCCTCCATACTCATTGCGCTAAACTCAAAGCGTAATGTGTGAGTGATCTGTATGTCTCCCTGATTCATGAGGATGAAGCATGCATCAGGTCCTCTTCTTAGCGGGAAGCTTGTCGAGAGTAAGGCCCATGGGAGGTCTGTTGATGATCCTACACCCCTGGATGTGTTATTCTTATGTGATATTACTTGGTAACTTCCAGAGCTACTCTTTATTCGTGTTGAGCGTGGGCTGGAACCTGTGCTATTCTCGCTTTCCCCGACATCCTTTTTCTTTCTATTATTAGTAGAAGCGCTGTTGATCTCTTCAAGTGTGTCCACGTTGCGAATTGTAACTATTCCCTTTTTCACTGGAAATTTAAGCATGCCATGAATTATGGATGGTACAACACGCAATGTTAAGAGTGCTGGCTATCCAATGATGCCACTGTATAACGACTGGGGTCGTACAATCATAAAGTCCATCCACATGGTTGTCGAGTGTCCCATAAGTCCCACTGTTACTTGCGTACAGAGGTTTCCCAAGGGTCGAGTCTTGTCACCGATGAATCCTGTGAGCACTGATGAGGTCTCTTTCAGTTCCTTCCTAATCTCCATCGGCAGTTGTGCAAAGCAGTGTTCATTCAGTATGTTTGTTGCGGACTGATAGGTGTGAAAACACCCATCCTTTTACCACTTAATTCTGGCTAAAACGAGACCAAAACACGTATTTAATATCATTTGTTTGGAATTATGCGTGGTTTTTGTGTTTATTGTGTTTTCAGAGTCGACCGGATGAATATTGAAGAAAACATGGGATTGCACGGGTTTTATCGACGAAAAAGACTCAAGACGAAGTCTATTGTCCAAGAGATGCAGAAGATTTGAAGTCATTGTGCCTATTTGAAGATTTATCGAAGAATAGAGCCAAAGATTAAAGATTCATTTATGTCGAAGAACTTGAGTCTATTAAACAAAGATTATAAGACGAGTTGGAATTACTCACCGACACTTCTCGAATCCAAGTCGGAAACGTTTATTTAAAGAAGCGTGAAGACTAAAGAAGGAAGAAGAAAAAGAAGCCCAAGTCAAAGCCCAATCACAAGCCCATCACCATTACACACGCCTATATAAAGGCCTTAACTCAAAAATTTTCACACACTTAGTTAGTTTTTTTAGTTTTTGATTTCTCTAGTTTTAGAGAGAGAAAGTTCTAAACTTTCTCTCACTAGATTTCATCTTTTTCAATTCAAGATCAAAACTTTGTAGTATTTTTCATTAATCAAGTTCAAGTTTTTATCTTTTAATCTTTACTCTCATCCTTCCTTTCTTTTACTTTTATTGATTTTGGTACAAATATCGTATGATCCGTGTTGTTCATCAATGATTTGTGCTTAAAAAGTTGATTTCTTTTTATGTTTCCTTAAGTTTATACACTAATAAGCTTTAAGATCCTTGTTCTTTTTGGCTTATTGGTTGATTTAGCTTATTTTACTTTTTAAGATTTTTATGAAGAGTTCATCTTTTTAGTGATTTGATTTAAAAGTTGTTTATTTGAAGTTAGAAAAGTTGTTTTTAGTGCTTATTTGATCAGCTTATTATTAGATTCGAGTTAGTTTTGGGTTTTAGCTTATCCTAATAGCTTATTTCCCTTGCTTTTGTCCCGAATTTGCACCATTTTCGGAAAGGGTAACTCCCTTTTCCGATCGAGTATTCCGACCAAGGACCCCCCTTATTCCGATCCTTAGATCGGAAAAGGGTTTAGAGCATTCCGACGGTAAGCATTTTTGTATTCCGATTTGCCCATTTCTCCAATATTCCGATTGATTCATTTTCGAGCATTCCGATTGGGAAGTTTTTCCATATTCCGATTACACCAATTGGCAACATTCCGATTGGGCTTATCTTTGTCATATTCCGATTATAACAAGTACTTGAACATTCCGATTGGTCCAATTCATACATTCCGATCTTACTCGTTTTTCCACATTCCGATCGGTGATCGGAATATATTCCGATTGAAGGCAGTTTTCCATTTTTTCCGATTTACTTGTTTTGCTTCGTTCCGTTCTTACTTTCTTTTAGTAATTTTCAATTAAGTTCTTATTTTTCACAAAGTTTTCCAAGAGTTAGTTTTTATAAAGTGTCCATTTATTTTTCTAATAATATCGTTAAAGTTTTCAAACGTTAATCATTTAAGTCTTTAACTTTACTCTTCGACATTTAATTTCTTGTCATTAGTTTTAAATAGATAAACAAACCAACCACTTTTTATTAACCAAGAACAAATCATTCCACTTAAGGCCGAGATCAATTCGAGAGGATATCGAGAGAACTTAGAACCCCCCTCTAAAATGCTAGTATCAAATGGCGCCGCTGCCGGCTCTTCTCGTTAAGATCAAAAGTTTTTTGTGAGAACTTGGATTTTGGGATCCGTTCCCCGTGAACGTTACTTTTTCACAAAAAATTTTCAAAAAAAATCCTAAAAAAATATAAAATTTTCAAAAATACAAAAAAATTAAAAAACATAAAAACCAAAAATATTTTTGCTTTGCCTTTCTTTGTTCGTTCTTTTGCAGGTGTATGCGCACTCGATCCACGTCATATCAAGAGCCCGAGCCTCTCGATCACTTAGACATGGCCGGTGTACCACCTCAAAACAATAATAACAACAACAACCCTCCTTTCAACAACATGAACAATAACAACAACAATGAGCCCCTTCCGGATAATCGCCCGATGATTGAATTGCTGCAAGCTCATGTCGATGGCAACACGGATCCAATTGTCATACCTCCAATTGCCGCCAACAACTTTGAGCTAAAATCAGGCTTTATCCAGATGGTCTCCGCTCAACCATTCTTGGGACGTACCATTGATGACCCACATGACCATATAAAGAGATTCTTGCAACTCACCAACACGGTCAAGTTCAATGGTGTTCCACAAGAGGTTATCAGGTTACAACTTTTTCCCTTTTCTTTAGAGGGACAAGCCCGGCATTGGCTTGCTAAGGAACCGCCACAGAGTATTCTCTCGTGGACGGATTTGGAAACCAAGTTCATCAATTACTTTTTCCCACCCTCTCGTACTACCGCTTTGCGGAATGAAATCATAAATTTTGAACAAAAGTACGATGAGTCGTTCAGTGAATCTTGGGATCGTTTTAAAGATCTTTTAAGAAAATGCCCACAACATGGTTTTACCAAAGTACATCAAATTAATACTTTTTACAATGGTTTAAGCATGAGTGACCAAGATTCACTAAACAGTGCCTCGGGGGGTAATTTATTGGCTAAGACTTCCAATGCTGCTTGGGATATCATTGAGAATAAATCTCGTGTGCAAACCAAGAGTGTTCGGACCAATGTCGCTAGTGGTAGCACTAATGACAGCGACAAGCGACTTGACAAAATCACCACGCTTCTTGAATCGCTTGTCACCCACACCGTCAGCAACAACAATAGCAACAACGCCAAAAACGCCCAAGTTAACGCTCTCAGCCAACCTTGTGAGATATGTGGTGGTCCTCACTCTTACACAACTTGTACCGCCACCCAAGACTACCCTACTGAGAATGTGAATGCGGCATATGGCACCTATCCTCAACCTGCTTATCAAGCTAGACCTCAAGGTGACCGTAATTTGCTTAGCTACCGCTCCAACAACTATCTTTCACCACCTGGTTTTCCCCAAACCAACAACAAAACCTCAACCGCTCTCCTCAACAACAACAACAACCTCGTATACCATACATCCCTCCTCACAAGCAGCAAACACCACCTCAACGTAACAACCAAGTTTACCAACAACCTGCTTATCAACCACCCGCATACACTGCTCCTCCAAACCAACCCACTGCATTACACCAAGAGGTTGCAACCTACATGAGGACCAATGATGTGATCGTGGAAAATCTCCAACAAGAAGTGCGTAACTTGAAAGCAGACTTGGTCAAGCAAGGGAACGATTTGAGAGCCGACATGAGAAATACTATGGATAGTCAAACGAATGAATTGAGGAACATGATGGCTAGTTTCTTCAACGGTAATCAACCCTCTTCTTCGGGTACTCTTCCGAGTAACACCGTTGCGAATCCAAGAGGGGAGATGAAGACAATCACCACTCGCAGTGGTAAAGGTACCAAGGAACCTGAGCTTCCTATACCTCCACCGGTGGTTGTGACTAAGGAGAACGAGTCACCTACTCCTATTCCTCATCCTTCTCCTCCCCCAATTCCTCCACCTCTTCCTTCTACCCCTCCTCCACCCAAGGATGTGAGTGATCCTATTCTTCCAAAGCCTTCCTCTTCTTCCAATATACCTTATCCATCTAGGTTGAGGAAAGAGAAGCTCAAAAGCAAGGACGATATTCAGGTTTCGAACTTCCTTAAAATGTTCAAACAATTGAATTTTAACATCTCCTTCGCTGAGGCTCTTGCTCACATGCCTAAATATGCGAAAATGTTTAAAGATCTTCTGAGCGACAAGGAAAAGCTCCTCGACATTGCCAACACCCAACTTAATGAGAATTGCTCTGCAGTGCTCTTAAGGAAATTGCCAATCAAGCTTGGTGATCCGGGTCGTTTCTTAATTCCTTGCAATTTCCCGGGAGTAGAGAATTGCATGGCCCTATCCGATCTAGGTGCCAGTATTAATCTCATGCCTCTAAGCGTTTGGAAGCAATTATCTCTCCCTGAGCTAGTCCCCACCAAAATGACTCTGGAATTGGCTAACCGTACGGTTGCTTATCCAGTGGGGATAGCCGAAGACGTCATTGTAGGAGTCGACAAATTCACCTTTCCTGCTGATTTTGTTGTCGTCGACTACGAGATGGACCCCCGTGTGCCACTCATTGTTGGTCGTCCATTCTTGAGGACCGGTCGCACTCTCATTGATGTTGAAGCCGGTGAGCTTATCATGAGAGTGGGTGACGATAAAGTAGTCTTCAACATGGGAAAGTTGTCTAAACAGCCTTATTCATGTGAGAGTGTTAATTGTATTGACGTTCTTGATGAGGCTTGTGAAGAACACTTTAATGATGCTTGCAAAAGTATTCCTACCTCTCTTCCCAATGTTGAGACCGTGTCCTCTATTGATTCATCATTGTCTCTATTTGGAGATAGTGATTTGTTTTGGAAAAATCTCGAAGACACCATGGGAGATGTGAAATTAGCTACTCATGATTCTCCCACCGATGGGGATGAAGACATGAATTTCTTTGACAATCTTCTCAACGACGACAATCCTTCGCCTCCATCTCCCACGGTTATTGCTATCGATACTCCGACTTCGAATACGCCTCCCGTCGAAAATCCTCCGGATTTAGAACTTAAGGAGTTGCCGCCCCATCTCGAGTATGTATTCCTTGACGAAGAGAAGAAGTCGCCAGTCATCATTGCTAAAGACCTAAAGGAAGAAGAAAAATCTCGCCTCATCGCCGTGTTGAAGAAGCTCAAGAAGGCTATTGCTTGGAAGATTTCTGACATTCATGGAATTGATCCTCACTTCTGCACACAAAAAATTCTCATGGAGGACGACTTTAGGACCACAATTCAAAGCCAACGAAGGGTGAATCCAAAAATCCATGAAGTCATCAAAACAGAGGTTATCAAACTTCTTGATGCGGGTATGATTTACCCTATTTCGGATTCACCATGGGTTAATCCAATCCATTGTGTGCCCAAGAAGGGCGGAATAACCGTTGTTCCCAATGAACACAACGAATTGATTTCCACTCATCTCGTTACTGGGTGGAGAGTTTGTATAGACTACCGCAAACTCAATGATGCCACGAGAAAGGATCATTTCCCTCTACCTTTTATGGACCAAATGCTTGAACGTTTAGCAGGTAATGAATATTACTGCTTTCTTGATGGTTTCTCGGGTTATTTCCAAATACCCATCGATCCCCAAGATCAAGAAAAGACAACATTCACTTGTCCCTATGGCACATTTGCTTACAAAAGAATGCCTTTTGGCTTATGTAATGCGCCCAGGACTTTCCAAAGGTGCATGTTAGCTATCTTCCATGACATGGTTGAACAAACCATGGAAGTCTTCATGGATGATTTCTCGGTCTTCGGGGATTCCTTCTCTTCTTGCCTTGCCAATTTGGAACGTATGCTTAAGCTGTGCGAAGACACTCGCCTTGTTCTAAATTGGGAAAAATGCCATTTTATGGTAAAAGAAGGCATCGTGCTAGGACACAAGATTTCCAAAGCCGGTCTTGAAGTAGACCGTGCGAAAGTCGATGTTATCGCCAAGTTGCCTCCACCTTCAACCGTGAAGGGTGTGAGAAGTTTTCTGGGTCATGCGGGCTTCTACCGTCGATTCATCTAAGATATTTCTCAAATCGCTCGCCCGATGACCCACCTCTTGGAAAAAGATACTCCTTTTATCTTCTCCAAAGAGTGTCTTGAAGCCTTCAACTCGCTTAAGGATAAGCTAACTAAGGCACCCGTCTTGGTTACCCCTAATTGGGAGCTTCCCTTTGAGTTGATGTGCGATGCTAGTGATTTTGCTATTGGTGCGGTTCTGGGACAAAGAGTGAACAAACACTTCCAACCAATCCACTATGCTAGCAAGACAATGACGGGGGCACAATTGCATTATACGACAACCGAAAAAGAGCTTTTAGCTGTTGTCTATGCTTTTGAAAAATTCCGCCCCTATCTTGTCCTTTCCACCACGATCGTGTATACCGATCATTCCGCGTTGAAGTACTTGTTGACAAAGCAAGATTCCAAACCAAGACTTCTTCGTTGGGTTTTGCTGCTCCAGGAATTTAAAATCGAAATCCGCGATAAAAAAGGAGCTGAAAACCTAGCCGCGGATCATCTCAGCAGACTTGAGGATCCTTACCAGGGGGATCATCCGAACAAAGAAATCAATGATTCTTTTCCCCTGGAGACCTTAATGTCTATCAACTCGACTGCTGATGAAACCCCGTGGTTTGCAGACATTGCAAACTACTTAGCGGGTGGAATTCTCGTTGACGGGTTAACATCCCAGAAAAAGAAGAAGTTCTTTAATGACATTAAGACTTACTTTTGGGATGACCCGTATCTATTCAAACAATGTGCCGACTTGATTATTCGCTGATGTGTTGATGGACCGGCAGCTTTAGAAATCCTTGATGCCTGCCACAAAGGACCCAATGGAGCTCAAGAAAGCAATATTTGTTCCCAGACCAGTGAAAAAGGGAGTTTCTCTTGAGTTTCCCAAAGATATGGATCCATTACATCCAAGTGAAGCTGTCATAAGAAAGAGCCTCAAGCTCTCACCATTAGAAGCTTCAGATATGGTACAAGTGTTACCACTTGATTCCAGAAACCCAATTGTGAGCTATGAAGAAGATGAGTGTGGGTTTTGGAAGATTGGCAGGTATGGAAAAGAGGTGCACACTTTTACCACCCTTATATCTTTGTTTGCAAGTTTTGACAGAGAAGACTTGGTAGACCTATGGAGGTTATTGGAAGCCAAGTATGTGACTGAAGCACCAACTTCAGTCAATGGAATAAAACTGTGGTCCACATTCAAGAGAATGTGTGGACCAATTGATGAAGATCCTGCTATTTGGAAGGATCTTGAAGATGATCTCAGTGGTCTTCAATGGAGATTGTATTCAACTGCTGGTGTTTATTATTTGAGTTCTACAAAGTTTGCTGAGTATCTACTTGTGGATGGTCAGTACTTCATGTCCAAGGAAGTCTTGGAGAAGATGAAGAACACTCAGCTGGAAATTGATTATTCAAGTGATGTGGCAAAAGACTTGATCAGATTTATTTATTACCATTATGAGAAGGTTTGTAAGATTCCTCCTAGTATTTAATGTTTATTCAGAAACTTGATCATTGGAGTAGATATCAAGTTTATGGGAGGATTGTTGGGAATAAATTATGGCCAGTTCACTTGAGCGCTGACAAGAGTAAAACAAGCGTTGACAGGAGTAAAACAGACGCTGACAGCTCAAGCGTTGACAAGACAAAGTCAAGCGTTGATACATTGAAGACAAGCACTGATGGGAAGATATACTCTACGCGTTTATTGTATTCTAGAATGTATTTTCTATATTTATCTTTACCTAGAATAGTTGATACGTAGATTATTGTACAAGGCTTCTTATGTCAATAAAAGAAGACCTTTAGGTTAATGTTCGATATAAGTTTTCATTCATAAACTACTTTCATTGTAAGCAAGTTTGATATCATTAATCAAAGTGAAAGTTTGTTTATATCTTGTGTGTTCTTGTTTAAGTGTTAATTCTGCATAACACTTAGATTATCATATACATATACAAAGGTTTCTCTAAGTGTATGACTTGATCTAATCTCGTATACATAAAGCTAAATCGATCTAAGTTTGGGATCAACACACGGTGCTCAGCAACTGAGTAGAAACGGTAGTGGTAGACGATCACCGACGATATGGATGCCCGGGGAAACACGAAAACCGCAACCTATCAAAATAAGGCGCGCGTTAAGACTCGAACTCGAATATCGATATGTACCAAATATAATATGAATCAAATTTTTATAAAGTATACACGTTTCAAAACCATTGACACGAATCAAATGAATAAATTTATCCAACGTTACACATTAAAGCACTTGAACACTTGAAATTGACCTGTTATACGGCGCCAAGTCAACGCAAGTCAAACTATCATTTACCCTTATTCGGACCAGTAGCTAAGTCATTTATATAATGACTAAGCACTTGAGTAAGTCACCATGTCCTATGGTGAATACTCAAACTCACACAACACAAGCATTGAACTAAGTGTCCAAAATAAAATCAGCAAGTACATCCCGAATGTACACACCGATCTACCCTATCTAGACTTGTCCGTTTTACATGAAAATTAGTGTCAAGGTCACTTATAACCTGTATAAGACCTCACCAAAATTTGAGCCAAATTTCACACTTTAAAATCCATCAGCTCGACACTTTTCTCGACTCCAAATTTTGGGACAGATTTGTATACTTATTTTGTAAAACCGTTTGGACCACTTTAAAAGTACTAACTCGACAATCCGTCTTTTGAAATCACTACTAGACTCATCAAACTCAGTTTGTATACTTTGAAAACCAGTAGATACATTTATCTAACCAAGCCTAAAGTCCCCGAGAGTCGACCCAAAATCAGCCACAATTTCGGATTGTGCCGATTTACGTCTCCCGGTACACGAAAACTAAAACTAGCATAACTTTTGACTCGTAATGACTTAGAAGCTCTATCTTATACCAAAACGACCGTCTCTGAAAACTCTACAACAATTACAAATAATATCAGTCTTTCACAGACTTTAAACCCACGAAACATTCTTTTTAAAGCTGCTGTCCCAAATTAGCCTTTTAGAAAACATGACAAATCCATTTTTCAAGCAAAACCACTCATTCCCATACCCCTAGGATCACTATACTATCATTCCTATCACCCAAACACACTCCTAGACACATGCATGTAAAATTTAACAAAATCAAAGATCAAAAATCAACCTTTTTAGGATCAAAACATGATGATCTTACCAAAAATGATACATGCAAGATGATTTAAATATCAATCCACCATGAAATTATAAAGTCTTCAAATTTTGATGCATGTTCTTGAATTTGATATCATTAGAATCACAAGAAAATATTAGAGATGGGACTTGAATTTGTTTTTGTTGATTCAAGCTTGATCTAAGAAAAATGAGGGTGTTTTTGGTTTGGGGTGTCACGGCTACAAGAAGAGGAAGGAGAGAGTTGTAGTTTTTTTTAAATGGTGTATGTGTTTGGTGGAAGTATAAAAAATGGTTTATATATGGCTAGTTAAGTGGAGGGACCTAGGTTGCCAATTTGCAGACTTTAGGACCTAAAAGAAATTAATAGTTTTAAAGGGTAGAAAATGGTTATTGGTAAATATTAAAAATATTTACGGGGCTCGGGTTTCGTAAAAAAAATACTTTTCAAAAGTTACAATGCATCATAAAAATGATTATATGATTTCCCGACACGACTTAATACGTAATTAAAACGAAATCGTCAAAAATATTAATTATCGAAACAATCGATATATAAACGTAATCTTTTGGGCATCCGTCGGTATCGCGATCACTAGGAATTCTCGTTGTACATTGTTTTTGAATAAACTCGTTGTAAAACGCACGCGGGTGATTTTAAATCAAAAACTTTAATTTAAATTAAATATGGAAAAATAAAATAAAAATTTTATAATTCCATACAAAGTATTGTCAATGAACAAAATAATACTTAAAAAGTATTATTTAAAAATCTCAGGATTTACATATAAAATACAAGAAAACGTAATACGTTGGAAAATTCAAGAAGCACGAATAAAAAGAATAAAATAATGCTGGGAAAGTACGGGTTCTCACAAAAGAGAATATCCTTATGGAAGGACGGAATATTCGTACCTTATGTCCAGTAATGCAAACGAAGATGAAAGTGGAAGACCTACTCCGACTTCACAAGTGATACATAATGAAAGGGACATGAATGAGTTGTCTTTTTACGTATACTTACTGATTATTAGTTTACTTGGCATGTTCTTAATTTATTTTACTTGTTCTTGCCTTGTTTTATATGTTCTTGACTTGTTTTACTGTTTCATGTTTAATCATGTATTTCTTAGTATTTCATGTGTTCTTGATTAGTGTATTTCCTGTTTTATGTGTTATAGTATTTGTTATATCATAATGAGTAACTTTCTAAATATAGCATGTTTGTATATATAGTAACTTTCCAAAAAAGTAGGTTTCCATATATAGTAACTTTCCAAAAATAGCAAATATCCATAAATAGTAAGTTTCCAAAAATAGAAAGTTTCAATAATGAGTAAGTTTCCAAAAATAGAAAGTTTCTATATATAGTATGTTTCCATAAATAGCATGTTTCCATATTTAGTATGTTTCTACAAATAGCATGTTTCTATAATTAGAATGTTTCCATATTTAGTAATAAGCTTATTAAATAAGTATATGATATAAGCTATAGTTTAATAAGCATATATTATAAGTCATGATTATTAATGATAATAATATAGTAAAGTTTATTAATATTAATACTTTAGTCTTAACATATGATTATTAATTAATAATATAATACATGATATTATAAGTAATTATTAATTAATAATATTACATAATTATATTAAATAAACTTTACCTTAATAATTATTGTATAATTAAATAAAAGCATATTATTTATTTAATTAAACCTTGGTTAAAATAAAATAAATTAATTAAGCTAAGTTTCTAATTAATTACATGTAACATGAAATATTTATATTGATAATTATTATAACCTAAAGTTTATTTAAATAAGTGACCATGTAATTATGTCATGATAATTATATTTGATAATTATATCCTAGGTCTTGTTATTAATTAATTTTATTAAACCATGTGTTAATTAATCAAATTAATTAATAATTATAACATAAAGTATTTAGCAAAAATGTTAACCAAACACCCCCTGGGTGTGTTCATTTCTACCCGAGCCAAAACATTGACACACCAAGACCTCGAGGGTCTCGGCTTGCCTCGAACACCACGCAACACCGCAGCCATTCGGCTGTGGCTTGCTGCCCCTACCACCAAGCAGCCACCGGCTGCACGCTGGTGCCACTGCTGGCTCAAAACACACCCCCAGCTTAAGTCGGGGTTCCCCCCTGCCGTGACCAAACTTCCCACCGAGAGTCATGGGAATCTCGGTTGCCACTGTTAACCAAATGCACCCACTGTTGGGGCTGTTTGGGGTTGCGACTGACCAAAGGAAACAACCACCGACCCTTATAAGGGTGTGGCTGGTCGAGACAAAGCACCACCGAGAGTCATGGGACTCTCGGTTTGCGTGCCAACCGAACAAACCAAACCAATTCCCGATTTCCCATGATTTAAGCCTTCCATTAACATGTTTTTAATGATTGGTTTTAGTGATTCTTGAACAATGAAAAATAAATAACAAGATTAAGGATTAAGAGATAGCAAATGCGTGAATATATTAATAATTAGGAATCAAGATCATATACCCGTAAATAATTAAAGATTCAACCACGACTCCTCCTTGTTTTCTTTAGGGTGTCGCGGCTAAGAGAGAGAGAGAGCAAAAGAGATTCTAGGGTTTTAATTATTGTGAAAAGTGTTTATGAAAATCCCTTGGAGAATTTTGTTGTTAACTAGCCAAAGTTAAATGGGCCGGGCCAAGGTCCTTTTCCTTTCTCTTGTGAACCGCCGGTAAACACCCCTTTATATTGTTTCGTTTTTCGTGTTTTAGCTAAATAATTATAAAAGTCCCTAAACTAGCTTGAAACGATTAAGAAGGATAATTAACACAAGTAAATACTTTTCAAACGTAGTACTTTATTATTGTATAACAAGTATTACATGTGTTATGGATAACACAGTTTGATGACAATGTGTAGTGTACACTTTGGACAAAATAAAGCAAACTCAAAAACACAGGCACATCTGTTCTTCCTCTGAGTTGTAAAGAGTTAATGTGTGAAATCTAACAAAGTGAACAACATTAACTCTAGCCTACATATCCTATTTATAGTGGTACGAGGTTGACTATTAGTACTGGTTGATGGTGACTACACAAAACAGACAATGTCAAACATCTGTCAAAAGATGCTCTTCTATTCTTTGTAGTCTGCTGATGAGACTGTAATTATACATAGTCTCATCGTCCAAATCGGGCTTAAAACGCTTAAAAAATCATCAAAGTACCCAAATATATGCTTGTGTTTGTTCATTGTGTATTTCAGGTACGGATATACCGCTCTGATACCAATTGAAAGTCCCAACTATCTTGAAACGATTAAGAAGGATAATTAACACAAGTAAATACTTTTAAAACGTTGTATTTATTATTGTATAACAAGTATTACATGTGTTATGGATAACACAGTTTGATGACAATGTGTTGTATACACTTTGGACAAAATAAAGCAAACTCAAGAACACAGGCATAGCTGTTCTTTCTCTGAGTTGTAAAGAGTTAATGTGTGAAATCTAACAAAGTGAACAACAATAACTCTAGCCTACATATCCTATTTATAGTGGTACGAGGTTGACTATTAGTACTGGTTGATGGTGACTACACAAAACAGACAATGTCAGACATCTTTCAAAAGATGCTCTTTTATTCTTGGTAGTATGCCACAACGCTTTAGGGAAACAGAGCTGACATAGTTTCACTTTTCTTCATTCCTTGTACTTTAGGCTGTGAAACTTCCCGCCTAAACACTTAGGTATGTCCAAAGTGTACTGAGTGTTAACAGGGTATTGCCACCCCTGTTAACATCAACCACTCAGAGTCCCTGATACATCTTGGCTGTTATCCAACACAGCCAATGAGTATGTCTTCAAGTAATATTCGACTTCCTTGACAATGTCTCTGACATGGACTCCTCTATGGTTGCTCACAGAGACTTAGAACTTTATGAGTCTTGGTTTATGATAGGTGTGTAAACACCCATCCTTTTACCACTTAATTCTGGCTAAAACGAGACCAAAACGCGTATTTAATATCATTTGTTTGGAATTATGCGTTGTTTTTGTGTTTATTGTGTTTTCAGAGCCAACCGGATGGATAATGGAGAAAACATGGGATTGCACGGGATTTATCAAAGAAAAAGACTCAAGATGAAGTCTATTGTCCAAGAGATGCAAAAGATTTGAAGTCACTGGGCCTATTCGAAGATTTATCGAAGAAAAGGACCAAAGATGGAAGATTTATATAAGTCGAAGAAACTCAAGTCCATTAAACGAAGAAATTAAAAGACGAGTTGAATTTAATCGACGACAAATCCCGAATCAGAATCGAAAACGTCAACTTTTCTGAAAAGACGAGAAGACAAGAAGAACGGGAGAAAGCCCACTCACCAACCAAAAGACAAGACTATATAAAGCCCTCCCCTCACACACTTTGCATTAAGTTTTTGTTTTTTTCATTCCTCCTTCTTTTTCTCCCTTTTAGTTCGTAGCATCACCAACACCACTAGGGTGTTTGGTGATTTTGATCTTTGATTTTCAATCTTGTAATTTCATCCTTGTTTAGTGATTGTTAAAATATTAATCATTCAATACAAGTTCTTGTTTAATCTTTCCATTTCATCTTGCTCATCATCATCTTTCTTTTCAAGTTCTTAAATTCTTATTTGATTGATTTGATCTTTAAAAGTTGTTGGGTTTTGTGTTTTTGTTGATGGGATTTGTAGTTTATGGTTAGTAGATGCTTAGTGATTAGTTTATTTAAGTTTTTGGTGAAAAACTTGGTGATTTTTGGATTAAAATCGATTTTCCTTGTTCTTCGGGTAAGGTTTCTGTTTTTGAGTTCCCCAGGTTCCGAATAAACCAAAACTTCCGGATGAACATTAAGTTCCGGATGAACAGCTAAAGTTCCGAATAAATTTTCATTTCAAAAAGTTCCGAATGAACTTAAACTTCCGGATGAACAAAAGTTCCGCATGAGTTTAAGAAGTTCCGAACGAAGTTGTTTTCCAAAAAGTTCCGAATGAGTTTTCTTTTCAAAAGTTCCGAGTCAGTCTAAAGTTCCGGATGAACATAAAGTTCCGGATGAGCAAAAGTTCCGAATGAGTTGATTGTTCCGAATAAACTTCCGACTCAAGAGTTCTGAAGAAAGTTCCGGATCAACTTCCGAAGAAAGTTCCGAGTGAAGGATTTTTCAAAGTTCCGAATGAAGACTTCCGGGTGAAAAGTTCCGGATCAATAGTTCCGAATCAAGGTCAAAGTTCCGAATCAATTTTCTTTTAATCTTAGTTACTGTTTCTTTTTGTATCTTTCTTAATATTTCTCAGTTTAATTTTAAATTCCAGTTTATTAATACAAGTTTTATTAATTGGTATTAATTTAATTTAATTTCTTTTAAATTTAAGCTTACATTTTAATACATTTCAACTTTTTAGTAGACTTGAAAACTAAACCCCCTTTTTAGTAACCAAGAACAATCATTCCACTTAGAACCGAGATCAATTCGAGAGGACTGAGAGACTAATCTGAACCCATAGCAAAATCACTTATATCAAATGGCGCCGCTGCCGGCTCTTCTCGTTAAGATCAAAAGTTTTTTGTGAGAACTTGGATTTTGGGATCCATTCCCCGTGAACGTTACTTTTTCATAAAAATTTTCAAAAAATCCTAAAAAATATAAAATTTTCAAAAAATCCTAAAAAGTAAAAAACATAAAATCCAAAAATATTTTTGCTTTGTTTTTCTTTGTTCGTTCTTTTGCAGGTGTATGCGCACTCGATCCACGTCCTATCAAGAGCCCGAGCCTCTCGATCACTTAGACATGGCCGGTGTACAAAACAACAACAACATACCACCTCCAAACAACAATAATAACAATAACAACCCACCTTTCAACAACATGAACAATAACAACAACAATGAGCCTCAACCGGATAATCGGCCGATGATTGAACTGCTGCAAGCTCATGTAGATGGCAACACTGATCCAATTGTCATACCTCCAATTGCCGCCAACAACTTTGAGCTAAAATCAGGCTTTATCCAGATGGTCTCCGCTCAACCATTCTTGGGACGTACCATTGATGACCCACATGACCATATCAAGAGATTCTTGTAACTCACCAACACGGTCAAATTCAATGGTGTTCCACAAGAGGTTATCAGGTTACAACTTTTTCCCTTTTCTTTAGAGGGACAAGCCCGACATTGGCTTGCTAAGGAACCGCCACAGAGTATTCTCTCGTGGACGGATTTGGAGACCAAATTTATCAATTACTTTTTCCCACCCTCTCGTACTACCGCTTTGCGGAATGAAATCATAAATTTTGAACAAAAGTACGATGAGTCGTTCAGTGAATCTTGGGATTGTTTCAAAGATCTTTTAAGAAAATGCCCACAACATGGTTTTACCAAAGTACATCAAATTAATACTTTTTACAATGGTTTAAGCATGAGTGACCAAGATTCACTAAACAGTGCCTCGGGGGGTAATCTTTTGGCTAAGACTTCCAGTGCTGCTTGGGATATCATTGAGAATAAGTCTCGTATGCAAACCAAGAGTGTTCGGACCAATGTCGCTAGTGCTAGCACTAGTGACAGCGACAAGCGACTGGACAAAATCACTACGCTTCTTGAATCGCTTGTTACCCACACCGTCAACAACACCAACAGCAGCAACGCTAAAAATGCTCAAGTTAACGCTGTTAGCCAACCATGTGAGATATGCGGGGGTCCTCACTCTTACACCACTTGTACCGCTACCCAAGACTACCCTGTTGAGAATGTGAATGCAGCTTACGGCACCTATCCTCAACCTGCTTATCAAGCCCGACCTCAAGGTGACCGTAATTTGCTTAGCTACCGCTCCAACAATTATCTTTCACCACCCGGTTTTCCTCCTACTAACCCAAACCAACAACAAAACCTCAACCGCCCTCCTCAACAACAACAACCTCGTACACCATACATCCCTCCTCACAAGCAGCAACAACCACCTCAACGAAACAACCAAGTCTACCAACAACCTGCTTATCAACCACCCGCATACAATGCTCCTCCCAACCAACCCACCGCTCTTCACCAAGAAGTGGAAACTTATATGAGGACTAACGATGTGATAGTGGGAAATCTTCAGCGGGAAGTGCTCAACTTGAAAGCAGACTTGGTCAAACAAGGGAACGATTTGAGAGCCGACATGAGAAACACGTTGGATAGCCAAACAAATGACTTGAAGAACATGATGGCTAGTTTCTTCCAAGGTAATCAACCCTCTTCTTCGGGTACTCTTCCGAGTAACACCGTTGCGAATCCAAGAGGGGAGATGAAAGCAATCACCACTCGAAGTGGCAAAGGTACCAAGGAACCCGAGCTTCCTATACCTCCACCGGTGGTTGTGACTAAGGAGAACGAGTCACCTGCTCCTATTCCTCATCCTTCTCCTTCCCCAATTTCTCCACCTCTTCCTTCTACCCCTCCTCCACCCAAGGATGTGAGTGATCCTATTCTCCCAAAGCCTTCCTCTTCTTCCAATATACCTTATCCATCTAGGTTGAGGAAAGAGAAGCTCAAAAGCAAGGACGATATTCAGGTTTCGAACTTTCTTAAAATGTTCAAACAATTGAATTTCAATATCTCCTTCGCTGAGGCTCTCGCTCACATGCCTAAGTACGAAAAATGTTTAAAGATCTTCTGAGAGACAAGGAAAAGCTCCTCGATATTGCCAACACCCAACTTAATGAGAATTGCTCTGCAGTGCTCTTAAGGAAATTGCCAACCAAGCTTGGTGATCCGGGTCGTTTCTTAATCCCTTGCAATTTCCTGGGAGTAGAGAATTGCATGGCCCTAGCCGATCTAGGTGCCAGTATTAATCTCATGCCTCTAAGCGTTTGGAAGTAATTATCTCTCCCTGAGCTAGTCCCCACCAAAATGACTTTGGAATTAGCTAACCGTACGGTTGCTTATCCAGTGGGGATAGCCGAAGACGTCTTTGTAGGAGTCGACAAATTCACTTTTCCTGCTGATTTCGTCGTCGTCGACTACGAGATGGACCCTCGTGTTCCCTTGATCGTGGGTCGTCCATTCCTGAGGACCGATCGCACTCTCATCGATGTTGAAGCCAGTGAGGTTATCATGAGAGTGGGTGACGATAAAATCGTCTTCAACATGGGGAAGTTGTCTAAACAACCTTATTCCAACGAGAGTGTTAATTGTATTGACGTTCTTGATGAGGCTTGTGAAGAACACTTCAAAGATGCTTGTAAAAGTATTCCTACCTCTCTTCCCAATGTTGAAACCGTTTCCTCTATTGATTCATCATTGTCTCTATTTGGAGATAGTGATTTGTTTTGGAACAATCTTGAAGACACCATGGGAGATGTGAATTTAGCTACTAATGATTCTCCCACCGATGGGGATGAAGACATGCATTTCTTTGACAACCTTCTCAACGAAGACAATCCTTCTCCTCCATCTCCCACGGTCATTGCTATCGATACTCCGACTTTGAAAACGCCTCCCGTCGAAAATCCTTCGGATTTAGAACTTAAGGAGTTGCCGCCTCATCTCGAGTACGTGTTTCTTGAAGAAGAGAAGAAGTCGCCTGTCATTATCGCGAAGGAATTAAAGGAAGAAGAAAAATCTCGCCTCATCGCTGTGCTTAAAGATCACAAGAAGGCTATTGCTTGGAAAATCTCGGATATTCGTGGAATTGATCCTCACTTCTGCACACACAAAATTCTCATGGAGGACGACTTTAAGCCCACAATTCAAATCCAACGAAGGGTGAATCCAAAAATCCATGAAGTCATCAAAACAGAGGTTATCAAACTTCTTGATGCGGGTATGATTTACCCTATTTCGGATTCACCATGGGTTAGTCCAATCCATTGTGTGCCCAAGAAGGGCGGAATAACCGTTGTTCCCAATGAACACAACGAGTTGATTTCCACTCGTCTCGTTACTGGGTGGAGAGTTTGTATAGACTACCGCCAACTCAATGATGCCACGAGAAAGGATCATTTCCCTCTACCTTTTATGGACCAAATGCTTGAACGTTTAGCGGGTAATGAATATTACTGCTTTCTTGATGGTTTCTCGGGTTATTTCCAAATACCCATCGATCCCCAAGATCAAGAGAAGACAACATTCACTTGTCCCTATGGCACATTTGCTTACAAAAGAATGCCTTTTGGCTTATGCAATGCCCCGGGACTTTCCAAAGGTGCATGTTAGCTATCTTCCATGACATGGTTGAACAAACCATGGAAGTCTTCATGGATGATTTCTCGGTCTTCGGGGATTCCTTCTCTTCTTGCCTTGCCAATTTGGAACGTATGCTTAAGCGGTGCGAAGACACTCGCCTTGTTCTGAATTGGGAAAAATGCCATTTTATGGTAAAAGAAGGCATCATGCTGGGACACAAGATTTCCAAAGCCGGTCTTGAAGTAGACCGTGCTAAAGTCGATGTTATCGCCAAGTTGCCTCCACCTTCAACCGTGAAGGGTGTGAGAAGTTTTCTGGGTCATGCGGGCTTCTACCGTCGATTCATCAAAGATTTTTCTCAAATCGCTCGCCCGATGACCCACCTATTGGAAAAAGACACTCCTTTTATCTTTTCCAAAGAGTGTCTTGAAGCCTTCAACTCGCTTAAGGATAAGCTAACTAAGGCACCCGTCTTGGTTACCCCTAATTGGGAGCTTCCCTTTGAGTTGATGTGCGATGCTAGTGATTTTGCTATTGGAGCGGTTCTGGGACAAAGAGTGAATAAACACTTCCAACCAATCCATTACGCTAGCAAGACAATGGCAGGGGCACAATTGCATTATACGACAACCGAAAAAGAGCTTTTAGCAGTTGTCTATGCTTTTGAAAAGTTCCGCCCCTATCTTGTCCTTTCCACCACTATCGTTTACACCGATCATTCCGCGTTGAAGTACTTGTTGACAAAGCAAGATTCCAAACCAATACTTCTTCGTTGGGTTTTGCTGCTCCAGGAATTTAAAATCGACATTCGCGATAAAAAAGGAGCAGAAAACCTAGCCGCGGATCATCTCAGCAGACTTGAGGATCCTTACCAAGGGGATCATCCGAACAACGAAATAAATGATTCTTTTCCCTTGGAGACCTTAATGTCTATAAATTCGAATTCTGATGAAACCCCGTGGTTTGCGAACTTTGCAAACTACTTGGCGGGTGGAATTCTCAAGGAAGGGTTAACATCCCAGCAAAAGAAAAAGTTCTTCAACGACATTAAGACTTACTTTTGGGACGACCCTTACCTATTCAAACAATGTGCCGACCTGATTATCCGCCGATGTGTTGACGGACCGGCAGCTTCAGAAATCCTTGATGCTTGCCACAAAGGACCCACCGGTGGTCACTTTGGTCCCAACTACACCGCCAAAAAAGTGTTTGATTCGGGATTTTATTGGCCCACCATCTACCGTGATGCTCACGAGATGGTTAAACGATGTGATGCTTGCCAAAAACAAGGCACGGTCACACATAAAGACGAGATGCCTCAGAATTTCATTCAAGAGTGTGAAATCTTTGATGTTTGGGGTATCGACTTTATGGGGCCATTCCCTTCATCTAAAGGAAACAAATACATCCTTGTAGCCGTTGACTATGTTTCAAAGTGGGTTGAAGCCAAAGCTTTACCTACTAATGATGCAAGGGTGGTTTGTAACTTTTTGAAATCGCTGTTCGCTCGATTCGGCGTTCCTCGTGCTATTATCAGTGACCGCGGGACTCATTTTTGCAACGATCAATTTGCAAGAGTCATGGCTTAGTATGGTGTCAATCACCGTCTTTCCACCGCTTATCATCCCCAAACCAATGGGCAGGCCGAGATATCCAACCGTGGATTGAAGCGAATTTTGGAGCGTACTGTGGGAGAGCATCGTGCCGCGTGGGCCGATAAGTTAGATGATGCTCTGTGGGCTTTCCGTACTGCTTACAAGACCCCGATCGGTTGCACACCTTATCGTCTTGTGTACGGGAAAGCATGCCACCTTCCCATCGAGCTGGAGCATAAGGCGCATTGGGCCTTGAAGTGGGCTAACTTCGACATAAACAAAGCCGGTGATCATCGCAAGATTCAACTCAACGAGCTCAATGAACTGAGGAATGACGCTTATGAGAACTCGCTGATCTACAAAGAGAAGACGAAGATCCTCCATGACGCAAAAATCAAGAACCGAGAGTTCCACGTTGGTGATCAAGTCTTACTTTTTAACTCTCGGTTGAAGATCTTCTCTGGCAAGTTGAAGAGCCGCTGGTCTGGTCCATTCACTGTCGCCAACATCTTTCCATATGGGACCATTGAGCTTTCTCAGCCAAATGGGCCCAATTTCAAGGTGAATGGCCAGCGTCTGAAGTTGTACTTTGGTGAGGACATCTCTCAGGAGATGATTCCATCCCTCACCACGTTCCCCATGAACTAATTTTGGGTCGAGTCAGGCTCGTGACTCGGTTATAAAAAACAAGCGCTCCTCGGGAGGCAGCCCGAGTATCTATCCTTTTATGTTTTAACCTCCTAAGTGTAGGGGGACCTGTATAGGTGTTTGTTTTTGTGTGGTGATGTGATTACAGGGATAAGTGCACTCTTGGAATTTTTGAAGAACCGTGCTCCCGTGTTATCCGAAATCCGGTTCTATCTCTCAACTATCGTGATTCAATTTTCTTCATACTCACATTTGAAATTGATCACTTTAGTCGTCTCTTCCTTAGCTTGAGTTAACCAACGTGCACAATGTCATAAGTGTAGGGGGGACTTTTCCCACATGCTTAAACATTGAGGACAATGTTTATCTTAAGTGTAGGGGGGACTTCTATCGAAGTTTTAAGTGGACTTTTCCATGAAAATGCCTTCATTTAACCGGAAAATCCTATTTTTCAACATTTTTCAAATTTTTAATTAACTTTGGCCATTTAGTCGTAATTTTTAAATTTTTATCGTTGCTTTCATATGTCTATATCCCGCAATAAAGTCAAATTTTAATAAAGTGGTGTAGCTAGTTTAGAAATCTTTGACATATTAGGCCCGTTGCGTTTATTTTGACTCAACCCGAATAGACTTATCCAAGTTTATTCTAGCTAGTATCCTTAACCATGTAGACCTTAATTGGTTTATTAGGCTAAGTATCCACGAGTCTCATTACTTGAGATTTTAAATTGTGGAGGACGAGAAATGATAGAGTCAATTATAAGTCGGTATTCTTGCGCAAGCTCACTTGGTGTAATTATTTGCCTATTCTCCCATCACTTGCTAATAATTTATCTGCAATAAGTAAGGTCGTACGATTTGAAAAGTTACTTAGCTTCTAGCCCAAGATCGTTTAAAAGTTGCTCGGTAATGATAAGAGTTCATAGCCAAGGCATAACTTATAAAGCAGGGCGCGAAGATTGGCGAGTCCGAAAAGGCCCTAACAAGGCATGAGGATTCCATTTTATTCCTGAAGATCCAAAAGTGATGTGAAAAGCATTATTCCCAAAATCAATATGAAGGATCAAGACTCACGACGAAAAGCAATCAACTCCCATAAAGATCATGGAGAAGTCTATCCGAAAAGACCCTAACAAGGTATGAGGATAAATAGATCCAAGTCCGAAAAGGAGGCGGATCGTTGTATCTCGAAATCCCAATTAGAGATTGAAGAAATAATCATGAAGTCGTGGTCAACAAAGTTGGAGTACCCCTCAAAAGTCTCCAAGTGAAGAAACTCTATTACGATGAGAAGACCATTATCTCAAGAACGTCTCTCAAGATATGAAGTATGAAGTACATGCCAAATATCGGCCCGAGAAAGGTCTCGAATCGTGAACCAAGTTATGCCAAGATATGAACTTTTTGGTATCCCGAGAAACAGTAATTAAGAGATTTTGTCCTTTAGCTAACTATTGATCAAATCGTCCTACTTTGCTTTCAGCCTAAATAAACTATCGAAATAAGTCCAAAAATGCATCTTAATGATCATTCTAAGACAAAAGTAAAATATAAGAGATAAACCTAGGAATAAGGGAGTTTAAGCATTTAATTAAGCCATGTGTGTAAGTGTTTGAATTGCTAACTTATAATAATAATGATCTCGTTTTTAAGCTTAGTTTGGGGAACGTGAAACTTGATGGTGATAAATCTTCGCAGCACCGAAGCCCTAATGTAAGTCCTCGATCTCTTTGCAAGTTATTTCCACATAGCTATTTTCTATCCTTTTGTTTACTTTAAAGTTTTAATTTCTCTTAGTACTTTAATTTTTGTTTAGTGATATTTTAATAAGGCCAAGGTTGATTGATTATGAGAAAAGTGTAAATGTGCTTTGTCACTAAGCATTGCATGAGGGCATGGCAATGGTTAAGTGTAGGGGATTTGATAGGTGTGAAAACACCCATCCTTTTACCACTTAATTCTGGCTAAAACGAGACCAAAACACGTATTTAATATCATTTGTTTGGAATTATGCGTGGTTTTTGTGTTTATTGTGTTTTCAGAGTCGACCGGATGAATATTGAAGAAAACATGGGATTGCACGGGTTTTATCGAGGAATAAGACTCAAGACGAAGTCTATTGTCCAAGAGATGCAGAAGATTTGAAGTCATTGTGCCTATTTGAAGATTTATCGAAGAATAGAGCCAAAGATGGAAGATTCATTTATGTCGAAGAACTCGAGTCTATTAAACAAAGATTATAAGACGAGTTGGAATTACTCACCGACACTTCTCGAATCCAAGTCGGAAACGTTTATTTAAAGAAGCGTGAAGACTAAAGAAGGAAGAAGAAAAAGAAGCCCAAGCCAAAGCCCAATCACAAGCCCACCACCATTACACACGCCTATATAAAGGCCTTACCTCAAAAATTTTCACACACTTAGTTTTTTTAGTTTTTGATTTCTCTAGTTTTAGAGAGAGAAAGTTCTAAACTTTCTCTCACTAGATTTCATCTTTTTCAATTCAAGATCAAAACTTTGTAGTATTTTTCATTAATCAAGTTCAAGTTTTTATCTTTTAATCTTTACTCTCATCCTTCCTTTCTTTTACTTTTATTGATTTTGGTACAAATATCGTATGATCCGTGTTGTTCATCAATGCTTTGTGCTTAAAAAGTTGATTTCTTTTTATGTTTCCTTAAGTTTATACAGTAATAAGCTTTAAGATCCTTGTTCTTTTTGGCTTATTGGTTGATTTAGCTTATTTTACTTTTTAAGATTTTTATGAAGAGTTCATCTTTTTAGTGATTTGATTTAAAAGTTGTTTATTTGAAGTTAGAAAAGTTGTTTTTAGTGCTTATTTGATCAGCTTATTATTAGATTCGAGTTAGTTTTGGGTTTTAGCTTATCCTAATAGCTTATTTCCCTTGCTTTTGTCCCGAATTTGCACCATTTTCGGAAAGGGTAACTCCCTTTTCCGATCGAGTATTCCGACCAAGGACCCCCTTATTCCGATCCTTAGATCGGAAAAGGGTTTAGAGCATTCCGACGGTAAGCATTTCTGTATTCCGATTTGCCCATTTCTCCAATATTCCGATTGATTCATTTTCGAGCATTCCGATTGGGAAGTTTTTCCATATTCCGATTACACCAATTGGCAACATTCCGATTGGGCTTATCTTTGTCATATTCCGATTATAACAAGTACTTGAACATTCCGATTGGTCCAATTCATACATTCCGATCTTACTCGTTTTTCCACATTCCGATCGGTGATCGGAATATATTCCGATTGAAGGCAGTTTTCCATTTTTTCCGATTTACTTGTTTTGCTTCGTTCCGTTCTTACTTTCTTTTAGTAATTTTCAATTAAGTTCTTATTTTTCACAAAGTTTTCCAAGAGTTAGTTTTTATAAAGTGTCAATTTATTTTTCTAATAATATCGTTAAAGTTTTCAAACGTTAATCATTTAAGTCTTTAACTTTACTCTTCGACATTTAATTTCTTGTCATTAGTTTTAAATAGATAAACAAACCAACCACTTTTTATTAACCAAGAACAAATCATTCCACTTAAGGCCGAGATCAATTCGAGAGGATATCGAGAGAACTTAGAACCCCCCCTCTAAAATGCTAGTATCACGGACCCTCCATCGACACACATGTCGCATATGACATGACTTCCAAGCGTTATACTGAACGATAGCGAACCTATCCTGTAATCCATATCAGTAAGAACGGGGAACGATATCTCCTTGTCGTACGAAAACTCTTGTATCGTTTTATCTCTGCATATGCGACTTCTCCTTTTGTACCATGTAAATGGTTGTGGGTTTTTCTTTCTGTTTTTTGATTTCACTCTTCTTTGCATAAGCCCCCTTTCTCCAGTCCCGTATGAGGTGGTTCAGTTTACCATCCTTGACAAGACTCTCGATGTGCCTTTTTAGTTGGATACACTCATCCGTAGCGTGTCCCTTATTGTTATGGTACTCACAATGCTTGCTGTTGTCTCTCTTGTCTGTTGGACCGATCATTGGGCTGGGTGTTGGGAATACGTTTTTTGTATTTAGGAAGATTCGGTCACTCCGACAATATATTAAGTAGTGGCTCGTAGTGTAGTTATTCTACATTAAGTAAACAAGGAAAGGCCTAGTCCATGATTTGTATGGACGGCCCAAACATGTAAGCCTAAGCCCATCACAAGGCTTGGGTATATAAACCCTCTCCTTAGTTGGAGAAGGTGTGGTTCACCTTATTTTTCACATAGTAAGAAAAGTGTTTTCTTTCACTTCTCTCTCTAAAAGTGTGTGTGTTCTCACCATCTCTCTATCTCTTTCTCTCTCTAAACATAAGCAAAATTTACAACATCTTACAAATGGTATCAAGAGCCATGGGATGATTGTTTGGTTTTTGTGTTTGTGTTCTTGATTAATTCGCCTATTTTGATCCTTATTCATTCGTACCAATTTTTTTTTGTGTTTTTATGGTTGAATCTTGATACAAATCATCTACATACTTGTGGTAGTGATTTGGTATTGTTACTTTGGTAAAAAACACAAAATTTTTGGGTGTTTGATTCGTTTTTAGGCTTAAGTTTTCGAATTTGTTGTGTACTATCCGAGAAAAGTGGTACTTTTGTCTCCATCACAAAGTAAGCAGGGTTCTACATTGCGATCACAAAAACCCTAGGGTTTCTACATTGCGATCGAAGAGTATTCCGATACCCCTCATTCCGATCGAGGATTGCGATCGTTCATTGCGATCGTGGATTGCGACGGAATTAAGGCAATATTGCGACGTTACTCTGTCCAAATTTCGTCAACATTGCGATAGGTATTGCAATCAAGCATTACGATAGGTAACATTGCGATAGGTATCATTGCGATAGGTATTGCGATCAAGCATTGCGATAAGTAACATTGCGATAGGTATCATTGCGATAGGTATTGCGATCAATCATTGCGATAGGTATTGCGATCAAGCTTGCGATAGATATTAAGATAGATATTCCGACAGAACTTGTTTTGTGCATTCCGATAGAGTGACAGGATTTCCAAGTTTTTCAAAAACGTGTTTTTGAAAAATTTTAACATTATTTCTCGGCTTTAACACACAACAAAAAACACATTTACTTTCTCTCATTGATCGATCAACTTTGTAAATCTTAACTTATAGAAATGGAGTACACATCTCTTACGAATAAGTCCATCCTCTCGGGTACGGATAATCGTCCACCAATGTTGGTGAAGACTATGTATGAGGATTGGGCTTCCCGAATGGAACTTTATATGTTGAACAAAGAAAATGGACATCTAAATTGGGCATCGGTGCTCAATGGACCATTGGTATATGGTACTGTGACGGAAGGTGCTGTTACTCGTCCTCGCGCAACGGGTGAACTAACTGGAGATGCTAAGATACAAGACAAGTGTGATAAACAAGCTACAAATATCATTCTCCAAGCCCTTCCTCCAGATGTCTACAAACTCGTCAGTAAACATAAAGTTGCCAAAGAGTTATGGGATAGAATTCGTGTTCTAATGCAAGACACTTCGTTAACTAAACAAGAACGAGAGTGTAAGCTTTATGATACTTTTGATAAGTTTGCCTATGTCCCAGGGGAAACTCTCAATGATTACTATCTTAGATTTACCCTATTGTTGAATGAGCTCAATATCTATGACATGGCAATTCCTACGTTTCAATTGAACACCAAGTATTTGAACACTCTTCCTTCAGAATGGAAAAAGTACGTGACAGATGTTAAATTGGCTAAGGACTTGCATAACACCAATGTGGATCAACTTCAAGCTTTTCTTCAACAACACGAATGCCATGTGATCGAGGCTCGGTTGTCTACACCTCAAGTTCATGATCCACTTGCCATGTATGCTTCTCAACAAAACATGGCTTATACTTTTCAACAACCATCGTACTTGCAGCAGCCACCACCACACACCTATCAGCAACCACTAATGATGCCACAACAAGCATTTCAACAAAGTGTTCATCAACAATCTTTTCCACAGCAACCACCACATCAGACATCACCATCACAAGCCAACACTTCTCCAATGGGTTATACTCCTCAACAAGGATATTTTCCAATTGAAGCACAACCAGCACAAGCCTTCTACTCCAATGAACTTCCACCAATCCAAGCACCGGTATTTACTCCAAATGATACGCCAGCTGATGTTTTAAACCATCTCACTGCCTACTTGTCAAAACTTATTACAACTAGAGGATTTCTACCAACAAACAATCAGCTCTGCACCTCTTCAAATCCTCGACAACAAGCCACTGTTCAAGATGGTTAAGTGACGGTGCAACCTATTCATGGAAGGCAAACTTCATATGGACCTCCTACAAGGACTGTGAATGCTCAAGCTGTAAATTCTCAAGCTAATGGAAATGGAAGCCCTATTGGTTCTCAAAAGGTTGTGACTTGCTACAATTGCCGAGGACAAGGTCATATGGCTAGGGAATGCACTCAGCCAAAAAGAAGAAGGGATGCAACATGGTTTCGTGAGAATATGTATTTGGTTGATGCTCAGTCTAAGGGAAAGATTTTGGATTCAGAAGAGTTAGCATTTCTTGCAGACCAGGGGCAGCAGACAATGAAGGCATTGCAGTCGTTTCCACTTCTAATGCAACTTATCAAGCAGATGATCTTGACGCATATGATTCAGATTGTGCTGACATTCACTCTGCCCAAGCTGCTCTCGTTGCTAATCTCTCTCACTACGGTTCTAATGTCGTTAGTGAGGTACCACCCACATCTAATAATATTTATGGTAACCAACATCAAGTTGGGCATGAAAATGACAACCTCGAACAGCATTCGGGAACTAGTACCTCAAATGATGTGGTACCCAATCCTACACATTTGAGTGAACCTCAACCAAATGCTATGACGGGTATGAAATCTTATGCTCAACATGATTTGGTCATGGTGCCTAAGCATATTATTGATCAAATGCATATGGCTCTCAGACAATCCGTAGATACGAATTCCACCCTAACATCTGAGCTTGCGTTGCATAGAGAAAAGGTCAAAGCTTTTGAAATGGTCCATCAAGCAAAGAAAATAACATGTTCTGAATTTGACCAATTTTGTTTTAAAAAGATTGAACACTTGAAACAAATTGAATCATTAAAAGCTAATCTTCCAATGAATTAAAAGCAAAAGAGTCGGTTGTCAATGATTTTCAGAAACTTAAAATGGATTTCGAAACTCTCGAGTCTAAAAAGTTTGAATCAGAAATTAATGCTACCAAACTTCTTAAATTCAAAGAACAACAGCTTTTAAAACAATACGCTTCCACAAAAAAGGTTCATCTTTTAACTAAATCGTTTAAAGAACTCGAACTTAAGCGTCTTTAAGATTTACCACCTAATCCCGGTTATGCAAAACAAGCTCAGGAATATATTTCGTGTCTTTATGATATGACCCTAATTAGCAAATCGAAAGAAGCACCTTTTTGTTCGTAACACTGAGGAGACACAGTCACTTGCGGAAGAAACTCATTGTAAAATGCTTTCAAAATTCCATAAGATTGATTATGATAAGCATAATAAAGATCAATTTTCTAAAAAGACACGTATTCGCTTACAAAATGAACTAGCTGAATTGACAGTTCTTGTGCCCCAAAGTTTGTCAAATGAAAACCCTCCTAGTACGTCTCCTACACTTGTCAAAACGGATTTAACGAAGTTAATTCCACCGGTAAGTAAGGAGTCCGTTAACTAAAATGCGGTACACCAACACTTAGCCGATTTTGACAAGGTCATTTTGGAACGTACGACGGCTTCGGCCATAACGGAAGGTGAATGGAATTTTGAGCACACTAGAGCTGCGTTTCGAGAAAAAATTGTTCCGTTTGTAAAGAATGTTAAAGCTTGTCTTAGTAATCTTGATCAAGATTTTCTTCTGGAAATAGAAGAAGTTAGACGTGTTTTCAATGAAATGGATGATGCTTATGAATACAGTTTACTTGAAATAGAACGAGTTTCACGCCAAAATGATCAGCTTCTGAAGCAAGTGATGTCTCATGATATAGTTTCCGTCTGTGTGAATAAAAGTGTTGATAATGATTCTATTGTGCATAATGTTGAATCTGTGGATAATGTGGTAGATAGTACTTGTCACAAATCTGACGCTGAATTTTTAAAGCTTCAAGATTCTTATACTCTGCTTTCAAAACATTTTGATGAGATCCAAAAACATTGTATTTCGCTTGAATGCAAGCAACAATTTATTCAAGAGATTTTTGAAACTTCATTCGAAGGTGTTAATATATATGAGACAAATTTTCAAAAGAATTTTCTATTGAATTTAGAATCAAAACAACGTCAATCGAGTGACAAGGTTGCTAAATCTTTGCCGATAGACATAGAGAAATCTAAGGAGCTTAACTGTGTGAACGTACTTGAGGCTGCTGAGAATATTAAACTTGATCTAGATAATCAAGTTTCCAAGATTTTCTCCAAAGTTGATAACTTAAAACAGAAAAATACACAACTCTTCGATTCAGTAAAGCCCACATGTGCTAATACCACTGCACATAATCAATCTTTGAGTGAACAATTGAATCGAAAGTCAGTGGAAATATCTGATTTGAGGGAACAAATTTGTGATAAAAATCTAGCTTTGGCTGAGTTAAAGGAAACACTTCATACTCTAAAAGGTAAGAATGTTGTGGATAACACAACCACTTTCTCAACATCGTCCTCTAGTGCAATCAAAAGGAAACTTATAGCCGTCACACCATTTAATAAGGGCCCTAGGACTAAACCATCTCAAACATTGGTCACTAAAGATAAGGCAAAATCAAAACGAGCTTCTAATACTCCCGTGTTGCCTTCTACAAGAGTAATCACCACTACTAAGGCTCAAAGATCTAAGCTAAAAAGAAACAAGAAGAATGATAGGATCTTGCCCCCATCTAGTAGTCAAGTGAAGAAGAAAGTAGAAGCCCATCCTAGGAATGTTATTTCTGTTTTGAATAATAAGAATCATGTAGCTAAACCTAAAGGCTCTATGGTTGTGCAGCGTTCTAAGCCTACTATGAATTCTAATTTGAAATGTTGGAATTGCAATGAATGTATGTTTTCTAGTCGTCATGATTCTTACCTTATTGACCATGTGAATGAGATGAATGCCCGGAAAAATGGATTAGAATGGAAACCGACTGGGAAAGTGTTAACCCAAGTTGGTTGGATGTGGCGCCCCACTGGTAGAACTTTCACTATAGTAGGAAATATGTGCCCTTTAACTAGGATCACTCCCACTAAAGCGAAAAAAATGTGCCCTTTAACTAGGAGTACCAAGGCTACCAAAACACCACCATGTCCTTTAACTAGGAACACCAACACTACTGTAGGAAACAAGTGCCCTTTAAATAGGTCTACTCCCACTGTAGTGCCCGTTAATAATCCAAAACCTAAGAAAGTTGGAACAATAAAACCTGTTAGTGCTAAAACTCACAGTAGAAAACGCAGGAAATCTAAGGATAACAAAAATGTTAGCAATTCTGATAATATCATATATGTATCAGCTAACACTCCGGAACCAATAATTTCCAATGCATTGTCTACTGTTGTTACTGAAAACAGGTGGTTCAAATTGTTCTCTGGTATTTGGACTCTGGTTGCTCCAAGCATATGACCGGAGATCGCTCTCAGCTCAGAAATTTCGTCAGCAAGTTTCTTGGTACGGTTCGATTTGGAAATGATCATATTGCAAAGATAATGGGTTATGGTGAATATCATATTGGGAATGTTATAATTTTAAGAGTGTATTAAGTGGAAGGTCTCGGTCACAACTTATTTTCTGTGGGACAATTTTGTGATGCTAATCTAGAAGTTGCTTTTCGAGAGCATACCTGCTTCAAACGCAATTTGGAAGGGGTTGATTTATTGAAAGGTACCCGAGGGAATAATTTGTATACTTTGTCGCTACAAGACATGATGGTCGCTTCTCCCGTATGTCTTCTCTCCAAAGCATCAAAGACTAAGTCATGGTTATGGCATCGACGGTTATCTCATCTTAACTTTGACGCTATTAATCATTTGGCGAAAAACGAACTTGTTCGTGGTCTTCCTAAACTTTCGTTTCACAAGGATCATTTGTGTTCCGTGTGTACAATGGGGAAAAGCACTAAGAAATCATACAAACCCAAGACTGAAGACACCAACCAAGAGAAACTTTATTTGTTGCATATGGATCTTTGTGGGCCAATGTGTGTTGAAAGTCTTAGTGGCAAAAAGTACATCCTCGTAATTGTCGATGATTACTCTCGGTTTACATGGGTGAAATTTCTTACAACAAAAAATGAGGCACCTAAATTCATCATTGGATTTCTCAAGATGATTCAAGTGCGTCTCAACACTATTGTCCGATGCATTCATACAGATAATGGAACCGAATTCGTGAATCAAATTTTGCGTGATTATTATGAAGAAGTTGGCATATCTCATTAAACATCCGTTGCTCGCACTCCACAACAAAACGGTGTCGTTGAAAGGCGAAATCGCGCACTTATGGAAGCTGCTCGCACGATGTTAATTTATACAAAGGCTCTATTGTTTTTATGGGCAGAAGCAGTATCTACAACAGTGTACACCCAAAACCGGTCACTAATTCGTAAACGCCATGGTAAAACACCTTATGAGCTTCTACATGGAAAAGTACCAGATTTATCATATCTTCATGTATTTGGTTCTCTCTGCTATCCAAATAATGATGGTAACAATTTGGGAAAACTTCAACCCAAGGCTGATATCGGTATTTTCATTGGTTATGCACCCACAAAGAAGGCATACCGAATCTACAGCCATAAGTCTCGTAAGATCCTCGAAACTATGAATGTTTATTTTGATGAGCTGACAGCAATGGCTTCTGAGCAAAGCAGCTCTGAACCCGCACTTCATGAAATGGGACCCAGTAACATTAGTTCTGGTCTTGTCCCAAATAACCCTACTTCATCATCATTTACACCACCTACTAGGAATGAATGGGATACGTTGTTTCAACCGTTCTTTGATGAATTCTTTACTCCTTCAAGTATTGTTGCTCCAGAACCTGAGGTAATAGCTCCGGTAACCGAAGTTGTCGCTTTAGTAACCGAAGCACAATCAGACACATTTGCACCTACAATTGGTCAAGATATACCTTCAACGAGTAATTCTCAACCAACACATGTTTCAACTACCCATGTCATGCCTATTGATGATGAAGAGGATGATGATGATCACGATTTGGAATTCGCTCAAATGCATGAACTTCCATTCTTTGGTGTACCTATTCCCGACCCTAATCAAGCCGGGTTGTCCACCTCAGAGGAAGCTCCTACCACGGTTTACTCCAATATACGGATTTGTGAACATGACAGTAAGTGGACAAAGGATCATCCTATAGATTTTATTATTGGTGACCCTAATCGTCCGGTATCCACACGATGTCAGCTACAAGAAAATGCAATGTTTTGTCATTTTGATGCTTTTCTCACTGAAGTTGAACCTAAGACATGGCAAGAAGCTTTTACTCAATCATGTTGGATAGAAGCTATGCAAGAAGAACTTAATGAATTTATACGTCTTGAAGTATGGGAACTTGTCCCATGCCTGGATCAAGTGCAGTTACTCACTTTGTAATGGGTTTACAAGGTGAAACTCGATGAGTTAGGTGGAATATTGAAGAACAAAGCTCGACTAGTAGCTCGTGGATACAAGCAATTATTAGGCATTGATTTTTATGGAATCCTTTGCACCTGTTGCCCGTTTGGAAGCTATTAGACTATTCCTCGCTTATGCAGCCCACATGAATATGATCGTCTATCACACTACAAGAAAATGTGCTTTTTAGGACGAAAGTTTTTGGAATGGTCAAAAAACCGTGCCAAATACACGTATTTGGCACTTGCTAGGTAACCGTGCCAAAAAAGTAGGTATATGGGACAACTATTAAAAAACCGTTCCAAATACATATGTATTAGGAACGTTTTCTAACATAGTGCCAAATACATGTGTATTTAGGACAATTTTATCTAACAGTGCCAAATACATATGTATTTGGGACGACTGGTACCACTAGTGCCAAATTTGTATGTATATTTGGAACGTTATATATATTTGGTGTCAAATACTTATATGTATCTCGAACTGTTGGTATCATCGTTTTATATGTATTTGGAACATTATCGAATGCTAGTACCAAAATACTTAGGTATTTAAAAAGCTTCTTACAGGTTTTCGAAAATATGAATATGTATGGGGCGATTTATAAGATGTTTTTTTAATTATTATGTATTTGAAACATATTGATTTACGCTTTTTTGCGCATATGTCAACTATATACTAATTTACGCTTTTTTGCGCACATGTCAACTATATTTTTCTTATGTTATCGTGCATATGAAATAAATTTTATAATCGATATAATTAATTTACTCTAATCTCTAGTAACCTTTCGTTATCAAAGAAAAGAAAAAATCAAGATTATTTCAATGCGTACATGCAGTCTATCGCGAATAGTAGTATTCTTCTGATGAATAGATTGATACCCTTCATATAAAGACCTTTTTTATTATAAAACATGTCCGTTGATAGGTGTGTAAACACCCATCCTTTTACCACTTAATTCTGGCTAAAACGAGACCAAATCACGTATTTAATATCATTTGTTTGGAATTATGCGTGGTTTTTGTGTTTATTGTGTTTTCAGAGCTAACCGGATGAATATTAAAGAAAACATGGGATTGCACGGGTTTTATCGAAGAAAAAGACTCAAGACGAAGTCTATTGTCCAAGAGATGCAAAAGATTTGAAGTCACTGGGCCTATTTGACGATTTACCGAAGAAAAGGACCAAAGATGGAAGATTTACATAAGTCGAAGAAACTCAAGTCTATTAAACGAAGAAATTAAAAGACGAGTTGAATTTAATCGACGACAAATCCCGAATCAGAATCGAAAACGTCAACTTTTCTGAAAAGACGAGAAGACAAGAAGAACGAGAGAAAGCCCACTCACCAACCAAAGGGGACACCTATATAAAGGGATCCCCTCACACTTTTCATCCAATTTTTTTAGTTTTTTTTTCTCTCCCCTCTTTTTCTCCCTTTTCTGTTCGTAGATATCACCAACACCACTAGGGTGTTTGGTGATTTTGATCTTTGTTTTTCAATCTTGTAATTTTAATCCTTGTTTTGTGATTGTTAAAACCTTAATCATTCAATATATCAATCTTTCCATTTCATCTTGTTCATCATCATCTTTTATTTCAAGTTCTTAAGTTCTTATTTGGTTGAGTTTTGATTTTAAAAAGTTGTTGAAATTGTGTTTTTACTGTTGGGATTTGTTGCTCATTCGGAACTTTAGGACTTCCGGATGAAGGTCCCTTCATTCGGAACTTTTCAAGTTCCGGACGAAGGTCCCTTCATTCGGAACTTTTCAAGTTCCGGACGAAGGTTCCTTCATTCGGAACTTTCCAAGTTCCGGATGAAGGTTCCTTCATTCGGAACTTTTCAAGTTCCGGATGAAGGTTCCTTCATTCGGAACTTTTCAAGTTCCGGATGAAGGTTGCCTGGGAATTAGTAAAATACAGAAACATCAATCTGGGAAATAGGGGACGCACAGTGAATACTAATTATCCTTAAATCAATTAAAATCAAACGAACGATTAAACCAAAACAACCAATAAGCATCAACTAACAATAATCAATCAAAATAAATCATCAAAACTAACAAACATAACCAAATTAATCAAAACCCACTTGATCAAAATCATAAAAACTCAAGAACATGAACAATGAAAAATAAGAACAAATCACACAAGAAAGGAAGAAGATGATGAATTAAAAGCTTAATTAAAAAGTATGGATTCAATAACAAAAGTTTAAAACACAAATTAATCTAGAGAGAGAAACTACCTACTCCTAATCTAATCCTAAAACTAACCACCCCTCTCACATGTTGTGAGGGTGGTATTTATAGGAGAGGGGAAGGGTTGGTGGCTTCCTCTTTCTTTCTATCTTGGTCCTCAGTCTTTCAGTCTTTCAGTCTTTCAGTCTTCTCAAATTCTTCGACTTCTAAGACTTTGTCTCGGGATTTCTTTTAACTCGTCTTGTAATTTCTTCATAATTTAAACCTGAGTTCTTCGGCTTTTTAGTAAACTTCCGTCTTTTGACTTTTTCTTCGATAAATCTTCAGAATTGGTCTTGGACTTCCGTTCTTTTTCCACTCTTGATCTTTCGACTTCGTCTTTTGTCTTTTACTTCAATAAAAGCCCGTGAAAGCCGAGTTTTCTCCACTTTTCACCTTCTCGACCCTGAAACACAATAAAAACACAAACCACGCATAATTCCGCCATTTACGACATAAAATATACGTTTAGGTCCTGTTTTAATGTAATTAAGTGGTAGAAAAGATGGGTGTTTTCACACCTATCAAATCCCCTACACTTAACCATTGCAATGCCCTCATGCAATGCTTAGCAATAAAGCAAGGTTTACACTTTCCATCATAATCAACCTACTTGGCCTTTATTAAACAACTAAGGAAAATCAAAAAGATAGAAAATAACAAGATGCAACAAGGAAGAAACATGTAAAGAAATCTAAGACTTACATTAGGGCTTGTGTGTCATGAATGTTTATCACCCTCAAGTTTCACGTTCCCCATGCCAAGCTTTAAAAACAAGATCATTGTTAGTACAAGTTAGCATAACAAACATTTACTCATGCGGTTCAATTAATCACTTAAACTCCCTTATTCCTATGGGTATCTCTTATATTTTATTGATGTCTTGAATGATCACGAGGATGCATTGTTGACTTATTTCGATAATTTATTTAAGCTGAAAGCAAAGTAGGACGATTTGATCAATAGTTAGCTAAAGGACAAAATCTCTTAAAACTGCTTCTCGGGATATCAAAAAGTTCATATCTTGGCATAACTCGGTTCACGATTTGAGACCTTTCTCGGGCCGATATTTGGCATGTACTTCATACTTCATATCTTCGAGAGACGTTTTTGAGATAATGGTCTTCTCTTCGTTATAGAGTTTCTTCACTTGGAGACTTTTGAGGGGTACTCCAACTTTGTTGACCACGACTTCATGATTATTTCTTCAATCTCTATTTGGGATTTTGAGATACAACGATCCGCCTCCTTTTCGGACTTGGATCTATTTATCCTCATACCTTGTTAGGGTCTTTTCGGATAGACTTCTCCATGATCTTTATGGGAGTTGATTGCTTTTCGTCGTGAGTCTTGATCCTTCATATTGATTTCGGGAATAATGCTTTTCACATCACCTTGGATCTTCAGCAATAAAATGGAATCCTCATGCCTTGTTAGGGCCTTTTCGGACTCGCCAATCTTCGCACCCCGCTTCATAAGTTATGCCTTGGCTATGAACTCTCGTCATTACCGAGCAACTTTTAAACGATCTTGGGCTAGAAGCTAAGTAACTTTTCAAATCGTACGACCTTACTTATTGCAGATAAATTATTAGCAGGTGATGGGAGCAAAAGATCATAATTAACTCACATAAGTTAATGAGAGAATACCAAACTTGTAACCAACTCTATCATTTCTCGTTCTCCACAATTTAAAATCTCAAGGAATGAGACTCGTAGATACTTAGCCTAATAAACCAATTAAGGTCTACATGGTTAAGGATACTAGCTAGAGTGAACTTGGATAAGTAAACTCGGGTTGAGTCAAAATATTCACAACGGGCCTAATATATCTAAGATATCTAAACTTGCTAAAACCATTTTATTAAAATAAGAGAAAAATAGCAAAAATAGTGGAAACTACAACTAGGCCAAAATAGATTAAAAATTTTGAAAAATGTCGAAAATTTGATTTTCCGGTTAAAATGAGGGCAAATACAAGGAAAAGGCCACTTAACTTCGATAGAAGTCCCCCCTACACTTAATATAAACATTGTCCTCAATGTTTTAAGCATGTGGGAGTAAACTCCCCTACACTTAGGACATCGTGCACTTTGTTTAAATCTCGTTAAGGAAGAGACAACTAAAGAGATTCCTATTTTAATATTGAGAAATATAAAATAGTGAATCGAAAAGAGCTCAGGATAGAACCGGGAAGAAGGGAACACGGAATCATGGTTCGTCAAAAGTCATCAAGAGTGTGTCTTTGAAACTCTAATCCCTGCATATGATAAGAAAGAGAACAAGAAACACCAACAGGGCTCCCCCCTACACTTATGGTGAAATAAGATAGATAATTGGGTTGCCTCCCAAAAAGCGCTTGTTTTTGTTGACCGAGTCACGAGCCTGACTCGTCCCCGAATTAAATGGTCCATGGGGAAGAATCGAATGTGATACCGGGATCAAAGACCTTGTCCTCGTTCCCGGTAGACATTAATAAAGGGGAGGCGGGGGTATAAGTCTTGAAAGGGAGAAAGGTCCTTTCAACATACGTATAGTATGTGAAGTCAAGATCCATGGGAGGTGGGTTGGGTATAGTAAGCACATTGTCATCCCCCAAAGACAATGGATGCTGAGCAAACGGCAAAGCCGTATTGTTATCAATCATAGCATAATCAATGTCACCTCCTGGATCAAAACACTCATCCTCATTTCCTGGTATAAAACGAGTAGAGTAAAAGTGATACATCACCCGCTTGGGTGTGCACGTGGGAGGATGAGGTGGCAATATAATATGAGAAGTATGAGAACAATTACCTTCCACCTGTGTTCCTTTTTCAGTTGATTCACATCTTTCTACCTCTGGAATAGAAGGTGTAGTGTCATCGTGTAATAAATCCTCTAGAAAAAGTATATCTCCATCCACATCAGCATACCCGGATGTGTATTCCACGGGTGTATCAATAGCAAGAAACTCATCGATCTCAGGAATGTGAAAGCTATCATCACTAAGGAGTGAAGTATTTTGCTTTAGAAATTCCTCCTCGTCGAAAATAACCTCAATATCATCATCACTCTCCTCATTATTTATAGGGTCAATAATATGCTCAGGGATATGGGTACTCGGCTGATCTTGCTGCTGTAAAAATGACTCCATACAAGTTCGCAGCGTGTGTAAAAGCTCTTTTGATTGCGCTTGAAAAGCTGTAGCAAGATCGACAATTGGTTCTGGGTAACTCATCCCGTGACGAGGCTGATGATCGAGTGAGTGTGGTGGGGGCTCAATATTGTGAAAACCGGAATTATAACACGGTTGTGGCTCATAGTTGTTCATCGGTTGGGAATAATTAGAAACCGGGTTTGGTTCATAATAATCCATAGGTGAAGAAAACTGAGGATCCGGATTTTGCTCATAATAATTCATTGGTTGACAATAATAGGTATCGTGAGGACCCCCACAGTTGTTGCAAACCGGGTGTGGAGAAAAATCAGGTGCGTCTTGTGGATAGCTATTGTCATTGTCATAATTGTATCCCGGTTCTTGCCCGTGACCATACGTGTATCGAACCGGGCACGAAACATGCCAATGAGAATCGCTTCCACAATAGATGCACGGGGGAACAGGAGGTAGGTTCAAAAAGTACGAATTAGTCGAGTTGCACAAAGGACAAAATCCGGATTGTGTGTAGTCGATATCGTTTCCGCACCGCTCACATGTACACCATTGACAAGAGTTGTTCCCAGATAATTGTTTCCCACACCGGACGCAAAGGACATAAAAATCCATAAAGAAAGATGGATAAGCAAGTAGAATATTTTTGGTGCAAAACTTTGAAAAAGAAATGCTTTTTATGATTTTTCAAATGTTTTTGGATTTTTGAAAATGTTTGACAAGAAAAATAACGTTCACAAGTGAACGGGTCCCAAAAGCCAACGCGTCACTCACAAAAAACCTTCAATCTTCACGAAAAGAGCCGGCAGCGGCGCCATTTTAATAACAAGATTTTTACTCGTTGAAAGTTCGTTCTCGGTGTCTAATCGAATTGATTTTCGGTTAATTGTGTGAGATTAGTCGTTCTTGGTGAAACAAATATTTTTGGTTTTGGAAAATAAATGAGCAAGACTAAATAATAAATGATGAGAAATTAAAACAAGTTAAATGTAAACGGTGCAATATTTAAAACTTTAAAAGTAAATGACGAAAAATGAAAGGACGTAAAATTAAAACTTAACAAGAAGTGAATGATGCAGATAAAAACGTAAACTAAAAGAAAAGTGAATAAAAGATTTAAATAAATAAAAAGGCAAGAAAAATCAAACTTGAAATTAGAGGAGGAAAACTTAAAATTAAAAACAGAAAGAAGATGACAGACCTTCATTCGGAACTTTAGGACTTCCGGATGAAGGTCCCTTCATTCGGAACTTTAGGACTTCCGGATGAAGGTCCCTTCATTCGGAACTTTTCAAGTTCCGGACGAAGGTCCCTTCATTCGGAACTTTTCAAGTTCCGGACGAAGGTTCCTTCATTCGGAACTTTCCAAGTTCCGGATGAAGGTTCCTTCATTCGGAACTTTTCAAGTTCCGGATGAAGGTTGCCTGGGAATTAGTAAAATACAGAAACATCAATCTGGGAAATAGGGGACGCACAGTGAATACTAATTATCCTTAAATCAATTAAAATCAAACGAACGATTAAACCAAAACAACCAATAAGCATCAACTAACAATAATCAATCAAAATAAATCATCAAAACTAACAAACATAACCAAATTAATCAAAACCCACTTGATCAAAATCATAAAAACTCAAGAACATGAACAATGAAAAATAAGAACAAATCACACAAGAAAGGAAGAAGATGATGAATTAAAAGCTTAATTAAAAAGTATGGATTCAATAACAAAAGTTTAAAACACAAATTAATCTAGAGAGAGAAACTACCTACTCCTAATCTAATCCTAAAACTAACCACCCCTCTCACATGTTGTGAGGGTGGTATTTATAGGAGAGGGGAAGGGTTGGTGGCTTCCTCTTTCTTTCTATCTTGGTCCTCAGTCTTTCAGTCTTTCAGTCTTTCAGTCTTCTCAAATTCTTCGACTTCTAAGACTTTGTCTCGGGATTTCTTTTAACTCGTCTTGTAATTTCTTCATAATTTAAACCTGAGTTCTTCGGCTTTTTAGTAAACTTCCGTCTTTTGACTTTTTCTTCGATAAATCTTCAGAATTGGTCTTGGACTTCCGTTCTTTTTCCACTCTTGATCTTTCGACTTCGTCTTTTGTCTTTTACTTCAATAAAAGCCCGTGAAAGCCGAGTTTTCTCCACTTTTCACCTTCTCGACCCTGAAACACAATAAAAACACAAACCACGCATAATTCCGCCATTTACGACATAAAATATACGTTTAGGTCCTGTTTTAATGTAATTAAGTGGTAGAAAAGATGGGTGTTTTCACACCTATCAAATCCCCTACACTTAACCATTGCAATGCCCTCATGCAATGCTTAGCAATAAAGCAAGGTTTACACTTTCCATCATAATCAACCTACTTGGCCTTTATTAAACAACTAAGGAAAATAAAAAAGATAGAAAATAACAAGATGCAACAAGGAAGAAACATGTAAAGAAATCTAAGACTTACATTAGGGCTTGTGTGTCATGAATGTTTATCACCCTCAAGTTTCACGTTCCCCATGCCAAGCTTTAAAAACAAGATCATTGTTAGTACAAGTTAGCATAACAAACATTTACTCATGCGGTTCAATTAATCACTTAAACTCCCTTATTCCTATGGGTATCTCTTATATTTTATTGATGTCTTGAATGATCACGAGGATGCATTGTTGACTTATTTCGATAATTTATTTAAGCTGAAAGCAAAGTAGGACGATTTGATCAATAGTTAGCTAAAGGACAAAATCTCTTAAAACTGCTTCTCGGGATATCAAAAAGTTCATATCTTGGCATAACTCGGTTCACGATTTGAGACCTTTCTCGGGCCGATATTTGGCATGTACTTCATACTTCATATCTTCGAGAGACGTTTTTGAGATAATGGTCTTCTCTTCGTTATAGAGTTTCTTCACTTGGAGACTTTTGAGGGGTACTCCAACTTTGTTGACCACGACTTCATGATTATTTCTTCAATCTCTATTTGGGATTTTGAGATACAACGATCCGCCTCCTTTTCGGACTTGGATCTATTTATCCTCATACCTTGTTAGGGTCTTTTCGGATAGACTTCTCCATGATCTTTATGGGAGTTGATTGCTTTTCGTCGTGAGTCTTGATCCTTCATATTGATTTCGGGAATAATGCTTTTCACATCACCTTGGATCTTCAGCAATAAAATGGAATCCTCATGCCTTGTTAGGGCCTTTTCGGACTCGCCAATCTTCGCACCCCGCTTCATAAGTTATGCCTTGGCTATGAACTCTCGTCATTACCGAGCAACTTTTAAACGATCTTGGGCTAGAAGCTAAGTAACTTTTCAAATCGTACGACCTTACTTATTGCAGATAAATTATTAGCAGGTGATGGGAGCAAAAGATCATAATTAACTCACATAAGTTAATGAGAGAATACCAAACTTGTAACCAACTCTATCATTTCTCGTTCTCCACAATTTAAAATCTCAAGGAATGAGACTCGTAGATACTTAGCCTAATAAACCAATTAAGGTCTACATGGTTAAGGATACTAGCTAGAGTGAACTTGGATAAGTAAACTCGGGTTGAGTCAAAATATTCACAACGGGCCTAATATATCTAAGATATCTAAACTTGCTAAAACCATTTTATTAAAATAAGAGAAAAATAGCAAAAATAGTGGAAACTACAACTAGGCCAAAATAGATTAAAAATTTTGAAAAATGTCGAAAATTTGATTTTCCGGTTAAAATGAGGGCAAATACAAGGAAAAGGCCACTTAACTTCGATAGAAGTCCATAGGAACCTTCATCCGGAACTTTTCAAGTTCCGGATGAAGGTTGCCTGGGAATTAGTAAAATACAGAAACATCAATCTGGGAAATAGGGGACGCACAGTGAATACTAATTATCCTTAAATCAATTAAAATCAAACGAACGATTAAACCAAAACAACCAATAAGCATCAACTAACAATAATCAATCAAAATAAATCATCAAAACTAACAAACATAACCAAATTAATCAAAACCCACTTGATCAAAATCATAAAAACTCAAGAACATGAACAATGAAAAATAAGAACAAATCACACAAGAAAGGAAGAAGATGATGAATTAAAAGCTTAATTAAAAAGTATGGATTCAATAACAAAAGTTTAAAACACAAATTAATCTAGAGAGAGAAACTACCTACTCCTAATCTAATCCTAAAACTAACCACCCCTCTCACATGTTGTGAGGGTGGTATTTATAGGAGAGGGGAAGGGTTGGTGGCTTCCTCTTTCTTTCTATCTTGGTCCTCAGTCTTTCAGTCTTTCAGTCTTTCAGTCTTCTCAAATTCTTCGACTTCTAAGACTTTGTCTCGGGATTTCTTTTAACTCGTCTTGTAATTTCTTCATAATTTAAACCTGAGTTCTTCGGCTTTTTAGTAAACTTCCGTCTTTTGACTTTTTCTTCGATAAATCTTCAGAATTGGTCTTGGACTTCCGTTCTTTTTCCACTCTTGATCTTTCGACTTCGTCTTTTGTCTTTTACTTCAATAAAAGCCCGTGAAAGCCGAGTTTTCTCCACTTTTCACCTTCTCGACCCTGAAACACAATAAAAACACAAACCACGCATAATTCCGCCATTTACGACATAAAATATACGTTTAGGTCCTGTTTTAATGTAATTAAGTGGTAGAAAAGATGGGTGTTTTCACACCTATCAGTTGCTTATGGTTATTAGATGATTTGTGGTTAATTTGGTAAAACCTTTTTGATTATTTAGCTTGATTTTAGATTAAAACGCGTTACCCTGTTTTTTCTGAAGTTACTGTTCTTGAGTTCCCAGAAGTTCCGGATGAACACAAACTTCCGGATGAACACAAACTTCCGGATGAACAATTAAGTTCCGGATGAATGTTATTCTCAAAAGTTCCGAATGAGTGCTAGAAGTTCCGAATGAATGTGTTTTTGAAAAGTTCCGAATAAATTTCCTTTCAAATCTTCCGAATAAACTTCCGGACCAAAAGTTCCGGACGAACTTCCGGATCAACAACTTCCGGACGAAAGTTCCGAGTGAACTTCCGAACTAACTTCCGACTCAACTTCCGAACGAAGTTCCGGGTGAACTTCCGAATCAATCTTCCGAATCAAGTTCCGACCAAAGTTCCGGGTGAAGACTTCCGAGTGAAGGTTCCGAGTAAACTTCCGAACGAAGTTCCGGATCAAGGCTTCCGAACCAACTTCCGGGTGAAAAGTTCCGAATCAAGGTCATACTTCCGAATCAAATTTCTTTTAGTCTACTTACTGTTCCTTTTTAACTGTTTCTTTTTAAGCATTTTTAAATCTGTTTTACTGTTTCTCATTGTTGCTTCATTTTATATTTTAAGATTAATTTTAATTCTAGTTTTATTAATTGTTATTAATTTAATCGCTTTTAAATTTAAGTTTACATTTTAGAGCATTTAACATTTAGTAAAATAGAAAACCAATTCCCTTTTTAGTAACCAAGAACAATCATTCCACTTAGAACCAAGATCAATTCGAGAGGATATCGAGAGAATATAGAAGAACCCAATCAAAAAAAGCTAAGTATCAAATGGCGCCGCTGCCGGCTCTTCTCGTTAAGATCAAAAGTTTTTTGTGAGAACTTGGATTTTGGGATCCGTTCACCCGGAACGTTACTTTTCCACAAAAATTTTCAAAAAAATCCTAAAAAATATAAAATTTTCAAAAATACAAAAAAATAAAAAAAACATAAAAAACAAAAATATTTTTGCTTTGTTTGTTTTGTTAGTTCTTTTGCAGGTGCATGCGTACACGCTCAACGTTTTATCCCAAGCCCGAGACTCTCGATAACTTAAACATGGCTGGTGTACACAACAACAACAATAACCCACCTCAAAATAATAACAACAACAATGAGCCTCAACCGGATAATCGCTCGATGATTGAACTTCTGCAAGCTCATGTAGACGGCAACAATGATCCAATTGTCATACCTCCAATTGCCGCCAACAATTTTGAACTCAAATCCGGCTTTATCCAGATGGACTCTGCTCAACCATTCTTGGGGCGTACCATTGATGATCCACATGACCACATCAAGAGATTCTTGCAACTCACCAATACGGTCAAATTCAATGGTGTTCCACAAGAGGTAATTCGGTTACAACTTTTTCCCTTTTCTTTAGAGGGACAAGCTCGGCATTGGCTTGCTAAGGAACCGCCACAAAGTATTCTTTCGTGGACGGATTTGGAGACCAAGTTTATCAATTACTTTTTCCCACCCTCTCGTACTACCGCTTTGCGGAATGAAATCATAAATTTTGAACAAAAGTACGATGAGTCGTTCAGTGAATCTTGGGATCGTTTTAAAGATCTTTTAAGAAAATGCCCACAACATGGTTTTACCAAAGTGCACCAAATTAACACTTTTTACAATGGTTTAAGCATGAATGACCAAGATTCACTAAACAGTGCCTCGGGGGGTAATCTTTTGGCTAAGACTTCCAATGCTGCTTGGGATATCATTGAGAATAAGTCTCGTGTGCAAACCAAGAGTGTTCGGACCAATGTCGCTAGTGCTAGTACTAGTGACAGCGACAAGCGACTTGACAAAATCGCTACGCTTCTTGAATCGCTTGTCACCCACATCGTCAACAACAACAACAACAACAACGCTAAAAACGCCAAGTCAATGCTGTTAGCCAACCATGCGAGATATGCGGGGGTCCTCACTCTTACACCACTTGTAATGCCACCCAAGACTACCCTTCTGAAAACGTGAATGCAGCTTATGCCACCTATCCTCAACCTGCTTATCAAGCTCGTCCATAAGGTGACCGTAACTTGCTTAGCTACCGCTCCAACAACTATCTCTCACCACCTGGTTTTCCTCCTACCAACCCAAACCAACAACAAACCCTCAATCGCCCTCCTCAACAACAACAACAACCTCGTACACCTTACATACCACCTCATAAACAGCAACAACCACCTCAACGTAACAACCAAGTTTACCAACAACCTGCTTATCAACCACCCGCATACAATGCCCCTCCCAACCAACCCACCGCTTTACACCAAGAAATGGAAACCTACATGAGGACCAATGATGTGATCATGGGAAATCTTCTGCGGGAAGTGCTCAACTTGAAAGCAGACCTGGTCAAACAAGGGAACGATCTGAGAGCTGATATGAGAAACACGTTGGATAGCCAAACAAGTGACTTGAAGAACATGATGGCTAGTTTCTTCCAAGGTAATCAACCCTCTTCTTCGGGTACTCTTCCGAGTAACACCGTTGCAAATCCAAGAGGGGAGATGAAAGCAATCACCACTCGCAGTGGCAAAGGTACCAAGGAACCCGAGCTTCCTATACCTCTACCGGTGATTGTGACTAAGGAGAACGAGTCACCTGCTTCTATTCCTCGTCCTTCTACTTCCCCAATTTCTCCACCTCTTACTTCTACCCCGCCTCCACCCAAGGATGTGAGTGATCCTATTCTCCCAAAGCCTTCCTCTTCTTCCAATATACCTTATCCATTTAGGTTGCGAAAAGAGAAGCTCAAAAGCAAGGACGATATTCAGGTTTCGAACTTTCTTAAAATGTTTAAACAACTGAATTTCAATATCTCCTTCGCTGAGGCTCTAGCTCACATGCCTAAGTACGCGAAAATGTTTAAAGATCTTCTGAATGACAAGGAAAAGCTTCTCGATATTGCCAACACCCAACTTAATGAGAATTGCTCTGCAGTGCTCTTAAGGAAATTGCCAACCAAGCTTGGTGATCCGGGTCGTTTCTTAATCCCTTGCAATTTCCCGGGAGTAGAGAATTGCATGGCTCTAGCCGATCTAGGTGCCAGTATTAATCTAATGCCTCTAAGCGTTTGGAAGCAATTATCTCTCCCTGAGCTAGTCCCCACCAAAATGACTTTGGAATTAGCTAACCGTACGGTTGCTTATCCAGTGGGGATAGCCGAAGACGTCTTCGTAGGAGTCGACAAATTCACTTTTCCTGCCGATTTCGTCGTCGTCGACTACGAGATGGATCCTCATGTTCCCTTGATCGTGGGTCGTCCATTCCTGAGGACCGGTCGCACTCTCATCGATGTTGAAGCCGGTGAGCTTATCATGAGAGTGGGTGACGATAAAATCGTCTTCAACATGGGAAAGTTGTCTAAACAACCTTATTCATACGAGAGTGTTAATTGTATTGACGTTCTGGATGAGGCTTGTGAAGAACACTTTAATGATGCTTGTAAAAATATTCCTACCTCTCTTCCCAATGTTGAAACCGTTTCCTCTATTGATTCTTCACTATCTCTATTTGGAGAAAGTGATTTGTTTTGGAACAATCTTGAAACCACCATGGGAGATGTGAACTTAGCTAATGATGATTCTCCAACCGATGGGGATGAAGACATGCATTTCTTTGACAACCTTCTCAACGAATACAATCTTTCTCCATCATCTCCCACGGTTATTGCTATCGATACGCCGACTTTGAAAACGCCTCCCATCGGAAATCCTCCGGATTTAGAGCTTAAGGAGTTGCCTCCTCATCTTGAGTACGTTTTCTTTGAAGACAACGAGAAGTCGCCCGTCATCATCGCAAAGGACCTAAAAGAAGAACAAAAAGCCCGACTTGTCGCCGTGTTGAAAGATCATAAGAAGGCTATAGCTTGGAAAATCTCCGACATTCGTGGAATTGATCCTCACTTCTGCACACACAAAATTCTCATGGAGGACGACTTTAAGCCCACAATTCAAAGCCAACGAAGGCTGAATCCAAAAATCCATGAAGTCATCAAAACAGAGGTTATCAAACTTCTTGATGCGGGTATGATTTACCCTATTTCGGATTCACCATGGGTTAGTCCAGTCCATTGTGTGCCCAAGAAGGGCGGAATAACCGTTGTGCCCAATGAACACAACGAGTTGATTTCCACTCGTCTCGTTACTGGGTGGAGAGTTTGTATAGACTACCGCAAACTCAATGATGCCACGAGAAAGGATCATTTCCCTCTACCTTTTATGGACCAAATGCTTGAACGTTTAGCGGGTAATGAGTATTACTGCTTTCTTGATGGTTTCTCGGGTTATTTCCAAATACCCATCAATCCCCAAGATCAAGAGAAGACAACATTCACTTGTCCCTATGGCACATTTTCTTACAAAAGAATGCCTTTTGGCTTATGCAATGCCCCCGGGACTTTCTAAAGGTGCATGTTAGCTATCTTCCATGACATGGTTGAACAAACCATGGAAGTCTTCATGGATGATTTCTCGGTCTTCGGGGATTCCTTCTCTTCTTGCCTTGCCAATTTGGAACGTATGCTTAAGCGGTGCGAAGACACTCGCCTTGTTCTGAACTGGGAAAAATGCCATTTTATGGTAAAAGAAGGCATCGTGCTAGGACACAAAATTTCCAACGCCGGTCTTGAAGTAGACCGTGCTAAAGTCGATGTTATCGCTAAGTTGCCTCCACCTTCAACCGTGAAGGGTGTGAGAAGTTTTCTGGGTCATGCGGGCTTCTACCGTCGATTCATCAAAGATTTTTCTCAAATCGCTCGCCCGATGACCCACCTCTTGGAAAAAGATACTCCTTTTATCTTTTCCAAAGAGTGTCTTGAAGCCTTCAACTCGCTTAAGGATAAGCTAACTAAGGCACCCGTCTTGGTTACCCCTAATTGGGAGCTTCCCTTTGAGTTGATGTGCGATGCTAGTGACTTTGCTATTGGTGCGGTTCTGGGACAAAGAGTGAACAAACACTTCCAACCAATCCATTACGCTAGCAAGACAATGACGGGGGCACAATTGCATTATACGACAACCGAAAAAGAACTTTTAGCTGTTGTCTATGCCTTTGAAAAATTTCGCCCCTATCTTGTCCTTTCCACCACAATCGTTTATACTGATCATTCCGCGTTGAAGTACTTGTTGACATAGCAAGATTCCAAACCAAGACTTCTTCGCTGGGTTTTGCTTCTCCAAGAATTTAAAATCGACATTGGCGATAAGAAAGGAGCTGAAAACCTAGCCGCGAATCATCTCAGTAGACTTGAGGATCCTTACCAAGGGGATCATCCGAACAAAGAAATCAATGATTCTTTTCCCTTGGAGACCTTAATGTCAATCAATTCGAATTCTGATAAAACCCCGTGGTTTGCGGACATTGCAAACTACTTGGCGGGTGGTATTCTTGTTGACGGGTTAACATCCCAACAAAAGAAGAAGTTCTTCAAAGACATTAAGACTTACTTTTGGGATGACCCTTACCTATTCAAACAATGTGCCGACTTGATTATTCGTCGATGTGTTGATGGACCGACAGCTTTGGAAATCCTTGATGCTTGCCACAAAGGACCCACCGGTGGTCACTTTGGTCCCAACTACACCGCCAAAAAAGTGTTTGACTCGGGATTTTATTGGCCCTCCATATATCGTGACGCTCACAATATGGTTAAACGTTGTGAGGCTTGCCAAAAACAAGGCACGATCACACATAAAGACGAGATGCCTCAGAATTTCATACAAGAATGTGAAATCTTTGATGTTTAGGGTATCGACTTTATGGGGTCATTCCCTTCCTCTAAAGGAAACAAATACATCCTTGTAGCCATTGACTACGTTTCAAAGTGGGTTGAAGCCAAAGCTTTACCTACTAATGACGCAAGGGTGGTTTGTAACTTTTTGAAATCTCTATTCGCTAGATTCGGTGTGCCTCGTGCCATTATTAGTGATCGTGGGACTCATTTTTGCAATGACCAATTTGCAAGAGTCATGGCTAAGTACGGTGTAAGTCATCGTCATTCCACCGCCTACCACCCACAAACTAATGGCCAGGCTGAAATATCCAACCGAAGATTAAAGCGAATTCTGGAAAGAACCGTGGGAGAGCATCGTGCCTCATGGGCTGATAAACTTGATGATGCTTTGTGGGCTTTCCGTACCGCATACAAGACTCCGATTGGTTGTACGCCATATCGTCTCGTGTACGGGAAAGCGTGACACCTCCCCATTGAGTTGGAGCACAAGGCTTACTGGGCCTTGAAGTGGGCCAATTTCGATATCAACAAAGCCGGTGACCTACGCAAGATCCAACTCAATGAGCTGAATGAACTCCGTAATGAGGCTTATGAAAATTCTTTGATCTATAAGGAAAGGACTAAGTTCATTCACGACTCCAAGATTAAAAACCGAGAGTTCTAAGTTGGAGACAAAGTTTTGCTCTTTAACTCTCGGTTGAAAATCTTTTCGGGCAAGCTGAAATCTCGTTGGTCCGGCCCATTCACCATTACCCAAAGTTTTCCTTATGGTACTCTCGAGCTCGCTCAACCTGATGGACCAAATTTTAAGGTGAATGGCCAACGAGTGAAGTTGTACTTTGGTGAGGACACCTCTCAGGAGGTGATTCCATCCCTCACCACGTTCCCCATGAACTAATTTTGGGTCGAGTCAGGCTCGTGACTCGGTTATCAAAAACAAGCGCTCCTCGGGAGGCAACCCGAGTATCTATCCTTTTATGTTTTAACCTCCTAAGTGTAGGGGGACCTCTATAGGTGTTTGTATTTGTATGGTGATGTGATTATAGGGATAGTGCACTCTTGGAACCTTTGAAGAATCGTGCTCCCGTGTTATCCGAAATCCGGTTCTATCTCTCAACTATCGTGATTCAATTTTCTTCATACTCACATTTGAAATTGATCACTTTAGTCGTCTCTTCCTTAACTTGAGTTAACCAACGTGCACAATGTCATAAGTGTAGGGGAGACTTTTCCCACATACTTAAACATTGAAGACAATGTTTATCTTAAGTGTAGGGGGACTTCTATCGAAGTTTTAAGTGGACTTTTCCATGAAAATGCCTTCATTTAACCGGAACATCATCTTTTTCAACATTTTTCAAATTTTTTTATTAACTTTGGCCATTTAGTCGTAATTTTTAAATTTTTATCGTTGCTTTCATATGTATATATCTCGCAATAAAGTCAAAAATATTAATAAAGTGGTGTAGCTAGTTTAGAAGTCTTTGACATATTAGGCCCGTTGCGTTTATTTTGACTCAACCCGAATAGACTTATCCAAGTTTATTCTAGCTAGTATCCTTAACCATGTAGACCTTAATTGGTTTATTAGGCTAAGTATCCACGAGTCTCATTACTTGAGATTTTAAATTGTGGAGAACGAGAAATGATAGAGTCAATTATAAGTCGGTATTCTTGCGCAAGCTCACTTGGTGTAATTATTTGCCTATTCTCCCATCACTTGCTAATAATTTATCTGCAATAAGTAAGGTCGTACGATTTGAAAAGTTACTTAGCTTCTAGCCCAAGATCGTTTAAAAGTTGCTCGGTAATGATAAGAGTTCATAGCCAAGGCATAACTTATGAAGCGGGGCGCGAAGATTGGCGAGTCCGAAAAGGCCCTAACAAGGCATGAGGATTCCATTTAATTGCTAAAGATCCAAGGTGATGTGAAAAGCATTATTCCCAAAGTCAATATGAAGGATCAAGACTCACGATGAAAAGCAATCAACTCCCGTAAAGATCATGGAGAAGTCTATCCGAAAAGACCCTAACAAGGTATGAGGATAAATAGATCCAAGTCCGAAAAGGAGGCGGATCTCGAAATCCCAATTAGAGATTGAAGAATAATCATGAAGTCGTGGTCAACAAAGTTGGAGTACCCCTCAAAAGTCTCCAAGTGAAGAAACTCTATTACGATGAGAAGACCATTATCTCAAGCACGTCTCTCAAGATATGAAGTATGAAGTACATGCCAAATATCGGCCCGAGAAAGGTCTCAAATCGTGAACCGAGTTATGCCAAGATATGAACTTTTTTATATCCCGAGAAGCAGTTTTAAGAGATTTTGTCCTTTAGCTAACTATTGATCAAATCGTCCTACTTTGCTTTCAGCCTAAATAAACTATCGAAATAAGTCCAAAAATGCATCTTCATGATCATTCTAAGACAAAAATAAAATATAAGAGATACACCTAGGAATAAGGGAGTTTAAGCATTTAATTAAGCCATGTGTGTAAGTGTTTGATTTGCTAACTTATAATAACAATGATCTCGTTTTTAAGCTTAGTTTGGGGAACGTGAAACTTGAGGGTGATTAATCTTCGCAGCACCAAAGCCCTAATGTAAGTCATTGATCTCTTTGCAAGTTATTTCCATGTAGCTATTTTCAAGTGAAAATGGTTTTCTATCCTTTTGTTTACTTTAAAGTTTTAATTTCTTTTAGTTCTTTAATTTTTGTTTGGTAGTATTTTAATAAGGCCAAGGTTGATTAATTATGAGAAAAGTGTAAATTTGCTTTATCACTAAGCATTGCATGAGGGCATGGCAATGGTTAAGTGTAGGGGATTTGATAGGTGTGTAAACACCCATCCTTTTACCGCTTAATTCTGGCTAAAACGAGACCAAATCACGTATTTAATATCATTTGTTTGGAATTATGCGTGGTTTTTGTGTTTATTGTGTTTTCAGAGCTAACCGGATGAATATTAAAGAAAACATGGGATTGCACGGGTTTTATCGAAGAAAAAGACTCAAGACGAAGTCTATTGTCCGAGAGATGCAAAAGATTTGAAGTCACTGGGCCTATTTGACGATTTATCGAAGAAAAGGACCAAAGATGGAAGATTTACATAAGTCGAAGAAACTCAAGTCTATTAAACGAAGAAATTAAAAGACGAGTTGAATTTAATCGACGACAAATCCCGAATCAGAATCGAAAATGTCAACTTTTCTGAAAAGACGAGAAGACAAGAAGAACGAGAGAAAGCCCACTCACCAACCAAAGGGGACACCTATATAAAGGGATCCCCTCACACTTTTCATCCAGTTTTTTTTAGTTTTTTTTCTCTCCCCTCTTTTTCTCCCTTTTCTGTTCGTAGATATCACCAACACCACTAGGGTGTTTGGTGATTTTGATCTTTGTTTTTCAATCTTGTAATTTTAATCCTTGTTTTGTGATTGTTAAAACCTTAATCATTCAATATATCAATCTTTCTATTTCATCTTGTTCATCATCATCTTTTATTTCAAGTTCTTAAGTTCTTATTTGGTTGAGTTTTGATTTTAAAAAGTTGTTAAAATTGTGTTTTTACTGTTGGGATTTGTTGCTTATGGTTATTAGATGATTTGTGGTTAATTTGGTAAAACCTTTTTGATTATTTAGCTTGATTTTGGATTAAAACGCGTTACCCTGTTTTTTATGAAGTTACTGTTCTTGAGTTCCCAGAAGTTCCGGATGAACACAAACTTCCGGATGAACACAAACTTCCGGATGAACAATTAAGTTCCGGATGAATGTTATTCTCAAAAGTTCCGAATGAGTGCTAGAAGTTCCGAATGAATGTGTTTTTGAAAAGTTCCGAATAAATTTCCTTTCAAATCTTCCGAATAAACTTCCGGACCAAAAGTTCCGGACGAACTTCCGGATCAACAACTTCCGGACGAAAGTTCCGAGTGAACTTCCGAACTAACTTCCGACTCAACTTCCGAACGAAGTTCCGGGTGAACTTCCGAATCAATCTTCCGAATCAAGTTCCGACCAAAGTTCCGGGTGAAGACTTCCGAGTGAAGGTTCCGAGTGAAGGTTCCGAGTGAAGGTTCCGAGTAAACTTCCGAACGAAGTTCCGGATCAAGGCTTCCGAACCAACTTCCGGGTGAAAAGTTCCGAATCAAGGTCATACTTCCGAATCAAATTTCTTTTAGTCTACTTACTGTTCCTTTTTAACTGTTTCTTTTTAAGCATTTTTAAATCTGTTTTACTGTTTCTCATTGTTGCTTCATTTTATATTTTAAGTTTAATTTTAATTATAGTTTTATTAATTGTTATTAATTTAATCGCTTTTAAATTTAAGTTTACATTTTAGAGCATTTAACATTTAGTAGAATAGAAAATCAATTCTCTTTTTAGTAACCAAGAACAATCATTCCACTTAGAACCAAGATCAATTCGAGAGGATATCGAGAGAATATAGAAGAACCCAATCAAAAAAAGCTAAGTATCATCCGTGAAAACATATCTATCCATAAAATAAGATTAAAGTCGGTTTTTATAATTCTAATTGATCTTTATTAGTAAAATACATAAAAAAATGACTAAACGCATAATACCAATTTGTATAATAGAATTATCCCAAACTATTGAAAACTTTAAGACATGTCTATTATTCAATGTTTTAAACTTAGGTAGACATGTCCGGTTCAACAGGTTGAGACGGTTTCGGTTGAAAAAACGGGTCAAATTGGCTCGGGTCTTATATTTTAGAAACCTGGTATGACCTGACGGGTTTAAAGCAACCCGGTCGACCTGGTTCGTAGGACCCCGCCGGGTTTCGATTTTTTTCGTTTTTTTTATTTTTTTTCGCGATTTAATTATATGTATTTGCAATGTAACTTAGTTTTTACGTGTTATATTTGTTAGTAAATGATTTTTAAGCCAAATATATGAAATATTCATGATTTGTGGATAAATATTTTTGAAATATTGAAAATATATACGGTATATAATTTTTTTATGGAAAACCGTGTCAACCCAATGGTCCAACCAGGTCGATTCAAAACCCGAGTTTTAGAACATTGTTATTATTTGCTTGACCTACAAAGGCTGTTCTTAAAACCAATGTTCTAAAATTTATGTTGATTGGCTGGTTGAACTGTGACCCGATAACTTAGTTGCGCTAATTAAAAAATGATTTTTAAAAGAAATTTAAAAGTTAAAACCAAAACATGTCCACCTCTTTTATATGGCGGGCTTTGAAAATTGGAATTTTCATCCAAAAAAACTTAATTCCCACTTCACTTCACTCTATGCGAGACCAAAACTTTTATCTAAAAAACCTCATTCCTCTTCCTTATAACTCTCCTGCCGCCAAAGTACCTCCATCAGTCCATCACCATGAGACTACCAACTATATCCCAATCTTCACATCTGATTTTGCTCGACCTCGCCATCTTATCTCTTCATCTTTATGGAGAACACAACAAGAAAAGAATGAAGACAAAGTATATACCAAGAAAGTGACCGACTAATTACGAGGTAGGAGTTAATTATAAAACAAGAAAACTCATCAATACCCATTAGATACGTGTGTGTGTGATTTTTGCTTGTTGAAAGGAAAACAAAGAAAACTAATACGATTTGGGTTAATCGAAATAGTAACTTACCAATGTGCAGTTTTTTTATTACTAGGGGTACCAATTTACCGGTAGGATTGAAAAAAAAAATTTGTTAGTCGTGATTTTTGTTTAATTCCATATTTGTTTTGCCCCAAAGTTATGTTTTTTTAGGATGTTTAAGTGGGTGTTTGGATGTGCTTATTAAACAAATTATTTATTTTGAAAACTCCATTTTGAAAAATCATTGAAAACTCTATTTTAAAAAATAGTGTTTGGATTTGATGTTCCAATTTAAAATCGTTATAATCAAATAATCACTTTTTTGAGTGTTTGACAAATTTGATTATAAACTCCATTTTGAAAGCTTACTTTTCCAAAACTCCATTTTGAAAATGAAATAAGTAACTCCCAACTAACTTTTTCAAAATTCCATTTTGGAGCTTCTAAACTCAAATAATCACTTTTCTACATTTATTACCCAAACACTTTTTTTAACTTATCTCCATTTTGAAACTGATATTTAGAGATAATCTCCTCCTAACCGCACATGCAAACATGATAGGTGTGAAAACACCCATCCTTTTACCACTTATTTCTTGCTAAAACAAGACCAAAACGCGTATTTAATGTCATTTGTTTGGAATTATGCGTGGTTTGTGTGTTTGTTGTGTTTTTAGAGCCAACCGGATAAACATTGAAGAAAACATGGGATTGCACGGGTTTTATCGAAGTAAAAGACGAAAAGACGAAGTCTATAGTCCAAGAGATGCAAAAGATTTGAAGTCAATGGGCCTATTTGAAGATTTATCGAAGAAAAGGACCAAAGATGGAAGATTTACATATGTCGAAGAACTCAAGTCTATTAAACGAAGAAATTAAAAGACGAGTTGAATTTATTCGTCGACAAATCCCGAATCAGAATCGAAAACGTCAACTTTACTGAAAAGACGAGAATACAAAAAGAAAGGAAGAAAGCCCACTCACCAACCAACCACTAGGCCTATAAATAGGAGAACCCTTCACATTTTAGAGCTAGCTTTTATTTTTCCAGTTTTTTTTCTTTCCTTTATTTTTCGTAGAAACCAACTCCATTAGGGAGTTTGGTGATTTTCATTTTTCCTTTTGAATCCAAGAACCTTGTAAGTTTTAATCTGTCCTTTGTTTATTTAACCTTAATCATTCAATACCATCTTTGATTTAAACTTGTTCTTCCTTTTCTATTTGATTCAAGGTCTTAAGTTCTTCTTTTGTTGATTTTGATCTTTAAAAGTAAGTGGGTTTTGTGTTTTTATTCATTTGGTTTGATGTTTATCATTAGTAGATGATTAGTGGTTAGTTTGGTTTAATCTTTTGGTTAAAACTTGGTGATTTTAGTCAAATTCGTCTTATTATATTGTTACTGTTCTTCGTGTTCTTCACAATCCCCAGATTCCGAATCAGCAACATTTATTCCGAACGAAGGATTTTAGTTTAATATTCCGGATGAGTGTGATATTCCAAACGAGCTAATTTCCCTTTTATTCCGAACGAGTGAATTATTCCGGATCAAAGAATATTCCGAATAAACCTTTTATTCCGAACCAAACTTTTGTTTTAATTATTCCGAGTCAGTGTATGTTATTCCGAACGAAGCATTTTTATTAGTTATTCCGGATCAGTCTAATTATTCCGAATCAAAGGTATATTCCGGATAAAGAAAATATTCCAGATCAGTCTAGATATTCCGAATCAGCAGTCTTCGTTTAGTTATTCCGAATCAGTGTGTTCATTCGAAATAATCAATATTCCGGATGAGCACATATATTCCGAATGAGTGATTTTGTTAATTATTCCGCATGAAGCATTTTCATTGATTATTCCGAATCAACCTTTTATTCCAGATCAAGGGTTTTTATTATTTATTCCGAGTCAATCAATTATTCCGCATGAAGCAAGATATTCCGAATGAAGCAATTTTTGTTAATTATTCCGGATGAAGAGTTATATTCCGAATGAAGGTTTTTGACTAACTTATTCCGGGTCAAGCATTTTATTCCGAATCAGTGACTTTTCTGAGTTAAGGTTTTTAACTGTTTTATCTTAATTCAAGTTTTATTTGTATTAATTGCTTTTAGTTTATCTTTATTTACTTCACGCATTTACCTTTTTAGTAGCATAGAAACCTAATCCTTTTTTTAGTAACCAAGAACAACTATTCCACTATGAGCCGTGATCAATTCGAGAAGATACCGAGAACTTAATCGAACCTAGCAAAATCTCTTGTATCAAATGGCGCCACTGCCGGCTCTTTTCGTAAGGATAAACGGTTTTTTATGAGAAAATTGGATTTTGGGATCCGTTCACCGTGAACGTTACTCTTTCATCATAAATTTTTTTTCAAAAATCCTAAAAAAATATAAAATTTTCAAAAATACAAAAAAATTAAAAAACATTAAAAACCAAAAAGATTTCTGCTTTTTTAATTCTTTTGCAGGTGCATGCGTACACGATCAACGTCTTATTCCGAGCCCGAGACTCTCGAAGATTTAGACATGGCCGGTGTACACAACAACAATAATAATCCACCTCAAAACAACATGAATAATAACAACAATGAACCTCTACCGGACAATCGTCCTATGATTGAACTTTTGCAAGCACATGTGGAGGGCAACAACGATCCTATTGTCATACCCGCGATTACAGCCAACAACTTTGAGCTCAAATCCGGCTTCATTCAAATGGTCTCAGCTCAACCATTCTTGGGGCGTACCATTGATGATCCTCATGACCACATCAAAAGGTTTCTTCAACTCACGAATACGGTCAAATTCAATGGGGTCCCACAAGAGGTAATCCGCTTACAACTTTTTCCCTTCTCTTTAGAGGGACAAGCCCGGCATTGGCTTGCAAAGGAACCGCCACAAAGTATTCTTACGTGGACGTACTTGGAGACCAAATTCATAAACTACTTTTTCCCACCCTCTCGTACTACCGCTTTGCGGAATGAAATTATTAATTTTGAACAAAAGTACGATGAGACTTTTAGTGAATCTTGGGACCGTTTTAAAGACCTTTTAAGAAAGTTCCCACAACATGGTTTTACCAAAGTGCACCAAATTAATACTTTTTACAATGGATTAAGCATGAATGACCAAGATTCACTAAATAGTGCCTCGGGGGGGTAATATTTTGGTTAAGTCTTCTAATGCCGCTTGGGATATTATTGAGAATAAGTCTAGAGTGCAAACCAAGAGTGTTCGGACCAATGCCGCTAGTGCTAGCACTAATGACAACGACAAGAGAATTGACAAACTTACTTCGCTTATTGAATCTCTTGCTGTCCACACCGCTAACAATACCAAAAGCATCAACGCTCAAAACGCTCAAGTCAATGCTGTAAGCCAACCATGTGAAATATGCGGGGGTCCTCACTCTTACACTACTTGTACCTCCACCCAAGACTATCCTTGTGAGAATGTTAACGCAGCATACGGTAATTATTCCACGGGAGGCTATCAAGCACGTCCTCAAGGTGACCGCAACTTGCTCAGCTATCGCTCAAACAACTTTCTTTCCCCGCCCGGTTTTCCTCCAACCAATCAAAACCAACAACAAAACCTTAACCGAACCAACCAAAACCAACCTCGAGCACCATACCAACCACCTCAAAGACAACCATATCCACCTCAAAATCCTACTCAAGTTTACCAACCCGCTCCTTACCAACCACCTGCTTATCAAGCACCTCCTCCTACCCAACCCACCGTTTTCAACCACAAGGTCGAAACGTACATGCGGACGAATTATGTGTTGGTGAAGAATATGCAGACCCAGATTATTAATTTGAAGGGCGACATGGTGAAACAAGGGAATGATCTTAGAGCCGATATGCGAAACTATTTGAGTAGTCAAACGAATGACCTAAGGGACATGATGGCTGGTTTCTTCCAAGGTAATCAACTCTCTTCTTCGGGTACTCTTCCGAGTAACACCGTTGCTAATCCAAGAGGGGAGATGAAAGCAATCACCACTCGCAGTGGAAAAGGTACCAAGGAACCCGAGCTTCCTACACCTACACCGGTGATTGTGACAAAAGAAAACGAGTCTACTATTCCTATTCCTCCACCTCTTACTTCTACCCCTCCACCACCAAAGGATGTGAGTGATACTACAATCCCAAAGCCTTCCTCTTCTTCCGATATACCTTATCTCTCAATGTTGAGGAAAGAGAAGCTCAAAAGCAAGGACGATATTCAAGTTTCAAACTTTCTCAAAATATTTAAACAATTGAATTTCAACATCTCCTTCGCTGAGGCTCTCGCTCACATGCCTAAATATGCAAAGATGTTTAAAGATCTTCTTAGTGACAAGGAAAAGCTTCTTGATATTGCTAATACCCAACTTAACGAGAATTGCTCCGCGGTTCTCTTAAGGAAATTGCTAACCAAACTTGGTGATCTGGGTTGCTTCTTAATCCCTTGCAACTTCCCGGGAGTAGAGAATTGCATGGCCCTAGCCGATCTAGGTGCTAGTATCAAATTAATGCCTCTATGCGTTTGGAAGCAATTATCTCTCCCCGAGCTAGTCCCCACCAAAATGACTTTGGAATTAGCTAACCGTACGGTTGCTTATCCAGTGGGGATAGCCGAAGACGTGTTCGTTGGCGTTGAAAAATTCACCTTCCCGGCGGATTTTGTTGTCGTTGACTACGTGATGGATCCTCGTGTTCCATTAATCGTCGGACGTCCATTCTTGAGGACCGGTCGCACTCTCATCGATGTCGAAGCGGGTGAGCTTATCATGAGAGTTGGTGACGATCAAATTGTCTTCAACATGGGTAAGATTTCTAAACAGCCTTATTCATACGAGAGTGTTAATTGTATCGACGTTCTTGATGAGGCTTGTGAAGAACACTTCAAAGATGCTTGCAAAAGTAGTCTTACCTCTCTTCCCAATGTTGAGACCGTTGCCTCTCTTGCTCCATCACTAACTCCATTTGGAGAAAGTGATTTCCTTCTGACTGAATTTGAAGCAACTTTGGGAGATTTGAACTTACAATATGACGATTCTCCCACCGATTGGGATGAAGACATTCGTACCATCGAGAAACTTCTCAATGAGGACCATATTTCTCCACCATCTCCCAAGGATATTGCTATCGATGAACCGAATTTGACTACGCCTTCCACCGAAAATCCTCCGGATTTAGAGCTTAAGGAGTTACCGTCCCATCTCGAGTACGTGTTCCTTGAAGATAAGAAGAAGTCGCCCGTCATCATCGCTAAGGACTTGAAAGAAGAAGAAAAATCTCGCCTTATCGCCGTGCTTAAAGATCATAAGAAGGCAATTGCTTGGAAAATTTCCGATATCCGTGGAATTGATCCAAACTTTTGTACTCACAAAATTCTCATGGAAGATGACTTTAAACCCGCAATCCAAAGCCAAAGAAGGGTTAATCCTTGAATTCACGACGTCATCAAACAAGAGGTTATCAAACTTCTAGATGCCGGCTTGATTTACCCTATTTCGGATTCGCCATGGGTAAGTCCCGTCCATTGTGTGCCAAAGAAAGGCGGAATAACCGTTGTTCCTAATAAACACAACGAGTTGATTCCTACTCGTCTCGTTACTGGGTGGAGAGTTTGTATCGACTATCGCAAACTCAATGATGCCACGAGAAAAGATCACTTTCCTCTTCCTTTCATGGATCAAATGCTCGAGCGTCTAGCCGGTAATGATTACTATTGCTTCTTAGACGGTTTCTCCGGGTATTTTCAAATTCCCATCGATCCCAAAGACCAAGAGAAAACCACATTCACTTGTCCCTACGGAACATTTTCTTACAAACGAATGCCTTTCGGTTTATGTAATGCTCCTGGTACGTTCCAAAGGTGTATGATGGCTATCTTCCATGACATGGTTGAAGAAACTATGGAAGTCTTCATGGATGATTTCTCGGTTTATGACGATTCTTTCTCTGCTTGCCTTGCCAATTTAGAACGTATGCTTAAGCGGTGCGAAGACACTCGCCTTGTTCTAAATTGAGAAAAATGCCATTTCATGGTAAAAGAGGGCATCATGCTAGGACACAAAATTTCCAAAGCCGGTCTTGAAGTGGACCGTGCTAAAGTCGATGTTATTGCAAAACTGCCTCCACCTTCAACCGTGAAGGTGTGAGAAGTTTTCTTGGTCATGCGGGCTTCTACCGTCGATTTATCAAAGACTTTTCTAAAATCGCTCGCCCGATGACCCACCTCTTGGAAAAAGATACTCCTTTTATCTTTTCCAAAGAGTGTATTGAAGCCTTCAACCTTCTTAAGGATAAGCTAACTAAGGCACCGGTCTTGGTCACCCCTAATTGGGAGCTACCTTTTGAGTTGATGTGCGATGCTAGCGACTTTGCTATTGGAGCGGTTTTGGGCCAAAGAGTGAACAAACACTTCCAACCGATCCATTACGCTAGCAAGACAATGACAGGGGCTCAATTGCATTACACGACAACCGAAAAAGAGCTTTTAGCTGTTGTCTATGCTTTTGAAAAATTTCGCCCCTATCTTGTCCTTTCCACTACCATCGTGTACACAGACCATTCCGCGTTGAAGTACTTGTTAACTAAACAAGATTCTAAACCAAGACTTCTTCGCTGGGTTTTGCTACTTCAAGAATATAAAATCGAAATTCGTGATAAGAAGGGAGCTGAAAACCTAGCCGCGGATCATCTCAGTAGACTTGAGGATCATTATCAAGGGGATCATCTGAACAAAGAGATCAGTGACTCCTTTCCCCTTGAGACCTTAATGTCTATCAACTCGAATTTTGATAAGACCCCGTGGTTTGCGGACATTACAAACTACTTGGCGGGTGGAATTCTCATTGACGGGTTAACATCCCAACAAAAGAAAAAGTTCTTTAAAGATATTAAGACTTACTTTTGGGATGACCCGTATCTCTTCAAACAATGCGCTGATTTGATTATTCGCCGATGTGTTGATGGACCGGCAGCTTTAGACATTCTCGAAGCTTGCCACAAAGGACCCACCGGTGGTCACTTTGGTCCCAACTTCAGCGCAAAGAAAGTGTTTGACTCGGGATTTTATTGGCCCTCCATTTATCGTGACGCTCACAAAATGGTGAAAAATTGTGATGCGTACCAACGACAAGGCAAGATCACACATAAAGATGAGATGCCTCAAAATTTCATACAAGAATGTGAAATCTTTGATGTATGGGGTATCGACTTTATGGGGCCATTCCCTTCATCTAAAGGAAACAAATACATCCTTGTAGCCGTTGACTACGTTTCTAAATCGGTTGAAGCCAAAGCTTTACCCACTAACGACGCAAGGGTGGTTTGTAACCTTTTGAAGTCGCTATTCGCTAGATTCGGTGTGCCTCGTGCCATTATTAGTGATCGCGGGACTCATTTTTGCAATGATCAATTCGCAAGAGTCATGGCTAAGTATGGTGTCAATCATCGTCTTTCCACCGCATACCACCCACAAACTAATGGACAGGCTGAAATCTCTAACCGAGGGTTAAAGCGAATTCTTGAACGAACCGTGGGAGAGCATCGTGCCTCATGGGCCGATAAACTTGATGATGCTCTATGGGCTTTTCGTACCGCATACAAGACTCCGATTGGTTGTACACCATATCGTCTCGTGTACGGTAAAGCATGCCACCTCCCCATTGAGTTGGAGCACAAGGCTTACTGGGCCTTGAAGTGGGCTAACTTCGACATCAACAAAGCCGGTGACCTACGCAAAATCCAACTCAACGAGCTCAATGAACTCAGGAATGAAGCTTATGAAAATTCTTTGATCTATAAGGAAAAGACTAAGCTCATTCATGACTCTAAGATTAAAAACCGAGAGTTCCAAGTTGGAGACAAAGTTTTACTCTTCAACTCTCGGTTGAAAATCTTTTCTGGCAAACTCAAATCTCGTTGGTCCGGCCCATTCACCATTGCCCAAATTTTTCCATATGGTACTCTCGAGCTCGCTCAACCTAATGGACCTAATTTTAAGGTGAATGGCCAACGAGTGAAGTTGTACTTTGGTGAGGACATCTCTCATGAGATGATTCCATCCCTCACCACATTTACCATGAACTAGTTTTGGGTCGAGTCAGGCTCGTGACTCGGTGAACAAAAACAAGCGCTCCTCGGGAGGCAACCCGAGTATCTATCCCTTTCCGTTTTACCTTCTAAGTGTAGGGGGACCTATTTAGGTTGTTTGTGATTGTGTGGTGATGTGATTACAGGGATGAATGCACTTTTGGAACCTTTAAAGAATCGTGCCCCCGTGTTATCCGCAACCCGGTTCTATCTCTCAACTATCGTGATTTAATTTTCTTCATTCTCACATTTGAAATTGATCACTTTAGTCGTCTCTTCCTTAGCTTGATTTAACCAACGTGCACAATGTCATAAGTGTAGGGGAGACTTTTCCCACATGCTTAAACATTGAGGATAATGTTTATATTAAGTGTAGGGGAGACTTCTATCGAAGTTTTAAGTGGACTTTTCCATTAAAATGCCTTCATTTAACTGGAAAATCATCTTTTTCAGCATTTTTCAAATTTTTAATTAACTTTGGCCATATAGTCGTAATTTTTAAATTTTTATCGTTGCTTTCATGTGTATATATCCCACAATAAAATCAAAAATATTAATAAAGTGGTGTAGCTAGTTTAGAAGTCTTTGACATATTAGGCCCGTTGCGATTATTTTGACTCAACCCGAATAGACTTATCCAAATTTATTCTAGCAAGTATCCTTAACCATGTAGACCTTAATTTGTTTATTAGGCTAAGCATCTACAAGTCTCATTACTTGAGATTTTAAATTGTGGAGAACGAGAAATGATAGAGTCAATTATAAGTCGGTATTCTTGCACAAGCACACTTGGTGTGATTATAAGCCTATTCTCCCATCACTTGCTAATAATTTATCTGCAATAAGTAAGGTCGTACGATTTTATTGACTAACTTAGCTTCTAGCCCAAGATCGTTTAAAAGTTGCTCGGTAATGATAAGAGTTCATAGGCAAGGCATAACTAATGAAGTAGGGCGCGAACATTGGCGAGTCCGAAAAGGCCCTAACAAGGCATGAGGATTCCATTTTATTGCTAAAGATCCAAGGTGATGTGAAAAGCATTATTCCCAAAATCAATATGAAGGATCAAGACTCACGACGAAAAGCAATCAACTCCCATAAAGATCATGGAGAAGTCTATCCGAAAAGACCCTAACAAGGTATGAGGATAAATAGATCCAAGTCCGAAAAGGAGGCGGATCGTTGTATCTCAAAATCCCAATTAACGATTGAAGAAATAATGATGAAGTCGTGGTCAACAAATTTGGAGTATCCCTCAAAGGTCTCCAAGTGAAGAAACTCTATTAACGAAGAGAAGACCATTATTTCAAGAACGTCTCTCAAGATATAAAGTATGAAGTACATGCCAAATATCGACCCGAGAAAGGTCTCAAATCGTGAAGCGAGTTATGCCAAGATATGAACTTTTTGAGGTCCCGAGAAGCAGTTTTAAGAGATTTTGTCCTTTAGCTAACTATTAATCAAATCGTCCTACTTTGCTTTCAGCCTAAATAAACTATCAAAATAAGTCCAAAAATGCATCTTCGTGATCATTCTAAGACAACAATAAAATATAAGAGATACACCTAGGAATAAGGGAGTTTAAGCATATAATTAAGCCATGTGTGTAAGGGTTTGTTTTGCTAACTTATAATAACAATGATCTCGTTTTTAAGCTTAGTTTGGGGAATGTGAAACTTGAGGATGATAAATCTTCGCAGCACCAAAGCCCTAATGTAAGTCTTAGATCTCTTTGTAAGTTATTTCCATGTAGCTATTTTCAAGTGAAAATGGTTTTCTATCCCTTCTGTTTCATTCAAGCTTTTATATATCTCTTTAGTAGTAGTGGTTATTGTTAATAAGGCCAAGGTTGATTGATTATGAGAAAAGTGTAAATTTGCTTTATCACTAAGCATTGCATGAGGGCATGGCAATGGTTAAGTGTAGGGTATTTGATAGGTGTGAAAACACCCATCCTTTTACCACTTATTTCTTGCTAAAACAAGACCAAAACGCGTATTTAATGTCATTTGTTTGGAATTATGCGTGGTTTGTGTGTTTGTTGTGTTTTTAGAGCCAACCGGATAAACATTGAAGAAAACATGGGATTGCACGGGTTTTATCGAAGTAAAAGACGAAAAGACGAAGTCTATAGTCCAAGAGATGCAAAAGATTTGAAGTCAATGGGCCTATTTGAAGATTTATCGAAGAAAAGGACCAAAGATGGAAGATTTACATATGTCGAAGAACTCAAGTCTATTAAACGAAGAAATTAAAAGACGAGTTGAATTTATTCGTCGACAAATCCCGAATCAGAATAAAAAACATCAACTTTACTGAAAAGACGAGAAGACAAAAAGAAAGGAAGAAATCTCACTCACCAACCAACCACTAGGCCTATAAATAGGAGAACCCTTCACATTTTAGAGCTAGCTTTTATTTTTCCAGTTTTTTTTCTTTCCTTTATTTTTCGTAGAAACCAACTCCATTAGGGAGTTTGGTGATTTTCATTTTTCCTTTTGAATCCAAGAACCTTGTAAGTTTTAATCTGTCCTTTGTTTATTTAACCTTAATCATTCAATACCATCTTTGATTTAAACTTGTTCTTTCTTTTCTATTTGATTCAAGGTCTTAAGTTCTTCTTTTGTTGATTTTGATCTTTAAAAGTAAGTGGGTTTTGTGTTTTTATTGATTTGGTTTGATGTTTATCATTAGTAGATGATTAGTGGTTAGTTTGGTTTAATCTTTTGGTTAAAACTTGGTGATTTTAGTCAAATTCGTCTTATTATATTATTATTGTTCTTCATGTTCTTCACAATCCCCAGATTCTGAATGAGCAACATTTATTCCAAACGAAGGATTTTACTTTAATATTTCGGATGAGTGTGATATTCCGAACGAGTTAATTTCCCTTTTATTCCGAGCGAGTGAATTATTCCGGATCAAAGAATATTCCGAATAAACCTTTTATTCCGAACCAAACTTTTGTTTTAATTATTCCGAGTCAGTGTATGTTATTCCGAACGAAGCATTTTTATTAATTATTCTGGATCAGTCTAATTATTCCGAATCAAAGGTATATTCCGGATAAAGAAAATATTCCGGATCAGTCTAGATATTCCAAATCAACAGTTTTCGTTTAGTTATTCCGAATCAGTGTGTTCATTCGGAATAATCAATATTCCGGAAGAGCACATATATTCCGGATGAGTGATTTTGTTAATTATTCCGCATGAAGCATTTTCATTGATTATTCCGAATCAACCTTTTATTCCGGATCAAGGGTTTTTATTATTTATTCCGAGTCAATCAATTATTCCGCATGAAGCAAGATATTCCGAATGAAGCAGTTTTTGTTAATTATTCCGGATGAAGAGTTATATTCCGAATGAAGGTTTCTGACTAACTTATTCCGGGTCAAGCATTTTATTCCGAATCAGTGACTTTTCTGAGTTAAGGTTTTTAACTGTTTTATCTTAATTCAAGTTTTATTTGTATTAATTGCTTTTAGTTTATCTTTATTTACTTCACGCATTTACCTTTTTAGTAGCATAGAAACCCAATCCTTTTTTTAGTAACCAAGAACAACTATTCCACTTTGAGCCGTGATCAATTCGAGAAGATACCGAGAACTTAATCGAACCTAGCAAAATCTCTTTTATCAAAACACCCCCTAAGTTGAACAGGGGAGGCCAGGAGGGTTGAGGGAATTGCTGTTCTAAAATAAAAACAAAAAGCAAAAAGGTTCCTAAGTGTGTAAATAAATGTGATTCCATACACTGAAGAAATGAGTATAAATGGGGTTGGTGATGGGATCCGATGTGAGTATGAACGTATTGACGAACACGGTTGTATTGTGGGCAGTACCGTCCAGCGTGTAAGTGATTCGTATCAGAAATTAGTAATAGCGAAAGTTCAGATGCGAGTATTTGTTTCAAGAGACGTTGTATAGATCAATTAGACTTCAACCCAATAACCTACTAGCCTCTTCTAAATGTCATAGGATTTCTGGCCATACTAGGACTTCTATTGCAAATGAAGGTTACTGAGCAGGCTTTATACGTAAGTATATTACTCTTCTTTCAAGTTCTCTTCGTGCGTAAGTTTAACTGTATAAAATCCTTTTTCTTACATGGATTTGGTAGTTGATAGTCGTACGCTGGTTTATACTTCTGTCGGTGATTCATGTATTTTGACAGTGGCACCCCGCCAATGTTAAAAAGACCTGTGATGTAGTTTCTTCATATACTTCTTTTCATATGTGTGAAACTTTCGGATATTATGCTCTGAAGAGTTGGGTACATTTAAGGGTGTATGCACTTCCGGTGTTGATTTTGGTCAGTTACCTTCTTTTTTTGCATATTACTGTAGTACTATATCTATTTTATGGTTAGCTTCATTGATTGCATAGTCAAATTCGTAAATTATGGCAAATAGTAGGACTGTAGGAGATTAGAGACTTAAAGTAGCTTATTAATTATTTTCTTTTTCAGCTAAGTGTTTTATTATAAAGTAAGATTAGATTAACAGTGGCAAATAGTAGGGAATTTAAGTGGTTTATTTTAATATCATCATTGGTCATACTCTTTCAATAGTTATTTGAATGGTTGGACATTGCAAATGCACATCGAGACTACAACTTGTTCAACGTGCTTTGTATGTTAATCATTACTTCTCACGTTATATATAGTTTCAAATGTTGATGCTCTTCGTTTTTTATATATATTGCAGGTATTGGAGATTCAACTAGACCTTTACGGATATTGAAGTTTATTAATGCTAAGAGTGTCGAGCTCAAGCTCATCTATATATTGGGGTATTTATACTGTAGAATATTGATAACCTATGAATCTATGAAGTGGGTTGATGTTTTCTAGTGAGAGAAACTAGAGAGAGAAAGTGAGAGAAAATGTGTGTGATTTTATTAATATGAAAGCATGAAATGAACAACAACCAACCCCTTTCCATGGTGGAAAGGGGTATTTATACTTCCAAGCTAACATTGGGCTTGGGCCGGTCCATGACAAGCCCATGGACCGGTTCTTACTTAACTTAATAAGTAACTAATAACTATTTGCTAACTACGAGCTATTACAACATAAATCATATTGTGGAGTGACCGATACTTCTAATATACGTTAAAACGTATTTCTAACAATCTCCCCCTAAGGGAGGTCACTCCACGTTACAAAGTTCTAAACCTAGCATACTATACTAAGTCTTCGTTCTTTAGCTCGTAGTCTTTTCTTCTTTTCTTTCTTTTGTTGTGAATATGTTGGTTTGATCTTTTAGGCTTTGACTTGAGAGCATTGTTCTTTTGGCCTTTCACGTGCGATCTTTGCCTTCTTGTGAAACTTGCCTCCTCGTGACTCCATGTTCCACACACTTATGTCTTTTTGTTGAATTCTCGAAAGTTTCAGAGTTTGGTACAGCGGAAGACTTTATCTTGTACTTTCTTGAATTTTTGCTAAACTTTGATGCATAAAAAACATAAGCATGTGGGAACGACTTCTACAGGTACACCGCAACACCACCGTCTTCACTGGTACACAGCAACGCCACCGTCTTCAACAGGTACACAGCAACGCCACCGTCTTTAACAGGTACACAGCAACGACACGAATAAAATGGCTTTGAACATTTTATTCTAATTCGGTAGCATTTTACCTCCGGTCGGTGAAGACCGTTGGACGATATTAGATATCGTACCCGTGACGGATAGTTTCAATTAAGTAACTTCCTGACAGGATTTCGCGGGTAAACCCGTTCTCTTTATTCGACCGTCCAAAGCTGACTGCGAACATAAAGAGTGAATCACTTGGATAATTTATCCTTGTGATTTGAAGCCGTCAATTCATGAAACCTGGAACAAGTGAATATCAATTAAGATTTTCACCATCGTTGCTTTCCAGTTGTCACGAGCTCAATTCATAAAGAATCTTGCACGTCACCTACCAAGTGCTGTTTGATGTTAACACTAGAAGGATTTCCACTCGTCACTGTGATCAATAAAGAGTCACTCTGAGTGTTCTGGCAAGATCATATGATAATGCGTAGAGGCCTGGAACGAGTTTAAGTTCAATTAAGAATTAAACCACTGTTTCTTTCCAGTTTTTCACAAGATTGGTTCTAAAAGAACCGCACGTGTAACCTACCATGAGCTTGTTTGATGTTGGCTCAATAAGGATTTCCATCTTCATTGTAATACTTGCGTATTACTCGGATGTTCTGGCAATATTACAGGAATACTGCGTAGGACTCATAAAAATCTCTTACTTTTCACAGTGTGTGAGAAAGCAAGGAATAAATGGAAAGTGTCCTAATGAGACTTTTGATGATCTCTTGGCTCTAGACTCGATTGTGCGTTTTGATTTAGTGAGCGGTGGCTGGAGAGGAGTGCCACCTTTTCAATACCAGTCTATTCGGAGTGAATAAACCAATAGATAAGGTGTTGATCTCCGTGTGATTAAAACAAATACCTTTTGAGAGATATTTGAGTTAGCTGGGAAGGGTTGTGCATTGCATCACTTGGTCCATGATGTCTTTCTTCAATACCGAGAATCATTAGCAAAAATGACCTCAATAGCATATGTGTTGACCCGGTTTCTGCCTAAAGTTGTAAGGAGGGCTTCTTTCTTTACACCCTTTATCTTTACAATTCTTTTTCATTCTTCAACCCCTTCAATGCTTACCAATACGTCATCACTAGCACCTTGTTGTGATTGTTCCAGTGCTAGCTTAAGTACTTGGTCGGCATTCAGCTACGTTCACAATCTTTCTCCAACTTTCCTAGGACTTCTAATTCTATCTAGGGAATTGTCCTTGGGAAGATTCCATCGGCTCTGATGAATCATTGGACTAAACCTATTCCTACCACCCTTTTGTCACCACATTCGTCGTGAATTAAGTGTGTTTTGGGAAGGAATTGCCACCATGAAAAATCATTGAAAATCACTTAAGGTACTTGTGATATTAAAATCAAAAGTTTTGTACCTTAGGTGTTTTGTTCATCAAAAACGCTCCCCCTTAACACGTGCTTTACACATATTAAGTTGGATAATCGTTAAGTCTTTTTCATATTTTAGCCAAGTATCATTTAAATCTCCTTAATCCCATTTTCTCCCCTTATCCAAAATGTGAACCATTAATATTTGGGATATTGAATGGATTAACCGGTCTTTGGGTAAAAATGAAATCGATGTATGGCCATAGAACATGTTCATGCTCCCCCTTAAGTTAATAAGGGATAGTTGTAGTGCTTTAGTATGATATATTTTGAAAGATTTAGAATCTCGTGAGAAATTCTTGAAAAATTATCATACCTTAACACTACATCAAGCCATTAAAAGCACAATATTCACAAATATACATATTCACAATTGAAAAACCAATATAAAGTGGACCTGAAATGTACGACCCATTAAATGGATCGTTGCAGTAGCTTGTGGTGCACTAGATATGGTCTACCACCAACGAATCTTTCCAAACTCCTCATCAATCTACGTTCACGGAGCTTTTGATCGATCTTCTTGATCACATAATTCACCATCTACCGATAACCCTTATGCCAATCCTCCGTCATCTCTGGCAAAGTCCCACCCGAGTTCAGATGCTCCAACTTTCCTCTGACTTGTAGAAGAGTCCCATCACTGTACTTATAAAGCTCACCCACCCTCATAAACTTCATTAAACCTCGACTGTTCAAGTAGAAAATGCCGCAATTCGGAACAGAAATGCCGGTATAAGGACATCTATCTACATGTTGAGGTAGAACTTGATTCACTGGACGGGTTAAGTTGAGCTTCCTTTGATAGCTTTCGACTCCCAACTGAAGATCTTCAACTCGTTTCTTGATAACAACACTTCGTGTGAACATACGAAGTGCTGTATTCAAGGTAATGAGGTCTTCACGAGGAATATGTGTGAGTTGATCTCGTGTCATCAGAAGCAACATATCTTCGATGTCCTCAAGGCAAATGATAGAAAAATCTCCCTGCTGGATTTTGTATTCTCTGTCATCCTCCCTTTTCAAACGAATCTCCGTCACATGATAATAGCCATTCTTGGCTTCAGTTTTCAACCCTAAGATGCTGGAGATGCGGATATCGGATCTAACGTTACTCCCTGAATTGACTAGACAGCAGCCCCTGTACGCCCTTCGAACTCGTTCGTCCCAGTGTGATGCACATATGACAGCATACATATCATAATTACGATTTACCTTTGGGACCCAGAGTCGATTTACCTTTTCCTCAATAAAGGGTATTGTCCCCCAGTTGGCAGCTTTCAGCAAGGTCAGGGAAGTTGCGTACTTTGATGACCCCTTCAGAAGATACACAAGATCATTGGTGACGAAGAAGTCGAGAGCAATCTGATTATCTTGAGTAGGATCAAGTGGAGGTGGAGCTCTTTCGGATTCATGAAGACCTGGCCGTTGAACGGTGTTCAGAGCTTTCAGGATCTCATCGGCATAATACTCGAACTCCATTTGGGTTAACCGGGTTTTGGCGCGAAGTCTCTTATCCTTCAGCGCTTTCTTCACCAAAGATGGAGTAACCGAAGTCTTATACTCATGAGCAAGAAATGCACATAAGTCAATCGGACTGCGGATACGGAGATACAAGACATCTTTGTCAGCGTCTGTGATCGGATCATATTGCGCCGCTGCCGTGATCCAAGCCTGTGGTGGTGCAGTCTCGTCAATCTCCAACGTATCTGCCCAGTCCCTTGTGCTTGGAACAGTAGATTGTGGGTCTTGTTGTGGAGGAGTGGAGATGTGAACATCTGCTGGTTCTGAGTCAGGCATCTCGGCAGTGTCATGGACGGGTGAGTGTTGTGCAGCTTCAGGTTCAGTTACCGATTCTGCAATCACAGGAGCAACAACAATAGAACTAACAGGGTTAGTGGTAACAGGTATAGATACAGCGATAGATGTACCAGGAATAGATGACGCTGTAGTGGCATTCACATCGTGGCGCCACTTGGATCGTCTGGATTCCGTGGAAGTAGATTTGTCCTTCTGTGCTGCATCTTTCTTGGACTTGGTTCCAGACTTAGCAGGTTTCTTGGAGCTGGTAACCTTATCTCCCTCTTTAGGCTGTTTACCCCCATCATCATCCTCATCATCATCCCCGTTGCTCCCTCTAACACTCTCCTCATTACCATCACCACCATCATCGCCATCATCATCATCGTCATCATCATCCTCTTCATCATCATCATTCTTATCATCATCATCCTCATCATCATCCTCATCCTTATCTTCTTCTTCTTCTTCTTCCTCTTCTCCACCAGTACCCTCTTCTTCTTCACTCTCTTCCCTTTCTTCCTCAGGGAGAATGTGGTAGGGTACCACACTTCCAAATGTCTTGAACAACCTATCATCCTCCATGATAGCGTCATTCAGGGATTTGAAGAGAGCCCGTTGAATCATAGATTTATCAAACGATCCAAGTTCCCTCATTCGAGCTTTGAGGATCTTCTTTAATTCAAAATCCGTCAAGTCATAAGCAATCTTGTAGGCGGCTTCGGAAGGATTGGATGACTTGATCATCAAGTTATCAGCAGCGAGTGTCTTCAATTCATCACGCAGTTTAGGCATACGGGATTCAACGGATTCTTTGACTTCTGCTCAATAGAAGCTTTAAGAGCTTCTTTCTGCTCTTTATAGTTATCCTTAATTTCCCGAAGTCTCGTAATTCGTGATGCATGCCTATCAGCTTCAGCCTTTTTGACCCGAGCAAGTTCTTCTGCATGAGCTTTACGTGTAAATTCCATATCTACAGCGAACTTAGCAATCAACTCTTCTTGAGCTTTCCTAGATGCTTCTTCACTTTGAACTCGTCTATGTAGCTCTTGGCGAAGTTCATCCATCTCTCTTTTGTGATTATCCGTATGTTTATCCAACATCTCGGCCATTACCAATGCAGCCATTGTAGACGTTACAGAGCTGCTCTGGGTTGATGGAAGAGGCTCGGTTGTTACTACGGTACTAAGGATGGGAGTTATTGGTGGTGGAAGAAATGGTGTTGAAACCGGTCTGGTTGGTACGGGTTGTATTGGTGGAAGTTGAGTTGCTAAAGGTTGAGTAGACACTATGATTGTAGGAGCACCAGTCCTTTTTGCAACACTTGCTGAAACAGGGGGGGTGGATGTCTCCTTCGAAGTAGAATACTTTTCAGGTGATCCAAACTCAAACACATCATCGGGTTCCACGTACTCTTCTTCAATATTCATCTGAGCACCTGAACCACTACCACCCGTATCTCTCCTACTCCTTTCAAGAGCTATCTTCATTGCTTTTCTCTCAGCCTTGTTAAGAGCAGGATCATCAATATCTTCTTCATCGTGGAGGACTAACTCATCAGCCGTACCCTTTCCCTTCTTAACTGCAGTCTTCTTCTTTTTGGCTTTGGGTTCAGGTAAATCTGTTTGCTTCCGTTTACCTTTGCTCTTAACCGTGGTAGATGAGTCTTCACCTGCTAGAATGCTTGCTCGTTGATTCTCAATTTCTTTTAGCAAGTTCTTGTAATCATCAGATGCAATAATCTCATCGGTCAGAAGATGACTGGGAATGGGACCAGGAATAACTGTATTCGAATGAGTCTCCTGCCTTAAGTCTACCAAATCATCATCATCCATCGTGTGGTGACGACTACCTGCACGATTGTTAATGGATGCATCGTTTTCCATAAAGTAATGTATGATCAGCTTAATAAACCTAGGGTACTGGTAACTTTTAACCTTACCCTTCGTGTTTGTGAAGAGTTGAAAAGTAAACTCCTCCCACAGCAGTGATGCATAGTCAATACCCATGCCTTTAAACATACCATAAAACATCTTGATGATTGGCGGACGAACAACATCAAACCCAGTTGTTTTGGGTGTTAAACATCGGCTTAGAATCCCAAAAATAGCTTTCCATGGTTGACCAACTTTGGCAGTAGTAAACTCAGAGGCGGTTCGTATGTCAAGACATCCAATGGCAGTGAACATCGCCATGATCTGGTCCTTAGTCGGGTTGGCTGAGTATGATAGACCTTTGAGTGTCGGTCGAAATCCAAAGATCTTCCTGAAGTCTGACACAGTAAGCGTTTGCTGCTTGTTGTCCAAGGAAAAAGTGATTTTGTTCGACGTCCTCTCTTTGGTAGCCCAGAACTCGTAAAGGTAGTCATAGGGCACTGAAGCACTTCTCCTTAGCGCATGCTTGAGATGAGATTTATCAAGTATGGCTGTACCTACCTTAAATCCATTATGGGTAGAATGAGATACCTCCTTCAAACGGAAGTTGTTTGGAAGAAACTTTAGAGTCTTGGCTTCAGCAATGGCGGCGGCTCTGGTGTCTTGTATTTGTTGTACTGTAGGGTTAGTCATCGTCTCTGCTTAAGATAAAACACAAAGATTGATACATACAAATATGAATATCATTATGACTTTAAACTTAAGCATTGGACATATGACCTAATCCCTTAAGCTTGCAAACCATTCAAACATCTTTTATACGGAATAAACATTCAATTCGGAATAATTGGTCTATGCTGAATATAAATCCTATGCGGAATGATAAGTCTATTCGGAACATTTGGCCTATGCGGAATAAAATCCCTATTCTGAATAAAAAGTCTATTCGGAACATTTAGCCTATGTGGAATAAAATCCCTATTCTGAATAAAAAGTCTATTCGAAACATTTAGCCTATGCGGAATAAAATCCCTATTCTGAATAAAAAAGTCTATTCGGAACATTTAGCCTATGCGGAATAAAATCCCTATTCTAAATAAAAAAGTCTATTCGGAACATTTGGCCTATGCGGAATAAAATCCCTATTCGGAACATTGGGCCTATGCGGAATGAAAAGTCTATTCGGAACATTTGGCCTATGCGGAATAAAATCCCTATTCGGAACATTGGGCCTATGCGGAATAAATCAAGCATTTCCTATTCGGAAAGATTTTTCTATGCGGAATAAAAAAATTCTATTCGGAAAATTTTTGTCTATGCGGAATAAAGTACTTATTCGGAAAGAACTGTCTTATGCGGAAAAACCTTTCTATTCGGAAAATAGCTTCTATGCGGAAAGATTTCTCCATGCGGAAAGTTCTTTCTATTCTGAATAAATCCCTTATTCGGAAAGTCATTCTTACTCGGAAAGTTTTCAACACTTATGTATTTTCTAATTAAGCATGAAATCGTTTGATTCAAGTGTTCTACAGGCCATGGCAGTTCAATTTGTTCTATTCCGAATAGATTCCAAGCAAAACCCCCAATTTTAATTAAACCCTAATTAACGCAGTAACTGAATTCGATTGTTTTCAATTAAAAAGAGTTAATTAAATTGTTTTGCATGAATGATTAAGCCGATTGTATACCTTTTGAAGATCTTGAACAAGAAGATGAATGATTTGATTCGTGTTTGATTTCGTGATTTTTTGTGTGTTAATGGCGGCAAGGGAGTAAAACGAGTAAACAGTGAAAGAAGAGAGGAGACGGGGGTGGGTGAATTTGACTAGGTCAAATTTTTCAGAAGTTTGACATATTGTCAACTTTACCCCCTCAATTTTTCTTCTTTCAACAAACAAAATTCTTTTGTTTTTCCAAGTTCTAATTCTTGTCATTTTGACCCTATCTTATGTTAACTACCCGAGCCTTAGTGATTAACCTATCTTAACACAAGCACAAAACTATTCATGACAAACTTATAAGCAACAACAAGACAAATGCCAAAGCAATCCAACCATTAACCATTAAGCTTTTTGAGTTTCCTTGAAAACTTTTGAAGATCTTTTTGATGTGAAAGATGATGTAACATTTTCTCCCCCTTAAACGATGACCCGTTTTCTATTTAAAGAGCTGTAGTCATTGTTTAACGAGGCACATGATGATGAAAAACATTTTCCAATTGATATCTTGAAAAGTTTGATTCGTGGTGGCAATAAGATTTCTCTTATTTTGACAAATTAATGCACTGAGACGTACATTAATTCGTGTTAGACCAAGTTGTAAAGTAAACTTGATCCCTTTGCATGATTTGGCTTGTAAATCATGCCCGAGAAAATTAATTCCCGTTGTGAGCCAACTTTTTCCTAGGAAATACGTGACTTTAATATGAAAACCGGGTTGCAGTCAGAAATAACTACAAGCCATAATGGGCATGTTTTAGAAATGTACAACTTTTATACGGACTCTATTTATGGCACCGTGTCAATATTGATCGACATTTCTAAGGCCGTAAATATTACCGTACTAAAAGACATGCCCGTTTTAAACGAAAAATATTTTTGGTTTTTCTTGATTTTATAATTTTTATGGATTTTCTAGGTTTTATATTTTTATGGTTTTTCTTGGTTTTATATTTTTGTATTTTTCTTTTGTGGTTTATATATTTACTATAATATACATGATCATGAACAAAGGATACTCTGAATAGTTTACCACGACTATTCAGCTGATTCTTCTGCCAACTCTTTGAGAGTCGCTGGGGTGAATGATTTCATGCCAAGCTTGTCGATCAAAAACTCGATTCGTCCTCGATCTAAGGCTTTGGTAAACATATCCGCCAGCTGGTACTCAGTAGTGACAAAATACAGCTCGATCACTCCGTTCTCCACCTGCTCCTTAATGAAATGGTAGCGAATGTCTATGTGCTTGGCCCGGGAGTGTTGAACATAGTTGCAGCAAAGGGCAATGGCGCTCTTGTTGTCACAATACATCGGGATTTTGTTAAATCCCAAACCGTAGTCAGTTAATTGTGATCTCATCCAAAGGACTTGAGCACAACAACCGGACATGGCGATGTATTCAGCCTCCGTGCTAGAAATTGCAGCGCTTTTCTGCCTTTTTGAAGACCAACTGATCAATCTATCTCCTAGGAGTTGCACAGATCCAGAAGTGCTACGCCTCGTGTCTTGACATCCAGCATGATCGGCATCTGCGTATGATATTAAAGCAATAGAGGAATCTTTCGGAAACCATAGACCACGATGAAGTGTTCCTTTTAGATACCGAAATATCCTTTTAACTACATGTAGGTGCTTATCGGTAGGCCGAGCCTGATACCGGGCACACATGCATACAGCAAATTGCAAATCAGGCCTGCTAGCAGTCAGATATAGAAGGGTGCCGATCATCCCACGGTAAAGTTTTAGATCGACAATAGTCCCATTCCTATCTTCATCTAACTTGGATTTCTCCACCATTGGAGTGTCCACGGGGTCACAGTTTTCAAAGTTATATTTCTTAAGAGATTCTAGAGCATATTTGGATTGATTAATAAAGATGCCTCTGGGATTTTGAGAAATCTGTAATCCTAAGAAAAATGAAATTTTTCCCATCATCGACATTTGAAAGCGTGTGGACATTATCTTCTCAAAGCGAGTTGACAATTCTATGTTAGTGGCAGCAAATATTATATCATCAACATAAATTTGTACCAGAATCATGTCGTTGCCTTCCTTGAGAGTGAATAGAGTGGGGTCCACTTTGCCTTTGGAGAAGCCTTCCGCAATGAGATATGTTGAGAGGAGATCATACCACGCGCGTGGAGCTTGTTTCAACCCGTAGAGAGCCTTCTTAAGCTTGTACACATGATTAGGAAACTCCGTGCTAACGAACCCATCCGGCTGACTGACATAGACTTCTTCCCTTAGTTCACCGTTCAAAAACGCCGTCTTCACATCCATTTGATAGACGATCATGTTCATATGAGCGGCATACGCAAGGAATAGTCTAATTGCCTCCAATCTTGCCACAGGAGCAAAAGATTCTTCAAAGTCTATACCCAAGGCTTGTTTATATCCTCTAGCAACCAATCTAGCCTTATTCTTTAATACTGCACCCATCTCATCAAGTTTAACCTTATAAACCCACAACAAAGTAAGGATGTTGGCCTTGTCAGGGAGAGGAACTAATTCCCATACTTCAAGTCTTTGAAATTCATTTAGTTCCTCTTGCATGGCTTCAATCCAAGATGATTGGGTCATAGCATGCTGCCAATTTTTAGGTTCAACTTCAGAGAGAAATGCATCAAAGTAGCAATAAAGTGCACTCTCTAGTAATTGATGGCGTGTAGAGACTGGTCGATCTAGATCTCCAATGACATTCCTAATTGGGTGATCTTTTGTCCATTTAGTGCTATGGTTTTCAATCCTAGGTGGTCTGGAGTGAACAATAGAAGGAGCTTCTTCTGAGGTAGACGCGGCTGAAGGGTTTTCAGGGATCGCTACACCAAAGAAAGGAAGTTCTTGCAAGTGAGCATATTCCAAGTCGTGATCAATAGAATCCTCTTCCACATCATTAGGCACAAGTAGGGGTGATGATTCAGGTGTAGTTTGAGAATCACTTGGTGAAGGTGCATCCGGTTCAATGTGAATTGTAGATGCATTAGATAAAGGTTCATTAGCTTGAGCAACCACTTCAGGTATTGGAGCAATTACTATAGGTGCTGGAACTTCATCAGTCGGGGGATCGAAGAATTCATCAAACAACGGTTGAAACAGTTTATCCCACTCGGGCCTTGATGGTGGTAAAAATGATGTAGAAGTAGGATTATTGGGAACTAATCCGGAACTAATAGCACCGGTTCCCATCTCATGAAGCGCGGGTTCAGAGCTGTGTTGCTCAGAAGCCATCGCTGTCAGCTCGTCGAAATCTGCGTTCATAGTTTCTACAATCTTGCCAAGACGACGGTTGTAAATTCGGTATGCTTTCTTGGACGGTGAGTAACCAATGAAAATACCTATATCGGCTTTCGGTTGAAGCTTACCCAAGTTCTCACTATTAATGTTTGGATAACAAAGAGCACCAAACACATGAAAAAATGAAACATCGGGTTTACGGTCATGTAGAAGCTCATAAGGTGTTTTTCCATGGCGTTTCCGAATGATAGAACGGTTTTGGGTGAAACATGCAGTAGATATAGCTTCTGCCCACAAGAACAATGGAGCGTTCGCATAAATAAGCATAGTCCTAGCAACTTCCATAAGTGTACGATTTCGTCTTTCAACGACACCGTTTTGTTGTGGTGTGCGTGCAGCGGATGTTTCATGTGAGATACCAACTCCTTCATAGTAATCACGAAGGGTCTGGTTGACGAACTCTGTGCCATTGTCTGTACGAATACGGCGGACAGTAGTATTCAAACGTACCTGAATGAATTTCAGAAAAGTGATGATAGCCTTCGGTGCTTCATCCTTTGTACGTAGAAATCGAACCCATGTAAACCTGGAGAAATCATCCACAATAACCAGAATGAATTTCTTACCGCTCACACTTTCAGTTCTCATTGGCCCACAAAGATCCATATGCAAAAGATGAAGTTTTTCTTGATTGGTGTCTTCAGCTTTGGGCCTGTATGATTTCTTGGTACTTTTCCCCCTTGAACACGCGGAACATAAATGGTCCTTGTGAAATTTGAGCTTTGGAAGACCACGAACTAATTCGTTTTTAGCCAGATGATTGATAGCATCAAAATTAAGATGAGATAATCTGCGATGCCATAACCATGACTTGGTCTTAGATGCTTTAGAGAGAAGACATACTGGAGAAGCGGCCATCATGTCTTGTAAGGACAAGGTATAAAGATTTGCACCACGAGATCCCTTCAACAAATCTTTTCCTTCCAAGTTGTGGATGAAACAAGTGTGTTGTCGAAAAGCAACCTCAAGGTTGGAATCACAAAACTGTCCTACTGAGAATAAATTATGACCAAGACCTTCTACATAGTATACCCTTGAAATCGTCACGTTTCCAATCTGATATTCACCATACCCCATAATCTTTGCTATATGATCATTCCCGAATTTAACCGTACCAAGAAACTTGCTGACGAAATTTCGGAGCATCGAGCGATTTCCGGTCATATGTTTTGAACAACCGGAGTCCAAATACCACAGGATGATTAGGACCACCTGAAAATATCACCACACAAAGACAATGTAGAGGTATCGGAATCTGAGTGTTCCTTGTTATTAGCAGGTACAGATTTAATAATCTTAGATTTGCTAACTCTAGGTTTCTTAGATTTCCTAGCCTTCTTCTTCCTAATTAGTGGTGTAGATTCTAGTTGGCTTAAATCCTGAGGTATTTCGTCACTGATAGGCACTATAGTGGGGGCTGACCTAATTAAAGGGCGCTGTTTCCATACTTGAGTGCGAGTGTTCCTAACTAAAGGACGCTCAGACCTATCCTCAATGGATGCATTCCTAGTTAAAGGGCACATTGTTCCATCTAATGTAAAGGTCCTACCAGTGGGACGCCATTGCCAGCCAACCTGGGCACGAGTTCTACCCGTTGGCTTCCATTCAAGACCATTCTTAATGACATTCATTTCATTCACATGATCAATAAGACACAAATCATGACGTTGGGAAAACATACATTCATTACAATTCCAACAATTCAAATTAGAATTCACGAATGGTTTTGGCTTCTGCACAGGCGCAGAGCTTATAGTCTTAACATGATTCTTTTTATTTAAAACTGAACTAACATTCCTACGGTGATCTTCTACTTTCTTCTTTTTGGCACTACTAGTGGAGGGCTTGATCTTATCTTTCTTGAGTGGCGATCCTTTAGCCATAGTAGTCTCTTTTAATCCTGTAGAAGGCAAAGTGGGAACATTAGCAACAGATTTTAAAGGTGCCTTACTTGATTGTGCCAATGACGGTTTTGCTCCTGGAGTCTTATTAAATGGAGTTACAGCAATGGGCCTATTAGTGAGTAGTGCAGAACCTGGTGTACCTATGTATTGCAAATATGCTAAGCAATATTGAACTCGCTTAATATATTCATGAGCCGAATAATAGTCGCTACTCGAGGGATCTAAGGCATAAAGATCGTCTAAAATATCCCTAAGAAGATCGACATGCTTAATGGCATTCCTCATATAATCATCGTAGGTAACCGGGTTTCTCTTATGAAGCGGGTTCTTATAAAGCACTACTGACTTGGTTGTTGGAGCACTAGTGGACGGTGCAGAGTCGGTAGCTAAGTTATCAACAACTTCTTGTCGGGTGAGAAGAAGTGTCTCCTTTAACTCGGCCAAAACCATATTTTTGTCAATGAGCAGGATGTTTAAGTCAGATATTTCCTCACATTTTTGGTTCAATTGTTCAACATAAAATTGTTGCTGTGCCGCATTAAAAGCGAAGTGTTCTTCTAGTGAACCATAAAGTTTGGACATTCCCTATCTTGCACGATCCATCTCCCCTAGAATAGACGAAAGTCTAATTTCTAAGGCCTGGTTTTTAGACTCTGCAGCCTCTAGTTCCAATTTTAATGTTTCATTTGATGACACATCTCTCTTCAATCTCATGATCTCTTCCTCTAATGCCTTAACAATTGCAATCATCTTGTCACTCGTCTCAACGCCGTTTTCACAACCATTTGATATCAGAAGATCCTCATTTAGAGTTTGTTGTTTTAATTCTAAAGATATACAATGTTGTTCTAGTTGATTAAAGCGTTTTGAAAGTAAATTGTAAGAATCTTGTAGCTTTAAAAACTCAGCGTTAGATTCGTGACAAGAATGATTATCTACCTCATTTACAGTATCAGCAACATTTACAGAAAGATCACAAACATCATCACATATATGCACAGCATCACAATTAATCATAGCGGATGTAAGCTCATTCGAATAATTAACATTTACAGTAGTAAGCACATCACACGAGATTACTGCAGACAAGAATCGGTCATATTCGGTTAAAATCTTTTCTTTTTCAATTAGTTGTAGTTCGTAAGCGGTGTCCATTTCATAAAACACTTTTTGAACTTCACCAATTTCAAAAACAAGATTTTCTTGAAGGGATGCAAAAGTTCCTTTTAGACTTTTGACAAACGGATTCATCTCATTTCTAAGCACCTCGTTCATATGTTCGAAAGCCCATTCTCCGGCGTTTAAGCCATTTGAAGTCGTACATTCCAAAATGACCTTGTCAAAATTAGTAAAGTATTGATTAATCTCTTGCAAGTTTAACCATACAGTGCTAACAGGTGGAAGATCCTTTGGAACTTCCTTAGGACCTTCCATATTGACAAGTGTAGGAAATGTACTAGGGTTTTCTTCCTCTAATATGTAGGTTGGTGCTGTGATGAGATCTTTGTCCATATGGAAGCGAATTCTAAAATCCGTTTTTGCAAGCTCCTTATTTATTTTAAAATAATCACACTCGGGATATTTTGCAGAATTGTATGACCGATCCTCATCAACTAGATCCTTACTTGTTCGATCATCGGGAAAAACAATCAGGTCTAAGGCCAATCCTAATTGAGTTGCATTATAAAGTCTAGGACTATGTCTTAAAGCTTGTTTTGCATACCGTGGGTTAGGGGGAAGACCTTTATGACGTGATAAGTTAATTTCTCTAAACGAAGCATCAAACAAGTGTACTAGTTGAGAAGCAGCGTATTGTCTTAACAGCAAATAATCTAGACTTCTAATCTTATTAGCAGCATTAATCTCCACTTCATTCTTCTTAGACTCGAGTGATTCAAAATCTGTTTGAAGTTTTTGAAAATTAGTGACCACTAATTCCTTTTCTTTAAGTTCATTAGAAAGATTTGCTCTTAAGTTTTCAATTTCTTACAAGTGACCCATTTGTTTGTTTCGAAAGTGATCATATTCGAGATTAGTTAGAACACTAGACGAAGGCACTAATTCCAAGGTTTGAACTTTCTCATTGCTTAAGGCAAGCTCATCAGACAAATTCTTATTCTTAGCTAGGGTTTTTAAGAGTGCAGCATTCATTTGGCTAAGTAATGTAGCAGGAACCATGACCAAATCTTGTTGAGCAGGAGTAGGCGTATGCGAAATCGCTTCCGGTTGTGATTCAATCAAAGTCTGGGGACTCACATTGATATTACTATCATTGATTGTCTCCTCATTTGATAGACTCACCACCGAAGACTCATTCGAATCAGCACTCTCTTGCACAACTTGATGTGGTTGAATACTAGCATCAGTGGTATTATCGGTGGTATTAATAAGTACCTCAGATCTCTTTTCTGGCCCTAAGCTAGAGATAGTTGCCATAAGAGCAGCCTTTGTAGATTGAAAGTCATCACAGTCTGAGTCATACGCATCAAGATCATCGGCTTGGTAAGCTGCATTCTGTGTAGTGACAACGTCTTGTTCAGCAATCCCTGGATCAGCAAGAAATGCAAGCTCCTCTTCATCAAGTTCCCTTCCTTGTGCCTGAGCATTTACCAGATAGATCTTTTCTGCAAACCATTGTCCATCCCTTCTCCTTTTGGGTTTCTTACAATCCCTGGACATGTGACCCTCTTCCTTGCAGTTGTAACATGTAATCATTCTCAACTTGCCTGTGGAATTAGCCCGTGGAGCAGGATTGACCATTGGAGCCTGATTGACCGTGCGAGCATTGGTAGTTGATGTGGTAGGTCTCCCCTGATATGGTTGAATAGGCTGAACCATTACCCTGCCATTCTCAATAGTAGCTTGTTGGAGAGAATTGGATGAATTCCTCAACTGATTGTTGGTAGGAGCTGATCCTCTGTATCCTCGTTTTCTTAAAGTCCTTGTGAGATAAGCAGACATAGTGGTTAACACTTCAACTGGGTCAGCTCCTTGTTTGAATACAGGAACGGGGACATCCTCATCATCACAATACATTGCTTGGTCTTGATGAGCTGCATAATCACTAGAAGGAATACTCATTTGATCAGGGTAGCTTGTTGGATATGCTGCATTCTCTTGATAAGAAGAATATGAAGGTTGAGCATAAGGTACAATGTTTTCTGGTTGAAGTTGTGATGCATACTGTGGTGAAGGTGCATTAAACCGATATTGTTGCTGATGTGAGGTGGGTGGTTGCGGTAGAATCGAGTATTGGGGAAAGGTTGGTGTCATATAAGGTGATGGATGATAGGCTTGATGTCCCAAGATATAAGGTGTGTTGTTGTGTAACAAGCTTGGTTGATTCGCCATCAAAGCTAAGGAATCAGGGTACATACCTCGAGGAGAACGGTGCATGATCACATGTTTCTCATGCTGCTGAAGAAAAGCATAGATTTGATCTAAATTGCACTTATGCAAATCCCGGGTTAACTTAACATCGGTAATATACTCACCCCATTCAGCTTGAGTTAAAGTATTCAAGAACTTGGTGTTAACCTGAAATGGAGCAATCACGAGATTGTATACATTCAGATCATTCATTAGAGTAGTGAATCTGAAGTAATAGTCGTGTAGCGTTTCCCCTAGGCTGTACGTGAATCTATCAAACAGATCATACAGCTGACATTCCCTTTCCTGTTTGGTAAGAGACGTACCTTGCAGCAACACCTTTAGACGTTCCCATAAATCCTTGGCAACCGTATATTGACTTACCATGCGATAAATATCATGCGGAAGAGCTTGGAGAAGAGTCTGTAGAGCCTTTTCATCAGCATCAGCAATGAGTTGTTGTGCCGGTGTGAGTTCTTCATATTCTCTTGGTCGAGACACGTTATTTGCCACAATGGTACCATAGTCGAGTGGACCATTCAAAATCGATTTGACCATAAGCCTTCCGTATGTTGGTTCGCCCTTCAAGTATTGCATCATACGGCCCTGCCATGCCTCAAACACCTCTTTAATAAGCATCGGTGGACGACTATCAGTTCCCGTTATAATTGAGATATCCGTAAGAGATGTCATCTGAGGCATTAATGAACTCGGATTCATTGTGATCACTTAAAAGACTCAAAGATTATCGGTTGATCGAGCAGTGAAGAAAGGTTGAGAATTTGTGTTGTGTTGTTAAAATCAAGATTAAATCCACTAAAGATCGTCGAAAAAACTCAAATACCCCTTGAACTTGCTTATACGGAATAACCCTCACTCAGAATAAATCCTATTCGGAATACTTCCTATTCGGAATAACCCTAAGCTGAAAAACCCTTATACTGAATAACCCTATGCGGAATAACCCTATTCTGAAAATGCCTATTCGGAATAGACCCTATGCTGAAAAAACCTTATGCGGAAAAAATTCTTATGAGGAATAATCCTTCAATTCGGAATGTTTGGCAATTGGCTATTCGGAAAAACTTTGCTATTCGGAATAATCGGCTATTCGGAAAGCTATTCGGAAAGTTTGGCTATTCGGAAAGATTTGGCTATTCAGAAAGTTTTTGGCTATTCGGAAACAAATTGCTATTTGGAAAGAAGTTGCTATTCGGAAAGAATTTCCTATTCGGAAAGATGCTGCTATTCGGAAAATCTTCTATTCGGAAAGTCTATTCGGAAAAATCCTGCTATTCTGAAAATTATCCTATTCGGAATGTCTATTCGGAATAAACCTGCTATTCTGAAAAACCTTCCTATTCGGAATAAACTGGAAATATAGTTCGAGACTTGGAAAACAGCTTTAAATCCGATTTTTTGATCAAAAACCACAAAAAGTTTTATGATTTTTACCAAAATAAGCTAAACCCAATCCTTATCAATCAATCCCAATAACAAAAACACCAAAAACAACAAGATTCAAGATTGATTTTTTCTTAAAGATCACTAATTGATTCAAAAACTAAAAAAGCAACACAATCCTTACCTTAAATCACCCCATAGCTCTTGATACCAAATGTAGAATATTGATAACCTATGAATCTATGAAGTGGGTTGATGTTTTCTAGTGAGAGAAACTAGAGAGAGAAAGTGAGAGAAAATGTGTGTGATTTTATTAATATGAAAGCATGAAATGAACAACAACCAACCCCTTTCCATGGTGGAAAGGGGTATTTATACTTCCAAGCTAACATTGGGCTTGGGCCGGTCCATGACAAGCCCATGGACCGGTTCTTACTTAACTTAATAAGTAACTAATAACTATTTGCTAACTACGAGCTATTACAACATAAATCATATTGTGGAGTGACCGATACTTCTAATATACGTTAAAACATATTTCTAACAGTTTTTACAAACACGTTTATAATTTAGTCAGAGAAGCATAAGCTTAAGCTACGCCCAAAATATACATTTGAGTATTTGACCCAACTTCGTTTTGGTTTGAAACTTTTGACCCGTTTTAAAATTGTACTTTATATTACTAGTACTATTTTTATATTAAACTTATTCTAGTTTCGTACATAGTTCTAAGAGTTAAGTGCTTTTTTGGTCCTCATGGTTTGGTCCATTCTTCACTTTTGGTCCAATTTTTCAAATAGTTTCGTTCTTGACCAAAAAGCTATAAACGTTAGTCACTTTTGGTCCATTTTTAACAATTCTGTCAAATTAGAACATTGGCTGTTACACGTGACTTTCACATGGGGGTAATATTGTCTTTCTCTCTTATTAATTTACTCTTCTCTTATCTATTTATTTCACACATTCATTCTTCTAAACACATCTAACATAAAAAAACACACACTTATCTAAGAACCCTAAAACCATAACCATGGTGAGATGTAGCAAGTGTAACTCAATTGGAGTGGTTCGTACTTCATGGACACCAGAGAACCCAGGAAGACGCTTCTATTGTTGTTCTAAAAGGGTAAGTTGATTTCCCCTAATTTTCTATCTAACTTGATTATTCAATAAATAATCGATTTGACCTAATTATATAATTGGTAGGGTGCAAATCATGGGTTTATTGATTGGCATGATGAAGAGATGTGCCAATGCTCAGTGGTGATAATTCCTCAACTAATGACTTCAAATAATCAACTTCAAGTGGATCTTGCTCAAAGTGTTGCTAAAACAAGAAAAATGAAGATGTTGTTATTGCTTAGCTGGGCTTTTTTCTTTGTTTTCTATATATGTCAGTGAAGTTAATGAAATGAAATAAAGATGTTGTAAGGAAAGTCTTGAATGTTGTTGGTTGTGTTGAATGTAGCTGTAATGAACTTAATGAAATGGCAGTCTTTACTGTAATTTTGGTAGTTGAATGTTGTTGGTTGTGTTGAATGTTGTTAATGAAATGGCAGACTTTAACAAAATGGCAGACTTTGAATGTTGGTAGTTGAATGTTATTGCTATTGAATACAAATACTCAAACTGGTTGAGTGATCCACTTTCACTCTCAAAAGTTGGCACAACCCCCACACACTCAGCCCTAACTCTCACTTTATCATTCTTTATCAACTTCAGTTGTCTCCTATTAGCTACAACCAATTTGGTAACCATATTCTTTATCATTTCTTTGTTAAGAAAGGTTTGTCCACAATAGAAATTTTCAGAATAGATTTGCCCATCCACAGGTTTGTGTTGATTAGCTAACTTTTTTAAAGCCTTATTCCTATTGCTTTCAACATCATCTGGGTCACTAGCACTATCAAAATCCTCCAAATCTACATCTTCCACCGCTACTTGTATTGGATCATTTTCTTCAACAGGGGATTCACTACATCCCACCCATTTAACATTTTTATCAATGTTCTTCCTAAACTCATCCATATCTACCTCAACATCATTAATCTTATCCTCTAATTCCATATCAAAATCACTGTCATCACTATCTTCACTTCCATCACTCTCTTCACTCTCTTCATTCTCTTCATTCTCTTCATTCTCTTCACTCTGTTCATTACCCTTCATATTGTCAGACCCATCCCCTACATTTGGATTCTCCTCAACTAAACTTTCATTTTGTTCTACGCCATCCGGGTCTAAGTCACAAAAAAATGGGTCAAAGTCATCTCCTACATTTTGTTCTAGATCAACTGGTTGAGGTTCATCAATTGGGTGTAGGACATACAACCTCATCAGTTTAAACCTATCAACATACTTATTAAACTTCAAGACATCACTATCATTCCTTAAAGGAACAAGACCTCTATCTAAGTCCTTGTTTGGGATTCTATACCAAAACTTCATTTTCTGATTTTCATAGCCTAAGCAAGCTAACATACTCAAAACTTCAACTACAGAAAAGCCATCAGAATCTATTTTATCAAACCAACTAACCTTCCCATTTTGGTAAACCCGATTAGGTTTTTTACTAAGCACACCACCATGGTGTATCTCCAATGAAAAAACAGTGGGTAATTGACCTGTTACAATAATATCAAAGGTTAATTAATGTAAATTGATCATCAATCATACATGTTCTTAAAACCCCCAAATATAAAAAAACCCTAATTTTAATTAAACCGAAATTAATGATTTACTTACTGTATGTGGAATAGGGATCAAACGGAATCCCAGAAGGTCTCAAGGACCATTCACTAACAAGCTTTTTAGGGTTGATAAATTTTTAAGCAATCAAATGACTGGAACAGGGGTGTGTGTTTTTTAGATATGAAAATGATCGGTTTTTGACTTTTGGGATGAAGTGATACGATTAATAAGCGGGAAATAGTAATAGACATTAATACCCTTAAATATTAATAGGAAGACAATAATGCCCTCACGTGTTAATCACGTGATTGAACAATTTGACAGAATTGTTAAAAATTGACCAAAAGTGACTAACGTTTATAGCTTTTTGGTCAAGAACGAAACTATTTGAAAAATTGGACCAAAAGTAAAGAATGGACCAAACCATGAGGACCAAAAAAGCACTTAACTCTAGTTCTAATGTTGAAATATTGTGTTATGCAGGGTTTATGAGGGTTTATGAAGAAAACATGAAGCTTTATTCTCTTTCCATTAGCTATAAATCGTCTTAGTGATTTGTGTTGAATTCTAGTTATGACGTTGTCATTTTAGAGACCACGAGTTACAATGATGTTGGACGCGTTGTATCATTAATAAAATTTGAGCTTAATTTTATTTTTGGCACTAGTTAAACTATAGTTGTGAAATTTGAGATGGTTAGTTGATAGTGTGGTGTTAAATATATTTATAATGGAAAATACCGCTAATATACGTTAGCAATGGTTTCGCGAACCGTACTAAACGTAATAGCCAGATGCAAAAATGTGCCAAATGATTTATATGACGACAAGAAAAACGTACCAAATGTTTTTATTTGGAAAGGCAGATAAGATGTGCCAAATATGTTTGGCAGGGAAAAAGGTATTGGATACATTTGTCATGGTAGATAAAACCGTCCTAGATAATTCTGCCACCGTAAATAAAAATTGTACCAAATACCATTCGGCACGGGATATAAAAGTGTGACGAATGCTAGTTTTGGAATGGAAAATCTCCAGCCATGCCAAATACCTCAATCATGGCACCCTAAAGTAAATCGTCTCATGAACCGTGCCAAATACTATTTAGCACGGTTTTAATTCGACCCAAATGTATTTGGCACCCTCATATTTAGGACCGAGCCAAAAGCGTGCCAAAGCCGTGCCAAATAGCATTTGGCACGGTTTTTTTGAGTATTTGGAACGGTTTTCCACCCTCCCAAATACCCTTTTTTCTTGTAGTGTCAGATGGATGTGAAGACGGCATTTCTCAATGGTGAAATCAAGGAAGAGGTCTATGTTCAACAGTCGGATGGTTTTGTGAATCCTAAATACCCTAATCATGTGTACAAGCTTAAGAAGGCTCTCTATGGGTTGAAGCAAGCTCCACGCACATGATATGATCTATTGTCAAAATTCCTCATTACGCAAGGCTTCGCTAAAGGCAAGGTGGATCCCACGCTGTTCATTCAGAAACAAGGTAAAGATATGATGATGGTACAAATATATGTTGATGATATTATATTTGCTGCCTCGACCCAAACCTTATCGGATGAGTTTGGGACACTCATGTGTTCCAAGTTTAAGATGTCAATGATGGGCAAGGTATCATTCTTCTTAGGTCTTCAGATATCTCAGAGTCCCAGAGGCATCTTTATCCATCAATCCAAGTATGCCCTTGAATCTCTTAAGAAATATAAGATGGAATCTTGCGACCCCGTGGATACTTCAATGGTGGAACGAACTAAGCTTGATGCAGATCCACATGGAGTTGTCGTTGACCCGAAACTTTTTCGTTGAATGATCGGTACCCTTTTGTATATCACAGCTAGTCGACCTGATCTTCAGTTTGGTATATGTGTGTGTGTTCGGTATCAAAATCGGCCTACTGATTTACACTTGGCTACTGTAAAGCGGATCTTTCGATATCTTAATGGAACCATTAAACGGGGACTTTGGTATTTGAAGGACTCTTCGATTGCACTAATGGCATATGCACATGCGGATCACGCGGGTTGTCAGGATACAAGGCGTAGCACTAGTGGAACTTTGCAACTACTAGGAGATCGACTAATCAGTTGGGCATCAAAAAGGCAGAAAAGCGCTACATTTTCAAGTACGGAAGCATAATACATAGCTATGTCGCTGTGCTCAAATTCTTGGATGAGATCGCAATTAACCGACTATGGTCTAGGTTTCAACAAAATTCTGATGTACTGTGACAACAAAAGTGCAATTGCCTTATGCTACAACAATGTTCAATTCTCCCGGTCGAAGCACATTGACATTCGCTACCACTTCATCAAGGAGAAAGTGGAAAATGGAGTGATAGAGCTTTACTTTGTCCGATCTGAGTATCCATTGGCGGATATTTTCACGAAGTCTTTAGATCGCGCTCGAATTGAATTTTTGGCCGACAAGCTAGGAATGAGAACCTTCTCGCCTGAGACTCTTAAGGAACTGGCAGATGAAGCGAAAAAATAGTGATGGTAAGCTATTCTTCGTATCCTTGGTGATCATCTGTATATATTGTTTATATTTTTATTCACAAAAGCAAAATACAAAAATATAAAACCATATAAAAACCATAAAAATTGAAAAATCTAGAAAAATCCAAAAATATTTTTACTTTATTTTTTAAAGGCATGTCTTTTGGTACGATAATATTTACGGCCTTAGAAATGTTGATTAATATTGACACGGCGCCATAAATAGAGTTCGTACAAAAGTTGTACATATTTCATAAAACATGCTTATCTGGCTTGTAGTTATTTCTGACTGCAACACGGTTTTCATATTAAAGTCAAGTATTTCTTATGAAAGCTTTGGTTAAAAAACGGGAATTAATTTCTCGGGCATGGTTTACTTTATAACCATGTAAGGGATTATGTTTACGTTATAACACAATCTAACATGAATATATGTACGCTTCAGTGCATTTATTTGTTAAAACAAGAGAAGTCTTGTTTTTATGAAGTTATCATCTCTACAACCATAGCTATCTACATTTGGTATCTACATACTCGACGATGCGACTACTCAACCAACGACTATAACTCTTCCAATAGAACACGGGTCAACAATTGATGGGGAGCAATTGTCAAGCATTCAGAATCTTCGATGCCGAACGTGCCAAGTTCACAAGTTGGTGTCAAGACTACAATACCAATCGTACATGTGGTGTCAAGAGATGACTTCAGACGTGACGAGGCGACCAACATATGCCGACAAGAACCATTTGATCTTATCGTATGATGTTCTCATCAATCAGGTCCAACCTTGTCAATCTCTTCTAATATTGTGAATATGTGATCATGTTACAAATCGGTATCATATCTCATACATTTGGTATCATGAAGATAAAACGGACTTGTATTTTTTCCCAAAACCTTTGTTAAAACTTCATTAAATCAATTGATATTAAAAACATCGATTGGGTTAATATTTTTTAATATGGGGGAGAATATGTGATTTAATATGGGAAATTATCACAAATGGTTTGACTTAATGTGCTAGCTTATCCCGCCATATGCGAAATGTTTTCGAATATCGTGACATATGTTAAGGGGGAGCAAACGGATTTGCATATCAAAATGGATTTTCATGGTGACATATACTTACCCAAAACCCATTTATTTCACGACGATGAAGATTGTGGTGACATAAGGATGGTAGGATAGGTTAAGTCCAATGATTCTTCTTAAACTGGAGGAATCTTCCCAAGGACATTCCATAGCTAGAAATAGTAGTCCTTAGGAAAGATGGAGAAAGACTGTGAACGTAGCTGAATGCCGACCAAGTACTTAAGTTAGCACTATAACAGTCACAACAAGGTGCTAGTTATGACGTATTGGTAAGCATTGAAGGCGTTGAAGAATGAAAAAGAATTGTAAAGATAAAGGGTGTAAAGAAAGAAGCCCTCCTTACAACCTTAAGTAGAAACCGGGTCAACACATATGCTATTGAGATCATTTTAATGATGCTCGATATTGAAGATAGACATCATGAACCCAGTGATGCAATGCACAACCCATCCCAGCTAACTCTCGATTTATTCACTCCGAGTAAAATGGTATTGAAATGGTGGAACTCCTCTCCAGCCTCCGATCACTAAAATCCAAAGTAAACGATCGAGTCTATAGCCATTTGAGATCATCAAATATCTCATTAGGACACATTTCCATATTTCCTTGCTTCTTCACACACTATGAAAATTAAGAAAGATATTAAGAGTCCTACGCAAAATCTTCATGATCTTGCCTGAACATCCGAGTAATACGAAAGTATTTACAATGAAGATGGAAATCCTTCTTGAGCAAATATCAAAAAGCTCATGGTAGGTGACTTGTGCGATTCTTTATGAATCAAGCTTGTGATAACTGGAAAGCAACAGTTGTTTAATTCTTACCTGAATTTAAACACGTTCCAGGCCTCTACGCAATATCTTAGTGATCTTGCCAGAACACTCAGAGTGATACCTTAGTGTTCACAGTGATGAGTGGAAATCCTTCTAGTATTAACCTTAAACAGCACTTGGTAGGTAACTTGCAAGATTCAATATGAATCAAGCTCGTAACAAATGGAAAGCAACGATGGTGCGATTCTTTAATGAATCAAACTTGTTCCAGGAATCAGAATTGACGGCTTCAATCATGCGGATAGTTTTATCCAAATGATTCACTCTTTATGTTCGTAGTCAGCTTTGGACGGTCGAGTAAAGAGAATGGGTTTACCCGCGAAATCTTGTCAAGGAGATTTTTAATTAAATCTACCTGCCACAAGTACGATATTTTATATCGTCCAACGGTCTTCACCGACCGGAGGTAAAATGCTACCGAATTAGAATAAAATGTTCAAAGCCATTTTGTTCGTGTCTACTTATGTTGCGGCATTTGAAGACGGTGGCGTTGTGGAATCCAAGAAGAAGTTGTCCCCGCATGCTTATACTTTATGCACTTAATACCTCATCTAATTCAAGAAAGCATAAAAGTTAAGTCTTCCGCTGTATCGAACTCTGAAGCTTTCAAGAATTACGAAGGTATAAATATGTGGGACATGGTGTCACGAAGAGGCGAAGATCACAAGTGAATGATGCACAAGATCAAGACAAAAGATTAATGCTCAAGATTGATATCAAAGATCACTTCAACATATTCACCAGAAAAGAAAAAGAAAAGAAAAACGAAGACTACGAGCTCAAGACAAGCATAGTATGCTAGGTTTTTTTTATTATTGAAACTCGGGTAACACCCTTGTTTGGAGTGACCTCCCTCAGGGGGAGATTGTTGGAAATACGTTTTTCGTATTTAGAAAGATTCAGACACTCCAACAATATATTAAGTAGTGGCTCGTAGTTTAGTTATTCTACATTAAGTAAACAAGGAAAGGCCTAGTCCATGATTTGTATGGACGGCCCAAACATGTAAGCCCAAGCCCATCACAAGGCTTGGGTATATAAACTCTCTCCTTAGTTGGAGAGGGTGTGGTTCACCTTATTTTTCACATAGTAAGAAAAGTGTTTTCTTTCACTTCTCTCTCTAAAAGTGTGTGTGTTCTCACCATCTCTCTATCTCTTTCTCTCTCTAAACATAAGCAAGATTTACAACATCTTACACTGGGTTTTGGGAAATTCACGCCTTCGGAGAGGAATATCTCCCTAGGCGTTTTTTGCAATGGAGTGAATTTGTTGTTGTTATTGCGCGCAGGCTTCGTTGTACTGCGAAAGTCAAAGGTATGGCTAATGTTCTGGCCGTACGGTTGCTTCTTCGATCGATCTTGGAATTTGAAATTTGAGGTCGCATGTCGGCTGTCCGCTGCTGCTGCTTCTCCTTGAATAAACGTTGGGACCCTCTTCATCACCCCATTGAAAGTTTCGGGGGTCATGTCGTTTATCTTTCTTATTAAGTCCAGATTGGTGATGCCTGCGAGGAACCATGAGATTTTAAGGATCTATGGACACTCTTTAATCTGGTTACACTCGGTTTTGAAGCGCTCCATGAAATCTTCCAAACTTTCATTTTGCCTCTGTTTAACTGTAAAACCCGCATGCTTTTACCATGAATAGTGCCCTTAAGATCGTACGCCCTAGATTAAAACTTACCTTATTTAGTATTGATCACATTCATGTGCTAATAATCAAGCAAGTGCATACGTGTATGACATGACAAGTATCGATTACGTACGAACTCATGATAAACAGTTAATAAATATGTCACGTGAACATAATTAAATCATGATCACCATTTAAAATACGAACTAAAATAATTACGTAGATACATATAATATAATTACGAGCGTTAAGATTACGATAAACGACATGATAAAATAAACAGAAACACTTTAAACACGAACACGTTTAACCACGAACGAACACGAAACATCGGGACACGAGAAAGGTACGGGTACCCCATGTGGGGCCCCCATACCCACGGCACAATAACCAAGAAATGGGCTAAGCCCATCAAGTTTACATGAAAGGGGGGTAAAGGGTAAAAAAACTATTTTTCATTTTCACTTTTCAAGAAAGTAAACATAAAACCCTAAAAGATTTTCTCCTCCTCCTCTTTGTTCCTCCTTGTGCCGCCACCTATAACACCACCATAGGAGGGTGTTGTTGATTTTTGACATTGAAAGCAAGTGCTAGAAACCGTGTTTGTTCATCCCCTTTCAAGCTACGTATTGGTATATCATTCTAAACCCTTCTTTTTAATTCTTTTTAATCTTTGATTATTTTCATGAACATGTTATTATTATTCTTATTAAAACATGATAAATAAACATTGATCTAACATGTTTTGGGGTAAATTAAAATCAAAGAATGATATAAAAAGGGTGTTTGTTTTAGCCGCCTAGCATAACAAACCCGGGGGGGGGGTTTGGTTTGCTTATTGCCGCCACCACCAAGACCATTTTTGGTCTTGGTTGGTGCTTGTGGGACCCACGGCAGCAAGGGGGCACACGTACCCCGAGTTTGGCTCGAGGTACGGTGTCGAGTTCATGCCCGATTCATGGTTCGTTGGTTAAATCATGATTTATGCTACATGTTAATTTTTATGAATTATGAACTTAGGATATAAATTAATTAATAACATGAGATATTAATTAAATCATGACTTAGGTTATTTTAATTATTAATTTAGCATGATATTAATTTAACCTAAGTATTATATGTTATAAGTTATAATTAATTAATTATTTAAAACATGCCTATAATTAATTAATTTAGACATGACTTAGGTTATATTATTAATAATAATAATACACATTTTAACCTAAGTATCTTATTTCATTTTAATTAAAACATGTTATACTTTAATTAAAATGCTTAACCTATAGTTTAATTAAAATACATGAAATAATAATTAAACTATACACTATAGCATATGACTTAAGAAATCAGCTTATAAACACTTAGACTTATATGTTAGCTTATGTAACCAGCTTAATTCTAAATATGGAAACTTCTATTTATAGAAACTTAATTAAATAAGGCAACTAATCTATTAATGGAAACCTTCTATATATGGAAATCTATCTATTTCAGGCAGCTAATCTAATCATGGAAAACCTTCTATATATGGAAACTTATTTAATTAAGGCAGCTGATCTATTTTTGGAAACTTTCTATTTTTAGAAACTAATCTATTTTAAGCACTAAATTCTATTTTAGGAAACTTTCTATTTTTGGAAACTTTCTATTTTTGGAAACTTTCTATATTTGGAAACTTTCTATTTTTGGAAACTTTCTATTTTTGGAAACTTTCTATTTTTGGAAACTTTCTATTTTTGTAAACTTTCTAATTTTGGTAACTTTCTATTTTTGGAAACTTTCTATTTTTGGAAACTTTCTGTTTTTGGAAACCTGCTATTTTTGGAAAGTTACTTATTATTACACAGTAAGTATAATAATACATGAAATACCAGTAATACTTAATCAGATTAATCAGAATACAAGATAAACACAGTTTAAGGCTTTAAACAGTAAACCATGACCTAAAACATACAAAGTAAGCTAAGATGAGACATAAAACCCAGTACGTAATCAGTGATTCGATACTTATACACGTGTGTATTCATGTAGCGTTAGTGATCCAGAAGTAGGAGTCTTTCTTCCGTTCATTCACTGGACTTGAGGTACGGATTCCCGTCCTTTCAGTATGGACATTCTTTCCTTATTAGGATTTCCCCGTATGCAGCCAACTGTTTTCCCCAGTATTTGTTTTATTGTTTTGAACTGCTTATGTTTAATTAGCATAATCTATAGCCATATACAAGCATGACCAGTTTCACCTAGTTATGGAGGTACCATAACCATAACATTGGAGGCATCAATGTTATGACTTCCCCACGGCGGAGTGATTGCTCGTGGCGTCCTTTTTTAGTTTTGGCCATATTATTATATCAGGTGGGGCGTATGGGTGCATCCTAGTTACATGTTTTATTCAGTATTTCATGGTGAATGTGGTGTGTGCCTTGCATCCTTCACAAGGAGTTGATCCCTCCTACCCAAACCAGTATATTAATTAGAGGCATCCCCTCTAATCAGCATGATGAGGTCACCCCTCCAAGTATTCATGCACGTGACCTTTTCATGACCTATATGGGCTATGGTATATTTATGTTAAAACAGTTTTCATAAGATAAACATAAGGCTTTTCAAACTATAAAACCAGTTTTTCTCAATACTTAACCAGGCTACTCAGAACTTAGTCTTCCGCTGTTATATGTTACATGCTTATCCTATTTCATGCTATATTGTATATCCGTGCACTGAGCGTTTTGCTCAGCCGTTACTTTCCTTTCCATGTCCCAAAACGGCAGGTACCCAAGACTCGAGCATTTGGAGGACATGCATAGGATGGAAGCTGCCATAGACTTCTTCTCCTGTTTCCTTCATATATTTATGCTTGTTTAGTCTTTCATTCAGTTCATTTACTTTCTTATGTTTTGGGCTTATGTTTGGGAACCGATGTTTGATTCCGGTTTTCCCTATGGTCATGTATGTTTTACTACATATTACCTTGCATGCTTTGATGACACGCCATAATTACGCGTGACATTCCATTTATCAAAATGGGGTGTTACAATTATGGTATCAGAGCCAAGGCTTCGACCTGTAGGCTCTAAAACTCGACCTGTGACTAGTGGGTAGTTACCAGGAGCTTCCTAAGCCAACGATTGTTATTCCACGTATTGATGTTTCAGCGCGTTGTTGTTTTAACCATTATGTTTTCAGCACCTTTTTGTTTTAGCCATGACGTTTTCAGCACCTTGTTGTTTTAACCATGATGTTTTCACCAGTATCGTTTTACCAATATGGAATGAACAACTGTCATCCATATTTAGTTATGTGTCAGTGTTTATGCATGATGTTCCTAGTGAACTGTGATTATGTGAACTGAACCCCAGTAGTTCATAATTTTCACATAAAAATTTTTTCTGTTAAGTTTTGACAATGACTTTTAATTATTATGTTTCATGCATTCATGCATTTATATCATATGTCATCTGTTGCAGGAATTTTGACTAAGTAATGGTTGGTACAGGACTGGCCCTATTTAGTCGCATGTGCTCTTATCGAAACTTTTAACTGTGGGACCGACCAATAGGCGTCCCCTCGCCATGTCTTTTGTTTTGGAACCGACCCATAGGCGTTCCCTCGCACATATAAAGGTTTTATAAAACTACATTACGCATTCATGCACTGTTTTTCTTGCATAAAATTTTTCTCATGATTTAAATTGGCATAAATTTTTTTTTTCCATGTCCCATCATAAGTTATTATGTTTTTATGTCAAGTATGCCTTCATACTGTCATGGTTAACTTCAGTTTCATGCTGATTATGTTATACACTTCTTCGCAATAGATGGTTTCATGTTTCCTCATGATAATTCCGTCTTCATGTTGATTATGTTTCACGCCTCTTTTGTTATTTACGTTGTCCTGCAAGACATTGTTAGATTTCTTGAATCATGCTTTCATGATAGTCATGGTTGGTTTCCATGGATCATGCTGTCAGGCAAATCATCGTTGAATTTTGTGTAACCACACTTTAGCGTTTCTCGATGCAACCAGAATGATGTCTATGCTAATGATGCCAGGTTATCATGATGGTTTTCCTAACCGTTTAACCGGTATACTTTCCTTAAATCATGACAAATGATCGACCCCATACCGATCATTTCATGTGCATTCCATGTGTACTCCACGTACCGTATTTCATGTGTATTACATGTACCTTAATCCATGTGTATTCCACTTGCAATACTCCACGAGTATTCGCTAGTCGATTCTAAATCATCTCAGGCGTATGTTCACTTGCTGATATTCTACAAGGTTGTCGATGCCGCTCATAGCTTGGAGATGTTACTGAAGGTTGATGCTGCTGATGGTGGGAGACGCTACGAGATACTGATGCTGATGCTGTTCACAACCTGGAGATCCTAAAAGACGAAGACAAAGGCGTCGGAGCAAAGCAATTGGACGAGAAGATGCTTCACCATCAGACGATTCCCATCGATCATTTTCCCTATTTCTTAGTACACGTCACACGTCATTCGGCTGTCATTTCAACCATATGAGTGCAAACCAGTACCAGCCGGCCACTCAGCTAAATAGTTACATGAGTCACGGTCATGAGAATGACCGTCATGGAACCGACAGACAAGATGATAGTAACCACTACTATGACAGCAACTATCCTAGAAATCGCAACCGAGGCTCCGGCCACGGACGTGATCAGACATAAAAATGATCAGACATACAACCGATCCGCCAATTCTGGCATATTAACCTAATATTTGTAGTTCTAATTGTTTCACATCTCGAGACACATGTCAAGACATCAGTCAAGACACATGTCTCACGTATACTTCTGAGGACACATGTCAAGACACCAGTCAAGACATATGTCACGCTTACATTTCTCAAGACACGAGTCAAGACACATGACTCACGTCTAATTATGGAACATTTCTAAGAAATTCAGGGTACCCTCCAAGGGTATATCTATGTGGTTGTGCCATGTATTAATCAGGCCACAAGAATTTCAATACCATTATCGGCGCATCAGTGAGAACTGTCACGTTGCCGATGTCACTTTCATTTCTTTCACCATAGTTCATATATTCATAACCATGAAGGACGCCTTTCGTATTCCCACGCATACGAAGGTTTTCCTTCAACTTAATGATAAGATCCAAGCTGCTAACGCATTTCCTCGGACAGACACGGGAGGAATTTTATCCTAATTATGTACTATGAACACCACACCATGCTATGATTCATAATTATGTACAGTAATGTTCAGGCTCTTGAATACATTCAGCTTGATTTTCCATCAGGAAAATCTGTACAAATTATCTATGCTTTTCAAGCACGTGCTTAGTTAGCCATAATTGCTAAAATTTTCTAGCTGTCAGTAACACACGACTACTAAGGTCCTTTTATGCATAACCAACGGATTATTCCAAAAATTTTCCTTACACTCCAGAAGAACCTTCAAGGAGAAGGATGGTACCATGAGATTATGTGTCGACTACCGTCGACTTAAACAAATCACCATTCATGACCGTTATTCTCCTCCACATATTGACAACATGTCCAATCAACCGTATGGTGTTAATCACTTTTCCAAGATCGAACTCACGATCATGCTGCCAACAGTGACGAGTGAAAAAGCAGGACATGTCCATGACTGCTATTCGTACACGACTCGGTCATGCTAGATTTATGATTTTGAATTAGTCTCATCAATGCTCCAACCGCATTATGGACTTAATAAATTGAGTTCCCATGAACTCCTAAACAAATTCATCAGCGTTTTCATTGAGGATAACCTGATTTCCTCTAAGCCTAGAGAAGAACAGGAAGACCATATCTGCACTATGTTGCAAATTCTATGACAAGAGAAATTCTACCCTGGAATTTTTTTTCCAATATCAATTCTGTTTGATTACAGTGACACACTGAATCACATGGGTTTCTATGGTTAATCTTACCATGACTCAGCTTATGCGTAAAGGAGAGAACCCTACACTACATTAGGTGTTCTAGAAAATTATACGCTAGGAGAAGTCTAGATTCAGAGACTCAGAGTTTCGCAAACTCCTAGGTATCAAGTTCTACGAAGCAAGATACAGTTACGTTCATATCTAGGTACCTGACATACCAACAGGTTAAGATAGGACACCAACAAACTGGGATGTTTTCATCATATGAAATTGTGAATCGAAAAGGGACAAGATCTCCATGGATTTTAGTTACCAGATTTCAGCAAACTCAGAAGAAGCATGATGCTATTTGGGTTATTGTCAACAGTTTGATCAAGTCTGCAGAATCCTTACATCCGTACGGATTTCAGAACCAACAGATTGAACGAACATGTTCCAGCCAAGGCTCATCCGATCACTTGGCAATTCCTCAGCTATCGGGTCAGACAAAGATTCGTAATTGTACTCCTAACTTACTTCACGTCTTCATTCTAATTCCACGACTTGCTTTCGCGCTCACGTTCATGACACTATTCACGTTCATGATCGTATTTTGGCTTACGATTTTACGTTCATTTCTTTCCTCATTCTGGGAAGTTTGCAAGAACTTGTGAGACCAGACCCAAGTTTAGTATAACTCTCCATCATCAGATAGACGTTTCACGTCATATTCCACGTCTCACCGTGTAGCGTTTGGCGTTACCGCCATTATATTCTATGATCACGATATGTCTCACATGTCATGTTCATTCCACGTTCCTCATATCATGATCAAAATAGGTTACACGTATCATGGATCACGATATGTTTACTCATACTACACTCGCCATATCTCCACGTAGCACGTTCAAAATTTTTCACGTATCACGTTCAAAATTTTTCACGTACTACGTTTCTTTATGTCTCGCGCATCGTTTCTAATTATCAGTTAAGTCAGATTGTCTTGCATCGTAACGTTTCAGTTACCCTTGCACGTTAACTCTTATTTTCCTCGATCGAATTTAGGGGATCTACCTTCCGTTGATAACCAAGAATTTCTTCGTATTCCAAGTCAAGGTCAAGAGGACCAAGATTTATCATTAGTGTCAGGATCTTCTGAAGGAACCGTTCTAAGAGGGAGGCCACTTGGGAACGGACAAGTTCATCCGGACTTCTTATCCATGTTTCTTTTATCGATTAGATACGTCCTTTCAGTCACGTCACGTTCCATGTCTTTTCAAGACATGTCACGTTCCACGTTCCCTTCTACCATGTCACCTTCATTTCCGCTATTTTGCATACCTTTCCAGTTTGATTCGGGTATGTTTCGCTTCCAGTTACTTTATCTATAATTCGGGGACGAATTATTCTTTTTAGGGGGGAAGAATTGTAAAACCCGCATGCTTTTACCATGAATAGTGCCCTTAAGATCGTACGCCCTAGATTAAAACTTACCTTATTTAGTATTGATCACATTCATGTGCTAATAATCAAGCAAGTGCATACGTGTATGACATGACAAGTATCGATTACGTACGAACTCATGATAAACAGTTAATAAATATGTCACGTGAACATAATTAAATCATGATCACCATTTAAAATACGAACTAAAATAATTACGTAGATACATATAATATAATTACGAGCGTTAAGATTACGATAAACGACATGATAAAATAAACAGAAACACTTTAAACACGAACACGTTTAACCACGAACGAACACGAAACATCGGGACACGAGAAAGGTACGGGTACCCCATGTGGGGCCCCCATACCCACGGCACAATAACCAAGAAATGGGCTAAGCCCATCAAGTTTACATGAAAGGGGGGTAAAGGGTAAAAAACTATTTTTCATTTTCACTTTTCAAGAAAGTAAACATAAAACCCTAAAAGATTTTCTCCTCCTCCTCTTTGTTCCTCCTTGTGCCGCCACCTATAACACCACCATAGGAGGGTGTTGTTGATTTTTGACATTGAAAGCAAGTGCTAGAAACCGTGTTTGTTCATCCCCTTTCAAGCTACGTATTGGTATATCATTCTAAACCCTTCTTTTTAATTCTTTTTAATCTTTGATTATTTTCATGAACATGTTATTATTATTCTTATTAAAACATGATAAATAAACATTGATCTAACATGTTTTGGGGTAAATTAAAATCAAAGAATGATATAAAAAGGGTGTTTGTTTTAGCCGCCTAACATAACAAACCCGGGGGGGTTTGGTTTGCTTATTGCCGCCACCACCAAGACCATTTTTGGTCTTGGTTGGTGCTTGTGGGACCCACGGCAACAAGGGGGCACACGTACCCCGAGTTTGGCTCGAGGTACGGTGTCGAGTTCATGCCCGATTCATGGTTCGTTGGTTAAATCATGATTTATGCTACATGTTAATTTTTATGAATTATGAACTTAGGATATAAATTAATTAATAACATGAGATATTAATTAAATCATGACTTAGGTTATTTTAATTATTAATTTAGCATGATATTAATTTAACCTAAGTATTATATGTTATAAGTTATAATTAATTAATTATTTAAAACATGCCTATAATTAATTAATTTAGACATGACTTAGGTTATATTATTAATAATAATAATACACATTTTAACCTAAGTATCTTATTTCATTTTAATTAAAACATGTTATACTTTAATTAAAATGCTTAACCTATAGTTTAATTAAAATACATGAAATAATAATTAAACTATACACTATAGCATATGACTTAAGAAATCAGCTTATAAACACTTAGACTTATATGTTAGCTTATGTAACCAGCTTAATTCTAAATATGGAAACTTCTATTTATAGAAACTTAATTAAATAAGGCAACTAATCTATTAATGGAAACCTTCTATATATGGAAATCTATCTATTCCAGGCAGCTAATCTAATCATGGAAAACCTTCTATATATGGAAACTTATTTAATTAAGGCAGCTGATCTATTTTTGGAAACTTTCTATTTTTAGAAACTAATCTATTTTAAGTAGTAAATTCTATTTTAGGAAACTTTCTATTTTTGGAAACTTTCTATTTTTGGAAACTTTCTATTTTTGGAAACTTTCTATTTTTGGAAACTTTCTATTTTTGGAAACTTTCTATTTTTGGAAATTTTCTATTTTTGGAAACTTTCTATTTTTGGAAACTTTCTATTTTTGGAAACTTTCTAATTTTGGTAACTTTCTATTTTTGGAAACTTTCTATTTTTGGAAACTTTCTATTTTTGGAAACCTGCTATTTTTGGAAAGTTACTTATTATTACACAGTAAGTATAATAATACATGAAATACCAGTAATACTTAATCAGATTAATCAGAATACAAGATAAACACAGTTTAAGGCTTTAAACAGTAAACCATGACCTAAAACATACAAAGTAAGCTAAGATGAGACATAAAACCCAGTACGTAATCAGTGATTCGATACTTATACACGTGTGTATTCTTGTAGCGTTAGTGATCCAGAAGTAGGAGTCTTTCTTCCGTTCATTCACTGGACTTGAGGTACGGATTCCCGTCCTTTCAGTATGGACATTCTTTCCTTATTAGGATTTCCCCGTATGCAGCCAACTGTTTTCCCCAGTATTTGTTTTATTGTTTTGAACTGCTTATGTTTAATTAGCATAATCTATAGCCATATACAAGCATGACCAGTTTCACCTAGTTATGGAGGTACCATAACCATAACATTGGAGGCACCAATGTTATGACTTCCCCACGGCGGAGTGATTGCTCGTGGCGTCCCTTTTCAGTTTTGGCCATATTATTATATCAGGTGGGGCGTATGGGTGCATCCTAGTTACATGTTTTATTCAGTATTTCATGGTGAATGTGGTGTGTGCCTTGCATCCTTCACAAGGAGTTGATCCCTCCTACCCAAACCAGTATATTAATTAGAGGCATCCCCTCTAATCAGCATGATGAGGTCACCCCTCCAAGTATTCATGCACGTGACCTTTTCATGACCTATATGGGCTATGGTATATTTATGTTAAAACAGTTTTCATAAGATAAACATAAGGCTTTTCAAACTATAAAACCAGTTTTTCTCAATACTTAACCAGGCTACTCAGAACTTAGTCTTCCGCTGTTATATGTTACATGCTTATCCTATTTCATGCTATATTGTATATCCGTGCACTGAGCGTTTTGCTCAGCCGTTACTTTCCTTTCCATGTCCCAAAACGGCAGGTACCCAAGACTCGAGCATTTGGAGGACATGCATAGGATGGAAGCTGCCATAGACTTCTTCTCCTGTTTCCTTCATATATTTATGCTTGTTTAGTCTTTCATTCAGTTCATTTACTTTCTTATGTTTTGGGCTTATGTTTGGGAACCGATGTTTGATTCCGGTTTTCCCTATGGTCATGTATGTTTTACTACATATTACCTTGCATGCTTTGATGACACGCCATAATTACGCGTGACATTCCATTTATCAAAATGGGGTGTTACATTAACCCTCGCGAGTGAAACAGGGCTCTTGTCGCACTTCTTTTGTTGGACATAGTTCCTTCTGAACGCCCTCCTTAGTTCTTCGAAACCGTTGATGCTTCTTCATGGGAGTCGATCGTACCAGTTTTGGGCGTTCCTAATTATGGTTGAATTAAACATGTGGCACCATATTGCTTCCGGCCGTTGTTCTATCCCTGCCTGGGATTCAAACACCTTTAGATGGTCATCCGGGTCTGTTGTTCCATCGTAGATTTTGACATTGGACGACATTCGTCTCTTTTTATTGTCTTTAAACATAGTTATGAGTTTTGAAAACGCACTTCCTCTGTCGCGACGCCATGGGAGAGACCATTCTTCCTCACTGCGCATTCTCGGCTATTTGGTCGTTCTACGACGTTTCCTGTCGCGCCTCGAGGATTCGGTGGTCTCCGAGGATGAAGAAGCAACCCTCCTTCGTCGAGGATGGAGATCGCTGACATCAGAGTCTGATGATTTTTCACTCGAGAGTCTCCCGCTGAGTTTTTCTGGCACTTCTGCTCCGTTCCTGTATGTATGATTTTGGGGAAGGGCTTTTTTCTAATGACCCTAGCCTTTTTAAGACACTTTGTCGGCGCGGGTATGGCTTGGCCGACGCGTTGGTTCCCTTCGGGTTAGGTCCTAACCTGTCTTTCACGCTCGTATGTTGCCTGTTGTTTGCTGGTGTGAGGAAGGCATCTTCCCCTCTTGAACTATCGGAGTCGTGTGGAGACAGCGCACTTTCGATGAATGGTGCGTTAGTGTGAGGTGCCGACATGTATAGTTCTCATTCCCTCATTCTTTTCCTTCTTTCTTTTCGGAGTTCCTTCTTGGAACTTGATCCTTCCAGAGCTTTAAGTTCTCTATCGAAATCCAGGGTGATCCTCAAGTCCCTTGACGGGTTTGACTTCATTTGTGCCTTCATGAGCGGCACCAGAGCTGCAAAGTTCTATACAAAGTATTGGCTCATGTCCTGATCAGGTTCAGGGGTGGTTTCTACTGTGGTTTGTAGTGTTGGCTCAGTCCTTGCGTTTAAGACCTCACTAAGCGGTATAACAGGGGTTTCGCGTGAGGACGAGGCATCTCCTGCTACTTGCGAGGTGGGGGTAAACAGTGAGGGAGTAGGCACTTGTGGTGTTTTTCCTCCCAACCCCCGTCCCGGGTTGTTGAGTGATTCGATTGCTAAGGGAGGGCCTTGTGGCTTCTTAGGTCCGCCCTTTGGATGAGGTGGGTTTGTTCCGCCTTTGTTCATCTTTCAGAGTTTAGTGTAGGGCCCTAAAGATGGCGCCAACTTGTTGATACAAAAGTTGGATGGCCCTGTCCGGACCCGAATTAGGCTTAATTTGGGGTCTTGTGGGTCCTGACTCTTACACCAAGTGAATCTTGTTTAAGGACCCTGCACACTAAGAACAAACACCGTTAGGCTTATCGTGGGCGCTTGTCCCACGATTAGACTCCGGCCTGAGAGTAAGTAATTGGTTTAAGTATATGTGAGGGTTTAGAGTATTGTGTGTATCGTACCTTTGTGGAACCTTAGGGGGTTCCTTTTATACCCGAGAGAGTCCTGGCTGGGCTCTCCTACTCTTGCGGCCTATGGAAGAGATAATGACACAAAATAGCTCGATCTTTATCGCATAACCAAGGTAAGTGTATATCTCTTATCCTTAGGCGAATATAACTATAAGATAAATTATATTCTGTCTTTATCCTGTCGCGCTGCGACGAGAACTTGACCAAGTAACCATTCGTCGTGCGCCAATGGTTTATTGGGCCTCCTGGGCCTTGCTCGTGCTGCGCAACGATAATCCATACCCAATAGATACGGGTATTACCCTTAGATCGGGTTATACAACCCCATTAGGGATTATACGTCATCACCTTAAAAATGATTTTTGTTGTTTAAATTACATGATCATCCTTATAACTTTAGTTATTTATTCTCACCATTTCTTTGGGTTTAATTTAATGATGATAATTAATTTAAAATTAAAAAAATATTAAATGACCATTGTCATAATATCAAAAAGTTGTATAAACAACGGAGGGATTAAAGTTGTAACTATGACGAAATATTGGTTATCATGTTACTTTTGATAAAACTAATGAAATATCACTGATGATATTTTTATCACTAATAATAACCAGTATTTTGTTATATTTATAACTTTAGTTTATTTATCAATTTTTATAACTTTTGAATATTTTGATAAGAATCGTCTTTTCATATTTTTTTTATAAGATTTAATATTAAGTAATGAATATTTAAGATTAGTTTTTTAACATTTAAAAAAATGCAAAATATAGTAACTCAACTCTCATTGTAAAATTGAAAACACGTAATACAAATTTACTTCCTCTCCTATTTTCTTTACTTTGTTTTTTTTTACTTTCTTTTTCTTAGTAAAAAAAATTTAAAAACATAATATAACCTTAACTAAAAATTAGTACATAGTTAGGTCTGTTTGTGTGGCATGTATATCAAAATTGATTAAACAATATCTGTGATTTTGTGTTCACTTCACCCGTGAAAACATTTAGGGTCCGTTTGGTTTGAAGCCGGGTTTTACATTAGGTATGGGTTTATAAAGTTGAAGGTTTAGGATTGAGTAAAATTTGTATTTGATTTAGAATTTAATAAATGAAGTAGGAGAGAGAAATTAAAAGTTGTTTATTGTAAAATTATTTTTTAATAATATTTAAATTTAAATAAAATAAAAATTAGTTGAATTAATAATATAATAATTAAATAACAAAAAACATGTGGCTTAGAATTTTGTTTGTTATTATATTATTTTTGTGTCAGTAAACCAACATAAAGGATGGACCCTAAGTGGGTTTTGCAAAAGCTACACTTTTAAGTCAAAATCAAATACGAGGATTCTTAAAATTCATACCAATGAATAGATTAGAAAGCATTTGAGCCTAAACCCCACCAAACCCACATACCAAACTACCCCTTAATTCACTTATTAAGATACAAACCACATAATTAGGTATGTTTATTAGGCATGTATATGGAAATCGATTAAACAATACTCGTGTTCACTTCACCTATGAGAGTTGTTAAGGGTTAACAACCCGATGCCTTAGAACATATGCAATAGAAAAACCATGAAAGACTTTTCATAATTTTACAAATCTTTTGGAATAGTTTTTTGGCATTGTGACTAGAGGTTTTACAAAAGATTTTAACATATAACTTTGAGAACTCTAAGCTTTTGCCAAAAGTTATAAGCCATTAAATAAAATTACAAAAATAATGGTCTGTTTTAAATGAAAAAACTATTAAGACTTTCTAGCAATGCATATGCTCTTATGACGTAAAACAATGAATACCTCGAAATGTGTAGTTAGATACAAATTTAATCCGTTGTAAATTTAAACCACCCACTTTATAAACCTAAATATAAAGTAAAATCAACTACAAACCCATAGCCATATTGTGAATTTTGAAAGCCGTGTACCGGAACCATAAAAAAGAGCTTTAAAAATTACGATTAAGTGATGTTAATACATATAATTCAGACAGAAAAACACATGTTATAATTTAATATGTTAAAAACCTAAAATGCTAACATTTCTTTATCTACTTTCAAATATGTAAAACAAAAAAATGCCAAACATAGATTTCCAATGAGACAAGACTTTTATTATTTCGATACTTTGATTTTGTGAGAACTTTGATAACTGTGGTTAACAAATAATGTAGGCCTTTAATACTTATTAATTATTATGCGCTGGGTGTTGTTACAGTGATCCACATAAAGTAAAAAATCAAATGGACTTTGTAATTAGGCTTTAGTGTTATATATGTAAGGTGGATAATGTAAAATTTGGAGGCTCTTAATAGAGTTTGAGCTCAGTGCAATCCTCAGCCTACACAAACTTAAATTCGGTCCTGTACAACCAAACGAACCCTAAAAGCCTGATTTGGGATCATAATATCTCAAAGACACAAAACATAGTATCTGTCAAAGTTAGAGCAGTTTGTTTAAGGGGTCGTTGAAGCTTGTTGCTGTGACATGAGCCGAAACTTTTTTTTTTTAAAGTTAGTTCTATAAATATTGCATTCCTTCCGTCTCATAATAATAGTTTATCGATAAAAAACACGTAATTTAATAAAAACATAATTTTTTCAGTTTTTTCACTTTTACTTTTTACACAATGACAAATTTACCTTTAACCAATTAATTTACAACTTTTTTTATTATTTGTAATAATACCCAGGATGATACGGTAAACTTAATCCACATTTATTATCTATTTTTTGGCTGAATTATTAATTTAGGACATCAAAAAATAGTAACTTTGACTATTAGCATTTCTTACTTTAATAACTTGATTTTTTTACATTATTTTTTAAAATATGTCAATAAATAAAACTTATTTTAAAAAATAGCTTACATTTTTAAAACAAATACTGTACACCCATACTTTGATGAGTCCCAATTTTGGTGGTAAAATAAGAAACTTTAAACTGTCTAAAATAATGCAGCAGGTCCTATTCGTTAATTTATAAATCTGGTCAACAGTATCATCACCACACATAACTCCGACCACCGTGATGACCACCTGCCACGTCACCATCACCACCATCCTCATCCTCCTCACATCCCTCACCACCACCATCTCCCACCGCCTCATCCGTACCACACCACAAGACCATCACCACCAACCACCCTCATACATCTCCAGCGTCAGTGACAGTTCATCCTCCTACTGTGAAAGCTGGAAGTTTTTGATAGAGGCAAATGACGCGGGAACATGGACACGTGTCCCTGAGAAATGTGTGGAGTTTGTTCAGGAGTATATGAATGGGGAGAGGTACAGGTCTGATTCTGAAGTCATTACGAGTTACGCGTTGGATTTTGCGAAAAGTGTGAGGGTGGGGGATGATGGGAAGGATGTTTGGGTGTTTGATATTGATGAGACGCTTTTGTCGAATTTGCCGTATTATGTGGATCATGGTTACGGGTGAGTTTGGTTCGTTTAGCGGTGTTCGCGTTAATATTTTAGTTTCTAACGTGTTTTAGGAGGTTTAGGTAGCGGTTAAAGGGTAAAATTGTCATTCTGCTAACGTTACTATTTTCAGTTTTTAACGTTTTTTAGGAGGATTAGTTAGCGGACAATGGGTAAAACAGTCATTATGCTAAATTTGCGGACTTGTAATGTTAGTAAAGGGGTGTTTGTTTCGGCTTATATGTGGGCTTATGAGCTTATTTTATATCGGCTTATATTTCATAAGCCCCAATTTCCGGCTTATTTTGAGACTTGTGGGCTTATGTAAGTTTATTACGATATGATTAACTTATATAAGCCCACAAATCTTAATATAAGCCCACAAGTCTCAATATAAGCCAGAAAACTATGGGGTATGAAATATAAGCCGAAATAAAATAAGCTCATAAATCAAGTGGAATACTAATCAGGCAAGAAGATTGTAGTAACCGTAAGGTTCTATGTGATAATGCAAAATTATGTAAGAGCGCCGGGCAACCTCTTTGCTGTAATTTTGTTGTTGGAAGTAGTTTTAATTAACATGAACTAGGCAAATATACTACGTTACTTATTTGCATTGTTGGTGCCAAGTAATTTCTGATATGCGCTGATGTGTGTAAAACCTATAAGGGGTGTTTAGTAGATCTGGTATGATGATATATCACCATGACCATTCCCCTAAAACATGCAAGTTGCGATTGATCCTCAATCTCATTTTTAGCAAGCCCAGTTTGTAGATACAGCTACAAGCCTACAAGTGTGCTAGAGTGCTTTTATGTACTTGAGCGATAGTTCTGTCATGTGTTGGAATTAGGATCTTCTAAGATTTATCTGTTGGACGTAAGTGATGAAAATACGCTCACTGAACTGGAGTTGTGAATATATTTGGGCCCTTTCATAGCATCTAAAAAATTGGATGTTAGCATATTATAAGCTGAATAATTGTGGATGTCTTTTGATATTTTTTCAATTGAGACAAAAGTTAATGTTTGAAACTGCAAAGATGAGAACCAAATTGGTGAATTGTTAGTTAGCCTACTCGATAAATTTCTCATGTTGGCTATTCTAGGGTTATTCCTGCAGTTGTTCTAGAATCCAAACTAACGACCAGAAATAGCAGACACTTCCAGTTTGATGTTTTTCATTCTGAATTGATGTTACGACTTGAAATCGTGCTGTCAATGATTGGCACAATGCATCTAAATTCTAATACCTATAAGTATGTGTAGTGACCCTTATAAAATTAACTTATAGTATTCGACTGGCAGTCTGGCCCTATGCATGTAGTAGTATATCCTGCAGGTTTGGCAGTTGGTCCTATATCGTGTATATGGCAAGATGTTAAGTTAATGCAAGATCTTGATTAACAGTTTTAAGTTTTTCCATGACGAACTTCTAATGAGAAACATTCAAATATACAATGCCATGTGATCAAACTTCATGTCTCGTCTCTACTCACATTTTAACTGGCTATGAAGATGATCATTACTTTCTCGTGTTGTTTACAAACAGATGGCTGAATATATTAATGATTTTAATTATCTGGTAATATGACCGTATTCCTTTCAACTTGGTTAATTACCTAATATGCTATCTTGAAAATAGCTACAATGAATTGCTATCCTTTATGGTTAATTAGACTGCTTTCGTGTAAATAGATCAGAGATTTTTTCTGAGAAGTATTTCAATGAGTGGGTAGACTTGGCAGAGGCCCCTGCCTTACCTGCAAGTTTGAGGTTGTACACAGAACTTCAACAGCTGGGGTTCAAAATTTTCTTGTTAACCGGCCGAATTGAATCACAAAGAAACACTACTTATAAGAATCTTGCATATTCTGGATATACCAACTACGAAAGGCTTCTCTTAAGGTATTTTATTTCTAAAACCCAACAATTGTCTTAAATTCATCACCTAACTGATGTATCTTGATAGTAACTTTTCGCAAAAAACATAGAAATGACATGAGTAGCAACTTTCGACCCACTTACTTATGAATGGTTGAATGTGTTGTGATTTATCTTAACAGGTCAAGCAAAACTCTTGCTAAAATGGGAATAGTCAAATGGGTCAAAAGGATCAAATTGGTTGATAGTCCTTAAAAGTCTTTAAATTGAATTTGTAATTATAATTTTAAGAATTAGTTACTTACAAAATGTTTGAAAACTGGACAAAAACTGCTTGTGAAGTTACAGGTCAGTTTTTGGCTTGGGCCGGCCGGTTTCTGACTTTCTGCCAATATGAAAAACAAACAGTTTCAAACCGCTACACAATCTGTCACCTTGCCACCTCCAAATATTCATGTCTCATGTGTGGCTTAACTTCAACTTATTGGTGGATGAAACAGGGGAGACGCGGATCAAGGTAAAACAGCTACATTGTACAAATCCGAGAAGAGACAGGAACTCATAGATGAAGGTTATAGAATACATGGCAACTCTGGAGATCAATGGAGTGATTTAACTGGTTTCGCAACTGGAGAAAGATCCTTCAAGCTTCCAAATCCAATGTATTACATCGCTTAAATTCTTACACCAATACAATTGATGGAATTTCGGTCATTTTCATTCTTTGTCATTGATTGGTTTTATGTTGCAGGCCTGATTGGCTGAATTCAAATTTGCGTATTCACTACTCTTAGGGGATAGCAATAATTGTTCTATTTTCGAAATTTTCTTCAGATGAACTTATTCTCGACAAGGATACTCTCGATTGTTGTCGGTTCGCCATATTATCTCGACAATGATAGTTTTGACATATAACAGCATAACTCGATAGTCAAATTCCTACTCTTTGACATTGATCTATTAGTGACTTTTCATGCATAATACCCCAAATGTATTCTTTCACGTTTTAAACATCATGCATAAAGACATATTTCCTTGTGGCATGCATCATACGTTCATACGGTATACATCATTTCATGAGATCGACATGAACTCATTATACATGACATTCAACAGAAACTAACATTGAGACTTAAAATTGACTAATTTTGTGCCTAACTTATGTGTTACTACCTCATTGAATTGTGAAGAAGTGAGTTCGATTGATATAACCAATGAATTTTATCATACATATTTAGACATAGAATTAAGCATAAGTTTTAAGCATGTCAAACACTTTTTATATGATGCTAGAATGGTATCCGCGCAATGCAGCGACGAGTAACTAATAACGAATTTTGAGACTAACAAATATTAAAAACCCACTAAAATTGAAAAAGAAGAAAAGTTAATAAAAATATATCAAAATGTATATCAAATTAAAAACACCAAATTTTAAAAGATATAGTGAAATTAGATTATAAAAATAATAAAAAAATAAAATAAAATTTAATTAAAAAAAAATGTTATTTTAAAAGATTGTTACAAAAGTAGCAATTAATGCAAAAACAGCCCATTGGAGCAAGAGTCGTGCTTTTAATCCTCTAAGGGCACCCACAATGGGCAAAGCTATGAAAAGCTTTTTACTATGCTAAAAAGTGTTTTGTAAGTGTTTTTACCATTGTGGAGAAAGCTTTTTGTAAAGCTTTTTAACAAAAGCTTGGTATCTTCCAAGTCTTTTAGAAAAACTCTAGTGGTTAAATGGATGATGCATTCATGACAATAAATGCACAAGTCTTTCAATAACTTGTGCATTGTAGATGCTCTAAGCTACCAACAAATGAAATATACCATTTGATCCCTATATCAGTCCAAAATTGTATTAAAATATTGTTACAAAAGGTTGTTAGAAAAGGATATAATATATAATGTTTTGATGAAAATATCAATAAACTTACTTTATTTAATAGGTAAAAAAATCTGAATTTTCAGTTTTGAAAAAATTGTGATTTTAAATAAAATAAATGTACAACTAAATAAATCAACAACATTTGGTTAGGGGAATTGATTTGCACACTCAAGAATTTGATTGGGACACTCTAATCTGCGCATTAAATAGTTGTACCAGAGTTTACACTGTGCTTAATCTGGTTGTACTTTGAGTGTCCTAATAAAAAACTTGAGTGTGCAAATCACCTGGTTAGTGTGTAAAAACACGATGACGCGGTAAAATCGTTTGTAGTATTACATTTTATTCTGACATGTGGCTTACTTTGATTGGAAGAAAAATATACGCAAAGACTGACTGATGAGATGTATCAAATTTTGGGGCCCAGAAATTATCCACCACCCCGTATATCTCATACTTTGACTGCCATTTACCCAAACTACCCCTTACAACACCTAATATTACCTTTACAGTAAACATTTATTTAAAAATAAATAAAAAAATAGTAATATTTAAAGGGTTTTGCTAATAACAGCTCTTAGGGCTGCTATTAGCAAAACGCATATTTAAAAAGGGGTTTTCTCCCACTTTTATAAAAGTTCGTCTTTGCACTTAAGTTCTTACAAGCTAACTTATACAATTAATTTTATTTGTCGTGCAGGATTATGAAAACTTTTGTAAACCATAAGTTTTTACAAGTCTAAGTTTCCATATACTCAAATCTATTTAAAGAGTGTTAAAAAAACTTATATCTGGTCAAATTATCCGAAATTTAAAGTATTTTTATATGATTTTACATTGAGTTCTAACTAATTGGTCATATAACTTTATATAAATAAAAGCTACAGTTTTCGACTTATAATAACCTCAACCCATTTCGCTAAACACACTAGATTATTTGGTATTGTTTGCGTTTGATGATTGTGAAATTGTCTCTTTTAACATTTTTAGATTGATATTTAAACCATCATTTACGTATAACATGATGCTTATACAAATTTAGACATTTACTTGTTTTTCAGATTGCTTTTTGGAATGAATGTCTCACTACTTTTTTCCTTTCTTTCTAACTACTTTGAACACTAAATGAGATGGTTAGCACTTAGCACACAATAAGTACAAACTAAATATGTAACATATTAACATGTAACACATAATATCTGCATACAATATATACAAGTATAATGTATAGTGGTATACGTAGAAAACGAGTCTTTAAATGAGACGTACGCGGCCTAATCAGGGTATCTCGTGGGTCCGTGATCATTTCCAATCCTTTTACTAAGCATCGAGACTTCTTGTGAGGACATCAAGACACCCAGTCAACAAGCGTCGGATGACAACCGAACAACAAGCTACGTCGCTAGCCTCTTTTGAATAGACATGCCGCTAAATATATATCACTATCCAAGTAAATATATAAAACACCAAGGACATTTTGGTCACAAATAAATTACATTCCCCTTATTAGTCCTTTGAATAGACCTTTAGCCGTTAAAGGTGCAAAAAGTTAGAAGGTTTGTTACTACACATAATTTTAACACATAACAAACTCATCTATGAACATTTCAAATGTTGTTTTTTTTTTTATAAAAATAAATCATCCATAACAAATCCCTTATTTTTAGTATGTTTTATGATTCATTCAAGAATCATCAGCTCTTTTGTTTTTGTATTATTTTGAAACATAGTTTCACTGTCAGTGTGTGTGTTTGAGTTTATGTTTTTATTCCTTATCTCTCCAGCTATTATGGCGTGAGTGTAGACTATATAAATACACACACATACTCTGTGTATTAGTCTAGACAATGTGTTCTTCATCTTTGCATGCTTCACCAAACTCATCATAAATCTTTTTTATAAAAAAAAACTGTTATAGCTAGTTTTCGATGTTGGTTTTCGGTTTAAAATGGGGTTTTCTTCTTCAATAAGAATCTTGGTTGGTACCCAAATGAAAAAGATTGGTGATTTGATGTTGGTTTTTGGTTTAAGTGTTTCTTGATTAATTGGTTTTGTTTTTTAAGGTTTTGTTGTTGTACTACTATTGTGTTTTTTGTGTTTTTTGTTTGGTTGAAAATGGTTGAGAAGATTGATATTACTAATGAAAACATGAAAGATGATGATGAGCTTGAATTGCTGTTGGGTGAGATCCCTCATGCCACATCCTCACTTGCGCATAATCGTAATCATCATGGGATCGATGATAACGGTTATGGTTATGGTTATGGTTATTCGCCGATGAATGGAATGATGTATGGTATGTATCATGATCTCCCATCATGTAGTTACAAGCAGAATATATGTAATGGTTCAAGTTTTTTCTCTAAAGATCCCACGCCTAAATCTCATATGATGTTTAGAAGTTATAACTCGATTCTGCCTTATTCGTGTTTCCCGAAGAAAATTGATGATAATTTGGAAAATGTGGCCACAAATCAAATCAATTTTGTTAATTCTCCTAGGAGCACTATGTTTGGTGGTGATATGAGTCCTTTTTTCGGGTTACAACAAAATTCTAGCTCCCCAAGGATGCAGATTCCTGAATATCGATCTGAGCATTTTAATAGAAATGTGATAAATGTTCGGTATCCAGCTTTTGAGGCTTTTGAAGCTAGCGAGGATCGTTTGGTCATTGAAGGTGAGCGTGTAAATCGTGTTAGAAACAAAGTATTTGGTGGTTCTAGAGGACATAATAAGAAGTGTAACCATTCTTGTGAAAATGGTAGAATTGCAACGGGGAATAAGTCTTCTTCGACACCTGTAAGATGTAACACTTTAGCTGATGTTAAAGGGCACATATATATGTTATCTAAAGATCAAAATGGGTGTCGGTTTGTACAATCGGTTTTTGATGAAGCAAATCAAGAACATGTGGAAATTGTATTTAATGAGATTATTGGGCATGTGAATGAGCTAATGGTCAATCCATTCGGGAATTACCTTATGCAAAAATTATTAGAAGTTTGTAATGAGGAACAGCGAATGTGTATTATTATGGAAGTTACTCGTGAGCCACGGGAACTTGTTCATATTTCTTTGAACACTCATGGGTAAGTCATTCCCTTATAAAGTTGTTTATAGACTTTGTTAAATTTATCAATTGACGTATGCTTATTTTCTTGTTAAAGAACAAGGGTGGTTCAGAAGCTTATAGAGACACTCAAGACAAGAAAACAAATTAAGATGGTTATTTCTGCGCTTGAACCAGGGTTTCTTTCTCTTATTAAGGATCTCAACGGTAACCATGTTATTCAACGATGTCTGCAGTGCCTTAGCAACGAAGATAATAAGGTTTGAACTTTGGTCCACATCTTTAAGCATTGCTAATATAAGGAGAATTGCTTAATTTAAAGTAATCATGTGAATATTGTCGCTTATATTGCCATATTCATATAGATCATGACAGTTTAGGAAGCGAATATTAATTAGCTTATTTTTCTCGCTTGGATTTTAGTTCCATAGATTTCAATAAAGAATAGTGAAAAGTTGTTCATTTCTGAACTTGAAGTAAATATTGATTACAACTTTCGAAATTGACCCTAAACATCAGAAGTTTAACTCGAGTATTATGTGCTTCGTGTTCTTTAATCTTGATGGTTCACACTCTAACTGACTTTGAAAAAGTAATTATACTTTAGCAAAAGTCTCAGATGTATAAAAGCACAATAAGGTCTTAAACCTTTTCGGATTGGTGAATGCAGATGTACGTGTACCATTCACCATTGTCCTGATGGTTTTGCTTTTGCAAAAAAGCTCTTTAACACATGATTCAGGGCTTTTTTATTGTACTTGCTACGTCAAACACTACAATGGTTATATGGTTCATCTTAAGTTAGCCTAAACGATGATTGTAACCCTATACGCATTTTGAAGTTAAAACTAGACCTTGATCTTCCAAAAGTACTTCTCTTTGTTGTACGTGCATGACATGCAATATTCCATTAGACTTTTGTATTGTAGAAGATACTATAAAAGAATTAAGTATGTAATTATGTTTTATCGGCCATTGTTTGGTTATGATAGTGCATTTCCTGATAAGAAATGCTCGAGCGGCCACCAATGATAACAAATGGTCATTTGTTTACCTAACCTGGAGGTGGCCGTGGCAAGTTGGCCAGGTTAGGTAATGGGTCAAAAATGACATTTGTAAAAAGGCTTGGGTCGGGTTGCTGTAGTCTTTGAATTAAATTTTTGATGAAGTTGCATGTATAAAGAGTAGACCATATAGACACATTTGGCTTTCAGCCTGTCGACCCTTCTTCCCTCTTTCAGCTAATTATATTCTATTTCGCCGTTTGAGATAAACTCCAACATAAGTCGACCAATGCATAAGTCAGTGGGTCAAAGACAGCAACCTATAATGAAACTGACACAATTCCAAAGGCTACTTCTGGGTGTTATGTATGGTTTAATAATAGATGTCTGATGATTTATGTATTGTTTGTGGGCGGTAGTTCATATTTGAAGCTGCTGCAAAGTACTGTGTAGACATTGCTACCCATCAACACGGCTGTTGTGTTTTGCAAAGATGCATCAATCACTCATCCGGCAAGCACCAAGAAATCTTAGTGTTAGAAATTTCCGCTAATGGGCTTCTTCTAGCACAAGATGCATTCGGGTACTCTAGTAATCCTTGTCTTATAAAAATAACGACTTCTTATTGATAACATTTTGAGGTAACTAATGCTCAATGCAGAAACTATGTTGTACAATCTATACTGGAGTTACAGATCCCGTCTTCAGTATCAATGTTGCTTTCTCAATTTGAGGGAAATTATGTCCATCTTGCAACACAAAAATTTAGTAGCCATGTCGTTGAGAAATGCTTATCAGTGCTAGATGGCCATGCTAGGTCCTTGATTATCCGGGAACTGCTTTCTGCTAGTCATTTTGAGCAGTTGCTTCAGGACCCGCACGCCAATTATGTTGTCCAAACTGCCCTTCGGGTTGCTGAGGTCTAGATTCTTTCCTCTAATCTATATTAGCAAGCATTTGCTCAATACCAAACTATTTTTAGTCGCCCTCCTTAGTCTACTTGATAGAAAATAACATGATCTAATCTTCAAACAGGGCTCTCTTCATAACTTGTTGGTGAAAGCAATTGAATCACACAAGGCAATCTCGAGAAACAGCCCATATTCAAAGCGGATTTTCTCACACAAGCTTTTGAAGAAGTGACTTTATTTGTCATAAAATGTTGTTGTTTTCTGTGTTCATTACATCATGTTCTATTTCTTTATTCGCCATAAATTATCTCCAAGGACCAGATAATTTGTCATTGTTTGTGTTCAATAACCCAATCATGTTGTCGTGTTAGTGCCTCTGACAAGCGTTGTCATTGGTTTTGGTTGATTTCAAGGGAAATGTATTCCTTTTCTGTTGTCTATGTAATTTAACATTTGCTATGTAATGTGCAGGTTTGTTTCCTGTACAATTTGGTTATTTATTCTTTTTCTTAGAACCTGATGCATGTTCTTGCATTATTCTGTCGAGTCTTTGTATTTTACAACTCCTGAATAAGTGCAGGTGGTTTTCAGGATTGAATTAACGGCCATGCTGAAATGTTGCACAGCGAATTTTATTTTTAATAAATAAGATAAATGTTCATTCACCACAAAGACATTGCATACTTTTGTAACCAAATTCTTTTCTTACAATGCAAATCTTCTATTAAAATGACCCTTTTGTAATCTGATAAGGACTTATTGTGTGCTTTGTGTAATTGCTATGCACTTAGAATCTCCTTTTTGGACTTGGGCTTGCTGGATTTAGGCTTATGAAGTGAAGGCCCAAGCCTTTGGGTTTGTGACCGTTGGCGTAGCTTGAGTATATCATACCCTAACTCATAACGAGTTAGAGTTAAGAGAGTTTTGTGTGTGTTTGTTCAGCCGTCAATGACTTCCATACTCTCTCTTCACCATTGTTGATTTATCTTCTTGTTTCTGTTTAATCTTTGTAGAACTATTATCATATTAGATAATAGATCCACACCAGATATAATTTGTGGTGGATTTTATTGTTCTCGATTCTATATAATTTATCAGTTGGTTTTGATTTAATACAAAGTGTTTTTGGATATTCATATCATTTTTTTCTACATGGTATCAGAGACAGGTTCTCGAAGCTGACTCTTTTATTATGAAAAACTTTATAGAATATATAAGTTTTTTGATACTTTTTTAATATTGATTTTAAAGTTGTTTTTCTTTTGAATCTGCTATTGAAATAGTTTTATACATCTTCGATTTTATAAAACCCTCAATTTTTTTGAAAAAAATTAGGGTCTGACTTTTTTGGGGATTTTTGATTTAAGATCACTGGTGGTTGATTGGTGTTACTATAGGCTCATAATTGATACTCTCTTTGTCATATGTGGTGAATCCCTATTTTTTTCACAAAATTAGGGTTTACTGTTTATGATTTGTTCGTGAAGGTACTTTTTGGCTTTATCTGGTTATCTTGGTGGCAGTTCTGTTGTTGTAGTTGATTTTCCCTAATTTTTCCCGAGAAGAAAAATTAGGGTTTGTCTTCTTGGAGGTTCTGATACCTTCTAGACTAAGTGAATCTAGAAGTATCAGTTCGATTGTGCTTGCTTGGCTCACTGTAACACCTCTTCTCTCCATCTTTTTGATTGCTAATTGCTTTTGTGGTTTTTTTTATCTATTCTTTACTTTGGGTTGGTTGTCTTTATTCTTTTGCACGCTCAGATATAGCCGTTGGGCCTTTCTCCTATAAATACTAAACCATTTCCAGATTTCCGTTTCACTTCTTTTGCACGAAAATTATCAGATTCAATCCACAATCTATAATCACACAAATCTTCAGTTATTTGGTTGATTATACTTGTTTAAGAAGTGCACCTTTCTCCTCCTATCTCATCCACTCAAGTGCAAAGAAAAAAGAGCTTTCATCCTTGAAGTGTTGTGTCAAGTTCAAGATCTACTCAAGATCCAAAATTTGTTTCGTTCTTGTGTTGTTGTGAAGATCTAAATAGGTGTGTATATTTGGAAGTTGTGTATGTATTTTGGTTAATACTTAGACCTCAAAGTATATTGGTGTAGATTGGTCCTAACTAAGTTTAAGTCTCGACTTTTAGCTTAGATTCAAAAACTGGTTAAGCGATGTGTAAGGTTTCTCCACCTCAAAGAGCTTGTTAATTAGTGAACTCTCGAGTAAGGAGTACTCGAGGAGTGGAGTAAGAACGAAGAGTGAGCTTCATTGTAGAACCACAATAAATACTTGGTGTTCGATTTGGCCTTTCCTTTCCTTATCTTTTTCCAATTCATTATTCATTATTGCGTATACTTTGTGATTATTAGTTTAGATACAGTATCAAGTTTTCATATTGTGCATGAGAAGATTTTACATAAATCGCTTGAATCTAGTTTTTGAAAAGGATTTTTTTGAAAATTGATCTTTGGATCATTTTAACTAGTGAAACTATTTAACCCCCTCCCCTTTCTGTGGAAACCTTGGTTTCCGGATCTTTGAAGCTACTAGGAATGCATCATGTTCATATGATTATACAATCAAAGCAGAATTAGAACACGACACATTAACAAGGTGTTTAGGGCACAAGAACATGAATTAAAACAATTGGATTGTTCATTATATTAATAACAAACAACCACTAGACGTGTATACATTGAATCCCACGTCTAGTCGACACATGCTTTAGGTTTACATTGTGAATATGAATGATGAATAAAACCTAAGACCCTTGGTTCCTTTTATAGTGTAAGTATTAGGGTTTACAAGAGATAATAACAAATAAACAAGTAAATCTTCTATTTAAATAAACTTATGCATAATATATCTTGCATGTTTATCTAAATAGAAGCTTCCATAAGCTTCTTGTCTACGTTTCTATCAACTCTTGAATTGCATGTGACAATGCTTAGATTGCACACGACAACTCTTGAGCCAACAACGCTTAGTTTGCTCTTGTCAACGCTTGGATTGCTCTTGACAACGCTTAGACAATATCTTCATGTTTTCTTCGTTTTTGAGTTTCTGCCACATCAACTTTTTGACCTAACAATCTTCCCCTAGTTGATGTCGGCAAAACTCTATGTGTATCTCTTGTAAGTTGTACATGATCTTCAAATTGTTTCCCCACAAGTGTAGCATGTATATCTTCCCCCTTTTTGTCACATCAACAGGGAAGTAACAATGTATGCAATTTTTGAAGATTCTCCAAATGTAGGCTCTGTTGTAATGATCTTGAAGAAAAATAACTATAATATTTTTGATGTAGAAGTAGAATAACCCAACCTTGTGTTCCATGTCTTGTACTATCCATGTGATGAAGAACTTATACCCGTCTCACCAAGTATAAGTAGACCTCGATCTCTTGTCAATATTCTCATCCTTTGTGAGACACTGAGCACGATAATGTAACTCTTTCAAGTGTTATGACAAGTCTTCGTCACCAAACATTTAAAGTACGAACAAGTTATCTTCAAACCTGCTTTGACGTTTGAAGATATAATAGAACACAAACTCGCGAAAATCTTCTTCAAGCATCAAACTTCCCATAAGAATTCTTCCCCTTAAGCCAACACCTCTTCATGACGAATTTAATGAAATAACATCTTCATACCATATGTAAAAGTGTTAGATTGGATAACTCTTTCACAAGGCTACCCCGATTACATAATCTAAATATCCGTCAAATTCCCATGAATAGTTGCTAACTCGCATTAAAATCATTAATCCCTTTCAAAAACATCCGAGCCATAAATATCAACTTGATATTCTAAATAAAAACGGAGATTCCATGTACCTTCGTGTGTAATTTCCTTCTTTTTGTGTGCTAAAAACGTACCAATTTTCTCAAACAGCTGCAATCCTTGTGTTATCCAATATCCTCTCTTATCCAATAAATCTGGAATGTGTATTGTCCAATATCGGACAATACTTGTCAACGTTTAACCATTTCTCGGACAACACTGTCAACGCTGTCAGCGTTGACTTATTCTGTCAGCGTCAAAAGTACACTTGTCAGCGTCTATTCTCAATCCTTGTCAGCGTCTTGCATTAACCCACTCCTTAAGCAAAATTGTTGAAAGATAAACCAAACCAAGACAAACCCATGTGGTTTAGTATGAATTAAGCCCAAGTAGTGCATCAAGCCCATATCTCCCACGTAAATTCACATTCCCTTCTGATTTACGTCCAAAATAAAATTAATCCTAAAGATTAGGGATACATATGAGTAACATAAAAATTTCCCAACGTTTAGAAATTTTTCACACAATATGTTGTCATATCCCTAAAAATAGGATCCTTCCCATTTCATATGTATATCCTATGTTTAAAAACGGAAACAAGATATGGCCAGACATCACACGTCTTCAATCATAAGTTATGATAAGGATAATAATCCTATAAAGTAGCAATATTTCCATACCAATTTAATACTTGCTGAATACTCGTGAAAACCAAAACTTTGTGCCTGCAAACATCTTTAGGGATCAGCAACTATCAAACCAAGAAAGTGACATTAATTCTCACGTGACATAGCTTTATGTCAACAACAGATCCTTTTCTTGTCACTTAAACAAAAACATCACCAACCAGATTCCTTTAGCAATACATGTCCTTCCTTTTTGCTGCTGCTATCACATGTATAAATAAACGCATCTGACAGCTTGATCATAACCTGCTGCTTATGATACAAACCCTAGATTGAGCCAAATATAAATCGAAACCCTAATTAGGGTTATGAGAAATTTGTGCTAGGGTCTGAATATTATGTACCATCACGTGTTATAACAGCCACAGACCTCAAATTCTTCAGCCTTAAGTCGATTGAGGGTTTATAGAAACCCTAATCATGATTTATGTAAAAGCTGAAAATCTGAAAATCATCTCTACAGCCAACTTCGACGCTTAATAACTTTTTACTGGAGATAAAACTCGACAATCCCTCCGGTGGATGTCTAGATATATGTGTAGAGAATACACACAAGAAATTTCGTAACGATCCAACGGTTCAATTAAAAGTTATGACCTTCTGAATACTGATGCGCACACAAAAACGTCCAGAAAAACCCTAGACGGATTTTTCTTTTCTTCACCATACACGAACACCTTGTTGATCCTAGCATCACGAGCCACGAGGCTCTGATACCAATTGTGGAAACCTTGGTTTCCGGATCTTTGAAGCTACTAGGAATGCATCATGTTCATATGATTATACAATCAAAGCGGAATTAGAACACGACACATTAACAAGGTGTTTAGGGCACAAGAACATGAATTAAAACAATTGGATTGTTCATTATATTAATAACAAACAACCACTAGACGTGTATACATTGAATCCCACGTCTAGTCTACACACGCTTTAGGTTTACATTGTGAATATGAATGATGAATAAAAACTAAGACCCTTGGTTCCTTTTATAGTGTAAGGATTAGGGTTTACAAGAGATAATAACAAATAAACAAGTAAATCTTCTATTTAAATAAACTTATGCATAATATATCTTGCATGTTTATCTAAATAGAAGCTTCCATAAGCTTCTTGTCTACGTTTCTATCAACTCTTGAATTGCATGTGACAATGCTTAGATTGCACACGACAACTCTTGAGCCAACAACGCTTAGTTTGCTCTTGTCAACGCTTGGATTGCTCTTGACAATGCTTAGACAATATCTTCATGTTTTCTTCGTTTTTGAGTTTCTGCCACATCAACTTTTTGACCCAACACTTTCTAGTTTCTACAATTGGTATCAGAGAGGGTTTCTCAAGCTTTTGAAATATATTGTATTTTAAAACTTGGATCCATCTATGGATTCTAATAAGTACCTAAAAGGCCAATCTATGCAAAGACCACCACTTTTTGAAACCGATAGTTTTACTTATTGGAAAAATAGATTTGAGACTTATGTGAAATCAAAAGATTTAGATTTTTGACATGTTATTACCATTAGTGACTTTTTGCCTTTACAATATAATGAAGTTTCTAAAAAGAAAGAACTAGTTGCTTTTAAAAATTCAAATGATGACACTAAAAGGAACTTGCAAAAACTAATGAGGCTAAAATGATTATTTATAATGCTTTGCCTAAGAAAGAGTATGAAAGAATTTTTATGTGTAAAATCGCCACAGAATTTTGGGAAACTCTTTTGATAACCCACCAAGGTAATAGTCAAGTCAAAGAAAGCATAATTGATCTTCTTGTTCAACAATATGAACAATTTGTCATCTTAAAAGATGAAACTATTGATAGTGCATTTGCTAGGTTTAATACTATTATTACTAGTCTAAAAGCACTCGATGAAGGTTCTTCTAGTAAGAACAATGTTAGGAAGTTTCTTCGAGCGTTGCATCCAAAGTGGAGAGTTAAAGTCACGGCGATCGAAGAATCAATGGATCTCACTACATTATCACTTGATGAACTAATTGGAAACTTAAAAGTTCACGAGATGATAATCTTAAAGGATTCAGAAATGGTCAAAAGCAAGAGTGAAAGAAAGTCTCTAGCATTGAAGGCCAAGAAATCACAAAGTGATCATGAAAGCTCATCCTCGGATAGTGATTACGAGGAGTGTTATGGTGGTTAGAGACTTCAAGATACGAGGTCAATACGTGAGGCAACCAAGCAACGACAAGAAAGAATTCTCGAAGAACCAATTTGTCAAGAATGAAAAAAGTGATAAGAAATGATTTAGATGCTGTGATCCAAATCATCTAATTAGTGAATGGCCCAAGCCACCTCGCGACAAGAATCACACGACGTTTGTTGGAGGATCTTGGAGTGATAGTGGTAAAGAATACGATGATGGCTCATTCTTCAAAAGAGGTACATTCTGAAACCGAATATTATAGCAATGATAGTTATTCTCTAGATGATTTAGAGTTAGAGAGGCAATATGATAATCTATGTAAACTAAGTCTAAAATTCATAGAAAAAAATAAATTGCTAAAATCAACTAAGACTAAGCTTGAAAATGAGATTAGTGAGCTAAAAGGAAAATTAGCTAAGTTGGAGAAAAATAAAAAAGTTGATTTAGGTTGTCTAAGTTATGAAAACCTTAGACAAGATAATGAAGATCTCAAGAGCACGTTCATTAAGTTAGAAAAATTCATGAAAAGTATTAATGCTCTTGATGATATGCTAAGTAGACAAATTCATTCAAAAGAAAGATTTAGTTTAGGTTTTAACACAAATGAAGCATCTACTAGTAAAACCCAAACAAGTTAAATTTTCAAAAGAACTTTCACTAACCGCTTATCAATAAAGTTCACCGCGGTTCTTATAATTACGGAACCGCAAGTAGAGATAACAAACCGTGGACAGAGAGCTTAAAAAAGGTGAAAATAAACATTTCTGAAAAATCTATTTTAGGTAAAGGGCCAAAACATCTTTGCATTAACAAAGCCAAAGTACCCTTTATTGATGAAAAGGAGTTTGACAAATTATATACTCCTTTAAGTAAACCTTTAATGGGAATGAAAGACGTTATGAGGAAATCATTTACTCCTTCTCCACATAAGAAATGATTCAAGGCCTAGAAATAGAACACATGCACCTAAAAATAATGACCATCCTAAGTCGCGACCTAGAAGTAAAACACCTACACCTAAAAACAACAACCGTTCTAGATCAAGGTCAAAGACACCTAAGAAAAATAATGGACACCAAAATACCCCGGTAAATTGGAACAATTTTCAGCAATAATGTTTTTCTCCGTGGGGTATGTGTCCTCCATTCATGTATCCCAACCAAATGCAAGGGATGTTTGGAACTTACAACTTTGGACCCATGAGATATTGGGGACCAAATGTTTGATTTTGTGTGTTGTTTCCTAAATATGCTTGGGGATTGATTTAGAGCCTGACGAGTGGATTAAGGATAGTGGTTGTTATAAACACATGACGAGAAATCAAAGTCTATTCTCTACTTACAAAGCATACAATAGAGGTAACGTTACTTTCGCTAGTAATCTACGTGGTAACATCATTGCCAAAGGTACGATTTCTATTGACTCCTTTACCATTGAAATTGTTGAGCATGTAGATAACTTAGGTTTTAATTTACCAAGTATAGGTCAAATTTGTGACAATAAGTGTAAGGTCATCTTTTCCGAACATGATAGTGAAATTGTAAAAGATGTAAAGATCCTTGGAAAGGTGTTAGAAAGCATATGCTTTATGTCATGAAAGTTAGTAGAAAGTCTAAAGACAACATATGTCTTGCGACTTTGGATGAGAGTTCTACTCTTTGGCATATGAGATTAGGTCACCCTAATATGCGTTTAGTTCAATCTTTAGTCTCCAAGGAGTTGGTAAGACATCTCCCTAATATCAAGTTTGATAGTCACTTTTGTGATGCTTGCAAAATTGGGAAGAAAGTTTGCTCTAGTCAAAAAGCCAAGAATTTGGTTTCAACCTCTTAGTGCATAGAGCTCCTACATATGGATCTCTTTGGACCTTACACTATGTTGAGTTATGGAGGTAACCTTTATATCTTAGTAATAGTTTATGACTATTCTCGGTTCTGACTAGATTTTTGGCTAATAAGAATGAAGCTTTTGATCATTTCGAAATCTTTAGTCGGAAGATCCAAAATCAATTAGAATGTCCAATTGTGTCTATTAGGACGGATCATGGTAGGGAATCTGATAATGAAGTGCAATTTGGTGCCTTTTGTGAAGTTCATGGTATTACCCATAGCTTCTCAGTTCCTCGCACTCCACTATCAAATGAGGTAGTTGAAAGGAAGAATAGGACACTGAAGATGAGTAGGACCATGTTCAACGAGCAATTCTTGCCTCGAAAATTTTGGTGCAATGTCGTAGATACATCAACCAAATTCTTATGCGACCTTTTATAGGAAAGACCCCCTATGAGATTCATAAAGATAAGAAGCCCTCATTGGAATATTTTAAGGTGTTTGGAAGCAAGTGCTTCGTTCTCAGCACCAAATATTACCTTACTAAGTTCGACCCAAAGTCGTACGAAGGTATCTTTTTCAGGTATTCACAATCTAGTAAAGCCTACATAGTCCTTTATAGAACCTCGGGCGTAATCGAAGAATCACTCAACGTGACATTCGATGAAACTCCTCATTCGTCTAAGACACCACCTTTGGTAGATGATGACTTAGATGAATTAGACATAGTTAATGCTAAAGAGATTAGAAAACTAGGAGATGAGAACCTTATTGTTGAAAAGGTAGTAAACATTAAGGAATCAAAGGATCATGCCCTAGAAAATATCATAGGCTACCTCAACTAAAGGACCCTTAGATCTAAAGCCAAAAATTAAAGTAACTTCTTTTGTTTCGCCTCTTTGATTGAACCTAAGAATGTTAAAGAAGCTTTGATGGACGAGAGTTGGGTCATCGCCATGCAAGAAGAATTAAATCAATTCATTGTTAATTACGTTTGGGAACTTGTTCCTTCACCTAGAAATACCACTATCATATGAACCAAATGGGATTTTAGAAATAAACTAGATGAGAATGGTGTAGTGTCTCGTAACAAGGCTAGACTTGTAGCTCAAGGTTATAATCAACAAGAAGGAATTGATTATCAGAGACGTATGCACCTGTAGCAAGGTTAGAGTTCATTAAGATCCAATTAGCATATGCATGTGCATTAGACTTTAAGCTTCAACAAATGGATGTAAAGAGTTCATTTATTAACGGTTTGATCAATGATGAGGTATATGTGGCTCAACCTCCCGGCTTCATTGATTTTGAGAAACCGGATCATGTTTACAAGCTTAAGAAAGCTCTCTATGGTCTTAAACAAGCACCCAAAGCTTGGTATAATAGGCTTAAAGTGTTTCTTGTAAAACATGAGTATACTATAGGAATGGTAGACAATACGCTATTTACAAAAAAGAAAGGATCTCATCTTATCATTGTTCAACTATATGTCGACGACATTGTATTCGGTTCAACTTGTCAAAGTATGTGTGATGACTTTGCCAAAATGATGCATGATGAGTTTGAAATGAGCATGGTGGGTGAACTTAACTTCTTTTTAGGACTCGAATTAGACAAATGGATGATGGTATTTTCTTTAATCAATATAAGTACGTTAAAGAAATGCTAAAGAAATTGGGACTAGAGGACTCTAAGCCTATGAAGACTTCCATGGCCTCGGATACTAACTCACTGTAGATGATGATTGTGAGTTGGTATACAATACCAAATATAGAGGTATGATTGGTAGTTTGTTATACCTAACGGCAAGTCGACCCGATAACATGTTTAGTGTTTGTCTTTGTGCCTGTTTCCAAGAGAATCCCAAAACATCTCACCTTAAAGAGGTTAAGCGTATCTTGTGATACATTAAAGGAACTATACATTTGGGATTATGGTATCCCAAAGGGACCAGCGTAGAAACCATTTTTTACGCTGACTCAGATCATGCGGGAGACTGTGTGGATCGGAAAAGCACTAGCGGTATTTGTACCTTCATGGGTTGTTGTTTAACTTCTTGGTTCTCTAAGAAACAAGCTGCTCTTGCCATATCCACCATGGAAGCCGAGTATGTGAGTGTCGATAAATCTTGTCAACAAGCTCTATGGATGAAGCAAGCGCTTGTTGATTACGGGATTACACTTGACGATGTTCCCATCATGTGTAATAATAAGGGTGCAATAAACCTTAGTAAGAATCCCTTGCAACATTCATGAACTAAGCACATAGAGATTCGTCAGCATATCCTTAGGGATAATGTTCAAAAGGGGAACATTTCTATTGAGAAGGTACCGTCGATAGATAACTTAGCCGATATCTTCACTAAGCCACTTAATAAGGAACCTTTTAATTATTTGCGCTTAGGTATAAGATTAATGGAACATGTTAATGCAATAATGACTAAAAAAGTTACTTGCATTTTTCGGTCTCGCTTAGTTTTGATTACGACAATATGTAAAAACAAGCATTTACGAAAACAACGAAAAACAAATTCTTGAGTTCAAGTATTTTTCATTTTACCCATTTTCACTTAAGGTATGGATAAACAAGTACTAACCTTAATCAAGTAATCAAATGATTTAATCTTTCTTAAAACTCACTTTTTATTTAAGTGTGACAAGTTTTTTATTAAACTTTCTTTTTAAGAAAATGTTTTATTAAATTATTTATTTGAAATTTGAAAATGGCATATTCTTATTTGGCTAAGAATATCCTTTCAGAATATTTTTATATCCAGATAAGACCTCCACCACCAAAGGACAAAAAATGGAGCGGAGTCTAGGCAGCGGTTCTCTAGCGCCTAGGCGGTTCCTTATCGATAAGGAACCGCAGGCTGGGCTAAGGAACCGCCACCAGATATAGCCGTTGGCCTTCTTGTCCTATAAATAGTGGACCATTCTCAGCTTTTCAAATCACCTCTTTTGCACATTTATTTCCAGATTCAAACCCCTTCTTTAATCACTCAAATTTTTGATCATTTGTTTGATTATTACTTATTTAAGAAGTGAATCTTGTTCTTCCATCCCTTCCTCTCCAAGTGCAAAGAGAAGAACACTATCCTTGTGAAGTGTTGAGTCCACCACCAAAGATCCATTGAAGATCTAATTTTATAAACTTGTAGTTGTGTCATAGTTGTGAAGATCCAAGTAGTTGTGTCTATTTGGAAGTTGTGTATGTACTAAGTATAGTTGTGTAGATTGTTCCTAGCTACGATTAGGGCTTGACTTTTAGCTTAGAGTCGGAAATTGGTTAAGCGACGTGTACGGTTTTCTCCACCATAAGGAGCTTGTTGTGTAGTGAACTCTCGAGTAAGGAGTACTCGAGGAGTGGAGTAGGAACGAGGAGTGAGCTTCGTTGCCGAACCACTATAAATCCTTGGTGTTTGGTCTGATCTTTCTTTACCCTTAACTCTTTACATTCTTTATTCTTTATGCATATACATTTGTTAGTATTAGCTTAGTTACACTATCATTCTTTATTCTTTGTGGATATATTTTTGTTAGTATTAGTTTAGTTACACTATTGTTCATATTGTGCATAAGAAGATTTCACATATTTCCTCAAGCCTAAGTTTAAAAAAAACACATTTTAACAAGTAAATATAAGAAACTATTCAACCCTCCCCCCTTCTAGTTTCTACAATTGGTATCAGAGCGTGGTTGCTCAAGAATTTTTAAAGTATATTGTATTTTAAAACTTGAATCGATCTATGGATTCCAACAAGTACCTAGAAGGGCAATCTATGCAAAGACCACCACTTTTTGAAATCGATAGTTTTATTTATTGGAAAAATAGATTTGAAACTTATGTGAAATCAAAAGATTTAGATCTTGGGCATGTTATTACCAATGGTGATTTTTTACCTTAGCAATTTAATGAAGTTTCTAAAACAAAAGAATTGGTCACTTTTGACAATGCTAATGATGATACAAAAAGGAAACTTTCAAAAAATAATGAGGCTAAAATGGTGATTTATAATGCTTTGCCTAAGAAAGAGTATGAAAGGATTTTTATGTGTGAAACCGCTAAAGATATTTGGAACACTCTTTTAGTAACCCACCAAGGTAATAGCCAAGTCAAAGAAAGCAAAATCGATCTTCTTGTCCAACAATATGAACAATTTGTCATCTTAGAAGATGAAACTATTGATAGTGCATTTGCTAGGTTTAACACCATTATTACTAGTATAAAAGCACTTGATGAAGGTTTTTCTAGCAAGAACAATGTTAGGAAGTTTCTAAGGGCTTTACATCCAAAGTGGAGAGCAAAAGTCACGGAGATTGAAGAATCGAAAGATCTCTCAACTTTATCACTCGATGAACTCATAGGCAACTTGAAGGTTCATGAGATGATAATTTTGAAGGACTCAGAATTAGTGAAAACCAAGAGTGAAAGGAAATCTCTTGCACTTAAAGCCAAGAAGGCACAAAGTGACCATGATAGTTCCTCGGAAAGCGATGACGAGGAGTATGCATTGGCGGTGAGAGATTTCAAGAAGTTCTTCAAGAGACGAGGTCAACACGTTAGGCAACCCAACAATGACAAGAAACCATTCTCAAAGAATCGGTTTGCCAAGAACGAAAAAGGTGATAGGAGTTGCTTTAGATGTGGTGATCCAAATCACTTCATTGGTGATTGTCCAAGGCCCGCTCGTGATAAGAACCACACGGCGTTTGTTAGTGGTGCTTGGAGCGATAGCGGTGAAGAAAATGATGACAACCCCAAGGAGGAGAAATGTCTTATGGCTCACACTTCTAAAGAGGTACATTGCGAAACCGAATATTATAGTAATGATAGCTCCACCTTAGATGATATTGAATTTGAAGGCAAATATGATAGTTTACACAAACTTAGTCTCAAAATCATAGAAAAGAACAAAACCTTAAAATCAACCAAAAGTAAGCTTGAAAATGAGATCAATGAACTTAGGGAGAAATTGGATAAACTTGAGAAAAACAAAGAGGTTGATTTAGGTTGCTTAAGTTGCGAGAAACTTAGATTAGAAAATGAAGATCTCAAGAGCACCTCCATTAAATTGGAAAAGTTCATGAAAGGTACTAGTGCTCTTGACGACATGTTAAACAAACAAGTTCATTCAAAGGAAAGACTTGGTGTAGGTTTTAACTCAAATGAAGCCTCAACTAGTGAACCAAAGCAAGTCAGGTTTTCTCAAAAAACTCCTGCTGTACGCGGTACCCGATTGTATGGGGCGGTTCCTTATCAATATGGAACCGCCGTCATAGATAAGGAACCGCGGCCAGAGGTTGATTTTGGTGAAAATCCTGAACTTTCTGATAAATCTAAGTTAGATGAAAAACCAAAGCATCTTATTGTTAACAAGGTAAATTACCCATACTTGACAACAATACCGTTGATAAGTTCTACAAGCCATTAAGTAAACCTCTCATGGGAAATAGAAGTTTATCTAGACTATCCTCTACTCCACCTAGAGTACGGAATGAGTCTAAGCCTAGAAGTAGAACGACAACGCCTAGAAGAGATAATCAAAACAATTCACGATCTAGAAGTAAAACTCCAACACCTAGAAGGAATAATCATAACTCTAAACCTAGATCAAATACACCTAGGAGAAATAATGAACAACAAAATGGTTACATGAATTACTACCCTCCTTCATTTTGTTCTCCATGGGGAACCCCTTCTTCATTCATGCATCCCAACCAAATGCAAGGGATGTTTGGAACTAACAATTTTGGACCCATGAGATATTGGGGACCAAATGTTTGATCTTGTGTGTTGTTACCTAGATATGCTTGGGAATTGATTTGGAGCCCGATGAGTGGATTAAGGATAGTGGATGTTCTAAACACATGACGGGTAATCGAAGTTTGTTCTCGCATTACAAAGCATATGATGGAGGTAACGTTGTTGATCCCAAACTTAGATCGATTAAGCTTGTGTATACGAGATTGAATCAAGTAATACACGTAGAGAAACTTTTGATATGTATGAAGTAATCTAAGTGTTATGCGGAATTTAACACTTAGAACAACGAACAAAACAAAGTAAAGCAAACTTTCACTTTGATTAATAATATCAATGAATGATTACAATGAAAGTGTTATGAGATATGTGGAAGAGGTGTGTGAAAAGATGTATGTGAGATGTGTCTTATGTCTAACTCTAAGGCCTCCTTTTATAGGTTTAAGGAGCCTTGTACAAAAATCTAAGATCAACTATTTTAGGAAGAGACACAAGATAAACATACTCAAATAAAATATTGACTAAATCTTTTTAAACATTAAGAATATATTCTGAATTCTTATCCTCATATTTTGTCCACCAGCTTGAAGAATTCATCATTGACAGATTTAGTCCTTGTCTTTATGTTAAGATTCTTCTCGTCAGCGTCTTGATAATTCTTATCAGCGTCTCATCTGTCAACGCCCTGTTTACTCTTGTCAGCGTCCAAGTTCCTCTTGTCAGCGTCTAGGGACTTGGTCAATTTTATTCCCAACAAACGTCACATTCGCTAGTAGTCTACGTGGTAATATCATTGGCAAAGGTACGATTTCTCTTGACTCCATGACCATTGAAAATGTTGAGCACGTAGATAACTTAGGATTTAACCTTTTAAGTATAGGTCAAATTTGTGATAATAAGTGTAAGGTCATCTTTTCGGAACATGACAGTGAAATCGTAAAAGATGGAAAAGTCATTGGAAAAGGTGTTAGAAAGCATGGGCTTTATGTCATGAAGGTTAATAAGAAGTCAAAAGACAACATATGTCTTGCGACTATAGATGATAGTTCTACTCTTTGGCATAGGAGATTAGGTCACGCTAATATGCGTTTAATTCAATCTTTAGTCTCTAAGGAGTTGGTAAGACACCTCCCCAAGATTAAGTTTGATAGTCACTTTTGTGATGCTTGCAAAGTTGGAAAGCAAGTTCACACAAGTCACAAAGCCAAGAATTTGGTTTCGACCTCTCGGTGCTTAGAGCTCCTACATATGGATCTTTTTGGACCTTCCACCATACGGAGTTATGGAGGTAACCTTTATACCCTAGTTATTGTTGATGACTATTCTAGATTCACTTGGACTAGATTTTTGGCATCTAAGAATGAAGCTTTCAATCCCTTCGAAATCTTTAGTCGAAGAATTCAAAATCAACTAGGACGTTCAATTGTCTCTATTAGGACGGATCATGGTAGGGAATTTGACAATGAAGTGCAATTTGGTGCCTTTTGTGAAGCTCATGGTATTACCCATAACTTCTCGGCTCCTCGCACTCCACAATCAAATGGGGTAGTTGAAAGGAAGAATAGGACTCTCCAAGAGATGAGTAGGACGATGTTAAACAAGCAATCTTTGCCTCAAAAGTTTTGGTGCAATGCCGTGGACACATCGACTTATATTCTCAACCGAATTCTTATTCGACCTTTCCTAGGAAAGACCCCCTATGAGATTCTTAAAGGTAAGAAACCCTAATTAGAATACTTTAGGGTGTTTGGAAGCAAGTGCTTTATCCTCAACACCAAAGACTACCTTACCAAGTTTGACCCAAAGTCTTACGAAGGTATCCTTTTAGGTTATTCCCAAACTAGTAAAGCCTACATAGTCCTAAATAGAACCTCGGGGGTTATTGAAGAATCACTCAACGTAACCTTTGATGAAACCCCTCCTTCACCCAAGACACCACCATTGGTTGATGATGACTTGGATGAATTAGAAGTAGTTAAAGCCAAAGAGGTTAGAAAAATAGGAATTGAAGAACTTAGTGTTGAAAAGGAAGTAAACATTAAGGAATCTAGGGATCATACTCTCAATAATGTCATTGGTGACTTAAATCAAAGGACCCTAAGATCTCAAGTCCAAAACTAAAGCAACTTCTTTTGTTTTGTCTCCTTGATCGAACCAAAGAATGTTAAAGAAGCTTTGACGGATGAGAGTTGGGTCATTGCGATGCAAGAAGAATTGAATCAATTCATTGCCAATGATGTTTGGGAACTTGTTCCTCCACCTAGAAGTTCTACCATTATAGGAACCAAATAGGTATTTAGGAATAAGCTAGATGAGAATGGTGTTGTGTCTCGTAACAAGGCTAGACTTGTAGCTCAAGGCTATAATCAACAAGAAGGTATTGATTATGACGAGACATATGCACCGGTAGCTAGATTAGAATCAATTAGAATCCTTTTAGCCTACGCTTGTGCCTTAGATTTTAAGCTTCAACAAATGGATGTAAAGAGTGCATTTCTTAACAGTTTGATCAATGAGGAGGTATATGTGGCTCAACCTCCCGGCTTCATTGATTTTGAGAAACCGGATCATGTTTATAAGCTTAAGAAAGCACTTTATGGACTCAAACAAGCACCCAAAGCTTGGTATGATAGAATTAAAGCGTTTCTTGTTAAACATGAGTATACCATGGGGATGGTAGACAATACACTCTTTACAAAGAAGAAGGGTTCTCACCTCATAATCGTACAAATATATGTTGATGACATTATATTTGGATCAACTTGTCAAGGATTGTGTGATGACTTTGCCAAAATCATGCATGATGAGTTTGAAATGAGTATGATGGGAGAACTCAACTTCTTTTTAGGACTCCAAATTAAACAAATGGACGATGGTATTTTCTTTAGTCAATCTAAGTACGCTAAAGAAATGCTAAACAAATTTGGATTAGAAGAATCTAGACCAATGAATACCCCTATAGCCTCGGATACTAAACTCACCGTAGATGATGATTGTGAGTCGGTAGACAACACCAAATATAGAGGTATGATTGGTAGTTTGTTGTACCTAACGGCAAGTCGACCGGATATCATGTTTAGTGTTTGCCTTTGTGCTCGCTTCCAAGAGGCTCCCAAAACCTCTCACCTTGAAGCGGTTAAGCGTATCTTCCGATACATTAAAGGCACTATACATTTAGGATTATGGTATCCTAAAGGGACCGGCGTAGAAACCATTGTCTACGCGGACTCGGATCATGCGGGAGACTATGTGGACCGGAAAAGCACTAGTGGAGTTTGTACCTTCATGGGTTGTTGTTTAACTTCTTGGTTCTCCAAGAAACAAACCGCTCTTGCAATATCCACCATGGAAGCCGAGTATGTGAGTGCCGGAAAAGCATGCCAACAAGCTCTATGGATGAAGCAAGCGCTTGTTGTTTACGGGATTTCTCTTGATGATGTTCCCATCATGTGCGATAATAAAGGCGCTATAGACCTTAGCAAGAATCCCGTACAACATTCGTGAACCAAACACATAGAAATTAGACACCATTTTCTTAGGGATAATGTTCAAAAGGGGAACATTTCTATTGAGAAGGTGCCCTCCGAGGACAACTTAGCCGACATCTTCACTAAGCCACTTAAGAGGAAACCTTTTAATTACCTATGTCTAGGTCTAGGATTAATGGAACATCTTCCTTGATTTCCTTCTTTTTATAGTTTATCACTTTGAGTCTTTGAGTCTTTTAAACTCCTTTTGAAAAATCTTCTCCTATCCTTTTCAAAATTCTCAAAGTCTCTTTCGAAAATGGTTGAGAAATTCGTTTGACATTGTTAATTCAATCTAAAAACGATTTTTCATAAATTCTCGCTATTAATCTAGAGCTTACATAATTCATATGTATGATTCTCTCAAACATAGCAAGAACAAGATAGAATCATGGAGGATCATTGTGTCATGACTTAAGGTCTTGTCTTACACACCTCCTACATCGATTTTTTTAATCCATGTATTTTGGTCAAATCTCTATTTGGTAAGTTTGCATATGTTTTCTTTGTCTATCTTTGCTTTTAAGCATATCCCTATGATAAGTTAGACTATAAAAATAAGATTTGCTGAAAAATCTTTCTCCAAACACCAAACCCTGCCTCTGCAGGCGGTTCCATATGTGAACCACGGTACCTTATTGATAAGGTACCGCCACCCTAGATAAGGAACCGCCTACAGTGCCTTCCTTTTTCGGGTTTTTCTCTGAAACTCCAGATTTGCTCCAACATTTTTGAGAATCTTAGTTTCAAACCCTTTGACCACCCCAAAATACCTTAAACCTTCCCTATTTTAACCTTAAGCATTTTTCCTTTCTTCACACCACAAAATGTCTTATTCTCCCAATGAAATCCTTGAATCCCCACCATTCTCTCCAATTGCTTTCAACTCAAATTCACCCAAGAACACTCTTAATCACATCTCTCCTTCCAAGAATGTTGATTGTGGAACTTCTTTGCTTCCACCACCACGCTTTAGTGTTCTTCCTCCTTCTCATGATAATGTCATGCACCATGGAACATATTGTCATTTTTGTCAATATCAACATCTTGCTATGGCACACATCTATGAGGAGTTTAGCTACATCAAGAGTCTCTTAATCAAGCCTCCTATTCACTATTATTATAAGATCTCCAACAAGCCACCACCACCACCCTCCGCAATTACCTTGTCTTTCTTATAAGCATTGGTTGCTTATCCACAAGACACCAAACTCTAGCAAATCTTACAATTCTAGAATAACTAGGATTATATTTATGCTTTTGGCTTGTTTTCTTTTTCCATACAACTTTGTATGATGTTTTTTTTGTAACTTATCTTGGATCTTTATCTTTGTGTCTTTCTTCTATTTTTTTTATGTGACCTATTGCTATATCTTGTTGGTTGTTTCCTTTGTTCAACTAACCCTTCTATGTAGCTTTTCACCATATCTCGATTCCTCGGTGCCCCAAGCTAGGGGGAGTAAGCACCAAGGGGGAGTCTTTGTAAAGTCCGTTTCTTCAACACCGGCTTACGCAACCTTTTTGCTTCGACAAAGGGGGAGAAATGAATAAACTCGTCTTCGAAAATCTTGTTTTTGTGTGATTGAGTTTATGTATTGTCAGAATCAAAAAGGGGGAGATTGTTAATGCAATAATGACTAAAAACGTTACTTGCATTTTTCGGTCTCGTTTAGTTTTGATTACGACAATATGTAAAAACAAGCATTTACGAAAACGACGAAAAACGAATTCTTGAGTTCAAGTATTTTTCATGTTACCCATTTTCACTTAAGGTATGGATAAACAAGTACTAACCTTAATCAAGTGATCAAATGATTTAATCTTTCTTAAAACTCACTTTTTATTTAAGTGTGAAAAGTTTTTTATTAAACTTTCTTTTTAAGAAAATGTTTTATTAAATTATTTATTTGAAATTTGAAAATGACATATTCTTATTTGGCTAAGAATATCCTTTCAGGATATTTTTTATATCCAGATAAGACCTCCACCACTAAAGGACAAAAAATGGATCGGAGTCTAGGCAGCGGTTCTCTAGCGCCTAGGCGGTTCCTTATCGATAAGGAACCGCAGGCTGAGCTAAGGAACCGCCACCAGATATAGCCGTTGGCCTTCTTGTCCTATAAATAGTGGACCATTCTCAACTTTTCAAATCACCTCTTTTGCACATTTATTTCCAAATTCAAACCCCTTCTTTAATCACTCAAATATTTGATCATTTGTTTGATTATTACTTGTTTAAGAAGTGAATCTTGTTCATCATCCCTTCCTCTCCAAGTGCAAAGAGAAGAACACTATCCTTGTGAAGTGTTGAGTCCACCACCAAAGATCCATTGAAGATCTAATTTTATACACTTGTAGTTGTGTCATAGTTGTGAAGATCCAAGTAGTTGTGTCTATTTGGAAGTTGTGTATGTAATAAGTATAGTTGTGTAGATTGGTCCTAGCTACGATTAGGGCTCGACTTTTAGCTTAGAGTCGGAAATTGGTTAAGCGACGTGTACGGTTTTCTCCACCATAAGGAGCTTGTTGTGTAGTGAACTCTCGAGTAAGGAGTACTCGAGGAGTGGAGTAGGAACGAGGAGTGAGCTTCGTTGCCGAACCACTATAAATCCTTGGTGTTCGGTTTGATCTTTCTTTACCCTTAACTCTTTACATTCTTTATTCTTTATGCATATACATTTGTTAGTATTAGCTTAGTTACACTATCATTCTTTATTCTTTGTGGATATATTTTTGTTAGTATTAGTTTAGTTACACTATTGTTCATATTGTGCATAAGAAGATTTCACATATTTCCTCAAGCCTAATTTTTTAAAAAAGGATTTTTGGAAACCATATTTTAGCAAGTAAATATAAGAAACTATTCACCCCCCCTTCTAGTTTCTACAGAACATATTCCTTGATTGTGCATGCTAGATTGAGTCTTTTATTGTTTGAGTCTTTTTTTAGTCTTTGAGTTTCTCGGAAATTCTAGTGTTTTTTTTAAATTTCCTTTCTTAAAGTCTTTTCTCAATGGTAGAGAAATGTTTTTGCATTGTTAATTCAATCTAACAAACGTTTTTCATACGCTCTTGTTATTGCTATTGAACATACATAATCAATATGTATGGGTCACACAATCATAGCTAGAACAACATTGAATTGTGAAGGATTCATGGATTATGGAAAATATGTCATGACCATGTGTCTAGATAATCGCACCTCCAAAATTGATTTTACTTTCTAACAAATGTTTTTGGTCAAAGTCGTGTTTGATGGGTCTTGTGTGTTTCTTAGTCTTTAATTTCTCTTTAGCATAACTTTAAGATAAGTTAGACTAGAACTTTAGAATTGTTGAATTGGAAAAATTCCCACATCCTCCAAAACACACCCTCTAACCACGGATCATTAAGTATCCACGGTTCTTTATCTTTATTGAACCGCATGTACAATTAATGAGCCGCGGACAAGAGCTTCAAAATTTGGGTTTTATGAACCTTCCAAACTGTTCCAACATTTTCTGGAATCTATGTTTCAAATCTTTGACCACACCTAAATATCTTGTGCTTTCTCTACTTAACCCAAACACTTTTGCATCTCTTCCACACCAAAGCAAAAATGTCTTATTCACCATATGAAAGCCTTGATTCTCCACCATTTTTCCAATCTCTTTCAACCTAAATTCACCTAAGAACACACCAAATCAAATCTCTCCTCCTTCTAAGGAATTTTACTAAGGAAACTCTCTTTTTCCACCACTACCATTTTGTGTTCTTCCTCCATCACATGATAATGTCATACATCATGGAACATATTTTATTGTTGTCAATATCAACATCTTGCCATGTCTCACATCTATGATGAGTTGAATTACATCAAATATCTTCTAGTCAAGCCTCCTCTCAACTATGACTACAAGAACATCACCAAGCATCCACCACCACATTCCGCTACTACATCGTCTTCTAATTAAGCAAGTGGCTTGCTTATTAATAAGACATATAATTTAAGCAGATCTTATAATTCTAGTGTAACTAAGATTAAAAGTATCCTTAAGTTTTAGGCTTGTGTTTCATACATCCTTGTATGATTCTTATTTCCTTGTATCTTTTCATGTTTTTGGTTGGTTAACATAATTTCTTATGGATCTTGGATTTATTCTTCTTGTGTTCTTTCTCTTATTTATTTTATGACCATTGCTATATTTTGTTGGGTGCTTCTTTATTTCTTTTAACCCTTCTATGTAGCTTGTACATAGCTCGATCACTTGGTGCCCCAAGCAAATTGAGTAAGCACCAAAGGGGGGCCTTAGCAAAGTCGTTTCTTTTCTTCTTTAAAGACTTATGCTACCTTTTTGCTTCGACAAAGGGGGATAAATGAAATAAACTCGTCTTCGAAAATCTTGTTTTATAGTTGATTGAGTTTATATGTTGTCGCAATAAAAAATGGGGAGCTTGTTAATGTTATGCCTAAAAACGTTATTTGTATTTTCCGGTATCGCTTTGTTTTGGTTACGACAATATACAAAACAAGCATTTATGAAAACAATAAAAATCGAATTATTGAGTTCAAGTATTTTTTAATTCATACATAATCACTTAAGGTATGAATAAACAAGTTTTAACCTAACTAAGTGATCAAGAATTTATATTTTTGTTAAAACTCACTGTTATTTATAAGTGACAAAAGTTTTTTAATAAACTTTATTTTTAAGAAAATGTTTTATTAAAATAGAAAATGGAAATTTGAATTTGGCATATTCCAAATGGTTTAAGAATATCCATTCTGGATAAAAATCTTAACCAGATGGCATTCCCCCACTAAAGGAAAAAAAGGAGCAGAGTCTAGAGCCTGCGGCTTAATATAGGTGTCCGCGGATCATTATTTATAATGAGTCGCATGCCTATTTAATGAGTCGCGCTCAGATATATCCGTTGGGCCTTTCTCCTATAAATACTGAACCATTTCTAGATTTCCATTTCACCTCTTTTGCACGAAATTATCAGATTTAATCCACCTTCCGTAATCACACAAATCTTCGGTTATTTAGTTGATTATACTTGTTTAAGAAGGGAATCTTTCTCCTCCCCTCTCATCCACTCAAGTGCAAAGAGAAGAGCGCTTTCATCCTTGAAGTGTTATGTCAAGTTCAAGATCTACTCAAGATCCAAACTTTGTTTCATTCTTGTGTTGTTGTGAAGATCCAAATAGTTGTGTATATTTGGAAGTTACATATGTATTGTGGTTAATACTTAGGCCTCAAAGTATATTGTTGTATATTGGTCCTAGCTAAGATTAAGTCTTGACTTTTAGCTTAGAGTCAGAAATTGGTTAAGCGACATGTAAGGTTTCTCCACCTCAAGGAGCTTGTTGATTAGTGAAATCTCGAGTAAGGAGTACTCGAGGAGTGGAGTAGGAACGAAGAGTGAGCTTCGTTTCCGAACCACTATAAATCCTTGCTGTTCGGTTTGATCTTTCCTTTCATTCTCTATTTCCATTCATTATTCATTATTGCATATAATTTGTGATTATTAGTTTAGATACACTCATATTGTGCATGAGAAGATTTCACACAAATTACTTGAATCTAGTTTTTGAAAAGGATTTCTTTGAAAACCGATCTTTGGATCATTTTAACTAGAGCAAGTATTCAACCCCCTTCTAGTTTCTACAACTTTTTAAGATCGGACAGTTGTCCTTGGATAATACCATCCTCTACGGCTCCTTCCACGCCTCACTCCTTCCTCGGGAGATCGCAACGTTAACAACTTCTGCGAAGGTATAACGCACATCGAGTGACTCAAGAGTGCCCATCGTGGCCATTCGAAGACCATGGCTGATTAACCATCATCTTTCAGCTATCGTAGACATCATATGGGGGTAAAACTCCTCGTCGTACTCTATGTTAAACCGCAACAACTTGTTATCTTTTTCATCGAGCTTTGAGTTTTTTTGTCTTGGCCACTTCGTCTAAATCATCAAACAACTTCTTGGTGCCAGTTTCAAGGTGCTCAATAGCCTATTTTCTCTGCTCATCCAACTCATTGTATTCATGGTGTGCCTGAGACAACTCTGCGATTAACTTGGAATTTTCCTCATTCAGTGATTGAGAGTTAGATGCCTCTGCTTCTGCGACTGTCTTTGTCGTGGTTAACTGTGCTTTGAGGGCAATAATTTCCGCATCTTTGTCTGCGAACCTCTTGGGACCCGACTATGTCTGTTTGCTACCCGTGCTTCTCAAATCTTGATTTTAGATGTGACACCAAAGTCACGTGGTGGGTAGTAGCGACATTAATTTCATCGAGCAGGTTGGTAGTTGGTAACTCTTTGTAGAATATTGATAACCTATGAATCTATGAAGGGGGTTGATGATTTCTAGAGAGAGAAAGTTAGAGAGAGAAAGTGAGAGAAACTATGTGTTATTTCATTAAGTGGAAACTAGAAAATGACAACAACCAACCCCTTTCCATGGTGGAAAGGGGTATTTATACTTCCAAGCTACATGGGCTTGGGCCGGTCCATGACAAGCCCATGGACCGGTTCTTACTTAACTTAATAAGCAACTATTAACTATTTGTTAACTACGAGCTATAACAACATTAATAATATTGTGGAGTGACCGATACTTCTAATATACGTAAAAACGTATTTCTAACAATCTCCCCCTAAGGGAGGTCACTCCACGTTACAAAATTCTTAACCTAGCATACTATACTAAGTCTTCGTTCTTTAGCTCGTAGTCTTTTCTTCTTTTCTTTCTTTTGTTGTGAATATGTTGGTTTGATCTTTTTGGCTTTGGCTTGAGAGCATTGTTCTTTGGCCTTTCACGTGCGATCTTTGCCTCTCTTGTGAATTTGCCTCCTCGTGACTCCATGTTCCACACACTTATGTCTTTTTGTTGAATTCTCGAAAGTTTCAGAGTTTGGTACAGCGGAAGACTTTATCTTGTACTTTCTTGAATTTTTGCTAAACTTTGTTGCAGAAAAACATAAGCATGTGGGAACGACTTCTACAGGTACACCGCTACACCACCGTCTTCACTGGTACACAGCAACGCCACCGTCTTCAACAGGTACACAGCAACGCCACCGTCTTTAACAGGTACACAGCAACGACACGAATAAAATGGCTTTGAAAATTTTATTCTAATTCGGTAGCATTTTACCTCCGGTCGGTGAAGACCGTTGGACGATATTAGATATCGTACCCGTGACGGATAGTTTCAATTAAGTAACTTCCTGACAGGATTTCGCGGGTAAACCCGTTCTCTTTATTCGACCGTCCAAAGCTGACTGCGAACATAAAGAGTGAATCACTTGGATAAATTATCCTTGTGATTTGAAGCCGTCAATTCATGAAACCTGGAACAAGTGAATTTCAATTAAGATTTTCACCATCGTTGCTTTCCAGTTGTCACGAGCTCAATTCATAAAGAATCTTGCACGTCACCTACCAAGTGCTGTTTGATGTTGACACTAGAAGGATTTCCACTCGTCACTGTGATCAATAAAGAGTCACTCTGAGTGTTCTGGCAAGATCATATGATAATGCGAAGAGGCCTGGAACGAGTTTAAGTTCAATTAAGAATTAAACCACTGTTACCTTCCAGTTTTTCACAAGATTGGTTCTAAAAGAACCGCACGTGTAACCTACCATGAGCTTGTTTGATGTTGGCTCAAGCAGGATTTCCATCTTCATTGTAATACTTACGTATTACTCGGATGTTCTGGCAATATTACAGGAATATTGCGTAGGACTCATGAAAAATCTCTTACTTTTCACAGTGTGTGAGAAAGCAAGGAATAAATGAAAAGTGTCCTAATGAGACTTTTGATGATCTCTTGGCTCTAGACTCGATTGTGCGTTTTGATTTAGTGAGCGATGGCTGGAGAGGAGTGCCACCTTTTCAATACCAGTCTATTCGGAGTGAATAAACCAATAGATAACGTGTTGATCTCCGTGTGATTAAAACAAATACCTTTTGAGAGATATTTGAGTTAACTGGGAAGGGTTGTGCATTGCATCACTGGGTCCATGATGTCTTTCTTCAATACCGAGAATCATTAGCAAAAATGACCTCAATAGCATATGTATTGACCCGGTTTCTGCCTAAAGTTGTAAGGAGGGCTTCTTTCTTTACACCCTTTATCTTTACAATTCTTTTTCATTCTTCAACCCCTTCAATGCTTACCAATACGTCATCACTAGCACCTTGTTGTGATTGTTCCAGTGCTAGCTTAAGTACTTGGTCGGCATTCAGCTACGTTCACATTCTTTCTCCATCTTTCCTAGGACTTCTAATTCTATCTAGGGAATTGTCCTTGGGAAGATTCCATCGGCTCTGATGAATCATTGGACTAAACCTATTCCTACCACCCTTTTGTCACCACATTCATCGTGAATTAAGCGTGTTTTGGGAAGGAATTGCCACCATGAAAAATAATTGAAAATCACCTAAAGTACTTGTGATATTGAAATCAAAAGTTTTGTACCTTAGGTGTTTTGTTCATCAAAAACGCTCCCCCTTAACACGTGCTTTACACATATTAAGTTGGATAATCGTTAAGTCTTTTTCATCTTTTAGCCAAGTATCACTTACGTCTCCTTAATCCCATTTTCTCCCCTTATCCAAAATGTTAACCATTAATATTTGGGATATTGAATGGATTAACCGGTCTTTGGGTAAAAATGAAATTGATGTTTGGCCATAGAACAAGTTATTGCTCCCCCTTAAGTTAATAAGGGATAGTTGTAGTGCTTTAGTATGATATATTTTGAAAGATTTAGAATCTCGTGAGAAATTCTTGAAAAATTATCATACCTTTACACTACATCAAGCCATTAATGAACAATATTCACAAATATACATATTCACAATTGAAAACCAATATAAAGTGGACCTGAAATGTACGACCCATTAGATGGATCGTTGCAGTAGCTTGTGGTGCACTAAATATGGTCTTCCACCAACGAACCTTTCCAAGCTCCTCATCAATCTACGTTCACGGAGCTTTTGATCAATCTTCTTGATCACGTACTTCGCCATCTGCCGGTAACCTGGATGCCAATCCTCCGTCATCTCTGGCAAATTCCCCCCCGAGTTCAGATGCTCCAACTTTCCTCTAACTTGTAGAAGAGTCCCATCACTGTACTTATGGAGCTCACCCACCCTCATAAACTTCATTAAACCTCGACTGTTCAAGTAGAAAATGCCATAATTCGGGACAGAAATGCCGGTATAGGGACATCTTTCTACATGTTGAGGTAGCACTTGATTCACTGGACGGGTTAGGTTAAGCTTCCTTTGATAGCTTTCGACTCCCAACTGAAGATCTTCAACTCGTGTCTTGATGACAACGCTTCGTGTGAACATACGAAGTGCTGTATTCAAAGCAATCAGGTCTTCACGAGGAATATGTGTGAGTTGATCTCGGGTCATCAGAAGCAGCATATCTTCGATATCCTTAAGGCGAATGATGGAAAAATCTCCCTGCTGGATTTTGTATTCCCTGTCATCCTCCCTTTTCAAACGAATCTCCGTCACATGATAATAGCCATTCTTGGCTTCAGTTTTCATCCCTAAGATGCTGGAGATGCGGATGTCGGATCTAACATTGCTTCCAGAATTGACTAGGCAGCAACCCCTGTACGCCCTTCGGACTCGTTCGTCCCAATGAGATGCACCTATGACAGCATACATATCATAATTACGATTTATCTTTGGGACCCAGAGTCGGTTTACCTTTTCCTCGATAAAGGGTATTGTCCCCCAGTTGGCAGCTTTCAGCAAGGTCAGGGAGGTTGCGTACTTTGATGACCCCTTCAGAAGATACACAAGATCATTGGTGACGAAGAAGTCAAGAGAAATCTGATTATCTTGAGAAGGATCCATTGGAGGTGGAGCTCTTTCTGATTCATGAAGTCCTGGCCGTTGAACGGTATTCAGAGCCTTCAGGATCTCATCGGCATAATACTCGAACTCCATTCGGGTTAACCGGGTTTTGGCGCGAAGTCTCTTATCCTTCAACGCTTTCTTCACCAAGGATGGAGTAACCGAAGTCTTATACTCATGAGCAAGAAATGCACATAAGTCAATCGGACTTCAGATACGGAGATACAACACATCTTTGTCAGCGTCTGTGATCGGATCATATTGTGCTGCTGCCGTGATCCAAGCCTGTGGTGGTGCAGTCTCGTCTATCTCCAACGTGTCTGCCCAGTCTCGTGTGCTTGGTTCAGGAACCGTAGATTGTTGTGCTTGTTGTAAAGGAGTAGAAGCTCGAACATCTGCTGGTTCTGATTTAGGCATTTCGGCAGTGTCGTGAACTGGTGAGTGTTGTGCAGCTTCGGGTTCCGTTACTGATTCTGCAATCACAGGAGCAACAACAACAGAACTAATGGGGTTAGTGGTAATAGGTAAAGATACAGCAATAGAGGTACCAGGAACCGAAGACGCTGTAGTAGCATTCACATCGTGGCGCCACTTAGATCGTCTTGATTCCGAGGATGTTGATTTGTCCTTCTGTGCTGCATCTTTCTTGGACTTGGTTCCAGACTTAGCAGCTTTCTTGGAGCTGGTAACCTTGTCTCCCTCTTTAGGCTGTTCACCCCCATCATCATCCTGATTGTCATCCCCGTTGCTCCCCCTAGCACTCTCCTCATTCCCATCACCACCATCATCGCCATCATCATCATCATCATCATCGTCATCATCATCCTCATCCTTATCCTCATCATCACCATCATCGTCATCCTTTTCCTCTTCTTCTCCTTCTTCTTCCTCTTCCTCTTCACCAGTACCCTCTTCCTGCTCACTTTCTTCCCTTTCTTCCTCAGGTAGAATGTGATAAGGTACCACACTTCCAAACGTTTTGAATAACCTATCATCCTCCATGATAGCGTCATTCAGGGATTTGTATAGAGCCCGTTGAATCCTAGACTTATCAAACGATCCAAGTTCCACCATACGAGCCTTAAGGATCTTCTTCAATTCAAAATCTGTCAAGTCATAAGCAATCTTGTAGGCGGATTCTGAAGGATTGGATGACTTGATCATCAAGTTATCAGCTGCTAGCGTCTTCAACTCATCACGCAGTTTAGGCATAATGGATTCAACGGATTCTTGCACTCTTTCTTCCACAGAGGCTTCAAGTGCTTCTTTTTGCTCTTTGTATTTATCCCTCATCGCTTGAAGTCTGGTGATACGTGCAGCATGCTTATCAGCCTCAGCCTGCTTAACCCGAGCTATTTCTTCTGCATGTGCTTTTCGAGTCAACTCCATATCTGCAGCGAACCTATCAATCATCTCCTCTTGGGCTCTCCTAGATGCTTCTTCACTTTGAGCTCTTCTTTGTAACTCTTGGCGAAGTTCATCCATTTCTCGTTTGTGATTATCCACATGTTTATCCAACATTTCGGCCATCACCAATGCAGCCATTGTAGATGTTGCAGAGCTGCTCTGGGTTGATTGAAGAGGCTCGGTTGTTACTGCGGTACTAAGGATGGGAGTTATAGGTGGTGGAAGAAATGGTGTTGAAGCCGGTCTGGTTGGTAAGGGTTGTATTGGTGGAGGTTGAGTTGTTAAAGGTTGAGTTGACACTATGATCGTAGGAGCAACAGACTCCTTTTCCACACTTGCTGAAATAGGGATCGATGGCTCCTTCGAAGTGGAATAATGTTCAGGTGACCCAAACTCATAAACATCATCTGGTTCCTGGTACTCTTCTTCAACATTTACCCTTGCACCTGAACCACTACCGCCAGTATCTTTCCTACTCCTCTGAATTGCTATCTTCATCATTTGTTTCTCTGTTTTGTCAAGAGCAGGATCAACAACATCTTCTTCGTCACGTAAAACCATCTCATCAGCCTTACCCTTTCCCTTCTTACCCTCTGTCTTCTTCTTCTTGGTTTCGGGTTCAGGTAACGCAGCTGGTTGTTTGCGTTTACCTTTACTCTTGACCGTTGTAGACGAGTCTTCTCCAGTCTGAAGGTTTGCTTTCAGCTTCTTGATTTCTAGCTGCAGTAGTTTGTAATCAGCAGAACCTTTGATTTTCTCCGTCAGAAAATAATCGGGAATAGGACCAGGAATCACACCAATATACGGTCCTTCATGCCTCAGATCCACAGTATCATCAGCTTCTTCAGTATGATAACGACTTGCTGCACGCCTATCAATAGTAGCATCATTTTTCATAAAATAATTAATGATAAGCTTGATAAACCTTGGATAAGGAAAGAAATTTGTCTTCAGCTTCTTGTTCTGGAAGAGTTGAAAGGTGAATTCTTCCCATATCAACAATGCATAATCTGCATTTGCAGCTTTGTACATGCCATAGAACAGGTTTATAATAGGACTGCGCAAAGCATCATGGCCACTTATTTTTGGTGTAAGACATCTACTGAGAATACCCAACAATGCTCTCCAAGGTTGTCCTACTTTAGCAGTGGTAAACTCAGACGCAACTCGTATTTCCGGACATCCAAGAGCGTCAAATAACTCCATGAGTTCATCTTTAGTAGGATCCCTCGAGAATGACATGCCTTTTGGTGTATCCCGTATACCAAGAATCTTACGGAAGTCTGAAACTGTGATCGTCTGCTGCTTGTTGTCGATGGTGAAGGTGATCTTGTTTGAAGTGATTTCCTTGGTAGCCCAAAATTCATACATATAATCATAAGGCACCGAGGCACTACTTCTTAAAGCATTCTTAAAATGGGATTGGTCAAGGATCGCGATGGCTACTTTAAATCCATGGTGAGTGGATTTTGAGACTTGCTTCAGCCGGTAGTTGTTGGGTATGAACTTAAGGGTTCGTGCTTTAGCAATAGCGGCTTCTCTAGAGTCTTGGATTGCTTGTATTGTTGGATTAGTCATTGTATCTGCTTAAGATAAGACATGAAAGGTTGATGCACAAAAACATATAGATATATATCATTCTTATTTCTAAGCGTAACACATTTCATAACATAATACAACAAGTACATATAACATGCAAACAATAATAATCAAACAACTCTTCATCCGGAACTTTTCCTCATTCGGAACTTCTTTATCCGGAACATTCCTTCATTCGGAACTTCCTTCATCCGGAAGTTCTTCATTCGGAACTTCCTTCATCCGGAAGTTCTTCATTCGGAACTTCCTTCATCCGGAAGTTCTTCATTCAGAACTTCCTTCATCCGGAAGTTCTTCATTCGGAACTTCCTTCATCCGGAAGTTCTTCATTCGGAACTTCCTTCATCCGGAAGTTTTTCATTCGGAACTTCCTTCATCCGGAAGTTCTTCATTCGGAACTTCCTTCATCCGGAAGTTCTTCATTCGGAACTTCTTCATCCGGAAGTTCTTCATTCGGAACTTCCTTCATCCGGAAGTTCTTCATTCGGAACTTCCTTCATTCGGAAGTCCTTCATTCGGAACTTCCTCATTCGGAAGTTTTTTAGAAAATTCCTTCATTCGGAAGTTTTGTTCAAAATGTCCTTCATTCGGAAGTTATAACCATGTTCATCCGGAACTTTTCAAACACAGCCTTTGTTGATCTAATCTATGTGCGTTTGTGAGTTCTAAGGCAAACTAAGGCAATTAAACATCATTTAATGAGATTCCGAGCAAAACCCATCAACAACCCCTAAATAATTAACCCTAATTAAGGAATAAACCCTAAATCTGATAATGTTAATTATCCGAATCAATTAAAGAGATATAGATGATGGATTAGACGAATTTATAAGTTAAATATAGATGATAATTACCTTATTTAATCGAATGAATAGGATCTGATGAATAAACGAGATGTTTTTAAGAGCTTGTGTGTGAGTTTCAACAATGGCGGCAAGGTTAAAGATAAACAGTGAAAAGGAATAGTAAGGGGCGGGGGGTTTTGTTTTTGACTTAGATCAAGTTTTTGACTAGTTCTAATAAATATCACCTTTAGTCCCTCTATTTATCTATTCTTTTCCTTTTTGTTTCTAACTTTTTCATTTCATTTTACCTTTCCATTGATAAGTTTAATCGACTTAATTTTGCTTAGTTAAACTAAACTCGACAATCTCACACAACTTAAGTATCGATCTATAAGCAAAACTCCAAGATCTTAAAGCCATTCCTATCACACGTCGTATTCTAAAGCAAAACCACTCAATTACCATGTAGCCCTTAATTTTCACAATCACTTTTGAAAATCAATTTAATGACAAAGATGATTTTACTATTTTCTCCCCCTTAAATGATGACCCGTTTTCTATTTAAAGAGCTGTAGTCATTGTTTAAAGAGTCAAATAGTGATGAAAGAATTTCCAATTTATATCTTGAAAAAATTTGATTCGTGGTGTCAATAAGATTTCTCTTATTTTAACAAATTAATGCACTGAGACGTACACAAATTCGTGTTAGACCAAGTTGTAAAGTAAACTTGATCCCTTTGCATGATTTGGCTTGTAAATCACGCCCGAGAAAATTAATTCCCGTTCTGAGCCAACGTTTTCCAAGGAAATACGTGACTTTAATGTGAAAACCGGGTTGCAGTCGGAAATAACTACAAGCCATAATGGGCATGTTTTAAAAATGTACAACTTTTATACGGATCTATTTATGGCACCGTGTCAATATTAATCGACATTTCTAAGGCCGTAAATATTACCGTACTAAAAGACATGCCCGTTTTAAAACGAAAAATATTTTTGGTTTTTCTTGATTTTATAATTTTTATGGTTTTTCTAGGTTTTATATTTTTTATGATTTTTGTTGGTTTTATATTTTTGTATTTTTCTTTTGTGGTTTATATATTTACGATAATATACACGATCACGAACAAAGGATACTCTGAATAGTTTACCACGACTATTCAGCTGATTCTTCTGCCAACTCTTTGAGAGTCGCTGGAGTGAATGATTTCATGCCAAGCTTGTCGATCAAAAACTCAATTCGTCCTCGATCTAGTGCTTTGGTGAACATATCCGCCAGCTGGTACTCAGTAGTGACAAAATACAGCTCGATTACTCCGTTCTCCACCTGCTCCTTAATGAAATGGTAGCGAATGTCTATGTGCTTGGCCCGGGAGTGTTGAACATAGTTGCAGCAAAGGGCAATGGCGCTCTTGTTGTCACAATACATCGGGATTTTGTTGAATCCCAAACCGTAGTCAGTTAATTGTGATCTCATCCAAAGGACTTGAGCACAACAACCGGACATGGCGATGTATTCAGCCTCCGTGCTTGAGATTGCAGCGCTTTTCTGCCTTTTTGAAGACCAACTGATCAATCTATCTCCAAGGAGTTGCACAGATCCAGAAGTGCTACGCCTCGTGTCTTGACATCCAGCATGATCGGCATCTGCGTATGATATTAAAGCAATAGAGGAATCTTTCGGATACCATAGACCACGATGAAGTGTTCCTTTTAGATACCGAAAGATCCTTTTCACAACATGTAGGTGCTTTTTGGTAGGCCGAGCCTGATACCGGGCACACATGCATACAACAAATTGCAAATCAGGCCTGCTAGCAGTCAGATATAGAAGGGTGCCGATCATCCCACGGTAAAGTTTTGGATCGACAATAGTCCCATTCCTATCTTCATCTAACTTGGATTTCTCCACCATTGGAGTGTCCACGGGGTCACAATTTTCAAAGTTATATTTCTTAAGAGATTCTAGAGCATATTTGGATTGATTAATAAAGATGCCTCTGGGATTCTGAGAAATCTGTAATCCTAAGAAAAATGAAATTTTTCCCATCATCGACATCTGAAAGCGTGTGGACATTATCTTCTCAAATCGATTTGACAATTCTATGTTAGTGGCAGCAAATATTATATCATCAACATAAATTTGTACCAGAATCATGTCGTTGCCTTCCTTGAGAGTGAATAGTGTGGGGTCCACCTTGCCTTTGGAGAAGCCTTCCGAAATGAGATATGTGGACAGGAGATCATACCACGCGCGTGGAGCTTGTTTCAACCCATAGAGAGCCTTCTTAAGCTTGTACACATGATTAGGAAACTCCGTACTGACGAACCCATCCGGCTGACTAACATAGACTTCTTCCCTTAGTTCACCGTTCAAAAATGTCGTCTTCACATCCATTTGATAGACGATCATGTTCATATGAGCAGCATACGCAAGGAATAGTCTAATCGCCTCCAATCTTGCCACAGGAGCAAAAGATTCTTCAAAATCTATACCCAAGGCTTGTTTATATCCTCTAGCGACCAATCTAGCCTTATTCTTCAATACCGCACCCATCTCATCAAGTTTAACCTTATAAACCCATAACAAAGTAAGGATGTTAACCTTGTCAGGGAGAGGAACCAATTCCCATACTTCAAGTCGTTGGAATTCATTTAGTTCATCCTGCATAGCTTCAATCCAAGAAGATTGGGTCATAGCCTGCTGCCAATTTTTTGGTTCAACTTCAGAGAGAAATGCATCAAAGTAGCAATAAAGTGTACTCTCTTGTAATTGATGGCGTGTAGAGACTGGTCGATCTAGATCTCCAATAACATTCCTAATTGGGTGATCTTTTGTCCATTTAGTGCTATGGTTTTCAATCCTAGGTGGTCTGGAGTGAACAATAGAAGGAGCTTCTTCTGAGGTAGACGCGGCTGAAGGGTTTTCAGGTATCGCTACACCAAAGAAAGGAAGCTCTTGCAGATGAGCATATTCCAAGTCGTGATCAGTAGAATCCTCTTCCACATCATTAGGCACAAGTAGGGGTGATGATTCAGGTGTAGTTTGAGAATCACTTGGTGAAGGTGCATCCGGTTCAATGTGAATTGTAGATGCATTAGATAAAGGTTCATTAGCTTGAGCAACCACTTCAGGGATTGGAGCGATTACTACAGGTGCTGGAACTTCATCAGTCGGGGGATCGAAGAATTCATCAAACAACGGTTGAAACAGTTTATCCCACTCGGGCCTTGTTGGTGGTAAAAATGATGTAGAAGTAGGATTATTGGGAACTAATCCGGAACTAATAGCACCGGTTCCCATCTCATGAAGCGCGGGTTCAGAGCTGTGTTGCTCTGATACCAAATGTAGAATATTGATAACCTATGAATCTATGAAGGGGGTTGATGATTTCTAGAGAGAGAAAGTTAGAGAGAGAAAGTGAGAGAAACTATGTGTTATTTCATTAAGTGGAAACTAGAAAATGACAACAACCAACCCCTTTCCATGGTGGAAAGGGGTATTTATACTTCCAAGCTACATGGGCTTGGGCCGGTCCATGACAAGCCCATGGACCGGTTCTTACTTAACTTAATAAGCAACTATTAACTATTTGTTAACTACGAGCTATTACAACATTAATAATATTGTGGAGTGACCGATACTTCTAATATACGTAAAAACGTATTTCTAACACTCTTACACCCTCAAGGCATGACCCGGTGGTGTCCAATGGTCTATAAAACTTTGGCAATCCACGACATTGGTCCGATCGGCCGTCTCAAGAACACCTCACTTTGGCACAAACACTGGTGGATCTTGGATTGTGCCATCGGGATATGATTCGCTCTCAACAAAGGGACTCTTTGATTGGTTTCCTGCTCCCAATGCGATAACGGTTGTGAGGGGAGGAGGGGGGTTGTGGTTTCAATCTCAGCATGAACAACTGTATCTTCATTTAAGCTGCAAATATAAAATTTTAGACATTTAGTGTATAATCACTAATGTTACTACTACTATAGAATGGGAAGGATGTGAATGCTTACTCTTTTAGTGGAACTTCATGTGGTGTCTCGGTTGCACGACGGGGGGACATCTCCTCATTCACGGGGTCCGCGCCTCTAGCTCTTAGCACATCCATGGACTTACATCTAGTCGCGGGATGCACAGAAGATGACTTCCCGAATTCTTTCCGCAAGGTTTTCTTGGGAGCATTGGGATTGGTGGAGTTTCTTCTTCTCTTGTGCAACAAGCGCATAACGCATTCCTCTTCATCCTCTTATTCCATATCTTTTAACCAATAAATTAATTTTGTATTCACATCATCTTCTTTATCTTGATGCTCTGACTGTGCTTCTTCAGCCACCGCGACGTTGAGAGGTGATGCATTCCGAGCCGTATGAGATTACGACGACTTTGTCCCATGGACGTCCAACTCCAACGTACGGCCAACTGTTGACTCAAGCACGGGTTCTTCTCCAGCACGCATGGGTCGTAGTTTTATGAAAAACCTTCTCCTATTACGAGCGTGCACTAGCCCGAAGGTATCCATACTTACAAATTGTAGAGCACGATAGAAGGATAAGCACCCAACCTGGTCATCCTCGTCATAACTACGAGATTTCGTCAAGCCACATCAAGAAATGACGACTTAAACTCATCATACAAAGCAATGCTTCGGGATACGAACCAAATAGTAAGCGATTGTTGTTCATGGTCTTTGCGTCTGCTTCATTATAGGTTCTAGGATTGGGGAGTTTGTCTTTTAAAATAGATTCTTGAGTATGCCACTCGGCCTCGAAGGGGAATATAACATCATCGCTTCAGAAGAAGCGATCGTTCCACTTCTCAGCGAATCTAGCTTTACTGTGTAGCATTGAAAGCGCCCAGGGCGCTTGGAGAACAATACCTACCCATTGCTCCATGTTCGGTCGTATAAGAGGTGAAAAGTATGACAATGGGATCTATGGCCATCAATCGGCAAATGATTTTGAAATTTGATATCGTCGCCACACCTATGCAGTGCAACTGTGATATATGGATGTGATAGTACCACATCATTTTTTACAATAAGGTCGATAATGGCACACGATCGTTTGTGAACTCAAAAAAATGAGTGCATAAACCAACTTTCCCCAGTGGGAAGTTCACAATGTTGAGATACTCGTCTGGTACTTCTGGATGAGGTGCCTCGGGCATAAAGAACTCTGACGTGAATTCGCAGAGATCGTCGCCAGAGAGGATGAAGTTAATCAGTGATAACAGTTTCACCATTGTGGAATAGATTTAGATTGTGTCGTAGAGATTCTCACCTTGTTGCTTGGGCATCGTACTTGAGAAGTAGTTCTGCAGATGTAAATGAAGGTTTGAACTTTCACTGTGTGTAAAATAGTAAAATACGACGGTCTTTATATGGTAGGGTTACACTATCCACCCTTCCAGATTGCTGTCACGTGTTTCCCACTTGCTTATCTAACGGCTGAAATACGACGAGGTGGGTGAGGTTTCACGCACTTTTCCCATTTACCAAGATAGTGGTCCACTTGGTTAAAAAGTGGGTCCTATTTTTTGGCGGTTATATTTTAAAATATTTAGGCCTCTTATGCGGGTGCGCCTAGGCTGCTCTCAGTATGACTAATTCATTTTGAATAGTCTAGTAGTTGTGGCAAGTCCACGATTACTAGACTAGGGGGACATGATGACGTATAGTGGCCAGTCGGACTATTCGACCCGACCCACGTACATTATTCGTACCCGACCCATTATAAATAGGTCTTCTCACTGCGATAAGCCCAATGGGGCCGACCCAGGGTGAGTCGCACGCGGTTTCATGCATACGCGACTGACCGCACGCGGTTACCCCTAATCGAATCATAATCTAACAAGGATTATGATTCACCCTATTTTAGAAATAGATATGCATTCCTTGTTCACGAATAAATGTTAGGAAACAAATCCTAACATATCTTTCCTTTACTTGGACCGCACGATTCAGAAACCTTGCTAGGGTTTCACCGGGTATAAAAGGAACCCCCATGGTTCCTCCAAAGGTACGATTTCACAATCCTAAACCCTAAACGATCACTATCGCAAACCGATTACTTACTCTCACGCCGGAGGTTAATCGTGGGAAACGATCCCACGGTAAGCTTAACGGTGTTTTCTCATTGTGTAGAGTCTTTAAGCAAGTTCACTTGGTGCAGGAGTCGGAGCCTTAAATACCCAAATTACCTTAATTTAGGCCATCAATGTCCAATCCAACTTTTGTATCAACCATTATGAAATATTGAAGAGCGATGAAGACTAAAGAATAGACGGGATCAGTGTGAAGTACATAGGATCAAAGGAAAACACTGAATATCAAACTCACCCTTAGGGATAGACAAGGGCACTCACAAATGTAAAGAATATCGTCACCATACTTAGAATATGTATAAAAAATGTACTTTTATATTATCAACGATTTAACAGGAATTGCACATGGTACTTGCTTATCTTATCCAAACTCTAGGTATATAAAAAGCAGACTTTGTAAGAGTAGAATTAAGTTTGTGCATCAAATATTCATACATTCACAAACAAGATTCTACTCCTCCAAATACGGTAAATACTTGAGTTACAAACTCATTATTGTTCTTCGTCGTCAAGTCAATTAATCGATATGATTAATATGACTTGTTAGTGAGGAGATTACATGTAAACACATTGTCTATTCAATCCTTATTGTAGCTCAACATACAATATGGTATAATTTTTTAATTAATAAGAGTTAAACCTCGGAAAACTTTTGTGTCATTTACTTATTGTTTAAATATTTTTTTATATTATTTTACCATGAGCTAGATTAAAGTTAACTTAGTAGTTAGATTTGTTCTAGTTACAAATCAATAACAATAAGTTATAAAAAATCTTTATTTAGGTGTCAAACCAAACCTGGGTTGGGCAAACATATATAATCCGACATCCAGACCTATTTAGCATTCGAGTTAACCCGAATAATATTATTGACCCGAGTAACCTAACCTGTAAATGATTATTCAGGTTCAGGTTTAAGTCGGGCCGAGTTTTTTACACTCATACATACTACTGTGAAAAAAGTCGTCCTTGTTCCTCTAGATCATATAAGGTTACTAGCAAGTGAGGTGGTCGTTTTGGCCTTTAACGTCATAGTAAAAACAAGTGAATCCTTGATTTATGCGTGGATACGTGATATGTTACATGCAAATACAATGTAACTATACACGACTGAATGAATGCGGTTATCTGAAGAGGGCTAGACGTATTTATTCATATGTATGCGATTTTATAGGTTAATCCCGACACTATTTTTTACTTTTTTTCCTGTGCGCCTCCAAATGTATGGAAGTGATTTGTACATTTTTCTAATTGATTTGGACACTCGAAAGTATTGGTCTTCACATATATACCTTTATATCATTTCTACTCATGTTCACTACCATAAATGTACAAATTATCACTCCAAATATATACACCTTAAATAAAAGGCTACGACTGTTCAAAAAAAAGGCTACGAGTGTTAAATATTTTCAATTAATTTTGAAAATAAATATTATTCTCATTTAGTTGATTACATTTACTAACTAAGTTAATTAACCAACTTTAATGCTAGAAAGTAAAAAAGTCTTAAAAGATATAAACGAATATTACATCTGTTTCAAAATAAGTGTCTATTTTAATTTTTTGAATTTTTTTGTTTAACTTTAATTTTTAATTAAGTTTTTATCAAATATCATATAACACACAAAAAAGTATGTAAGACCAAAGTTTGAAAAGAAAAACTTCAAAACTCAAATGTAGATAATTATTTTGAAATAAAAAGAATAAAAAAATTTCTACATAAGTATTTTTCAACATTTAAATTGTTATTAGAAATGAATAACTTTTTTATTAAAATTAATAATGACATGTCAAGAATTTAACTATGTTGTACACTTTATATTAAATAGTTGGGTATTCGCGCGATACGACAGTGGGTACCTTGTGACTAATCAGAAAAAGAGAAAAAAATTATCCCGGTCAGATCTGGTTCGCTCATTTGCATAGGTTTCAACCGGTTTTCTCCAGTTTTTTATTAAACCCGTTGATCTGGTCCAACTTTAAAATCGTATGTACCATCAACCTGTAAGTTATATAAAATGTTTTTCTTATTTTTTAATAGTTATATAATATGTATAATAAGATGTATTATTCAGTTTAGAGGTATTTTTAAAATATTATTAATTATAGTATTTAATATATTAATGTGTACTTGTAATATATGTTTTATAACATATATTAATTAAAATTAATTTTCAAAAAATGATGGTAATCCTTAATTAACTTGTACACTATTTTTAAAATTTGTATTACTTAAAAATTTATTGATAAGAGAGTATATAAAATGATTAATAAACCATACGTAATTAACTTGTACAATATGATTTAAAACTTATATTACTTAAAATTTAATAAAGAGAAAATACAACTAAAATATTTTATAAAATAATATGATTCTTCTGTCATATGAATGTGTTTAATCTCATTTCAACTATAAGACTTCTCCCAAACATAAGAATGGATGCTTTATGAGATACATTTAAATTAAAATATACATTTAGTTGGTTGATAAACGCAAAGATTATGGGTGTGTTGAAATTAGGGTTGAAGCTTGTATTATAAGCCAAAACAAAAAATTATATTTTTATGAATTTGTTTGACAAATTAGCTGAGATCAAAGCTCATTAATGTGAAACAACATAAAATGCGTCAAATTAAATTTACATATTTTTCAGATTTTGCGAGATAATCTATTATATTTTAAACAATAGTTAAATAATATGATTAGCTATAAACTTGAATAATCTCCTTTCAATGAGCAAACTGGACAAGTTTTTTATTTCGAATGGTTTCTCATCTATTTTCCTCACGTTTCAGCTTTATGTCTTGTAACACCCCATTTTGGAAATGGAAATATCACAGGAATTATGGCGTGTCATCAAAGCATACAAGGAAAAATGTCTAAACATTACTTGACCATAAAAGGAAAATACCGGAATCAAACATCGGTAGTCCAAAAGTAAAGCTCATCACACACAAACATAGTATAATAAAGGAAAGGACTAAACAATGTCCAAAGCATAAGTATCATAAGAAAGGAAATGCATAATGTAAAGAAGGCTAGACAGCTTCCAGTCCATATGCACGTACTCTTAGTGTCTACGAGCGTCCCTGAGTACCTGTCGTTTTGGGAACATAGAAAAGGAAAACGGCTGAGCAAATACGCTCAGTGCACGGATGTACAATAAAGCATGAATAGGATAAGCATATAACATAATAACAGCGGAAGAAACTAAGTCCCGAGTAACCTGGTTAAGTCTTAATAAAACTGGTTTTATACTTTGAAAGTCTTATGTTTATCTTATAAAAACTGTTTGTCATATTCTACCATTAGCCAATATAGGTCATGAAAATCCTTCAACAGCTCTAACCATCTCCTTTGCCTCATGTTCAATTCACGCTGAGTGAAGATATACTTCAAGATCTTGTGGTCCGTGAAAATGTCACATGATTCTCCATATAAGTAGTGCCTCCATATCTTCAATGCAAACACGACTGCAGCAAGTTCCAGATCGTGCGTGGGGTAATTTTCTTCATAAGGCTTAAGCTGCCGTGAAGCGTACGCGATCACTTTCCCATGTTGCATGAGAACACAGCCAAGTCCCTTCCCCGATGCATCGCTATAGATTTGAAATCCACCCGTACCAGATGGTAGAGTAAGAATAGGTGCAGATACTAGCTTCTGCTTCAGGTCTTCAAAGCTCTTCTCTCGATCTTCAGTCCAGACGAATTTCTCCCCTTTTCGCATCAGTTTGGTCAATGGTAGTGCTAGGCGGGAAAAGTTCTCCACGAACCTACGGTAATAGCCAGCTAAGCCTAAGAAACTGCGGACTTCCGTCGCTGATGTCGGCCTTGGCCACTTAGTAATGACCTCAACCTTCGTTGGATCTATAGTGATTCCTTCTGCTGATACAATGTGACCTAAGAATGCCACCTTGTCTAACCAGAACTCACACTTGGAGAATTTAGCATACAACTGCTTCTGGCGAAGAATCTGTAGTACTGTACGAAGATGGTCTTCGTGTTCCTCCTTGGACTTTGAGAAAATCAGGATGTCATCGATGAAGACAATGACGAACTTGTCCAGAAATTCATGGAAGATTCTGTTCATCAAATCCATGAACACTGCTGGAGCATTTGTCAGGCCAAATGGCATAACTACAAACTCGTAGTGGCCATAACAGGTACGAAAAGCAGTCTTAGCGATGTCTGCTCCTTGACCCGTAGCTGATGATAGCCTGACCTAAGATCAATCTTGGAGAAGTGTTTGGCCCCTTGGAGTTGGTCAAACAGATCGTCGATGCGTGGCAATGGATACCTATTCCGAATGGTAATCTTGTTGAGCTCGCGATAGTCTATGCAAAGACGCATACTGCCGTCCTTCTTCTTAACAAACAAGACCGGTGCGCCCCATGGAGATGCGCTCGGTCGAATGAAACCTCGTTCAAGAAGTTCTTGCAGTTGATCCTTCAGCTCCTTCAGCTCTATGGGAGCCATGCGATAAGGAGCCTTGGAGATTGGTTCAGCTCCTGGAACCAGCTCGATGCTGAATTCCACTTCTCGTGCAGGTGGTATGCCCAGAAGTTTTGCTGGAAACACATCTTGGAATTCCGCCACTATAGGTTGATCCTGAATCGATGGAGATTCAGCATCCATGTCGTGATCTGTAGCTAGATAACCCTCGCAGCCATGTGACAGTAGTGCACGCGCTTGCAGAGTGGATATGACTTGTACAGACCGTCCGGGTACGAACCCATTATAAATGTACTCTGGTGCATTGACATCACCGAAGATAACTCGATATGAATGGCAGTCTATGGTAGCATGATACTGGGATAGCCAATCCATGCCCAAAATCATGTCGAAGTCATTCATGTCCAGTGGAAGTGCGTCGACAGGTCGAACCTTATCATCAAATTCTATGGGAAGACTCTTGTATACATGAGTGATTAATACAGATTCCCTCAAAGGCGTGGAAATAGTAAGCCTATTTTCTAGTGGCAAGGGAGGCATCCTAATGTTCTTAGCATAAGCAGTAGAAATAACCGAGTGAGTAGCACCCGTATCGAAAAGAACACATGCAGCTTGACCATACATATACAAGATTCCAGTGATGGTACCTGTAGACTTGTTGGCCTGGTCTCGAGATGTCGTGTAGACACGCCCGGCAGTAGGAGGCGGCTTGGTATCAGCATGTCCCGATGTACCCTCCATCTCGCCCTTACGACAATCCTTCATAATATGGCCAGGAAGACCACACTTGAAGCACGCATCAGTATTACGGCGACATGGTCCTGGGTGCCTACGGTGGCAAGTAGAGCAAAGAGGATGAGTGTATCCTACAGCAGGTGCTCTAGCTGGCTGGGAACCTGATAAAACATTTTACATAAGACATGGTAAATTGGTACAAAGGACAAAGCGGATAATCGTAAGATTGAATACCAGTGATAGCTGGACGGCTAGGCTGCGAACCTCTCTGGTTCTAGTCCCTACCGTTTCCATGGTTCCTGGTAGAAGTTTGCTACAGTGTCAAAATATGAGTTATAACATAAAACATAAGGAATTTCGTAAGTATTAGGACATGTTGTTGTTGGAGTGCCCAGCGTTGTTACGGTAATTGTCATTACCGCCACGCCTATCCGTAGCAGAACGGTCGTTAGTCTGACCATTTCCCTTGGGCTGATGAGGCTGCTGCTGAGTAGCCGGCTGAGACCGGTCCCCAGTTTTCTGCCTCTTGTCGGGTCTTTCAGTTTCCCCGAACTCATCTCTCTCCTGCAGCATCTCCAGTCTACATGCTGCATCTGCTACTTGTGCTACCGTATCCAACGGAGCACCTGATAAGTTATTTGCGATCCTTGGATTAAGAGCTCAACGAAAATGTAATGCTTGTTCTTCAGTGGTGCCCGCAGCTGCTCTCAGGACACCAGTATAGCGAAGGAAACGCTGCATGAAGTCATAGCTGTCTTCGTCAGGTCGCTGTCTGAGGCTATAGTATTCCCTCATGAGCCGATTCCTTCCTTCCATGGGAAAGATGTTAGGCGGGGGAGGATAACCGTCGTTATGAAGAAGAGCGTCTTGCATTTCTGCATCAGTAGCTGCAAATATTGCCCCGATATTGTCTGCGTTTGCCATCTGACAGTATGACATAAAACGTATGATTAAACAGATCAAAACATAAAATATATATACATGAAAAAAAATTTATACTAAAATTTCACGAGAAAAATTTTATGCAAGAAAATTTTGTGTATGAATGCATGATGCAGTTTTATGAAAACTTTTGTATGCTCGAGAGTGAACGCCTCTGGCCAATTCATCCAAAACAAAAGACATAGCGAGGGGACGCCCATGGGTCGGTCCCAAATCTAAAAGTTTCGATAAAACACATGCGACTAAATAGGGCCAGTCCTGTACCAACCATTACTTAGTCAAAAACCCTGCAACAATGACATGTATATGTATGCTTAAAAATGATGAATGCATGAAAACAACTGTCAGTTCTAGGAAGACCGTAGTGACTACCCACTAATCACAGGTCATATTTGAGAGCCTACAGGTCGAAGCCTTGGCTCTGATACCATAATTGTAACACCCCATTTTGGAAATGGAAATATCACAGGAATTATGGCGTGTCATCAAAGCATACAAGGAAAAATGTCTAAACATTACTTGACCATGAAAGGAAAATACCGGAATCAAACATCGGTAGTCCAAAAGTAAAGCTCATCACACACAAACATAGTATAATAAAGGAAAGGACTAAACAATGTCAAAAGCATAAGTATCATAAGAAAGGAAATGCATAATGTAAAGAAGGCTAGACAGCTTCCAGTCCATATGCACGTACTCTTAGTGTCTACGAGCGTCCCTGAGTACCTGCCGTTTTGGGAACATAGAAAAGGAAAACGGCTGAGCAAATATGCTCAGTGCACGGATGTACATAAAGCATGAATAGGATAAGCATATAACATAATAACAGCGGAAGAAACTAAGTCCCGAGTAACCTGGTTAAGTCTTAATAAAACTAGTTTTATAGTTTGAAAGTCTTATGTTTATCTTATAAAAACTGTTTGTCATATTTTACCATTAGCCAATATAGGTCATGAAAATCCACCGTGCATGAATACTTGGAGGGGTGACCTCATCATGCAAATTATAGGGGTTGCCTCTAATTTAATATACTGGTTTTTTGGGTAGGAGGGATCAGCTCCTTGTGAAGGATGCAAGGCACACACCACATTCACCATGTAATCCTGAATAAAACATGTAACTAGGATGCACCTATACGCCCCACATGATAAATATAAATAAATGGCCAAAAGCTGAAGGGACGCCACGAGCAATCACTCCGCCGTGGTGAAGTCATAACATCAGTGCCTCTAATGTTATGGTTATGGTACCTCCATAACTAGGTGAAACTGGTCATGCATGTATATGGCTATAGGTAATCTTAATTAAACATAAGCAAACAAACACGTAACTTATACTACGGGAAAACAGTTGGCTGCATACGGGGAATCCTAATAAGGAAAGAATGTCCATACTGAAAGGACAGGAATCCGTACCTTATGTCCAGTACACGAGAAAGACGAACTGCAAGGAATCCTACTTCCGAATCACTAGTGCTACATAAATACGTACATGAATAAGTATATGTTTACTAATACATAGCTGGTTTTATGTCATGTCTTAGCTTATTTTATGTCTTCTTACCATGTTTTACTGTTTTAAAGCCTTAAACTATGTTAAATCTTATATTCTGTTTAATCTGATTAAGTATTTCTGGTATTTCATGTGTTATTATACTCACTGTGTAATAATAAGTAACTTTCCAAAAACAGCAGGTTTCCTAAAATAGAAAGTTTCCAAAAATAGAAAGTTTCCAAAAATAGAAAGTTTCCAAAAATAGAAAGTTTCCAAAAATAGAAAGTTTCCAAAAATAGAAAGTTACCAAAAATAGATTTACTGCTTAAAATAGATAAGTTTCTAAAAATAGAAAGTTTCCATAAATAGATTAGCTGCCTTAATTAAATAAGTTTCCATAAATAGATTAGCTGCCTGAAATAAATAAGTTTCTAAAAATAGAAGGTTTCCATAAATAGATTAGCTGTCTTATTTAATTAAGTTTCTAAAAATAGAAAGTTTCCATAATTAGAAATAAGCTGATTAAATAAGCTAAGTATATAAGTCTAAGTGTTTTCATGATTATTTTCTATGTCATATGATATAGTGTATAGTTTAATAATTATTTCATGTAATTAAATTAAACTATAGGTTAAAATATTTAATTAAAGTATAACATGTTTTTAATTAAATAAGTTAAATACTTAGGTTAAAATATATATTATTATATATTAATAATATAACCTAAATCATGCTAATTAATTAATTATATCCATGGTTTTAAAATAATTAATTAATTATAAGTCTTAAATATAAATATACTTAGGTTAAAATAATTTCATGATCATTAATAATTAATAACCTAAGTCATGTTATTAAATTAATCACATCATTTTATTAATTTAATTTTTATCATAAGATCATAAGCATGAAAAAACTAACATACACCATGAACCGGATCTAGACTAAAAAGCATGAACCGGACATGAAATCGACACCGTACCCCGCACCAACTCGGGGTACCCCTTGTTTCACTGCTGCCGTGGGACCCACACGCACCAACCAAGACCATATGGTCTTGGTGGTGGTTGGCTTGGCAAACCGAAACCCATTCGGGTTCGGTTGCAGCCTACGGCCAAAACAAACACCCCATAAAACACCTTTTTAATTTTATTTAACACCAAATCATGTTAGATCCATGTTTAATTATTATATTTTTATAAAAACAACACATGTTCTTGATTTATAAAAAGATTAAATCAAAAGAAAAGGTGTAAAAAGGTTTTACCGAATTCGTGGATCAAAAGGACGAAGAACCAACACGATTAATCACTAAAACTTCAAGATCCAAGATCAAAAATCACCTTCTATGGTGGTTGTAGGGTGGCGGCACAAAGGAGAAGGAGGAAGGAGGTTTTTAGGTTTTCTTAAAAATCTTCTGTAAAGTTTATTTGAGTAGTAAAAAGAATAATAACCTCCTTTAGTAAATTTGACAAATGGGCTTGGCCCATTTGTCCTTGTTGGCCGCGGGTAGGGGCCCCACTTGGGGTACCCGTACCTTTTTCCGTGTCTCGTTATTAAGTTAAACGTTTGTGATTTTTTTATGTTCGTGTTTTAAATGTTCTCGTTACGTAATTACCGTGATCTAATATATTTAATTACGCTCGTAATAAATATCTATACGTAATTAATAATAGTTCGTGTTTTAATTACGTTCTTGATTTCATGATCGCATGTTCGTGATTTATTATCGTCAAATAAATATTACATGATCGTGCGTAGTAAATACTTATCGTGTTCTAACACGTACGTAATACGTAAACTCCTAACACGTAATCGTAATCATGCTATATTAGGAAAGTTTTAATCTAGTACGTACGATCCTAAGGGTACTATGCATGGTAAAAGCATGCGGGTTTTACAACTCTTCCCCCCTAAAAAGAATAATTCGTCCCCGAATTATAGATAAAGTAAACTAGAAAAGAAGAATATACCCGAATTCAAAATATGAAATGAGGGTAAGAAGCCCGGATAGACTCCTCTGTTTCCCAAGTGGCTTCCCGCTCGGTATGATCCCTCCATAGAATTTTGACGAATGGAATCGTCTTCTTTCTCATGACTCGTTCTTGTCTGTCAAGAACTCGTTCGGGTTCTTCTATAAAAGTGAGATCTTCACGTATCTGTTCAAGTGGATACTGAACCATGTGAAGGGGATGATACTGGTACCCTCTGAGTAAGGACACATGAAACACATTGTGTACATGCGAAAGCTGCGGAGGTAACGCCAATCGGTAAGATACTTCACCGACTCGTTCAATGATATCAAACGGTCCGATGAAACGAGGACTGAGCTTCCCTTTAATCCCGAAGCGTCTAGCACCACGTGCCGGCGAAACCTTAAGGAAGACGTGATCTCCTACGTTAAAGTGTATATCCCTACGATGCTTATCGGCGTAACTCTTCTGACGTGACCGTGCCTCTTCTCATTGGTCATCTCTATGATTTCTTGTCCTTCGAGTGTTCGCTCGCCAACCTGATCCCAACAGATTAGGGCGCGACACTTTCTGCCATACAACATCTCAAATGGAGCACACTTTATGCTTGCGTGCCAACTGTTGTTGTATGCAAACTCCACCAAACAGATGTATTCGTCCCAATCACCCGTCCATTCCAACGCACATGACCTCAACATATCCTCCAATGTCTGAATGGTTCGCTCCGACTGTCCGTCCGTTTGAGGATGAAAAGCCGTGCTAAGCTTAAGTTGTGTACCCCAAGCTTTCTGCAGACTTTTCCAAAAGCGCGAAGTGAATCGAGGATCTCTGTCTGAGACGATGCTGGATGGTGCACCGTGGAGTCTCATGATCTCTCGCCTGTACGTATCTGCGAGTTTACTTACCGGATCTTCCTTGCGGATCGGTAAGAAATGAGCTGATTTGGTAAGTCGATCAACGATAACCCAAATTGCATCGTGCTTCCTTTTGGTAGGCGGAAGACCGGTAACAAAATCCATGGTGATTTTGTCCCACTTCCACTCTGGAATATCTAACGGTTGAAGGAGACCGCCAGATAGCTGATGCTCGATCTTAACCTGCTGGCAGGTAAGACATTTGGAGACGTAAGTGGCCACATCCTGTTTCATACCACTCCACCAAAAGTACTGCTTGATGCCATGGTACATCTTAGTCGAACCAGGATGTATCGAGAATGGGGAGCTATGAGCTTCAGCTAACAAAGCTTCCCGGAGTTCTTGGTCATCATGAACACAAAGTCTCGTGCCCTGCCATACGATACCATCTACATCTACTCTGAATTCTGTCTGCTTCTCCAAATTCTGTACTATCGCCCAGATTTCTCCGTCATCCTTCTGAGCTTCCTTAATCTTAGATAGTAACTCGGGTTCTACTCTAAGATTAGCCCAGTAACCGTGTTGTCCACGTACCATGTACTCGATGTCTAGTCGCTCCAAGTCTCTTATGATTTCCTCTTCGATTCTAATGCCGTTGATCATTCCGGACTTCCTGCTAAGGGCATCTGCTACTACATTTGCCTTTCCGGGATGATACTGTAGATTAATATCATAATCCTTCAACAGCTCTAACCATCTCCTTTGCCTCATGTTCAATTCACGCTGAGTGAAGATATACTTCAAGCTCTTGTGGTCCGTGAAAATGTCACATGATTCTTCATATAAGTAGTGCCTCCATATCTTCAATGCAAACACGACTGCAGCAAGTTCCAGATCGTGCGTGGGGTAATTTTCTTCATAAGGCTTAAGCTGCCGTGAAGCGTACGCGATCACTTTCCCATGTTGCATGAGAACACAGCCAAGTCCTTTCCCCGATGCATCGCTGTAGATTTGAAATCCACCCGTACCAGATGGTAGAGTAAGAATAGGTGCAGATACTAGCTTCTGCTTCAGGTCTTCAAAGCTCTTCTCTCGATCTTCAGTCCAGACGAATTTCTCCCCTTTTCGCATTAGTTTGGTCAATGGTAGTGCTAGGCGGGAAAAGTTCTCCACGAACCTACGGTAATATCCAGCTAAGCCTAAGAAACTACGGACTTCCGTCGCTGATGTCGGCCTTGGCCACTTAGTAATGGCCTCAACCTTCACTGGATCCATAGTGATTCCTTCTGCTGATACAATGTGACCTAAGAATGCCACCTTGTCTAACCAGAACTCACACTTGGAGAATTTAGCATACAGCTGCTTCTGGCGAAGAATCTGTAGTACTGTACGAAGATGGTCTTCGTGTTCCTCCTTGGACTTTGAGAAAATCAGGATGTCATCGATGAAGACAATGACGAACTTGTCCATAAATTCATGGAAGATTCTGTTCATCAAATCCATGAACACTGCTGGAGCATTTGTCAGGCCAAATGGCATAACTACAAACTCGTAGTGGCCATAACGGGTACGAAAAGCAGTCTTAGCGATGTCCTGCTCCTTGACCCGTAGCTGATGATAGCCTGACCTAAGATCAATCTTGGAGAAGTGTTTGGCCCTTGGAGTTGGTCAAACAGATCGTCGATGCGTGGCAATGGATACCTATTCCGAATGGTAATCTTGTTGAGCTCGCGATAGTCTATGCAAAGACGCATACTGCCGTCCTTCTTCTTAACAAACAAGACCGGTGCGCCCCATGGAGATGCGCTCGGTCGAATGAAACCTCGTTCAAGAAGTTCTTGCCGTTGATCCTTCAGCTCCTTCAGCTCTATGGGAGCCATGCGATAAGGAGCCTTGGAGATTGGTTCAGCTCCTGGAACCAGCTCGATGCTGAATTCCACTTCTCGTGCAGGTGGTATGCCAGGAAGTTCTGCTGGAAACACATCTTGGAATTCCGACACTATAGGTTGATCCTGAATCGATGGAGATTCAGCATCCATGTCGTGATCCGTAGCTAGATAACCCTCGCAGCCATGTGACAGTAGTGCACACGCTTGCAGAGTGGATATGACTTGTACAGACCGTCCGGGTACGAACCCATTATGAATGTACTCTGGTGCATTGACATCACCGAAGATAACTCGATATGAATGGCAGTCTATGGTAGCATGATACTTGGATAGCCAATCCATGCCCAAAATCATGTCGAAGTCATTCATGTCCAGCGGAAGTGCGTCGACAGGTCAAACCTTATCATCAAATTCTAGGGGAAGACTCTTGTACACATGAGTGATTAATACAGAGTCCCTCAAAGGCGTGGAAATAGTAAGCCTATTTTCTAGTGGCAAGGGAGGCATCCTAATGTTCTTAGCATAAGCAGTAGAAATAACCGAGTGAGTAGCACCCGTATCGAAAAGAACACATGCAGCTTGACCATACATATACAAGATTCCAGTGATGGTACCTGTAGACTTGTTGGCCTGGTCTCGAGATGTCGTGTAGACACGCCCGGCAGTAGGAGGCGGCTTGGTATCAGCATGTCCCGATGTACCCTCCATCTCGCCCTTACGACAATCCTTCATAATATGGCCAGGAAGACCACACTTGAAGCACGCATCAATATTACGGCGACATGGTCCTGGGTGCCTACGGTGGCAAGTAGAGCAAAGAGGATGAGTGTATCATCTATTTTTCCTCACATTTCAGCTTTATGTCTAGATAGGCATCTATCAGATCACAGGCCGATTCTACTTCGTGATCGTCCGGTAGATTATGGAGCTACCCCGTTTAGATTTTGTCACTCGTGGCTTAACTTCACAGGCTTTGATAAGAAAGTTGAAGAGCTTTGGGTACTCGTTCAATCTTGTAGATAGTAACGACATGGTGAGGTTTAAAAAGAAACTCCAACTTCTGAAATATGGTCTACGTGGGTGGGTTGCTGATTTCAAACGGTCTCAATTTGATTGTGTTCGGTCCATCAAGAATGATCTTCATGACATAGACATTATTCTTGATCAAGGAGGTGTTTCTGATGATATTCTTTTATCTCGTATGGAGGCTTATAAGAAATTACAGGATATTAATTTGGCTAATAGCAAAGATTTCATGCAAAAGGCAAAGCTTAAATGGGCAGTGGAGGGAGACGAAAATTCAAAATTCTTTCATGGCTTAATTAATAGTAAGCATGCTAATTTGTCTGTCAAAGGCATTATGGTCGATGGAGAATGGATAGACGAACCTGTTAAAGTTAAAGAGGAATTTTGTCGTCATTTCGCTGATATATTCAAAGATCTGGGAAGGAGCAAAGGTAATATTAATTTCACTTTTCCTAATCGCCTTAGTGTTGATCAAGTTGAAGACTTGGAACGGGATGTTTCTAATGAAGAAATTTGAAAGGCAGTGTGGAGTTGTGGTGAGAACAAATCTCCTGGGCCGGACGGCTTTACTTTTGAGTTCTTTCGGAATTTTTGGAGTATCATTGGGCCAGATTTTTGTTTAGCTGTACAGTGGTTTTTCAAGAAGGGAACTTTCACCAATGGATGCAACGCGTCTTTTATTGCCCTCATACCCAAAATTCCTAATCCGAAAGTGGTTAATGACTTCAGACCTATTAGTCTTATTGGGAGCCTTTATAAAGTCGTCACTAAATTTTGGCTTCTAGGTTATCATATGTTATATCAGATCTTGTTTTTGAGATACAGTCGGCGTTTCTTTCCAATAGACAGATTCTCGATGGTCCATTTGTTATCAATGAGATTCTAGACAGATGTAAGGCTCGACATAAGCAAGCGATGATTTTTAAGGTAGACTTTGCCAAAGCTTATGATTCTATTCGTTGGGATTATTTGGAAGAAGTTCTCACTTCATTCGGGTTTGGGGTTAAGTGGAGATCTTGGATTCGTGGTAGCTTGGATTCTGGTAAAGCTTCTATCTTAGTTAATGGCAGTCCTACTTCAGAATTTCATTTTCATTGCGGCTTGAAACAGGGCGATCCGTTGGCCCCTTTTTTGTTTATTCTAGTAATGGAAACGCTTCATTTGTCCTTTTCTCGAGCAATAGAGGCAGGGCTGTTCACTTGTTTTTGTATAAAAGTGATAATCTTATAACTAATCAAGAGGGTTGTTGTTATTCTAGAGAGAGAAACTAGAGAGAGAAACAAAGAGAACTTTATTATATGAAATGTGAAATAAACAACCAACACCCCTTTCCATGGTGGAAAGGGGTTTATATACCCAAGTCCTTAAGTGGACTTAGGCCTCAGGCCCATGAACATGCTCATGGGTCGGGCTAAACATAAACATTACTTAAACAATACTACGAGCCTATAACTATATTGTTGGAGTGACCGATACTTTCTTTATACGAAAAACGTATTTCCAACAATCTCCCCCAAAGGGAGGTCACTCCAAATTTACAAAGTCCTAATCTATCATGTTAGATCTTTCGTTCTTGAGCTCGTAGTCTATTTTCTCTTTTCTTCTTTTACTTTTCTTCTTTTTGTGAATATGTGTTGAATAACATCAGGCTTTTGCTTGGAACATGTTCTTTTGGCCTTTCACGTGCAATCTTTGTCTTCCTGTGATATTCACCTCTTCGTGACTTCATGTCCCACATACCTATCCTTTGTTGAATTCTTGAAAGTTTCAGAGTCGATACAGCGGAAGACTTTTAGGTCAGACTTTCTTGAATTTGCTGAAATATTTGTTGCAGAAGGAATAAGTATGTGAAGACGACTTCAACTGGTACACAGCAACGCCACCGTCTTCAAATGCAGCAAGACACGAATAAAATGGCATTGACATTTTATTCTGATTCGGTAGCATTTTACCTCCGGTCGGTGAAGACCGTTGGACGATAATAAATATCGTACTTGTGACAGGTAGCTCTAATTAAAGATCTCCTTGACAAGATTTCGCGGGTAAACCCGTTCTCTTTATTCGACCGTCCAAAGCTGACTGCGAACATAAAGAGTGAATCCTCTTTGGATTAAAAAAATCCTTATGATTGAAGCCGTCAATTCATGAAACCTGGAACAAGTGAATTTCAATTAAGATTTTCACCATCGTTGCTTTCCAGTTGTCACGAGCTTGATTCATATAGAATCTTGCTTGTCACCTACCGCAGTGTTGTTTGATGTTGATACTGGAAGGATTTCCACTCTTCATTGTGAACACTAAATAGTGCCACTCTGAGTGTTCTGGCAACATTACTTGGATAATGCGTAGAGGCCCTAGAACAAGTTTAATCTCAATTAAGAGTTAAACCATCGTTTCTTTCCAGTTATCACAAGATTAGTTCTTAAAGAACCGCACGTGTCACCTACCATGAGCTTGTTTGATGTTGGCTCAAGCAGGATTTCCATCTTCATTGTAATACTTTCGTATTACTCAGATGTTCTGGCAATATTACAAGAATATTGCGTAGGTCTCATAAAAATATTTCTTGTTTTGAAATTGTGTCCTAATGAGACTTTTGATGATCTCGTGGCTCTAGACTCAATAGTGCATTTTTGTTTTGGTGAGCGGAGGCTGGAGAGGATTGCCACCTTTTCAATATCAATTTATTCGGAGTGAATAAACTGATAGATAACGTGTTGAACTCCGTGACATTAAAACAAATATCTTTTGAGAGATATTTGAGTTGGCTGGGAGGGGTTGTGCATCGCATCACTGGGTCCATGATACTTTGTCTTCAAGATGAGTTGACCCGGTTTCTGCCTAAGTTGTAAGGAGGGCTTCTTTCTTTACACCCTTTATCTTTACATTTATTTTCATTCTTCAACCCCTTCAATACTTACCAATACATCATCACTAGCATCTTTTTGTGATTGTTCCAGTGCTAGCATCAGTACTTGGTCGGCATTCAGCTACGTTCACAGTCCATTCTCCATCTTTCCTAAGGACTTCTATTTTCTAACTATGGAATTGTCCTTGGGAAGATTCCTCCGGTTCTTGGAAGAATCATTGGACTAGTACCTAATCCTACCACCCTTTTGTCACCACATCCCTCATGAATTAAGTGTGTTTTGGGTAAGTACTTGTCACCATGAAAAATCCTTGAAAACTCACTTAAGATACTTGTGATATAAATATCAAAGTTTTGTATCTTTAAGTGTTTTTGTTCATAAAAAATGCTCCCCCTTAACATGTGCATCACACATATTAAGTTGGTTTATACTTGAAGTCTTTTTCATGTTTAGCCAAATATATTATCAAGTCTCCTTAATCCCATTTTCTCCCCTTATCCAAAATGCTAACCATTAATATTTTGGATATTAATGGATTAACCGGTCTTTGGGTAATAAAATGAAATTAGTTGCTGACCATATAACATGTCAATGCTCCCCCTCAAGTTAATGAGGGTTAGTTGTAGTGCTTGAGTATGATAGATTTTGAAAGATTTAGAATCTTGTGAGAAATTCTTGAAACATTATCATACTTTCACACTACAACAAGCCACAAAAGCACAATATTTACAATATTTACATATTCACAAATTAACCAATATGGAATGGACCTAAGATAGTACGACCCATTAGATGGATCGTTGCATCAGCTTGTGGTGCGCTCCATATGGTCTTCCATCAACGAATCATTCAATACTCCTCATTAAGCATCTTTCCTGCAGCTTTTCATTAATCTTGTTGATCAGGTAGGTAGCACTTGTTTCGTACCCTTTGTGCCACTGGACGGTAACTGCGGGATGCTTCCTGGTTCTGTTGAGCTGAATCAATGTGTCCCTGACTTGCTGAAGAGTCCGTCACTAACCTTGGAAAGTTCTGCTATTCTCATGAACTTCTTCTCACCAGATCCATTCAAGTAGAAAGTGCCTGGAACCGGGTTTGTAGTGCTTGTGTAGGGACATTTGTCGTGATGAATAGCAGGAACCTCAGTGTATGGAGCAGTAAGGTTCAGCTTCTTCTGATAGCTCTCAACGCCAAGTTGCAATTCTTCAACTCTCTTCTTGATCACGATGCGACGAGTATACATTCGAAGAGCTGAATTCAGGGCAATGTAGTCTTCAGTGTCCAAGTGTTTGAGTGTGTCTTGAGTCATCAAGAGTAACATGTCTTCAATGTCAACAAGAGGAAGATCTGAGAAGTCTCCTTCCATGATGGAGTAGTATTTGTCGTCTTCTCTTTTTAATCTGATTTCTGTTATATGATGATAGCCGACTTTGGGTTCAATCCTTACTCCTAGAATGGCTTTGATTCATAACTCGGATTTTACTGGAGTCTTTGACTTGAAGCCACATGCATACCTGTAAGCTTTATGTATGGTTTCTCCCCAATGTGATGCACCTAATTCAACATACTGATCATACTCAAGGATTAATTTCCTTACCCATATACGATCAAACTTTTCCTCAATCCAGGGTATTGATCCCCAATTTGCAGCTTTGACTAAGGTTAAGGAAGTCGCATACTTGTTGGCGCCTTTTACCAAATACTCGAGGTCATAGCAAACAAAGAAATCACGTATAATTTGATTGTCAGCGTCAGCAATCGGAAGAGGAGCATTTTCAGGCCTGTGACGACATGTTCGTTGAGGAAGGTTCATTGCTTTCAACAGCTCATTCGCATTGTATTCAACCTCCATTCTACTGATTCTTGAAGTAGGAATGATGGTGGGATCATGAAAGGCTCGAGTTACCATCGTTGGAGTTATATTGTCAGTTCCATACCTGTAGATTAGATATGCTGAGAAGTCGATGGGATTGTTGAGAATTTGGGAGAAATCTGGTTCATCTTCTCGAGTTAGCGGACGAATGCTAGCAGCTTCTGTGACCCAAGGTTGCTCGGGTGCATCTTCATCTACATTAATTGTATCCACCCATGCCGGTTCACTCGATTCTGGAATATCATGACCTTGCCCAGATTCTGGAGCTCGATTCGAAAAAATTATTCGAAATGTATGAGTACGTTGAATGTCCTTTACTGGTGTAGACTTAGACATTTCAGGTATTGGTTGATCGGGTTCTCGGATGGGTAGTTGTTGTGGTGGTGATGTAGATGTGATAGCTGAAGCTGATTGATGTGAACCCGATGTCAGATTAGCATCAACATCGTGACGGTGTTTGGTGCGTTTGCCGGTTGGAGTTGACTCAGAGTCTGGAGTTTCGTCGGCAGTTGAAGTTGTTTGATCTTTATCCTTTTGAGACTTGTCACCTTTTCCTGAAGTTTGATCCCCTTCAACATCTGACTTATCTTTGTTGTTATCATCCTCTGCCTCTTCTTCATTCTTTTCCTCTTCATCATCATTTTCTGGTTCATCTTCCTCATTTATTCGTTCGTCCATGTTGTCATCATCATCATCGTTATGATCACCCTTATCATCATTTTCACCATCATCATCATTGTCATCTTCATCGTCATCGTCATCGTCATCGTCATCTTCATTCTCGGATGGTTCTTCGGGTTTGTCTGACTCATCGTCATCTTCATCGTCTTTTTCTAGATCGAGAGTGTTGTATGGGACGACGGTGCCATGTTTTTCAAATATCTCGGTGTCTTGATCCATTGCCGTCTTTAAAGCTTTGTGAAGTGCTTGTTGTTCTGGCGTTCGGTTGTAGGACCCGACTTGAATCATCTTAGCATGCAACAGCTTCTTCAACTTGTAATCTGTGAGTCTTTGAGCTATGAGAAAGTCGGACTGCTGAGTGTCGGAAGACTTGATCATCATTTTTCTTGCAGCGATGTCTTTTAGTTCATCTCGCAGAGGAGGAAGTACGATTTCAATAGATTCTTGAACTTTTTCATCGATTGATTCAATTAGTGTAGCATTAGCTTGAACAAGTTCTTCTTTCTCCTCTTTGTATTTATTTCTGAGTGCGCGAAGACGTTTAATTGATTCTTTCTTCCTTTCCACTGTAGCTTCTAGATTTTCTCTTATTGACTCTTCATATTGTTGACGACTTGTTAATTCTTTTCGAAGCTGGTCGATTTCTTTTTCAAAATCCTTCTTGCTTGCTAATTCATCACGAAGACTAGCGAGTTCCTTTGCATAGGATGTCTTTGAAGATTCTAATTGCTCTGTAACTAGAATAGTCTTATCCTCTTAAGCCTTCAAGCGTTGTTTGATGATTTGCATAAAATCTGGGGTGACGGGTGGAGATGCCAGCAATGGTGTTGGATGAGCAATTGATTGTGTAGGTGTGACATGAGTTGTGACAATGGTGCTGAGTACTGATGTAGTGGCCATAGTTACAGGGACATTTACCATGTTCGGGTTTTTTGAAAGATCAGTGTTAGTAACTTCAGATTCAAGAGAGTCGAGGTTCAAGTACTTACCTACTGGATCTGACAAAGACGAGGATTTGGTAACACTCTTGTCCTTGTGGATGCTCCCTGTAAATGTTGTTTCTGGTTGAATATCATCAAGGAACGTATCTTGTTGTTCGTATTGTTGATCATCTTCGTCATCCTGAACTGGTTTGTCAACAAACTTATCTGGGTCTCCAAATTCAGCAATGTCAGGCAACACAACTTCCTTTATCTGTTTCGATCCACTACATCCCGTCTCTCTTCTACTTTGTATTAAAGCCTTCTTCAATTGCTTGGATTGTTGTTTCTCAGTCAACGGCTGTTGTTGTTCGTCAATGTCTTCAAGCAAATCTTCATCGAAGAGAAGTGTTTTCTTTCCCTTGGCCTTTTTCTCTCATAAAGACACTGTTTTTGTTCTTTTGCCCTTGTCTTGTGTTGGTGTCTCAGCTTATGAGGAATCAGTTTCCTTCCTTTTGCCTTTGGGTTTTGGTGCTTTGAACTCTGCAGTGGATTCACCCAATTCTACTATCTTTGAATGATCTTCATTTTCTTTCAGAAGAGTCTTATAGGAAGCACTCTTTTTGATTTTGTCATTCATCATATGATCCAGAACAGGAGCAGGAATACCTGAGTAAACAATGTTTTGACCTTCTTGTCTCATGTGTACTATGAAGAAATCATCATCTTCTGAGTTAACAAAGAATCCTCCACGACGATCTATAGTTTCATCGACTTTCATGAAGTAATTGATAATGAGCTTAGTGAAGCGTGGAAACTAAAAGTGGTCAGATTTCTTCTTAGCGTTTCTGAAGGCTTGATAATGAAATTCTTCCCATATGAGAGCAGCATAATCCAAATCGAGTCTCTTGTAGATGCCATAGAAAATACGAGCCTGAGAAAGTCTCATAGAATCATACCCTTTGGATTTGCCCGTAAGACATCAGATAATGATACTAAAGATTGCTTTCCAGGGTTGTCCAAGTCTAGAGGTGTTAAACTTGGATAGGTTTGGCAATTCTCCATCATAACCAAGAGACACAATCAGATCTAATACTTGTTTTAAATCTGGAACAGGAGCAAATGTTTTGCCTTTAGGAGGAGGAAATTCAAAGATTTCACGAAACTGTCTAAAAGAAAATTCCTCCTTCTGACGATTGATGTTGAAGGAAAACTTTGTATTTGTGATGGCTTTGAGAGAGGATGAGAACTCATGCATGTAAATTTCAGGAACACTTGCTGAAATCCGAAGTGAAAATTTGATCGGTGTGAGATTAAGGATTTCGATAGCTATTCTGAATGCTGCTTATGATCGAATGAAGCCTTCTTTCAATCGTTGATTTTGGTAGTGATTGGTAGACGGTTTTCTTCTGGTACTAGTTCATTGTCAAGTTGAATTTGTTGCTCTTGAGTGCGAGCCATGGAATCTTAGTTGTTTTTGAATGAAAACAAATCACAACAAGATCTTGGATGAGAATAATCAATGGCGGCAAAGGTGATTTTTGTGTTTGATTGTAACAGTGAAACGAAACAAGGGAGAAGGGGCGGGGTCAATTATTTGACCAAAAGTCAATGTTGATGCATTTTACACACTTGGCCCTTCAATTTCATTCGTTTTTCTGTTAATCATAAGATTCAAGCTAACAAGAGGGTGATCCGGGGGCCGGGGAGGATAAAATAAATGTTTAGACATTTTTAGAGAGAGTAAGAGAAAGACTATTAATGTGTGTGTTTTATTGAGAGAGAAAGTAGAAAAGAATAATGGGAAAACCTCACCCCTCCATGGAAGTATGGAGGGGTATATATAGGCTAAACAAGGAGTAACTTTGGCAACTTGTCAATAGTAGTCCCTCCACGTTTTGCCTATCTGAATCTAATGTAATTCCGTAAATGGCGCTCACATTTTAGGGCTAACAATCTTCCCCCAATGTGGAGACATACGGAATTACTTTCAATGTTCCTAACAAGTAAAAATACAACAAAATAAAGTCTTCCAAGGCGCTTCCAATGTGAGGATGTCTTTTAATTCTTCTTGTCTTCATAACTTGTACCTCAGCTTGAATCCTCTTTGTCTTTGCTTGTTGTGGAACAATTGTAATATGCATGATTTGGATTAACTTCCCCCCAATTCATGCAGCATGTATTTAAAAAACTTTATTCATAGACTTCTTTTTGACGAGGTTTCCCCCAAAACCAATATCTGTATCTTAAGCAGATTCTGACACTCTGATGTAGTTTGAACAATCTTCTAGCTCATCGGTTTAAGTGCACAACGTAAATTTGTAGAAGAACCACACCAGATAATACTGCTTCTATACTGTTTCACGTCGTTTAGGTTTTGGTGATAATCTGTTTGGGGTAACATGCAGGAAATCAGCAACAATTCTTCTCACCCCTGTAGAATACTTCATAAAAATCATATAAAGTAAGTAGATACCATTCCATGTACACTACTTCCCCCTGGAAGTTGATCCTGATTACTTCAAAGTACACGATCTTCCCCCATGATGATTTTGAACTCTCGGAAGCATCATTATCGTGGACGTCCATATACTCGAGAAGTTCTTAGTCTTAAGCAAATGTCTTGAAAAGTTTTGAAAGTCATTGAGAAACTTTGAAATATTTTTGCTTAGACTATGAAGTACCATTGTCGTTATGAGGCTCATAAAAATCCTTTGAGAATAGATTGTTGATTCCATCTCTCTCTGTCTAACTTACCAACCTCGAATTCATTCGGCTATTTGTTGTGACCACATGTGAAGTAAACCCGATATTCCAAAATTGAAACTGAAGTACAATCCCCCAAATTTGTTACTTAAGCTTGCACTTATGTCGATTGAAGAACGGTGCAGAAACAAGTCTCTTATACCTCTTGAAGTTATCCACACGAGCAACTGCGTGTGACACCCAAAAATGATAGTTATCCATGTCGTCGACCATCCACCCCTTGACAGTGGAAACTAGATAATTCAAGTCTCAATCATAAGTTTTCTCGTCCAAGCAAGACATCAATTGATAGACTGGGTTTGAAGAAAAGGGGTAGAAAAATAGAACGAAGGCTCGATGATGAAATAAGTAGACGCCTTCATGAAATCCCACTTCAACTTCAAATAGAGAATACCAAATCCACTTCGTGATCACTTGTCTTTGTAGAATCAAAACTAGCCGTTGTCGTTTAAGTGAATCTTATATCGGATCGTTTTAGCGTTAAGTGTTTTGTTTTCTTTGGTGTTGTGTGTAGTGAATGTCGTTAACTAGAACAAATGATGAAATTAATTGTCGTTGAAGGACAAAATTTGTCTAGATAACTTATCATTTAAGCCCAACGTTAATCATATGCCCAACTGATGCGCGGATCAACCTCCACGGTGAGGTCGTCGAAAATTTTTCGAAAATATTAGGTTTCAAACCTATAATTTTCTTTGTCGTTGAAGCACTTTCAATCGAGACATAGCAATACCCGACTTATCAATAAAATCATCGTAAATGCCCGGTAAATACTAGTCCGCTCCGCTATGAATATAACCCAATCCAAAAGTGATTCACCGTGTGTAACCAAAACCATCATTTGTATTGTCGTTTTGGTAACAATACAAATTTTCGGATAAAACAATTATCACTCGGCCCAATTTTAAATATGTGTCCAACCCATCCATTTTTGCCCTTCTACTCGGCCCAAGACAAAGAAAATAGGACCCGGTCTGTCTTGGAGTATAAAAAACGAATTTAACCCTATAGATTAGGTATCAAAACCCTTATCTTGTTAATATCGCCTCCATCTCTTTCTTGTAAACTCAGTTTCATATACTCTTTGTCTTTATCAACAAAAATCACATCAAGCACCACCGAATATCAATCTTTCTATCTGTGACAACCCAAACCCGAGGTCATTTATTTAATATTATATAATATTATTTTACAAATGATTTTGAAATTTTTAATGAGTTGAATGGTATGACGATTGATGGTTTTATTTAAAAACGACGTTGGAGGTTTTATTTTTATCTTTTTACTAATAGCGAGGATTATTAGTGACCACGATATCGACGGATGCCCGAGATTTATGCTTTATCATTTGTTGTCTCGATGTTTATATTTTTGACGTTTTTATTTTAAGTTCGTATTAAGTCGAACCGGGATCATATTATCATCATATTTTGAGTGCGTTTTAACTTTTGAAAAGTATTTTTACGAAACCCGAGCCTCGTAAAAATTTTCAAAATTGACAATTTACATTTTCTACCCTTACAACTATTTAATTGCATTTTGGACCAAAACTAGCCCCTCCACCACCATATAAAAGGTGAAATCTCTCACCTAAAAACACATACATGCAAAAATCTCATCTCTCTTTCCCTCTCTCTAAATAAACCGTACACCCCCTACCAAATCCATTTGATTTTCAAATTTTTAGTTTGAATCAAAGAAATCTAATACAAGTCCTATCTCTAAAATTTGATGGTGATTCTAATGGTGTAATTTTTAACAACATGCAAGAACTTTCATTTTTTTATGATGATCCATGAAGGTTTGATCCATTTTTATGATTTTATATTGTCGTTAGTGATGTTATATTCATATTTTAATTATTGCATGTTGAAATTTTTGAGTTGGGTTTTTATGATTTGATCATCTAGGATGATTTAGTGTGTTATGATTGAAAGTAGTAGTGTAGGGATGATTATAGTGGTAAAAATAGTGTTAAATTGTGGTGAAAAATTAATTTTGAATGATTTTAAAATATATATTTTTAAACAGATTATTAAACCTAATTTTCTGAAAATATGAGTTTGAGTTTGAGATGAACTAACTAGATATTGTTGTAGAGGATGATTTTAGCTTCGTTTTGGTATAAGGTAGGGCTTCTAGCTCCAAACGAGCGAAAAGTTATGATGTTTTGATTATTCGTGTACCGGGAGACGAGTATCGTCACAATATATAATTGTTGTCGATATTTGGATCGAATCTCGGGGACTATAAAATGGATTTTGGAATGTGTCAAGTACTGATGTTAAGTGTTGAGTATGAGGATGTTGAGTTTATTTTTAAAGTCGAGTGTCGGTTTTATAAACGGAGAAAATAAATGTGTTAAAAGACTATAAGAGTTGTTGACGTAAAACTGTCCGGTTTTTGTAGTTCAAAGATGTGTCGGGCAGGGAACTTTAAAAGTAAAATCTTTTGATGGGCTTTTAACAGGTCTTTCTATATATAGTAAGTGACATTTCTGATTAGTATCATAAGTATTTGATATGTTTAAGTGGGGTAAATGTGCTCGTACATTTGGTATGTACCGGCAGATTTTTATCAAAAGAATTAACTAATAAAGTAAACATATAGAATGAAGTAAAAGGTCACTTGTATTGTTTTCATTTTGGGTTGGGTGTGATTTTATGATTTTGAGTTTGATGTTAGTAAGTATGGATTTTATTCGAGTTTATTATTGATGAACGCGCCTTATTTGATAGGTTGTGGTTTTTGTGTTTATCGGGCATCAACTATCGTCGAAGATCGTCTTGCTACTGCTATTACTCCAGGTGAGTCTATAGCCTCGCTTTTGTAATTGTGTCAAATGATTTTAAAACCCGCGAGGGGGATACATGCTATTTGAAAGCAAAATGAACACAAGTCATGATTGATTGTTTGGACCCGAATGTTACCTTTGTTGATTTGAATTGTATAAGTACCTATGTTGCAAAAGTCCCTAAATTCATGAGCCGTTAACTATCTTCTAACTTGATGTTGTGAGTTGGGAATAGCCGCTTATTCTAATAATAGTACTATTAGGCTGACGACCCTATCCGAGACCAAGGCTTTACGCTGAGTAACCCGCTAGGAAGGATAATTTTACGAGAATGAGAATGTGGTATACTTGCAACTGATACCCTAGTAGGGGCACAGGAATTCATCTAGTCATGCCGGCTTTAGGCGTAGGTGACTAAGTTAAGGGGTCGGTGTCATGAGCTTAATACAATTCAATAGCTATTGCTATATGCCAGACTTCCTGACTAATAGATTGTATGCGCACAATTCTATTAAATGATCTTGATTGATTTTTCTCTTGTGTTCAAATGTTGATTTGGAAAACCTATAGACTCGCTCAACCGTTGTGTTGATGATTTTTAAGCATGTATTTCAGGTATTGAAGACGATGAATTGCAGAGCTTGCTGGAGAAGGATTGTGGATTGCTTTTGTGGTGATTGGTCTAAAACGGATTTCTTTCCCTTTTGTCATAAAAATAATAATGTACGGTCGAGTACTTTGGTAAAGTGTTTGTGGATTTGATAAAGTCTTAGGGGGACCTAAATGTTACTCTGATATCTTTAAAATTGTTTTACATAGGATCGAAAGTTTTAGACAATGGTTAAATTATTTCCTTTTATATTCCAAATGTATCATTTTGAGATTGTTCAAAGTGTCTTGTATATAAATGTTTGTATTTAGCACCCAAATGTGTATTTCCGATGCGTTGTGTAATTTGGGGGTGTTAAACTATCACCAATAATCTCATCTCAAGCAAATTATGCCACACACCTCATCTCATATCTTTCATCTATCACTAACTAGCTTGAGATAATCTAATCTCATTCAATCGAAACAAATACCACACAGAATAACAAACCAAATGGAAGACCAGGACCGAAAGGAATAAGTCTTCAAGATTCATACAAGGATCTCGGGTAGGTTGATGTTTTATTTCGGTTGATGATTCATTTTATGTGTCGAGGCCTAATTGAAACAAATAGATTGATTATAACATCAATGTTATAAATCATTATTTGATTTCATATAATAAAACTTGGGTAGTACCCAACAAAAATCGATGAAGATTTATTGATTCGTGTAGATCTTTAAAGATCTCCGTTTGCATGTATAAAAACGAATTGAATCTGAGATTTAGAATGATATTGTTCAAGTCTTGTTAGATGATGTTGGAGATGGAGGTTGTGGTGGATATGTGACGATGGACTGGGATTAGGTTAGATAGAGTTGGTTTTGATGAGTTTTGGTCTTGTTTGGTCATTATGTCGCAATGATTTTCCGAAAACAATAGCCTTATCGCTAAGTCTTTCAAAACACTATTGTCGCAATGTTTAGAAATTGTTAATGCAATATTGCCTAAAAACGTTACTTGCATTTTTCGGTCTCGCTTTGTTTTGATTACGACAATATGTAAAAACAAGCATTTACGAAAACAACGAAAAACGAATTCTTGAGTTCAAGTATTTTTCATTTTACCCATTTTCACTTAAGGTATGGATAAACAAGTACTAACCTTAATCAAGTGATCAAGTGATTTAATCTTTTCTTAAAACTCACTTTTTATTAAGTGTGACAAGTTTTTATTAAACTTTCTTTTTAAGAAAATGTTTTATTAAATTAATTATTTGAAAATTTGAAAATGGCATATTCTTATTTGGTTAGGAATATTCTATCAGGATATTTTTTAAACCAGATATGACCTCCACCACTAAAGGACAAAAAGGGAGCGGAGTCTAGTCCAGCGGTACCTTAGCCCCTAGGCGGTTCCTTATCGATAAGGTACCGCGGGCTAAGATAAGGTACCGCTGGCAGATATAGCCGTTGGCCCTTTGTCCTATAAATAGTGGACCATTCTCAGCTTTTCAACTCACCTCTTTTGCACATCTATTTCCAGATTCAAACACTCTTCTTTAATCACTCAAATCTTTGATCATTTGTTTGATTACTACTTGTTTAAGAAGTGAATCTTGTTCTTCTATCCCTTCCTCTCCAAGTGCAAAGAGAAGAACACTATCCTTGTGAAGTGTTGAGTCCACCACCAAAGATCCATTGAAGATCTAATTTTATACACTTGTAGTTGTGTCATAGTTGTGAAGATCCAAGTAGTTGTGTCTATTTGGAAGTTGTGTATGTACTAAGTATAGTTGTGTAGATTGGTCCTAGCTACGATTAGGGCTCGACTTTTAGCTTAGAGTCGGAAATTGGTTAAGCGATGTGTGCGGCTTTCTCCACCATAAGGAGCTTGTTGTGTAGTGAACTCTCGAGTAAGGAGTACTCGAGGAGGTGAGTAGGAACGAGGAGTGAGCTTCGTTGTCGAACCACTATAAATCCTTGGTGTTCGGTTTGATCTTTCTTTACCCTTAACTCTTTACATTCTTTATTTTTTGTGCATATATTTTTGTTAGTATTAGTTTAGATACAGAAGATTTCACATATTTCCTCAAGCCTAAGTTTTTGAAAAAGGATTTTTTGAAAACCACATTTTAACAAGTAAATATAAGAAACTATTGAACCCCCCCTTTCTAGTTTCTACAATTGGTATCAGAGCGGGTTGCTCAAGAATTTTTAAAGTATATTGTATTTTAAAACTTGAATCGATCTATGGATTCCAACAAATACCTAGAAGGACAATCTATGCAAAGACCACCACTTTTTGAAACCGATAGTTTTATTTATTGGAAAAATAGATTTGAAACTTATGTGAAATCAAAAGATTTAGATCTTTGGCATGTTATTACTAATGGTGATTTTTTACCTTATCAATTTAATGAAGTTTCTAAAACAAAAGAATTGGTCACTTTTGACAAAGCTAATGATGATACTAAAAAGAAACTTTCAAAAAATAATGAGGCTAAAATGGTGATTTATAATGCTTTACCTAAGAAAGAGTATGAAAGAATTTTTATGTGTGAAACCGCTAAAGATATTTGGAACACTCTTTTAGTAACCCACCAAGGTAATAGCCAAGTCAAAGAAAGCAAAATCGATCTTCTTGTCCAACAATATGAACAATTTGTCATCTTAGAATATGAAACTATTGATAGTGCATTTGCTAGGTTTAACACCATTATTACTAGTCTAAAAGCACTTGATGAAGGTTTTTCTAGCAAGAACAATGTTAGGAAGTTTCTATGGGCTTTACATCCAAAGTGGAGAGCAAAAGTCACGGCGATTGAAGAATCGAAAGATCTCTCAACTTTATCACTCGATGAACTCATAGGCAACTTGAAGGTTCATGAGATGATAATTTTGAAGGACTCGGAATTAGTGTAAACCAAGAGTGAAAGGAAATCTCTTGCACTTAAAGCCAAGAAGGCACAAAGTAACCATGATAGTTCCTCGGAAAGCAATGACGAGGAGTATGCATTGGCGGTGAGAGATTTCAAGAAGTTCTTCAAGAGACGAGGTCAACACGTTAGGCAACCCAACAATGACAAGAAACCATTCTCAAAGAATCGGTTTGCCAAGAACGAAAAAGGTGATAGGAATTGCTTTAGATGTGGTGATCCAAATCACTTCATTGGTGATTGTCCAAAGCCCGCTCATGATAAGAACCACACGGCGTTCGTTAGTGGCGCTTGGAGCGATAGCGGTGAAGATGATGATGACAACCCCAAAGAGGAGAAATGTCTTATGGCTCACACTTCTAAAGAGGTACATTCCGAAACCGAATATTATAATTATGATATCTCCACTTTTGATGATATTGATTTTGAAGGCAAATATGATAGTTTACACAAACTTAGTCTTAAATTCATAGAAAAGAATAAAACCTTAAAATCAACCAAAACTAAGCTTGAAAATGAGATCAATGAACTTAGGGAGAAATTAGCAATACTTGAGAAAAATAAAGAAGTGGATTTAGGTAGCTTAAGTTGTGAGAAACTTAGAATAGAAAATGAAGATCTCAAGAGCACCTCCATTAAATTGGAAAAGTTCATGAAAGGTACTAGTGCTCTTGATGATATGTTAAACAAACAAGTTCATTCTAAGGAAAGACTTGGTCTAGGTTTTAACTCAAATGAAGCCTCAACTAGTGAATCTAAACAAGTCAGATTTTCACAAAAATCACCCACTGTACGCGGTCCCAGATTGTATGGGGCGGTTCCTTATCACTATGGAACCGCCGCTATAAATAAGGTACCGCGGCCAGAAGATGATTTTGGTGAAAATCCTGAACTTTCTGAAAAGTCTAAGTTAGATGAAAAACCAAAGCATCTTATTGTTAATAAGGTAAAATTACCCATACTTGACGACAATGCTATTGATAAGTTCTACAAGCCATTAAGTAAACCTCTCATGGGAAATAGAAGTTTATCAAGACCATCTTCTACTCCACCTAGAGTACGAAATGTGTCTAAGCCTAGAAGTAGAACAACAACTCCTAGAAAAGATAATCAAAACAATTCGCGACCTAGAAGTAATACTCCAACACCTAGAAGGAATAATCATAACTTTAAACCTAGATCAAATACACCTAGGAGAAATAATGAACAACAAAATGGTTACATGAATAACTACCCTCCTCCATTTTGTTCTCCATGGGGAACCCCTCCTTCATTCATGCATCCCAACCAAATGCAAGGGATGTTTGGAACTAACAATTTTGGACCCATGAGATATTGGAGACCAAATGTTTGATCTTGTGTGTTGTTACCTAGATATGCTTGGGAATTGATTTGGAGCCCGACGAGTGGATTAAGGATAGTGGATGTTCTAAACACATGACGGGTAATCGAAGTTTGTTCTCGCACTACAAAGCATATGATGGAGGTAACGTCACATTTGCAAGTAGTCTACGTGGTAATATCATTGGCAAAGGTACGGTTTCTCTTGACTCTATGACCATTGAAAATGTTGAGCACGTAGATAACTTAGGGTTTAATCTTTTAAGTATAGGTCAAATTTGTGATAATAAGTGTAAGGTCATCTTTTCGGAACATGACAGTGAAATCGTAAAAGATGGAAAGGTCATTGGAAAAGGTATTAGAAAGCATGGGCTTTATGTTATGAAGGTCAATAAGAAGTCAAAAGACAACATATGTCTTGCGACTATAGATGATAGTTCTACTCTTTGGCATAGGAGATTAGGTCACGCTAATATACGTTTAATTCAATCTTTAGTCTCTAAGGAGTTGGTAAGACACCTCCCCAAGATTAAGTTTGATAGTCACTTTTGTGATGCTTGCAAAGTTGGAAAGCAAGTTCACTCAAGTCACAAAGCCAAGAATTTGGTTTCGACCTCTCGGTGCTTAGAGCTCCTACATATGGATCTTTTTGGACCTTCCGTCATACGGAGTTATGGAGGTAACCTTTATACCCTAGTTATAGTTGATGACTATTCTAGATTCACTTGGACTAGATTTTTGGCATCTAAGAATGAAGCTTTCGATCACTTCGAAATCTTTAGTCGAAGAATTCAAAATCAACTAGGATGTTCAATTGTCTCTATTAGGACGGATCATGGTATGGAATTTGATAATGAAGTGCAATTTGATGCCTTTTGTGAAGCTCATGGTATTACCCATAACTTCTCGGCTCCTCGCACTCCACAATCAAATGGGGTAGTTGAAAGGAAGAATAGGACTCTTCAAGAGATGAGTAGGATGATGTTAAACGAGCAATCTTTGCCTCAAAAGTTTTGGTGCAATGCCGTGGACACATCGACTTATATTCTCAACCGAATTCTTATTCGACCTTTCCTAGGAAAGACCCCTTATGAGATTCTTAAAGGTAAGAAACCCTCATTGGAATACTTTAGGGTGTTTGGAAGCAAGTTCTTTATCCTCAACACCAAAGACTACCTTACCAAGTTTGACCCAAAGTCTTACGAAGGTATCCTTTTAGGTTATTCCCAAACTAGCAAAGCCTACATAGTCCTAAATAGAACCTCGGGGGTTACTGAAGAATCACTCAACGTTACCTTTGATGAAACCCCTCCTTCACCCAAGACACCACCATTGGTTGATGATGACTTGGATGAATTAGAAGTAGTTAAAGCCAAAGAGGTTAGAAAAATAGGAGTTGAAGACCTTATTGTTGAAAAGGAAGTAAACATTAAGGAATCTAGGGATCATACTCTCAATAATGTCGTTGGTGACTTAAATCAAAGGACCCTAAGATCTCAAGTCCAAAACCAAAGCAACTTCTTTTGTTTTGTCTCCTTGATTGAACCAAAGAATGTTAAAGAAGCTTTAACGGATGAGAGTTGGGTCATTGCGATGCAAGAAGAATAGAATCAATTCATTGCCAATGATGTTTGGGAACTTGTTCCTCCACCTAGAAGTTCTACCATTATAGGAACCAAATGGGTATTTAGGAATAAGTTAGATGAGAATGGTGTTGTGTCTCGTAACAAAGCTAGACTTGTAGCACAAGGCTATAATCAACAAGAAGGGATTGATTATGACAAGACATATGCACCGGTAGCTAGATTAGAATCCATTAGAATCCTTTTAGCCTACGCTTGTGCCTTAGACTTTAAGCTTCAACAAATGGATGTAAAGAGTGCATTTCTTAACGGTGTGATCAATGAGGAGGTATATGTGGCTCAACCTCCCGACTTCATTGATTTTGAGAAACCGGATCATGTTTACAAGCTTAAGAAAGCACTTTATGGACTCAAACAAGAATCCAAAGCTTGGTATGATAGACTTAAAGCGTTTCTTGTTAAACATGAGTATACCATGGGAATGGTAGACAATACACTCTTTACAAAGAAGAAAGGTCCTCACCTCATAATCGTACAAATATATGTTGATGACATTATATTTGGCTCAACTTGTCAAGAATTGTGTGATGACTTTGCCAAAATCATGCATGATGAGTTTGAAATGAGTATGATGGGAAAACTTAACTTCTCTTTAGGACTCCAAATTAAACAAATGGACGATGGTATTTTCTTTAGTCAATCTAAGTACGCTAAAGAAATGCTAAAGAAATTTGGATTAGAAGAATCTAGACCAATGAAGACCCCTATGGCCTCGGATACTAGACTCACCGTAGATGATGATTGTGAGTCGGTAAACAACACCAAATATAGAGGTATGATTGGTAGTTTGTTGTACCTAACGGAAAGTCGACCGGATATCATGTTTAGTGTTTGCCTTTGTGCTCGCTTCCAAGAGGCTCCCAAAACCTCTCACCTCGAAGCGGTTAAGCGTATCTTCCGATACATTAAAGGCACTATACATTTAGGATTATGGTATCCTAAAGGGACCGGCGTAGAAACCATTGTCTACGCGGACTCGGATCATGCGGGAGACTATGTGGACCGGAAAAGCACTAGTGGAGTTTGTACCTTCATGGGTTGTTGTTTAACATCTTGGTTCTCCAAGAAACAAACCGCTCTTGCAATATCCACCACGGAAGCCGAGTATGTGAGTGCCGGAAAAGCATGCCAACAAGCTCTATGGATGAAGCAAGCGCTTGTTGATTACGGGATTTCTCTTGATGATGTTCCCATCATGTGCGATAATAAAGGTGCTATAGACCTTAGCAAGAATCCCGTGCAACATTCGCGAACCAAACACATAGAAATTCGACACCATTTCCTTAGGGATAATGTTCAAAAGGGGAACATTTCAATTGAGAAGGTACCCTCCGAGGACAACTTAGCCGACATCTTCACTAAGCCACTTAAAAGGGAACCTTTTAATTACTTGCGTCTAGGTCTAGGATTAACAGAACATCTACCTTAATTTCTTTTATTTTTGTGTGTCTTCTTGTACCACTTTGAGTCATTGAGTCTTCCAAACTCTTTTTGAAAAACCCTCTCTTCTCCTTTTCAAAATTCTCAAAGTCTCTTTTGAAAATGGTTGAGAAATTCGTTTGACATTGTTAATTCAATCTAAAAACGATTTTTCATAGATTCTCGCTATTAATCTAGAGATTACATAATTCATATGTATGATTCTCTCAAACATAGCAAGAACAAGATAAAATCATGGAGGATCATTGTGTCATGACTTAAGGGCTTGTCTTACACACCTCCTACATCGATTTTTTTTATCCATGTATTTTGGTCAAATCTCTATTTGGTAAGTTTGCATATGTTTTCTTTGTCTATCTTTGCTTTTAAGCATATCCCTATGATAAGCTAGACTAGAAAAATAAGATTTGCTGAAAAATCTTCCTCCAAACACCAAACACTGCCTCTGTAGGCGGTTCCATATGTGAACCGCGGTACCTTATTGATAAGGTACCGCCAGCCTTGCTAAGGAACCGCCTACAGTGCCTTCCTTTTTCGGGTTTTTGTCTGAAACTCCAGATTTGCTCCAACATTTTTGAGAATCTTTGTTTCAAACCCTTTGACCACCCCAAAAATACCCTAAGCCTTCCCTATTTAAACCATAAGCATTTTGCCATACTTCACACCTCAAAATGTCTTACTCTCCCAATGAAAGCCTTGAATCTCCTCCATTTTCTCCAATTGCTTTTAATCCCAACTCACCCAAAAACCATTACAATCCTAATCCACCCAAGAACACTCTAAATCACATCTCTCCTACCAAGAATGTTGATTGTGGAACATCTTTTCTTCCACCTCCACCCTTTAGTGTTCTTCCTCCTTCTCATGATAATGTCATGCACCATGGAACATATTGTCATTGTTGTCAATATCAAAATCTTGCTATGGCACACATCTATGAGGAGTTGAGCTACATCAAGAGTCTCTTAATCAAGCCTCCTCTTCACTATGATTATGAGATCTCCAACAAGCCACCACCACCACCCTCCGCCATTACCTTGTCTTTCATATAAGCATTGGTTGCTTATCCACAAGACACCAAATTCAATCAAATCTTAGAATTCTAGAATAACTAGGATTAGATTTATGCTTTTGGCTTGTTTCTTTTTCCATACATCTTTGTATGATGTTTTTTTAGTAACCTATCTTGGATCTTTGTCTTTTTGTTTTCTTCTCTTTTATTTTGTGACCTATTGCTATATCTTGTTGGTTGTTTCTTTTGTTCAACTAACCCTTCTATGTAGCTTGTCACCATATCTCGATTCCTCGGTGCCCCAAGCTAGGGGGAGTAAGCACCAAGGGGGAGTCTTTGCAACGTCCGTCTCTTCAACACCGACTTGTGCAACCTTTTTGCTTCGACAAAGGGGGAGAAATGAATAAACTCGTCTTCGAAAATCTTGTTTTTTGTGTGATTGAGTTTATGTATTTTCGGAATCAAAAAGGGGGAGATTGTTAATGCAATAATGCCTAAAAACGTTACTTGCATTTTTTGGTCTCGCCTTGTTTTGATTACGACAATATGTAAAAACAAGCATTTACGAAAACAATGAAAAACGAATTCTTGAGTTCAAGTATTTTTCATTTTACCCATTTTCACTTAAGGTATGGATAAACAAGTACTAACCTTAATCAAGTGATCAAGTGATTTAATCTTTTCTTAAAACTCACTTTTTATTAAGTGTGACAAGTTTTTATTAAACTTTCTTTTTAAGAAAATGTTTTATTAAATTAATTATTTGAAAATTCGAAAATGGCATATTCTTATTTGGTTAGGAATATTCTATCAGGATATTTTTTAAACCAGATATGACCTCCACCACTAAAGGACAAAAAGGAGCGGAGTCTAGTCCAGCGGTACCTTAGCCCCTAGGCGGTTCCTTATCGATAAGGTACCGCGGGCTAAGATAAGGTACCGCGGGCAGATATAGCCGTTGGCCCTTTGTCCTATAAATAGTGGACCATTCTCAGCTTTTCAACTCACCTCTTTTGCACATCTATTTCCAGATTCAAACACTCTTCTTTAATCACTCAAATCTTTGATCATTTGTTTGATTACTACTTGTTTAAGAAGTGAATCTTGTTCTTAGATCCCTTCCTCTCCAAGTGCAAAGAGAAGAACACTATCCTTGTGAAGTGTTGAGTCCACCACCAAAGATCCATTGAAGATCTAATTTTATATACTTGTAGTTGTGCCATAGTTGTGAAGATCCAAGTAGTTGTGTCTATTTGTAAGTTGTGTATGTACTAAGTATAGTTGTGTAGATTGGTCCTACCTACGATTAGGGCTCGACTTTTAGCTTAGAGTCGGAAATTGGTTAAGCGACGTGTACGGTTTTCTCCACCATAAGGAGCTTGTTATGTAGTGAACTCTCGAGTAAGGAGTACTCGAGGAGTGGAGTAGGAACGAGGAGTGAGCTTCGTTGCCGAACCACTATAAATCCTTGGTGTTCGGTTTGATCTTTCTTTACCCTTAACTCTTTACATTCTTTATTCTTTGTGCATATATTTTTGTTAGTATTAGTTTAGATACACTATCATTGTTCATATTGTGCATAAGAAGATTTCACATATTTCCTCAAGCCTAAGTTTTTAAAAAAGGATTTTTTGAAAACCACATTTTAACAAGTAAATATAAGAAACTATTTAACCCCCCCTTCTAGTTTCTACAAAAATATTTTTGTCGCAATGTTTTCATGTCAATCGCAATATCATATCTTTTCAACCATCGCAATGTTTTACAAAAAACATGCTATCGCAATGTTTGCCACCATCTGTCGCAATGCCAACATGAAAATAATGCACAATCGTAATGTATCCATACCCCCATCGCAATACTCAGCTCAAATCCATCGTAATGATCAATCTGAAACTTCCATCGCAATATATGTGGCAATGTCAAAACCCTAGACATTGCGATGGATTTTTTTTGGTTCCTAATAGTACAAAAGTTTTGTCTTTTACCCGAAAAAGGTGGATCTGGTGATTTCAGATCACTTTATTCATGGAAAGACTGATTGGTTAGAAAGAAGAGAAGAAAATAGAAACAGTAAAAGAAACAGTTGTAAAGCTTTGACTAGGATACAGGATTAAATTGGACTTTTGACAGATTCAAGACTTTTGACAGATTGGAGGACACATAGACACCATGATGAACCAAACACCATCAGATCCTTTTAGCTTAAAAATAAGCAGAGAATAAGCAGCTGAAAACCGTGACACACCAAAAAATAAGCAAACTAAAACACAAAACACCCCCGGTTAGCTCTGATACCAATTGTTAATCATAAGATTCAAGCTAACAAGAGGGTGATCCGGAGGTCGGGGAGGATAAAAGAAATGTTTAGACATTTTTAGAGAGAGAAAGAGAAAGACTATTAATGTGTGTGTTTTATTGAGAGAGAAAGTAGAAAAGAATAATGGGAAAACCTCACCCCTCCATGGAAGTATGGAGGGGTATATATAGGTTAAACAAGGAGTAATTTGGCAACTTGTCAATAGTAGTCCCTCCACGTTTTGCCTATCTGAATCTAATGTAATTCCGTAAATGGCGCTCACATTTTAGGGCTAACATTTTCATTTTAGTTAAAAAAACCTTTTTAAGTTTAACTATTCTTTTATCTATTGAGCACCCTCAACCAATCAACGCACTTAAATGATTTGCCTAACAACCATGAATTTCTAAGGTCCAAACACAAGTATGATATACAGTCTACAGCAAATCCAAATACCACATACTTGACAAACACATGATGAACAACATTTAACCGTTTATTTTCTGAGAAAGATTATGGAAGACGATATATTGATGACAAAAATGATTTAAGATATTCTCCCCCTTAAACATTGACCCGTTTTCTATTTAAAGAGTTGTAGTCTTTGTTTAAGGATTCGAATACCAATGAAAGCATTTTCTGTTTAATGATTTAAAAGAACGATTCTTGGTGGCAATAAGATTTCTCTTATTTTAACAAAATAAGTGCACTGAAACGTACACAATTTTGTGTTAGACCGAGTTATAAAGTAAACTCGATCCCTTGTATGGTTTTAAAGTAAACCATACCCGAGAAAATTAATTCCCGTTGTGAGCCAACGCTTTCGTAAGAAATACGTGACTTTAATGCGAAAAGCGGGTTGCAGTCTGAAATAACTACAAGCCATTATGGGCATGTTCTAAAATATGTACAACTTTTATACGGACTCTATTTATGGCGTCGTGTCAATTTTAATCGACATTTCTAAGGCCGTAAATATTACCGTACTAAAAGACATGCCCGTTTTAAAATGAAAAATATTTTTGGATTTTCTTGATTTTATATTTCTTTTTATGGTTTTTGTATGTTTTATATTTTTGTATTTTTCTTTTGGTGGTTTAAATATATACGATAATATACAAGATCACGAGAAAATGATACTCTAGAATAGTTTACCACCACTATTCTGCAGATTCTTCTGCCAACTCCTTAAGTGTCGCTGGTGAGAATGATTTCATGCCTAGCTTTTCGATCAAAAACTCGATACGTCCTCGATCTAAGGCCTTTGTGAATATATCCGCTAGCTGATACTCAGTGTTGACAAAGTACAGTTCGATCACTCCATTTTCCACTTGCTCTTTGATGAAGTGGTAGCGTATGTCAATGTGTTTTGCCCGGGAATGTTGAACGTAGTTGCAGCAAAGGGCAATTACACTTTTGTTATCACAATACATCGGGATTTTGTTGAATCCAAGACCGTAGTCAGTTAATTTTGATCTCATCCAAAGAACTTGAGCACAACAAGCGGACAGAGCAATGTATTCAGCCTCAGTACTTGATATCACAACGCTTTTATGCCTTTTGGATGCCCAACTAACCAGTCTATCTCCAAGAAGTTGCACACTGCCAGAAGTGCTACGTCTAGTATCTTGACACCCAGCATAATCCGCATCTGCATATGATATTAGTGCAATAGAGGAATCCTTCGGATACCACAGACCAAGATGAAGTGTTCCTTTAAGATACCGAAAGATCCTTTTCACAACATGTAAGTGTTTTTCGGTAGGCCGAGCCTGATACCGGGCACACATGCATATAGAAAATTGCAAATCAGGCCTGCTAGCAGTCATATAGAGAAGGGTGCCGATCATTCCACGGCAAAGTTTAGGATCGACAGCTATCCCATCCCTATCCTCATCTAACTTGGATCTCTCCACCATTGGAGTATCCACGGGGTCACAATTTTCAAAATGATACTTCTTTAATGATTCAAGGGCAAATTTGGATTGATTAATGAAGATGCCTCTGGGATTTTGAGAAATTTGCAACCCTAAGAAAAATGAAAATTTTCCCATCATCGACATCACGTGTGGACATAATTTTCTCAAAATGGTCAGACAGTCTTTAATTAGTGGCAGCAAATATTATATTGTCAACATAAATTTGTACCAGTATCATGTCGTTGTCCTCCTTGAGAATAAATAATGTTGGGTCCACTTTGCCTTTGGAGAAGCCTTTCGAAATGAGATAAGACGATAGGAGATCGTACCACGCGTGTGGAGCTTGTTTCAATTCATAAAGAGCCTTCTTGAGCTTGTACACGTGATTAGGATACTCTGAGTTGACGAATCCATTCGGCTGGCTTACGTAGACATCTTCCCTTAATTCACCATTAAGAAATGCCGTCTTAACATCCATTTGGTAGACGATCATGTTCATGTGAGCAGCATAGGCAAGGAATAGTCTAATCGCCTCCAATCGTGCAACAAGAGCAAAGGATTCTTCAAAGTCAATACCCAAAGCTTGTTTGTAACCTCTAGCAACCAATCTAGCTTTGTTGTTTAACACTCCACCCAACTCATCGAGTTTAACCTTATATACCCACAACAATGTAAGGATTTCAACGTTGTTGGGTAAAGGAACTAATTCCCACACTTCAAGACGTTGAAATTCATTAAGTTCCTCTTGCATGGCTTCAATCCAAGATGATTGTGTCATAGCTTGTTGCCAATTTTTAGGTTCAATGTCGGAAAGAAATGCATCAAAGTAGCAATATAATGCATGTTCTTGGAGTTGGTGGCGTGTTAAGACTGGTCGATCGATGTCACCAATAATATTTCGGATTGGGTGATCCTTTGTCCATTTGGTGTTGTGATTTTCAATCCGTGGTGGTCGGGAGTGAACGGTCGCATGAGCTTCCTCTGAGGTAGACGCACCGTTAGGGTTTTTGGGTATTTGTGAACCAAAGAATGGAAGTTCTTGTAAGTGAGCAATTTCCAAATCGTGATCATAGTAATCCTCTTCAACATCATTAGGAACAAGTGGGGGTGATGATTCAGTTGTAGTTTAAGAATTGGTGGGGGATGGTGCATCTGGTGTAATAGTAACAGTAGATGCATCAGACTGATTTCCATTTTCTTGAGCAACAACTTCTGGAATCGGAGCTACTGCTGCAGGTGCTGGAGAATCCTTACTAGGTGGATCAAAGAATTCATCAAACATAGGTTGAAATAACTCATCCCACTCGGGCCTTGTAGGCGGTATAAAAGATGAAGAAGTAGGATTGTTGGAAGTTAATCCCGAACTAATTGTACTGGTTCCCATCTCATGAAGCGCGGGTTCAGAGCTGTGTTGCTCAGAAGCCATCGTTGTCAGCTCATCAAAATCGGCATCCAAAGTTTCTACTATCTTGCCAAAACGACGGTTATAAATTCGGTAAGCTTTCTTTGCAGGTGAGTAACCAATGAAAATTCCAATATCAGCCTTCGGTTGAAGTTTGCCCAAATTCCCACTACTAGTATTTGGATAACACAGTGCACCAAACACATGAAGAAATGAAATATCGGGTTTGTGTCCATGAAGTAGCTCATATGGAGTTTTACCATGGCGTTTACGAATGATGGAGCGGTTTTGGGTATAACATGCGGTTGTCACTGCTTCAGCCCATAAGAATAAAGGAGCATTCGCATAAATCAACATAGTTCTAGCAGCTTCCATTAGTGTACGGTTACGTCTTTCCACGACACTGTTTTGTTGTGGAGTGCGAGCAACAGAAGTTTCATGTGAAATACCGACCTTTTCATAAAAGTCTCGTAGAGTTTGATTAACGAACTCAGTTCCATTATCAGTGCGAATGCGGCGAACGGTAGCATTAAGACGTACTTGGATCATCTTTGAGAAAGTAATAATATAATTTGGTGCTTGATCCTTGGATACTAAAAACTTTACCCATGTAAACCTTGAGAAATCATCCACCATGACGAGGATGTATTTTCTACCACTCACACTAGCCGTACGCATTGGCCCGCAAAGATCCATGTGCAAAAGATACAGTGGTTCTTGGTTGGTGTCTTCAGCTTTAGGTTTGTATGATTTCTTGGCGCTTTCCCCAAAGAAAACGCGAAACATAAATGATCCTTGTCGAACTTAAGTTTTGGAAGACCACGAACAAGTTCGTTTTTAGCCAAATGGTTTATAGCATCAAAGTTAAGATGAGATAACCGACGATGCCACAACCATGACTTGGTCTTAGATGCTTTGGAAAGAAGACATACAGGAGAGGCGGCCATCATGTTTTGAATGGACAGTGTGTAGAGATTATCCCCTCGAGAACCTTTTAACAAATCATTTCTTGCAAGATCGCGAATAAAGCAAGTATGTTGTCGAAAAGCCACCTCAAGGTTTGAATCGCAAAATTGTCCCACTGAAAATAAATTATGACCAAGTCCCTCCACATAATATACCCTTGAAATCGTAACATTCCCAATTTGATATTCACCGTAACCCATGATCTTCGCAATATGGTCATTGCCGAATTTCACCGTTCCTATAAACTTGCTGACGAAATTTCTGAGCATCGAGCGGTCTCCGGTCATATGCTTTGAGCATCCAGAGTCCAAGTACCAGAGGATGATTTGGACCACCTGAAAATATCACCAGACAAAGACGATGTATCGGAAACTAGTAGTTCCTATGTGTTAGCAGATACAGATATAATTATCTTAGATTTGCTAACCGAAGAATTCTTAGGCTTCTAGATTTGCTTCCTAAATGCTGGCTTAGATTCTAATTATCTAAAATCCTGAGGTACTTCTTCACTGGTAGGCACAATAGTGGGGTCAGCCCTAGTTAAAGGGCACTTTTTCCATTTCTTAGTGCTAGTGTTCCTATTTAAAGGATGCTGAGACCTAACTTCCGTAGATGTGATCCTAGTTAAAGGGCACGTAGTTCCATTAGTAGTGAAGGTCCTACCAGTGGGTTTCCATTGCCAACCAACTTGGGTGAATTTCTTCCCCATTGGAATCCATTCAAGATTGTTCCTAAATGCATACATTTCATTCACGTGATCAATAAGGCATAAATCATGATGCTTAGAAAACATGCATTCATTACAATTCCAACATCGCAAATTAGAATTCACATTTTGCTTAGGCTGCTGCACAAACGCAGGGCCTTTAGTCTTAGTTACATGATTCTTTTTATTCAAATTTGAAATAACATTCCTAGGGTGAACTTCTACTTTCTTCTTCGCAGTCCTACTAGTGGGAGGCTTGATCCTATTTTTCTTGTCTTGAGATCCTTTAGCCTTAGTAGATACAATTACTCCTGTAGAAGCCAAGGGAACATTAGTTACAGATTTTGATTTAGCCTTGATGGGTGTGTTTAATATAGGCTTAGATCCTGGATTCTTATTGAATAGAGTCACGGCAATGGTGGTGGTTTGTTGTTTAACTGGTGCAGAACCCGTTTGTCCTATGTACTTTAAGTGCTCTAAGCATTGTTGTACCCTCTCAATATAAGCCTGAGCATGGTAATAGTCAATATTCCTAGGATCAAGTTCATAAAGATCATCTACTACTTCCTTAGTAAGATCCGCGTACTTAACTGCATGCTCCAGATATAACTTATATGATAATGGATTGTTCTTATTGTACGGGTTCTTAGTAATCACCACCTTGTTGGTTTTTGGAGCACTGGAGGTCGGGGCAGAGATTGTAGCTGGATTATCAACAACTTCTTGTCCTTTGAGTTGAAGTGGTTCCTTTAATTCAGTCAAAACCATGTTTTTGTCTATGAGTTGAATATTTAAGTCAGAGATTTCCTCACACTTATGGCTCAATTGGTCAACGAGTGACTTTTGCTCTGCCGCATTAATAGCGAAGCGATCTTCTAACGAACCATAAATTTGTGAAAAACCCTGCTTTACTTTATCAAACTCCCCTAGCATAGAAGTAATTATATCTTCTAGGGCATGATTTTTAATCTTTGCAGCCTCTAGTTCCAATTTCTCTGATACGGATTCTCTCTTAAGTCTCATAATTTCTTCCTCTAATGCTTAAGCCACCCGAATCATCTTGTCACTAGTCTCAACGGAGTTTTCACAATCATTTATTTTTGAAAGAGTTTCATTTTTAGATTGATTTTCAATTTCAAGAGATATACAATATTGTTGAAGCTCATCAAAACGTTTTGAAAGTGAGTTATAAGAATCTTGAAGCTTTAAAAATTCAGCGTTAGATTCATGACAAGAATGATTATCTACATTATTCACAGGTTCAACAATATTCACAGATATATAATGCACATCATCACATTTATTCATAGCAGATGTCATCACAAAAGCAAATTCAATAGTAACAACTTGCATCATTTCGAGAGACACTATATGTTATAAGAATCGGTCATATTCGGACAAAATTTTTTCTTTCTCAATTAAATGTTGTTCATAAGCATCATCCATTTCATAGAAAACTTTTCGAACTTCACCCATTTCGAAACTAAGATTTTCCGCGAGATCGAAAAATCCATCTTTAATATTGTTTACAAACGGAACGATCTCTTTCTCAAACCACCGTTTTCATGTGTTCGAAAGCCCATTCTCCAGCGGTTTGAGCCATTGAAGTCGTACATTCCTGGATGACCTTGTCAAATCTGGTTAGGTATCGCTCAATCTCTTCCAAGCTTAGCAATACCGTACTTACCGGTGGAAGATTCTTAGGAATTTCCTTAGGTTCGTCCGAATTAACAAGTGTAGGAAGTATACTAAGGCTTTCTCTAGTAGGCATGTAAGCTTGTGTATGGATAAATTCCTTTTGCATATTAAAGCGAATTCTAAGATCTATTTTTGCATACGTTGCATTAAGTTGTGCATAATCATACTCAGGATATGTAAAAATTACTTTTGACCGATTCTCTTCATGTAGTGACATAATCTCAGATTCATTTGAAAACACAACCAAATCTAAGACCAATCCTAACTTTGTTGCATCATAAAGTCGTGGGTTGTGGTTAAATGCTTGCTTTGCATACCCCGGGTTAGGTGGTAGGTCTATTAGACGCGATAGATTGAATTCTTGAAAAGAAGAATGAAACAAGTGTACTAAATGTGAAGCAGAGTATTGTTTTAAAAGCAAAATTTCAGTCTTTTTAACTTTCTCAGACGCCTTAATTTCCGTTTCAACCCTTTTAGACTCGAGAATTTCGAAATCTGTTTGTAGTTTTTGAAAATTATTAACGACTGACTCTTTTTCTTTAAGTTCTTTCGAAAGATTTGCTCTTAAACTCTCAATTTCTAGCAAATTATCCATTTGGACTTTCCTAAACCTATCAAATTCAGGATTGGTTAAGGTAGTGGTCACTGAAGTTAATTCCAAGGTTTTAACCTTTTCCTTATACAAAGCAAGCTCGGCAGATAAAGTCTGATTAACACTGAGGGTTTCAAGGACCGCATTATTCATTTGGCCAAGCATAGATGTCGACACCATAACCAAATTGGGTTAAGCAAATGAATTTGTAGTCGTAATAGCTCCCGGTTGTGGTTCACTCAAAGTCTGGGGACTTGCATTGATATTGCTATCATTGTTTGTCTCCTCGTTTGAGTTACTAACCACCAGAGGCTATTCCGGATACTCAGACACTTGCTCAACTTGATAAGGTACAATACTAGTATCCGTGGCAGTATTTGGTACCTCAGAAATTGTGTCAGCTCCATAAAGTGAAAGAATTGCCATGAGAGCTGCCTTGGTGGTATTGAGATCATCACAGTCAGAGTCGTATGCATCCAGATCATCACATTGATATGCGACATTGTTTGTGATGGCTGCTGTGAGACCGTCAGTGTCCGCAACTCCCGGATCTGCGAGAAATGCTAACTCTTCTTCATCGAGCTCACGTCCTTGGGCTTGAGCATTCACCAAGTAGATCTTCTCCTGAAACCATGTGCTATCCCTTTTCCTCTTGGGCTGCATACACTCTCGAGCCATGTGCCTTTCCCCTTTGCAGTTATAACATATAATCATCTTCATTTTGCCAGTGTTATTACCCCTTGTAGCAGCAGTGTTAGATGGACGTGCACCAGCATTAGATGAACTTGGTCTCCCCTGAAGTGGTTGCACCATTACTCTGCCATCTTGAATTGTAGCTTGTTGTCGAGAGTTAGAAGAGTTCCTCAACTGATTGTTTGTTGGAGATGGTCCTCTGTAACCTCGTTTGTTCAACGCTTGAGTGATGTAAGCAGACATTTGAGCAAGTATATCAGTAGGATTACCCCCTTGTATAAACTCGAGGACTGGGATCTCATCATCACAATAGAACACTGGTGCTGGTTGAGCTACAAACTGATTTGAAGAAGCACTAACATTTTGTGAGTAATGAGGTTGAGGAGCCTCATGTTGTTGATAGGTGATGGCAGGATTTGTTGGAGGTTGATAAGGTGAATACTGTTGTGAAGCATAAGGTAACTGATGTGAGTCTCCTTGTGATGATGTTGCTGGTTGCTTGTATTGTTGTTGATAAGATGTAGGCGGTTGTGGCAAGATCGAATACTGTAGGAAGCTTGGAGTTTGATACAATGGTTGATAGGAAGATTGTTGTCCCAAAGCAAACAGAGAGTTGTGATATGACAAAGTTGGATGATTTGCCATTAATGCCAATGGTTCTTGATAAGCTCCCTGAGAGATGCGTTTTTGGATCACGTGCTTCTCGTGTTGCTGCAAGAAAGCATAGAGTTGATCTAAATTTGACTTGTGCAAATCTCGAATCATCTTAACATCGGTGACATATTGACTCCATTCTTAGGGTAATGTGTTCAAGAACTTGGTGTTTAGTTGAAACTGAGCAATCCTTAGATTATACACGTTCATATCATTCATCAAAGTAGTGAAACGCAAGTAGTAATCGTGAAGAGTTTCCCCTAGAATGTATGTAAACCTATCAAACAAGTCATACAATTGACACTCTCGTTCTTGCTTAGTTAGAGAAGTCCCTTGTAACAAAACAAAACTCGATCCCAAAGATCCTTTGCCACTGTGTGTTCACTTACCATTCTATAGATATCGGGTGGAAGAGCTTGAAGTATTGTCTGAACGGCCCTTTCATCTGCATCGGCAATGAGTTTGTTAGCATTTGGTAACTCATGATACAACCTTGGTCGCGTCACATTGTTGACAGTAACTTCTCCCTAATCTAGTGGACCTTTTTCAATGGATTGAAGCATAAGTCTACCATTGGGTTTACCCATGATGTTAGTTTTCATGCGACCTTGCCATGCTTCAAATAAGTCTTTGATGAGAAACGGTGGGCGAGTGTCGGTACCCGAAATGATTGAAATATCGGTAAGCGATGTCATTGTAGGCATAAATGAATGAGGATTTATTTTTTGAACACTTGATGGAAAAAAGATTAGCTTTTGATCGAGCAATGAAATAAGGTTGTGAAACTTGTTGTGAGTTGTTGTAGAATTCTTCCAAAATATTACAAAGTCCAAAACTTGATCTAATTCGGAATGTGAGGTTCTGATGTAGTTCGGAATCTGGTGATCACGAACCTAATTCGGAATCTGTAAGGTTCTGACGTAGTTCAGAATATATGATGATCACTGACTTAATTCGGAATCTTGTAAGGTTCTAACATAGTTCGGAATGTTCTGATGTAGTTCTGATGTAGTTCGGAATATATGAGTCAGGGACCTAATTCGGAATGTGTTGAACACTGACCTAATTCGGGATATGTTGATCAATGACCTAACTCGGAATGTGTTGAACACTGACCTAATTCGGGATATGTTGATCAATGACCTAACTCGGAATGTGTTGAACACTGGCCTAATTCGGGATATGTTGATCAATGACCTAACTCGGAATGTGTTGAACCCTGACCTAATTCGGGATATGTTGATCAATGACCTAACTCGGAATCGACTGTGTTCTGAACTAATCCTGAATACACCAATCCACACACTATTCAGAATCTTGCAAAACCCTAGTATTCCGAACACTAAAACCCTTGTTTTCCGAATAAACAAAAAATTTGATCTTTTAAATTTTACCCAAAAATCAAGCCAAAAATTCCAACTTTTTTTATGAAAATCACCAATATGAATAACACAAATTCCTACCACAACTATGTAGGCAATTTGTAATAAAGATTTTGTGGTGAAAACACAAAAAAATTGAAAACACGGATATATCTTGATTAAAAGAGTATGAAAACTAAAAACTAACACAACAAAAACCTTATATCATCCCATGGCTCTTGATACCAATTGTATAAAAGTGATAATCTTATAACTAATCAAGAGGGTTTTTGTTATTCTAGAGAGAGAAACTAGAGAGAGAAACAAAGAGAACTTTGTTATATGAAATGTGAAATAAACAACCAACACCCCTTTCCATGGTGGAAAGGGGTTTATATACCAAAGTCCTTAAGTGGACTTGGGCCTCCGGCCCATGAACATGCTCATGGGTCGGGCTAAACATAAACATTACTTAAATAATACTACGAGCCTATAACTATATTGTTGGAGTGACCGAGACTTTCTTTATACGAAAAACGTATTTCCAACAGTTTTGCTATTGGATCGTCTCTCACGATATCTCACATCTTTTATGCGGACGACGCGGTGTTCATAGGAGAATGGAACGATAATAATCTTCAAGGTATTACTAAAATCCTCAAGTGTTTTGCTTTGATCTCTGGTTTATCCATTAACATTCAAAAAAGTCATCTACTCGGATATGGTGTTCCTGATCATATTACTCATGATGCTGCTACTTTTATCGGTTGCACGGTGATGAAGACTCCTTTTAAATATCTGGGGATCATGGTGGGTGAGAACAAATCTTTGATCAAATCTTGGGATGTTACGGTTAATAAACTTCGTATGAGATTATCTAAATGGAAACTCAAAACGTTATCTATTGGAGGCCGTCTCACATTGCTTAAATCTGTGTTAGGTGCCACTCCTATTTATAATATGTCCTATTCAAAACTCCCAAAACAGTGTTGAATTCCATGGAAAGGTTGCGTACAAAATTCTTCAATGGGGTTAAAGAAGACAATACAAAGGCGTCTTGGGTTAAATGGCACACATCTCTAGCATCAAAACAGCATGAAGGGTTAGGGGTTTCCAGTTTTTTCGCTTTAAATCGGGCTTTACTTGCAAAATGGGTGTGGCGTTATCTCTCACAAGATAGATCTTTATGGTGTCAGGTAATTAACGCTATCTATGGTTCTCGCATGCAAGTTAGACGTACAGGTTATTCCTCGTTATGGTATTCAATCCTTAAAGAAATGAGTGCTCTAAAAGAAAAAGGAATAGACCTTTTATATTTCTTCAGATTTAAGGTTGGAAATGGGCAGATTATTAGATTTTGGGACGATCTATGGTTAGGGGACGCTCCTTTATGTTCTCTTTTTCCACGCCTTTTTGCTCTTGAAACCGTAAAAGACAGTACGATCGCTTGGAAATTACAAAGGAATATTTGTAACTCGTTCCGACGTCCAGTTTGAGGATGGATAGAATTCCATCAGCTGGAGCAGCTTCAGTCTTTGCTTGAGCCGATCATTCTTTCTAATGTCGATGATCGTATGGTTTGTACTTTGGATGGAGATGGAGTCTTTAGGGTTAAGACAGTGAGGAATCTTATCGATGACAACTTCCTGCCTAGAAGAGATTCACCTACTCTTTGGGTTAAGAGTGTTCCTATCAAAGTGAATGTTTTCACCTGGAAGGTTAGTTATGGTGGTTTACCTACGCGTCATAAATTGCCTTCTAGGAACATCCCGATTAGTACAGTATTATGCCCGTTATGTGAAGATGGAACAGAAGACGTAGACCACTTATTTTTTTCGTGCTCCATGGCCTCAACAGTTTTGTCTCGGATTTGTCAATGGTGGAACCTAGGATCTTCGTCTATCACGTCGTACGCTGCTAGGCTCGATTGGTTCAAGTCTATTCGTCTTAGCCTCCACCTTAAACAGATTTTAAAAGGAGTTTTCTACACTATGTGGTGGTGCTTATGGATATTTCGAAATCAATTTATCTTCAACGATACGAAGCCCCGTAAAGACATGTTTTTTGATGATATTGTTCTTCGTTCTTATATTTGGTGTATAGCTAGGAGTAAATGTTCCGTGAATGGGGATGATTGACTTCAACATCCGTATTTACTTTCTTTGTAATTTCTAGCTCCTTGCTAGTTTTTTCTAATAAAGTTGCCGTTCAAAAAAGAAAAATGAGTTTGGGTTTTAGAAAATCTATTGATTATAAAATATTTTAGAAATATGTATAACAAATAGAATTTTATTTTATAAGCTAGTTTATTTTACAAGCTTTTACAGACTTATACAAATTTGTTGCCAGTTATCGGAGACATAGGATATGTTTGGTAACATGCTTAAAGAGACTTGAACTTTTAAAATAAGTCAGCTTATAAAACAACTATAATTTGTCACACAAGCTTATAAAGGGGATTATAAGTAATACGTCTTTGGTTATGTTTGGCGCGTAAGCTTATCAGAGCTTATTGTAGCATCAGATTATTGTTTTTTTTTAAAAAGTTATTATTAAAAATAAGTTTCGTTTAATTGATAGAGCTCAAAGGAGCATGTTAAAAAAATAAACTCCTATATAACATGCTACTTAAATTAGCATATAAATAAACTCAAGCTATGTACTCGAGTATTCGGCTACTAAAAAATACCAATAGTAACATACCACTTTATAAGCCTAAACCTTTTTAAAAGGGGCTTGTGAGGGCTTTTAATTTGTCAAATTATTTAAATACTTTTTAAAATATAAATATATTATCACGTAAAAGCTCTAAACATATATGACTATAATTTTATTCAGATTTATGTGATTTTACATTAATAAGTTTTATGTGTAATAAATTTGTCAAATAACTTTATAAAAATATAGTAAAATTTAACTTTTAAGTTATAAGGCTGCCCACATTGACTTGGTCTTCATGTGCGTCGTACTCGGTCGGACGATCGATCACCCTAATGCGAGAGTTTGGTTGCCAAAAATCGGTCGAAATAAAAGTTTGTAACATGGTCGTACCTGCGATCAAACTTTACATTTCATAAACAAATAATATGTGTTTTTATATTAAAAAGAAATTTTTATGAGGTATATTTTTTATAATGTAAGACGTTTTTATGTAAGAAAGTTAAACATAAATTATCAAAGAAAAAATAAAATGACTGAGATTTTTTGTGAGTCGAATAAAGTCACCGATACAACCAGCATAAGTTATCAGCCTAGCGCTAATCCAGCCTCAATCTCCTCCGTAGCTTTAACGATGTTAACATTTTTCCATAAAAAGAAAAAAAAAGAAAAAAGAATAAAAATGAAACCAAACATGAAAACAGCAAAAACAGCAAACAAGTTGAGTGACCCTAGCAAACATCGAAACTCCACTAGAACCACCACTTCCCATACCCCACATAAATACACACGTGGCACAATCCGACCACAGAAATAGATCGTATACCTCTCATCCACCAATTTGATTTCCATTTCCACGTGTCACTTTTTCAACGCCCCCTTATTTCCTGCCCACCACCCCACCTTTTTTATTTTATTTTATTTTTTCTCTCTCACACACACATATTCCTACTTTCTCTTTCTAGAAACCTAAATACCAGATTTGTTGTTTCTGTACTTTGATCCGATATTAGGGTTTGTTGTTTTGTTTTTGCGGCTGATATTGGTTTAACTTTGACCGGGTTTGACTTTTTTTTAAGGTTAGTTTTCTGCTAGATCTTGTGGTTTTATGGGTGTTTAATTTGGATTAGCTTTATTTTCCGGGCTTATCGGCTTATTTGAAATTGAAAAAGCTAATAAGTTCATTTTTTCCGGATTATGAGTTTATGAGTTAAGCCATGGGCTTAACTTAACTTGTCATAAGCCGGAAAAAGTGAACTTATTAGCTTTTTCAGTTTCAAATAAGCCGATGAGCTCGGAAAATAAAGCTAACCCAAACGGCTAAATGTTTTAAGAGTTTTTTTTTATAGCTTATTTGGTTTTTGGCTTATTAGGGTGTTTGTTTTGGCTACCTAAGCTTATTTCGGCTTATTAGTATATCATTAGCCCCAATTGTGGCTTATCTGGAAAGTTATGGGCTTATATGAGTTTATTATCTCATTATAAACTCGTATAAGCCCATAAGTCTCACAAATTAGCACAAAAATTGGGGTTTATGAAATATAAGCCGAAATATGGCTTATTTTGGGCTTATATTTCATAAGCCTTAATTTTGTGGTTTAATTTGAGACTTATGGGCTTATATAAGTTTATCATGATATAATAAACTTATATAAGCACATAAGTCTCCAAATAAGCCACAAAATTGAGGCTTATGATATAGAAGCCGAAATGAGAGGTAAAATAAGCTCACTTTTTATGGCTTATTCTGAAACTTTTTGGCTCATATTAGTTTATTAGGACCTAATAAACTTCTGTAAATCGGAAAGTTTCAAAATAAGCCGAGCTTATAAAATATATGCCGAAACCAAATAAGTCATAAGCCGAAACAAACACTAGCTTATTAAGTTATTTTAGGTTTTTTTTTCTGAATTTATTAGTTAAGTTTTGATTGAAATATAATTTGTTGTTAGTATAAACCACGTTATTAACATTATTAGTTGTTAAGTATCCTAATATTTGTTTGATGTTTGAACAGAGTGATTTATTGGACAAGTATGAGTTTGACTTGGTGTGTAATTAGCGGCGGATAAAAGAATGTCGGAGTTGAATATTTATGAGGTATGTGTTTTTTGATTCATTATAGTGAATAATGTTCGTTTTTAAGTGACAAATAATGCTTGAAGCAGTACAAGTGTGCTATTGGAAGTATAAAAATGCAATCCATATATGTGTAAAGGATGTGTTTACTTGTTTTGCTAAATAGGGTCTTCTCTAAAACTACAGAAACGCTAATCACGATGATGTATTATTGTTCATCTGATTTTCAATTGTATGCAACTCAATTGTATATAGTCAACAAACCTTTCAAGTATTTGAACTATTACTAATGTGGTCTAGTGGTATGGTGTTCCTGCCCCCAAAGTGTTAGAAGAGACTAGGGTTGAAGCCTCGTTGGGTGGTGAACATCTTGGGATGGCCACGGGTATATCGGTTTTGGCTGCATACATCCGAGCCAACAAAGGCTCAACTTCCCTAAAGAAGGATCCTTCATTTTATAAAACCTAGGAAGTTGGATAGTATCCCTGTTAAGGGTTTGTTTTGTTAAATTGACGTCTAGAACATAAGATGTAGACGACTGATAAATGTGATATGCTTTTTGGATCCACAAGTGATTTTATGTAAATTAATAGAAGTTTTGGTTCAATCATAATAAAAGGCATACGAGTTGTAGATTAGTTCTTGTTGTAACATAAGGGCATGGATAGTCATTGTGATAGATGTGTGTGTTATAAATGATACCAATTCAATGCAGACACTTAAGAACGAATATTTAGAAGCATACTCGCGAATTTGACAATGAAAGACTGCCGTCTGATACTCATTCTACACATACACACAAGAACGTAATTCTGTGTATACGTATTTGAGAGAGAGAGAGAGAGAGAGAGAGAGACAGAAGTGCAAGTTTCATCTTGTTCAGGTCGTGCACGATGAGCATGTTAATGGCCTATTCTTGTGTTTGCTAATCCTAAAAAATAAAAAAAAATGAGATTAGTCATCGTGGCTGTTTTAAAGAACTCGTATATTAATTCACAGAGTAATTGCTAAATGTGGTAATTTGAATATTTAGAGAAAACGTTGTTAACTTAGTTATAAAAGCTAAAGTTTTGTAACTTGTGTAACAGCTTGATGATATTGTATGGGATGATTTTGAACGTAGTGGTGATCAGATAGTGGCCCACTCGGCAGAAGATCATGGTAGTAGAGATAAATGTGACGGAGACACTTGTAAAAAGCCTCGACTTGAAGTAACACCTCTTCAGAGCAATGTTGAAACAGAGTCTACAATATTTAATAATGAAAAGAACATGACAGAAGGTTCATGTTCTCATATACCTGATGGTGTATTCACTTCTTCTGGTGATGCTGAGTCAGCAAAAGACACACCTACGTTACAATCTGGTGATACTAAACTCTCGGATGATTGCTTCAAAAGTAGCAATGTCGCCTCTGGTAGTGAGTTATGCACAGACGAGGGAATCCTTAAAGAGACCTCTGGTATAGTTGATAGTAACTCCTACAATGATCTTAACTTATTCACTAATGATGGTGATAACAAAGGATCAAGTGATCTTGCATATTATGGCTGGCCTGATATTGGAAACTTTGAGGACATGGACACGATGTTAAGGTAATTTCAACCCATTTACTTGACTGTGGGTCGATTGGGGTTAAAAGTTAGCTAAGAACGAATTGACACAAATGGGTTAAAACTTGCCCGATGTATAAAATCTTGATACTCATTATATTTCCAAGAATTCATTATCGTTGCATCAATTAAACTTTTATCAGATTTTTTGGCGTTTCATATATGACCAATAACAAGATTATAAATTTTGGAAAACATGTGTTTCGGGTCTTGAGCCAAACCCTTTTCTATATTAATCCATCACCTTGCCTGGCCTGCTCATTTGGTAACTTCTACATCAAGCTAATGCGTGATCATGTATAGATTCATCTAGATGATAGACTCGTGTCAATAAATAAATATCTCCTATTTCATTATCGTTACAAAATATACATTTAGTATTTACAGATGGTATATTTATTTGTGCAGCAATTGTGATTCGTCATTTGGACTAGGGGTTCCAGGAAATGACGATGAATTGGTTTGGTTTACATCAGAAGATCCAGCTGGAGGATATGAAGAAGCAATGAACTTTAACTTTCCATGTTCAGAGTCAAGTGCATTGACAAATGTATCACAGGATCGCGAATGTCGAGAATCAGATACTAAGGGATCTAGTTTTGTGACTCAAAACAAAGATGAGTGTAAGCTTAAAGCTCAGGTTGGTCTTCTTATATTTTGTGAAAGCAAGTTCGATTATTAGTCAATTTTATTAATTGATCCATCTTGTCATATACATAATTAATATGCATGTTCCTTTGACCGCTTATTTGAGCTCATTCACGGAATAGGTTTTAACATTTTTCATTTGTAGATTCGAAGTGTTTGTATATCTGAATCATAAAAAATACTTGTTGAAGAATCTCATTACCATATTTGTGCCAAAATTTCAATGTCATTTTTTTTCATTATTTTTTGCGTAAATTTCTTCAATGCATCTATACATTTAGGTTTATGTCACAGTAGTTATAATAGTTGGCATACCAATTTGCAGATGCAGCAGTCAAGGCCACAAAATCACGCACAAGGAAAGAAAGCAAGTCATTGCTTAGGAAACTATGGTTTGAAAAGCAATGACATTCGGATTTGTTCAAGTGATGAATCTGACAAGCTATTCACCTGTACGGGCAATCAACATAAAAATGAAATCTTAGGACATGATTCTTTTGGCTACATGCAGAGCAGCCCATATCTGCTTCCAGGTCATGGTCATGTTCCAATGCAAATGACAGGTGGCAGCTCGTTGATGACTGGTATTAAATCTGAAAATAATGGTCCTACATCTCCTTCCCAAAAGGACGTATCCAACGCATCAAGTATGGTGCTTCAAGCTTCAAGAAGTGATATGGGTTCATCCCAAAAGCAATTTCATATGGAGAACAAGATTGAAAGTCAAAATGATACGCAGCGAGGCAAGAAAAGAGCTTTAGCAGAATTAGATTCGGTAGATGTCCTAGAAGGTTCTTCAATTAGTTCTGAGTTGCATGAAATGTCTTTGGAAGCAACGAGTTTCCGCCAGCTCAGACAAGTTACGGAACAGGTTAGTTGACTTTGAGTTTATGCATTGAGGAATCTTGCTTTTACATATATAAGACTTTGTACTGTAAATATGGCTGTATGATCACAAGCACCTAGTTTAGAGCAATCAAGCTGAAGTATAACTGAAAGTAAGGTATAACTAGGGCTGAGCATCGGTCCGGGACCGGACGGACCGACCGACCAAGACCGGACCGGACCGAGGACCGAAATGGTCCAAAACTCTGGACCGAGACCGGTCCGGGTTGGTCCGGTTCGGTCCTCGGTCCGGTCTTATTAGGCATAATTGATAAGATTTTGGTAAGACCGAACCGGACCGGACCGGACCGAGGACCGAATTCGTCCAAAACTCCGGACCGAGGACCGGACCGAAATTGCTCGGTCCGGTTCGGTTCGGTCCGGTCCGGTCCGGGTCGATTTTGGGTCTGTCGTGCTCAGCCCTAGGTATAACCGTATAAGTGAGGTCTGGTGGAGAGGCCTCATTGACGTATACGGTATATCTTAACAATAAGTATTCCTCCCTAAAGAATTTTATGGTAGTAATGTAGTTCTATATACTATACTGTTTGTAATGTTAAATTTCTGAGTTGTTTGTTTTAAACGTGTGTGCTTTTCAGTTGGATATGAGAACTAAGTTATGCATAAGGGATAGTCTCTACCGGTTGGCTAGAAGCGCAGAACAGCGACACAACAATGCTGGCACAACAAACTTTGGAAGTAACGCTGGGCCCTTGACGACTGATGGGACTAACAAGTATTATATCTCTCTAATCTCTTCAATAGATTTTCTCCTCACTTAATTTACTCCCGTTTGCCCTAATCACTAAGGTACACGTAACAAGCCTGGTGAGGTGGTACCCAGTTTTATTTTTCTAAACAATTCAATATTCCATTTCAGGTATACTGGTATTATCGATATGGAAACCGATACGAACCCCATAGATCGAACAATAGCGCATTTGTTGTTTCACAGGCCCTCAGAATCATCTAACAGGGCTACTACTTCACTTCTCAAACCAGATGCAAAGGTAAATTGCAACAAACCCTCCTCTGTTTCAAAGGTTGCAATTTCCAATTCTATACTAATGAATGGGTCGTTTTGGGTTATGTTTTCTCTTTGATGGGTCAAGTGAGAAAATTTTAAAAAGCAAAAGAGGAAAGTCAGGAAACAGGAGGTGAAATATGTGAAAGTCGTGCTAGTTATACTTTTTATGAACTGATATTTTTAACATATAATTTTCTATATGCATCTCTATAATATAATAATGTAAAAGATTTGAAGAAAATTGATATGCCTGTCAAATCCATTTCCACCACACTAAATAATAACTTCTTTTCGACCCATTACCCCATGTGTTTTCTGCCTATTTCAGAAAATCTACACTGGTTGAATGCAACATGAAGTGTAACTTTTTTCTCTTGTTTGCGATAACCAGGTTCATGGATCTACAGCGAGTCCACCTGTGATGCCCGAAAAACTATCTTGTCCGCAAACAGGATACAAAGCAGATGACAAGATTTCAAGCACCAGAACAGACTAACGTGTCAGTTAGGTAGGCATGGTAGATTTCAAAGTGAATTTTTATCATGTGCAAATATATACCCTATAAAGTTATTAAATAGGGTCCGATATGGGCTCATAAGCGTGTTCAATGGTAGAGAATCTCGAGGTTTTAGTGTTAGTTGGTGTCCATCCTTGTGTATCCCCCTCGTTTTGACTATCCTAGTCTCATTCTGATGTATCTAGCTCTGATGGTGGCCCAATTTTGACCTAGAAGAATTCATCAAAATATGTTCATATGTCTCGATTTTCGGTATTTGTATACTTTCAGTGACCCCAATGTGGTTGTTCAATGCGAAACAAGCTTCCTTATTTGTTACTGTTCATTTAATAATTCAGTCGCCCAATTTGTCGTTCATTTCTGTGTGGGGGGTGGTCTGGATGACTAAAGTAAAGCTAATTTTAGCTTAACCCTGTAATGTGTACATCGGAATTTCTCAATAACTGATCGTAATATCTCAATAACATAAATTCACAAACAATTCACCAAGTTCTACAGAATGAAGAAAGGTAAATTACATTACTTCAGATAACAAAACGAATTCTAACTACCTAAAAAAAACATATGGTGCGTAACTTACTGGTTTCCATTAGGCTCAGTTCCTGCGGATATTTGAAAACGTTCCTGTTTCTGAGAAGTATGTGCTTTGAGTCCCACTGGCTAGTCTATTAGCATTTGCTTGTGGATCTATAAGATCAATCCCCTGAACAGGTGTGAAAGCCAAACTTGAAGTCAGGCCAGAGGTAGCTCCGCCACTATGCTTGAACTTGTTGGTGACTTTGGCAGCCAGCTTGCTACGAGCAGCTGATACACGCAACTTCCCGGAACCAGCCTGTCCAAGCATACCATATCCTTCTCCTAGTCCATCCCCCAATGAGCTCTCTTCAGGTACTCCAAACTGCATTCTGTTTGCAAGCTTCCGCATGTCCGTAATGGCGTACTTCTCCTTACTTTTCCGGAGGCGACACCCACCTCTTTTCTTCTTGGGATTCAAATCAGGGACCGGGAGTGGTTTAGGCTGCTTTGCAGGCGGTAGCTCTTGCCACTTCTCAATCTTTTTACGAATTACATCCCTATAAGCTCTTCCTTGGGATCCAGAAGGATCCTTTCTTGTAGAGTCTACACGTGCTGCAAGGCTTGATTTTGCAGCCAAAAGCCGACACACACGCGGCTTGAGAGCTGGAGGTGTAGTCTGAAAGATCTCAGTTTGCTCAAGATAACCAACACGATATTGAGACGTTGCAGTAGAAAAACCAGCTAAAGCCTTCTTCTTAGCACCTAGAAGCTGAACATTACAAGCTGGCATATTTGCAAGTGACTTCAGACCCCCAGCTATCGCCATGAGTTTTGCAGCGACATCAGGCCCAACTAGTGCAGATAGATTGGGTGCAATGCAGCTCATTCTGGATTCAACGAACTCCAAAACTTTCTTTTTCGACTCATCAAGTGTAAGAGCTCGATCACATGCCTCAATTGTCTTCTGAAGAACATCCTCAGGAAGCGGCTTGCCACTTGTAGTTGACGCTGTAACAGAAATAACCATAATTATTGCAGAAGGCAGCAGCCCTTGAAGATCCACGAGGGTCAAGTCGAGTTTATTCCCTATCTTCTTAACCACACGTGCATAATCGATAGGATGATGAACAAGAGACTCAAGCTCTGGAAACTTGAGACGATACTTATCACGTATAAAATTATGAACAATCGCAATTTCATTCTCTATATCGACCGACAACATAATACATTCCACGATGAGTTGATACTCAGGATCATCTTCCAAAACCATGCATTGATCATCCGACATATCATCTGATCCTTTTTTCTCAAGAGCATGCTCAACTTTCTTCATAGTATCTGAGTATCGTTTTGATTCGAGTAGCTTCGAAACGCTATCCAGATCGTCGTAACTGAGGGCTTCTTCTATATAGTCCTCATTGACATCTTCTTCTTCTTCCATGTGCATGTCCAAGTTGTCGTTATCTGAGAGGTCGTCAAGATCCGCAAGAAAACAATCTTCAAGGTTTGCCATTATGGTTATGTAGTTCGATTGTATCGAGCACAAGTCGAAGACACAAACTGGAAGAACGATAAACTTTGTTAACGAAGAATATTAGGTTATAAAAGAATGAATAGAAAAGATGGGATGAATGAGCTATATTTATAGAGATGAGAACCGACTAAATAACCGACTTTGGTTTCTTTTGCCGACTTAAACGAATGGGTTGGTTTGAATTGGTTTGGGTCATGCGTTAAATAGGTTACGGGTCAAATGGGTCATGATCTCATTATGGGTCGAACGGGTTATGGCTCAAATAGTTTGGACTAACTTAAAATGTCTTCATATCTTTTAACATTTTAACACTTATATGCATTCTTTTTACGCAGTTTTTGTACCTTTTTTTTCGATATTACGTTTTTGTCAGTAAATTTATGTTTTCGTCGGTAAACTTACGCATTCGTCAGTAAACTTACGCATTCGTCAATAAACTTATTTCGTCAGTAAACTTATGTTTTCGTCAGTAAACTTACGTTTTCTTCAGTAATTTTACGTTTTCGCCTGTAAATATACGTTTTCGTCAGTAGACTTACGTTTTCTTCAGTAAATTTACGTTTTCGTCAGTAAATTTACGTTTTCGTCTGTAAACTTACGTTTTAGTCAGTACTTTAATGTTTTCGTCAGTAAACTACTCTTTCGTTAGTAAACTTACGTTTTCGTCAATAATTTTACGTTTTCGTCAGTAAATTTACGTTTTCGTCCGTATTTATACGTTTTCATCAGTAATTTTACGTTTTTGTTAGAAAATTTATGTTCACGTAAGTAATTTTACGTTTTCGTCAGAAAATTTACGTTTTCTTTAGTTTTTTTACGTTTTAGTAAAAAAAATGTAATAATACTGAGGAAAACGTAAATTTACTGACAATAACGTAAATATCCTGACAAAAACGCAAAGTTACTGACGAAAACGTAAAAATACTGACAAAAACGTAAAATTATTGACGAAAACGTAAACTTACCGACGAAAACACAAAAATTCCGACGAAAACGCAAAAGTACCGACGAAAACGTCAAGTGTTGACGAAAACGTAAATTTACTGACGAAAACGGAAATATACTGACAAAAACGTAAATTTACTAACGAAAACGTAAATTTAATCACGAAAACGTAAATTTACTGACGAAAACGTAAAAATACAGACGAAAACATAAGTTTACTGACGAAAACTTAAGTTTACTGACGAAAACGTAAGTTTATTGACGAAAACGTAAATATACTGACGAAAACGTAAATTTACAGACGAAAACTTAAATTTAGTAATGAAAACGTAAAAATACTGACGAAAATGTAAAAATACTGACGAAAACGTAAATTTATTGACGAAAACGTAAATTTATTGACGAAAACGTAAATTTACTGACGAAAAATTAAGTTTACTGACGAAAACATAAGTTTACTGACGAAAACATAAGTTTACTGACGAAAACATAAGTTTACTGACTAAAACTTAAGTTTACTGACGAAAAATTAAGTTTACTGAAGAAAACATAAGTTTACTGACGAAAACGTAAATTTACAGAACAAAACTTAATAATACTGACGAAAATGTAAAAACACTGACGAAAACTTAAATTTACTTACGAAAATGTAAGTTTACTGGCGAAAACTTAAGTTTACTGACGAAAACTTAAGTTTACTAAAGAAAACATAAGTTTACTGACGAAAACTTAAGTTTACTGACAAAAACGGAAAATATTGATGAAAACGTAAATTTACTGACGAAAACGTAATCTTACTGATCAAAACGTAAGTTTACTGACGAAAACTTAAATTTACTGACGAAAATGTAAATTTATTGACAAAGACGTAAATTTACCGACGAAAACGTAAAAGTATTGACGAAAACGTAAATTTACTGACGAAACGTAAATTTATTAACGAAAACGTAAATTTACTGACGAAAGCTTAAAAAAATACAGATGAAAAAGTAAAAGTAGTGACGAAAACATAAATTTAGTGACGAAAACTTAAGTTTACTGACGAAAACGTAATTTTAAAGACGAAAACGTAAGTTTACTGACGAAAACGTAAGTTTACTGACCAAAACGTAAGTTTACTGATGAAAACGTAAATTTACTGACGTAAACGTAAAAATACTGACGAAAACGTAAACATACTGACGGAAACGTAACATTATTGACGAAAACGTAAATTTACTGACGAAAACGTAAGTTTACTGATGAAAACGTAAATTTACTGACGAAAACGTAAAAATACTGACGACACGTAAAAAATCGGAGGAAAACGTAATAAATTCAACTTATTAATAAGATCTAACTATTTAGATTACTTGGTTTTTGGTTAAATATTAAGAACTATTTGACCAATTCTAAAACTCATTTGACCCAAACTTCATTTTACCAAAAAAAATGACCTATTTGACCTATTATTCTATTTTTGCTCAACCCATTCCAACCCATTTGATAAAAAATTTGACCAAAATTGACTTACTTTTGGTTGAATGGGTTGAAATTGCCACATCTGATAGAAAATAAGGAAACTTACTAAGAGCGTAAGGTGACTCATTTGACCTATTATTCTATTTTTGCTCAACCCATTCCAACCCATTTGATTAAAAGTTTGACCCAAATTGACTTACTTTTGCTTGAATGGGTTGAAATTGTCACCTCTGATAGAACATAAGGAAACTTACTAAGAGCGGAGAATGTGGTTTGATGTTGTGGCTTGGTGTTATGGAAAAAGTGGATGTCACGTCAGCATCCCATTCTATAATATCAGAAACTCTATAACACTATAAAAACTGACTCTTTGGTTAACACCAGATTTCTGGTGTTATAGTGGTCCTACAATTTTTTTTATTTTACAAACTAATATATAAAAACTAAATTATCATTAACTAAAAAAATTACAAATTAAAAAAATGCCGAAAGAAAAAAAAATAACCATTCGAAAAAAATACATTAATAGTTCAAATACTTTTGGCGGGGTTCTTCCTTTTACTTTTCGATTTTCGATGTCTTCTTGAGCTCATCTTGTAGTGTTCATTCCAAGAATCTTTAAAGCCTCGTTTCTTATTTGTAGCTCAAGAAACGCAAGTCTTTCGCTCATCTCACGGTCCATTTTTTCTTGCTTTTTTCGTAATCCGCTTGTATTTGTTGTTGCATTATTTTGGCAAATTGATCTTTTTGCGAACCGGGAGCGGCGGTTGAGCTTGTCGAACGTTGAGTTTTAGGCTTTCGGAGAGCAACGGATGGACGGGGATTTCATCGTCACCAAACATATCGGGCTCAATAGCGCGACCTCGGTTCCTTCGGGATTATGTTGACTCGGGATTTTTCCATTTATATTTGTCCCTAGAAAAAAAGCCACAAACTTTTGTCAAGAAAATCCTTGTTCTTGTTACCTTGTTTAGATAAAATTTCAACCCGAGTCAGCACATTTTCTTCATTTTCGCCACTAAGCATCTTTGTTGAGTCGTATAGCGAATTAAACTTTGTTATTTCCCGATTCATCGGTGTCCACTTTCCCATCAACATTTTTTTGTTACGCTCCCCAAGTTTTAAACCGAGAGCACGTTCGTTATAAGTATCTAGAATTTTATACCAAAACCTGTATCGGTCTTGGTCATCACCAACTTTACCGTTTTCAGAAATCTCAATAAAGCATTCGGCCAATAGTTCTTCCTCCTCTTGTGTCCAATACATTCGCTCGGATTTTTTTGGGCCGCCTTTTCACGAGCTTCTCGGGCTTTTTTACCCGTAGCTTTTTTCGATATTTTTTTGCCGATGTCGAATCTTCAGCTTGTGTCTCGGGTACGTGGGTTTCTTTGGTATCGGGTACTAAGGTTTCTTGAGAAGAATGCTGAGGAATTTGTTGTGAGCTTTGCGATTGTTGGAATTGTTGGAAAAGTTGAAATTGTTGGAATTGTTCGGGTGAACAAGTAACAAATGGATTAAAGTTAGGAGGTTGATAATTTAAAAGATAAGGTTGTGGAATTTGTTGTGACATAAGGTTGGTGAATGACGGAATATGATTGCTACTTGTGGAATTGGTGGAAGATGGTGTATTCGGGTTTGAAGATGATGATAAACCCGACATTTGGTTTTCGAAAAAGGTATTAATCCATTGGTTATGATTCATTTTTTTATTTGGAGATGAAAGAGATGTAGAAGATATATAAAAATGTGGTTATGGATGGGATTATACACGTAAAAATATAACATTTAGTGGTTTTAATTTTGAAAAAAACGGTAGCATTTGACCTTCAACGGTCATATTTTTTGAAAAAGAGCCCCACTAGCCGTTATGTTTGAATTTATTAAAAAAACAATTAAAAAAAGGTACGCCGCGAGGAATAACGCGGGCCACAGTGCAGGGCTCGCGCCGTAGTCTCGCGTTATACCAACAATTTTAGGGTGACAAATACGGCGCCAGAGCAAAAAACACGGGCTACGGTATGAGATATGGCGTTATGAATGTGGCGTTTTAGCCATGGCTTGAGCTATGGTTTGCCATACCCGGGCTCTAAATATTAACCATTGATTGTCGTTTTTCTAGCAGTTGGCAATGGCTAAACTTTGAAATTTTGTTAATATTAGCAATGTTTTGAAAACCAAATTTTTTTTTTTTTGGTAACCGTGATTTCCGACTCATTGGCCGACTAATCCACGGGATTTGAGCCCACCGCCACACAGACTCAAACCAGGTAAAGCCCTCCCTTTTCAGGAGGTTGACGTGGCCACTTCAAGGTTGTTTGCACCTAGTGAGAATTGAACTTGAGACCTCACACACTTTAGAGTAATAGCCACAAATCTTTTTGCCACTAGGCCACCCTTACGTGATTAAAATTTTTTTAATTAATTTAGTCGAGTCATTGAATCACCGAATTATTAGTTCAACCATTTCAACTCCTGTAAACTTGATATTTTAAAAAATAATAAAAAAATTAATATTTACAACGTTTAGAAAAGGTTATATATATAAAGTTTACGAAATCTTCTACATATCGGGCATATAAAGTATTTAACAAGATATATATATGTTAAAAATAAAATTACGTAATCAATATATACAATTAACATATTTTATTTGTATAAATACACAAAAAACCAACACTTAGTCGGATCTCAAAAACCTAGTTGATCCGTGTTACTTCAAACCAGACGAGTTTAATCGAGTATCAAAAACGTGAAATTCAATTTAATTTGACCTGACTTTTCGACCAGAATTAATTCAACTGTGATCTGGGCACTACAAAAATTCAGGATATTTTCTTACCAAAACTTTTTATTATAAAAGACAGTATTTTATTATAAAAGTTTTACAAGCAAAAGTTTTGACCTTTTTGATGATTAAAAATTAAAGAGTTAAGTATATTTTTGGTCCTCATGGTTTAACGGGTATAACAGTTTTAGTCCCAACATTTAAAAAGTATCGGATCTTGTCTTATTTCATTCGACTCGTAACACTTTTGATCCCAAAAATTAATTGACTAACATTTGACCGTTAAATAGGAGGGTATTTGTGTCTTTTTCATTTATATCATCAAAAATCAGTTAGTCTCCCAAAAAATTTTCTTTTTACGTAAAACTAATACAACACTTACTATATTTCTCTCTCTCTAAACCATTTCTCAGTAAACTACACTAATTTTTGAACATCATCTATCACCATATACGACAGCCACCAGCAGTCTGTCACCACCACCGACGTCTCACCGACTTCCCACCACCATGCAGCAATCGTAACACTTCAAGAATACCACCAAACCACTCCTCAACCACGCGGATCTCTCGGATCTACCAGATCTGTTAGAGGATAGGTTGACCACAACGGGCCTACCACCACGAATTAACCACACTACTAATCAACCATCACGAATTAACAAACACTTCAAGAACACCACTACATCACTCATCAACTACCCACCATGGATCTGTCGGATCTTGAAGAGGTAAAGTAGTGATGTTGTGGTTTGAAACCCACAAAGATTAAACAAGAAAAAAAAAGGTTGAGCTCTTGTTCATGCTTCAAAGAAAAATATTGGGTAAATGATAAAATGAGATCTGATGCAAAAAAGATGGAAGTTTTGTGATTTGATAAAGTAAATGGCTGAGTGGTTTACTCGGTTTTAGCAAAAGGGAGATGATTTGTGTACCATTTGTTTTGACAATACACCACTAAAATGTGCATTTATATGTTGTACTATGTGCATGATCAATATGATTTATTGGTGTATGACAAAAAAAATATGGTGTATAAATCAATTCCCTTAGCAAAAACAGTAAAAAGAAATGATAGGATGGGTGATAATACTTGTTTTCCATAATAATAAAAGGGTAAAAACTATAAAATACCATCTTACTTATTGATTTGTGCCGACTTTAAACACTTACTTTTTTATCTCGTGACTTTAACAACGAACTTTCAAATTTTTTCCGACTATACCAATATAAGCATAAAATGATCATATTACCCTCATCTTCTTCAATATAATTACATTTACATAGAAGATTGAAGCCCAATAACCTGCTACGGATAATAGTCGGAGGAGACCATTGATCAGGGACCATCAATAAATATGTTGTCATGGCTTTCCTGAATCTCTTCTTGTACTGCTTCGGAGAAATCACTGTTGGAGAGGCGTTCTTGGGCCCACCCAGGATACCAGAAGCCTTCACCCATGTTTCTAAGTGCTTGTCCCATGTATATCTCATGAAGTCGATAATACCAAGAACAAATTCGTGGTTTTGTTCATCTACCCCAAACAGCAAAGAATAGTTCATTACATCTACCAACTACAACCATGGATTTAACACATCTGATGAGTAACAGAATTACAAAGTGGATTTACTAAAAAACAAAAATATAGGTTGAAATTTATTAACTTTTTTGTAACAGGCCATTATATTCCATTATCATGATTACTAAATGACTAAAAATTCAATGCCTTTTTACTCAGTAGACGTAAAAAGTGTTTTTTTAATCAATAATGTGAAAAAAAACAAAGGGTATATTGGTCACTTAAAAGGGTAATATAGTAATTTTATGCTTATATTGATATATGATAGATGTGAAAACACCCATCCTTTTACCACTTAAATCAGGCTAAAACGAGACCAAAACACGTATTTAATATCATTTGTTTGGAATTATGCGTGGTTTTTGTGTTTATTGTGTTTTCAGAGTCAACCGGATGAATATTAAAGAAAACATGGGATTGCACGGGTTTTATCAAGGAAAAAGACTCAAGACGAAGTCTATTGTCCAAGAGATGCAAAAGATTTGAAGTCATTGTGCCTATTTGAAGATTTATCGAAGAATAGAGCCAAAGACGGAAGATTCATATATGTCGAAGAACTCGAGTCTATTAAATAAAATATTATAGGACGAGTTGGAATTATTCACCGACACTTCTCAAATCCAAGTCGGAAACGCTTATTTAAAAGACGCGTGAAGACTTAAGAAGAAAGAAGAAAAAGAAGCCCGAATCAAAGCCCAATCAAGAGCCCATCAACACACACACGCCTATATAAAGCCTTCACCTCACAAAATTTCACACACTTAGTTTTAGCTAGTCTTTAGCTTTTCATTTTCTCTCTAGTTTCTAGAGAGAGAAAGTTCCATACTTTCTCTCACTAAACTTTTCTTTTGATTTCATCTTTTAAATTTAAGCTTTCTTGTACTTTTGATTTCATTAATCTTAATCAAGTTTATGCTTTTAAGTTCCTTAATCTTTTTCTACTTTTCTTGATTTGTCAAATCCTTGATCCAATTGTTCAATTCTATACGGTTTGGATTTTGGATGTGTTTGTGAATAGAGTTTGATCTTTCTTGTGTCTTCTTAAGCTCTACGTGAATAAGCCATAAGCTCTCCATGCTTATCGGCTTATTGCTTGTTCAAGCTCATTGATTTCGGATTTCTTATAGTTTTAATCATTCACAAGTTTTGTTTATTAAGTTTAAAGTTTCTTGTTTTCAAAAGTGGTTAAATTTAAGTGTTTTGAGTTATTTAAGTTTCGGATTATATAGCTTATTGTAAGTGCTTATTGAACTTTTTGAGTTTCCACCATTTTCGGAAAATAGCTGCCTTTATTCCATCGCAATACAAGGGTTTTAACACATTCCGACGGGTCTTCTTTGCTAGGTATCGCAATAACCCAAAAAGGGGTTTTACTTTGCGATAGGTTGTAAACCCCCCTATTCCGATCTGGGATTGCGATCGCATATTGCGATCGCACATTCCGACGGGGTTTAGGCCCATTTTCTAGTTGAAACTCTGGCTAATTTTTGTCTTCAATATTCCGATCTGACACATTCCGATAGGTAGTCATTGCGACAGCTTGTTCTTGAACATTCCGATAGAACCAAACATGGACATTCCGATGGTAGTCATGATTACATTCCGATGCTCTTGATTTTCTTATATTCCGATAGAAATAAACTTTTGATATTCCGATAGAACAAGTTTTTAAGCATTAATACAATTAAGTTTTAAAGTTTTACAAAATTTAAAGTGTTAGTTAATTAAGTTTTCAAGTTATTTTCTAATCTTCTCTTTACGTTTTCAAGCACTCATTTAGTTAATCTTCCAAAGTTTTAAATTACTCAACGTCATTTACATTCAATTGTTATTAGTTTAAAAATAGATAAACAAACCAACTCCTTTTTAGTAACCAAGAACAAATCATTCCACTTAAGGCTGAGATCAATTCGAGAGGATATCGAGAGACATAATCTGAACCCGTTGAAAATGCTTATATCAAATGGCGCCGCTGCCGGCTCCTCTCGTTAAGATCAAAAGTTTTTTGTGAGAATTTGGATTTTGGGATCCGTTCCCCGTGAACGTTACTTTTTCATAAAAATTTTCAAAATCACTAAAAAAAAATATAAAATTTTCAAAAATCCTAAAAAGTAAAAAACATAAAAACCAAAAATATCTTTGCTTTGTTTTTCTTTGTTCGTTCTTTTGTAGGTGTATGCGCACTCGATCCACGTCTTATCAAGAGCCCGAGCCTCTCGATAACCCAGACATGGCTGGTGTACAAAACAACAATAACATACCACCTCCTAACAACAATAATAACAACAACAACCCGCCTTTCAACAACATGAACAATAATAACAACAATGAGCACCTTCCGGATAATCGCCCGATGATTGAATTGCTGCAAGCTCATGTTGATGGCAACACGGATCCAATTGTCATCCCTCCAATTGCCGCCAACAACTTCGAGCTCAAGTCAGGCTTTATCCAGATGGTCTCAGCTCAACCGTTCTTGGGACGAACCATTGATGATCCACATGACCACATCAAGAGATTTCTACAACTCACCAACACGGTCAAATTCAATGGAGTTCCACAAGAAGTGATAAGGTTACAACTTTTTCCCTTTTCTTTAGAGGGACAAGCCCGGCATTGGCTTGCTAAGGAACCGCCACAGAGTATTCTCTCGTGGACGGATTTGGAAACAAAGTTTATCAACTACTTTTTTCCACCCTCTCGTACTACCGCTTTGCGGAATGAGATTATAAACTTTGAACAAAAGTACGATGAGTCATTCAGTGAATCTTGGGATCGCTTTAAAGATCTTTTAAGAAAATGCCCACAACATGGTTTTACCAAAGTACATCAAATCAATACTTTTTACAATGGTTTAAGCATGAATGACCAAGATTCACTGAATAGTGCTTCGGGGGGTAATCTATTGGCTAAGACTTCCAATGCTGCTTGGGACATCATTGAGAACAAATCTCGAGTTCAAACCAAGAGTGTTAGGACCAATGTTGCTAGTGCTAGCACTAATGACAGCGACAAGCGATTAGACAAAATCACCACGCTTCTTGAATCGCTTGTCACCCACACCGTCAGCAACAACAACAGCAACAACGCCAAAAATGCACAAGTGAACGCTGTCAGCCAACCTTGTGAGATATGCGGTGGTCCTCACTCTTACACAACTTGTACTGCCACCCAAGACTACCCTGCTGAGAATGTTAATGCAGCATATGGCACCTATACTCAACCTGCTTATCAAGCAAAACCTCAAGGTGACCGCAACCTGCTTAGCTACCGTTCCAACAACTATCTCTCACCACCTGGTTTTAACTCTCACAACCAAAACCAACAACAAAACCTCAACCGCCCTCCTCAACAACAACAAACTCGCACACCATACATCCCTCCTCATAAGCAGCAACAACCACAACAACGAAACACCCAAGTTTACCAGCAACCTGCTTATCAACCACCCGCATACACTGCTCCTTCCAACCAAACCCCCGCATCACATCAAGACATTGGAACCTACATGAGGACTAACGATGTGATCGTGGATAATCTCCAACAGGAAGTGCGCAACTTGAAAGCAGATCTGATGAAGCAAGGGAATGATCTAAGAGCTGATATGAAGAACACTATGGATAGTCAAACGAATGACTTGAGGAACATGATGGCTAGTTTCTTCAACAGTAATCAACCCTCTTCTTCGGGTACTCTTCCGAGTAATACCGTTGCGAATCCAAGAGGGGAGATGAAAGCAATCACCACTCGCAGTGGTAAAGGTACCAAGGAACCCGAGCTTCCTATACCTCCACCGGTGGTTGTGACTAAGGAAAACGAGTCACCTGCTCCTATTCCTCACCCTTCTCCTTCCCCAATTTCTCCACCTCTTCCGTCTACCCCTCCTCCACCCGTGGTTGTGAGTGATCCTATTCTTCCAAAGCATTCCTCTTCTTCCAATATACCTTATCCATCTAGGTTGAGGAAAGAGAAGCTCAAAAGCAAGGACGATATTCAGGTTTCTAACTTTCTTAAAATGTTTAAACAATTGAATTTCAATATCTCCTTCGCTGAGGCTCTCGCTCACATGCCTAAATATGCTAAAATGTTTAAAGATCTTCTGAGCGACAAGGAAAAGCACCTCGATCTCGCCAACACCCAACTTAATGAGAACTGCTCTGCAGTGCTCTTAAGGAAATTGCCAATCAAGCTTGGTGATCCGGGTCGTTTCCTTATCCCTTGCAATTTCCCGGGAGTAGAGAATTGCATGGCCCTAGCCGATCTAGGTGCCAGTATTAATCTCATGCCTCTAAGTGTTTGGAAGCAATTATCTCTCCCAGAGCTAGTCCCCACCAAAATGACTTTGGAATTGGCCAACCGTACGGTTGCTTATCCAGTGGGGATAGCCGAAGACGTCATTGTAGGAGTCGACAAATTCACCTTCCCTGCTGATTTTGTTGTCGTCGACTACGAGATGGACCCACGTGTGCCACTCATTGTTGGTCGTCCATTCTTGAGGACCGGTCGCACTCTCATTGATGTTGAAGCCGGTGAGCTTATCATGAGAGTGGGTGACGATAAAGTAGTCTTCAACATGGGAAAGTTATCTAAACAGCCTTCTTCTTACGAGAATGTTAATTGTATTGACGTTCTTGATGAGGCTTGTGAAGAACACTTCAAGGATGCTTGTAAAAACATTCCTATCTCTCTTCCCAATGTTGAGACCGTTTCCTCTATCGACTCATCACTATCTCTCTTTGGAGAAAGTGATTTCCTTTGGAAAGATTTGGAAGCCACCTTGAAAGATGTGAAGCAAGACAATGACGATTCTACTGCCAATTGGGATGACGATCTCAGTTTCATTGCAAACCTCCTCAGAGAAGACAATCCTTCCCCTCCATCTCCCACTACTATTGCTATCGAGACTCCGACTTCGAATACGCCTCCCGTCGACAATCCTCCGGATTTGGAACTTAAGGAGTTGCCACCCCATCTTGAGTATGTATTCCTCGAAGAAGAGAAGAAGTCGCCAGTCATCATTGCTAAGGACTTGAAGGATGAAGAGAAAGCCCGACTCATCGCTGTGCTTAAAGCTCATAAGAAGGCAATTGCTTGGAAAATTTCCGATATCCGCGGAATTGATCCGAACTTTTGTACTCACAAGATTCTCATGGAAGATGACTTCAAACCCACAATCCAGAACCAAAGAAGGGTTAATCCTAAAATTCATGACGTCATCAAACAAGAGGTTATCAAACTTCTAGATGCCGGCTTGATCTACCCTATTTCGGATTCCCCGTGGGTTAGTCCAATCCATTGTGTGCCCAAGAAGGGCGGAATAACCGTTGTTCCCAATGAACACAACGAGTTGATTCCCACTCGTCTCGTTACTGGGTGGAGAGTTTGTATTGATTATCGCAAGCTCAATGATGCCACGAGAAAAGACCACTTTCCTCTTCCCTTCATGGATCAAATGCTCGAGCATCTAGCTGGTAATGACTATTACTGCTTCTTAGACGGTTTCTCCGGGTATTTTCAAATTCCCATCGATCCCAAGGACCAAGAAAAAACCACATTCACTTGTCCCTATGGAACATTTGCTTACAAACGCATGCCTTTTGGTTTATGTAATGCTCCTGGGACATTCCAAAGGTGTATGATGGCGATCTTCCATGACATGGTGGAAGACACTATGGAAGTATTCATGGATGATTTCTCGGTCTATGGCGATTCATTCTCTGCGTGCCTTGCCAATTTAGAACGTATGCTTAAGCGGTGTGAAGACACTCGCCTTGTTCTTAATTGGGAAAAATGCCATTTTATGGTAAAAGAGGGCATCGTCCTAGGACACAAGATCTCGAAAGCCGGTCTTCAAGTAGACCGTGCTAAAGTCGATGTTATCGCTAAGTTGCCTCCACCTTCTACCGTGAAGGGTGTGAGAAGTTTTCTGGGTCATGCGGGCTTCTACCGTCGATTTATCAAAGATTTTTCTCAAATCGCTCGCCCGATGACCCACCTCTTGGAGAAAGATACTCCTTTTATCTTTTCCAAAGAGTGCCTTGAAGCCTTCAACTCGCTTAAAGATAAGCTAACTAAGGCACCCGTCTTGGTTACCCCTAATTGGGAGCTGCCCTTTGAGTTGATGTGCGACGCTAGCGATTTTGCTATTGGAGCGGTTCTTGGACAAAGAGTGAACAAACACTTCCAACCAATCCATTACGCTAGCAAGACAATGACTGGGGCACAATTGCATTATACGACAACCGAGAAAGAGCTTTTAGCAGTTGTCTATGCTTTTGAAAAGTTTCGCCCCTATCTTGTCCTTTCTACCACCATTGTGTACACCGATCATTCCGCGTTGAAGTACTTGTTGACAAAGCAAGATTCCAAACCAAGACTTCTTCGCTGGGTTTTGCTGCTCCAGGAATTTAAAATCGAAATTCGCGATAAAAAGGAGCAGAAAACCTAGCCGCGGATCATCTCAGTAGACTTGAGGATCCTTACCAGGGGGCTCATCCGAACAAAGAAATCAACGATTCTTTTCCCCTGGAAACCTTAATGTCTATAAACTCGACTGCTGACGAAACCCCGTGGTTTGCAGACATTGCAAACTACTTGGCGGGTGGAATCCTCGTTGACGGGTTAACATCCCAGCAAAAGAAGAAGTTCTTCAAAGACATAAAGACTTACTTCTGGGATGACCCGTATCTTTTCAAACAATGTGCTGACTTGATTATTCGCAGATGTGTTGATGGACCGGCAGCTTTCGAAATTCTTGATGCTTGCCACAAAGGACCCACTGGTGGTCACTTTGGTCCCAACTACACCGCCAAAAAAGTGTTTGATTCAGGATTTTATTGGCCCTCCATTTATTGTGACGCTCACGATATGGTTAAAAAATGTGATGCTTGCCAAAAACAAGGCACGATCACACATAAAGACGAGATGCCTCAGAATTTCATTCAAGAGTGTGAAATCTTTGATGTTTGGGGTATCGACTTTATGGGGCCATTTCCTTCATCTAAAGGAAACAAATACATCCTTGTTGCCGTTGACTACGTCTCCAAGTGGGTTGAAGCCAAAGCTTTACCTACTAATGATGCAAGGGTGGTTTGTAACTTTTTGAAATCGCTGTTCGCTAGATTCGGTGTCCCTCGTGCTATTATCAGTGACCGCGGGACTCATTTTTGCAACGATCAATTTGCAAGAGTCATGGCCAAGTATGGTGTCAATCACCGTCTTTCCACCGCTTATCATCCCCAAACCAATGGGCAAGCCGAGATATCCAATCGTGGATTGAAGCGAATTTTGGAGCGTACTGTGGGAGAGCATCGTGCCGCGTGGGCCGATAAGTTAGATGATGCTCTGTGGGCTTTCCGTACTGCTTACAAGACCCCGATCGGTTGCACACCTTATCGTCTTGTGTACGGGAAAGCATGCCACCTTCCCATCGAACTGGAGCATAAGGCGCACTGGGCCTTAAAGTGGGCTAACTTCGACATCAACAAAGCTGGTGATCATCGTAAGATTCAACTTAACGAGCTCAATGAACTGAGGAATGAAGCTTATGAGAACTCGCTGATCTACAAAGAGAAGACGAAGATCCTCCATGACGCAAAAATCAAGAACCGAGAGTTCCATGTTGGTGATCAAGTCTTACTTTTTAACTCTCGGTTGAAGATCTTCTCTGGCAAGTTGAAGAGCCGCTGGTCTGGTCCATTCACCGTCGCCAACATCTTTCCATATGGGACCATTGAGCTTTCTCAGCCAAATGGACCCAATTTCAAGGTGAATGGCCAGCGTCTGAAGCTGTACTTTGGTGAGGACACCTCTCAGGAGGTGATTCCTTCCCTCACCACGTTCCCCATGAACTAAATATTGGGTCGAGTCAGGCTCGTGACTCGGTTATCAAAAACAAGCGCTCCTCGGGAGGCAGCCCGAGTATCTATCCCTTTAACCCCTAAGTGTAGGGGAGGACCTATTTTGGTCGTTTGTGTTTGTGTGGTGATGTGATTACAGGGATAACTGCAATCTTGGACATCTTTGAAGAACCGTGTTCCCGTGTTATCCGAAATCCGGTTCTATCTCTCAACTATCGTGATTCAATTTTCTTCATACTCACATTTGAAATTGATCACTTTAGTCGTCTCTTCCTTAACTCGAGTTAACCAACGTGCACAATGTCATAAGTGTAGGGGAGACTTCTCCCACATGCTTAAACATTGAGGACAATGTTTATCTTAAGTGTAGGGGGGACTTCTATCGAAGTTTTAAGTGGACTTTTCCATGAAAATGCCTTCATTTAACCGGAAAATCATCTTTTTCAACATTTTTCAAATTTTTAATTAACTTTGGCCATTTAGTCGTAATTTTAAAATTTTTATCGTTGCTTTCATATGTATATATCCCGCAATAAAGTCAAAAATATTAATAAGTGGTGTGGCTAGTTTAGAAATCTTTGACATATTAGGCCCGTTGCATTTATTTTGACTCAACCCGAATAGACTTATCCAAGTTTATTCTAGCTAGTATCCTTAACCATGTAGACCTTAATTGGTTTATTAGGCTAAGTGCCCACGAGTCTCATTACTTGAGTTTTTAAATTGTGGAGGACGAGAAATGATAGAGCCAGTTATAAGTCGGTGTTCTTGCGCAAGCTCACTTGGTGTAATTATTTGCCTATTCTCCCATCACTTGCTAATAATTTATCTGCAATAAGTAAGGTCGTACGATTTGAAAAGTTACTTAGCTTCTAGCCCAAGATCGTTTAAAAGTTGCTCGGTAATGACGAGAGTTCATAGCCAAGGCATAACTTATGAAGCGGGGCGCGAAGATTGGCGAGTCCGAAAAGGCCCTAACAAGGCATGAGGATTCAATTTTATTGCTGAAGATCCAAAGTGATGTGAAAAGCATTATTCCTAAAGTCAATATGAAGGATCAAGACTCACGACGAAAAGCAATCAACTCCCATAAAGATCATGGAGAAGTCTATCCGAAAAGACCCTAACAAGGTATGAGGATAAATAGATCCAAGTCCGAAAAGGAGGCGGATCGTTGTATCTCAAAATCCCAATTAGAGATTGAAGAATAATCATGAAGTCGTGGTCAACAAAGTTGGAGTACCCCTTAAAAGTCTCCAAGTGAAGAAACTCTATTACGATGAGAAGACCATTATCTCAAGAACGTCTCTCAAGATATGAAGTATGAAGTACATGCCAAATATCGGCCCGAGAAAGGTCTCAAATCGTGAACCAAGTTATGCCAAGATATGAACTTTTTGATATCCCGAGAAGCAGTTTTAAAAGATTTTGTCCTTTAGCTAACTATTGATCAAATCGTCTTACTTTGCTTTCAGCCCTAATAAACTATCGAAATAAGTCCAAAAATGCATCTTCATGATCATTCTAAGACAAAAATAAAATATAAGAGATACGCCTAGGAATAAGGGAGTTTAAGCATTTAATTAAGCCATGTGTGTGAGTGTTTGAATTACTAACTTATAATAACAATGATCTCGTTTTTAAGCTTAGTTTGGGGAACGTGAAACTTGAGGGTGATAAATCTTCGCAGCACCGAAGCCCTAATGTAAGTCCTCGATCTCTTTCCAAGTTATTACCACATAAGTTATTTTCTATCCTCTTGTTTACATTAAAATTTTAATTTCTTAGTACTGTAAAATTTTTGTTTAAGTAGTATTTTAATAAGGCCAAGGTTAATTGATAATGAGAAAAGTGTAATTATGCTTTGTCACTAAGCATTGCATGAGGGCATGGCAATGGTTAAGTGTAGGGGATTTGATAGGTATGAAAACACCCATCCTTTTACCACTTAAATCAGGCTAAAACGAGACCAAAACACGTATTTAATATCATTTGTTTGGAATTATGCGTGGTTTTTGTGTTTATTGTGTTTTCAGAGTCAACCGGATGAATATTAAAGAAAACATGGGATTGCACGGGTTTTATCAAGGAAAAAGACTCAAGACGAAGTCTATTGTCCAAGAGATGCAAAAGATTTGAAGTCATTGTGCCTATTTGAAGATTTATCGAAGAATAGAGCCAAAGACGGAAGATTCATATATGTCGAAGAACTCGAGTCTATTAAATAAAATATTATAGGACGAGTTGGAATTATTCACCGACACTTCTCAAATCCAAGTCGGAAACGCTTATTTAAAAGACGCGTGAAGACTTAAGAAGAAAGAAGAAAAAGAAGCCCGAATCAAAGCCCAATCAAGAGCCCATCAACACACACACGCCTATATAAAGCCTTCACCTCACAAAATTTCACACACTTAGTTTTAGCTAGTCTTTAGCTTTTCATTTTCTCTCTAGTTTCTAGAGAGAGAAAGTTCCATACTTTCTCTCACTAAACTTTTCTTTTGATTTCATCTTTTAAATTTAAGCTTTCTTGTACTTTTGATTTCATTAATCTTAATCAAGTTTATGCTTTTAAGTTCCTTAATCTTTTTCTACTTTTCTTGATTTGTCAAATCCTTGATCCAATTGTTCAATTCTATACGGTTTGGATTTTGGATGTGTTTGTGAATAGAGTTTGATCTTTCTTGTGTCTTCTTAAGCTCTACGTGAATAAGCCATAAGCTCTCCATGCTTATCGGCTTATTGCTTGTTCAAGCTCATTGATTTCGGATTTCTTATAGTTTTAATCATTCACAAGTTTTGTTTATTAAGTTTAAAGTTTCTTGTTTTCAAAAGTGGTTAAATTTAAGTGTTTTGAGTTATTTAAGTTTCGGATTATATAGCTTATTGTAAGTGCTTATTGAACTTTTTGAGTTTCCACCATTTTCGGAAAATAGCTGCCTTTATTCCATCGCAATACAAGGGTTTTAACACATTCCGACGGGTCTTCTTTGCTAGGTATCGCAATAACCCAAAAAGGGGTTTTACTTTGCGATAGGTTGTAAACCCCCCTATTCCGATCTGGGATTGCGATCGCATATTGCGATCGCACATTCCGACGGGGTTTAGGCCCATTTTCTAGTTGAAACTCTGGCTAATTTTTGTCTTCAATATTCCGATCTGGCACATTCCGATAGGTAGTCATTGCGACAGCTTGTTCTTGAACATTCCGATAGAACCAAACATGGACATTCCGATGGTAGTCATGATTACATTCCGATGCTCTTGATTTTCTTATATTCCGATAGAAATAAACTTTTGATATTCCGATAGAACAAGTTTTTAAGCATTAATACAATTAAGTTTTAAAGTTTTACAAAATTTAAAGTGTTAGTTAATTAAGTTTTCAAGTTATTTTCTAATCTTCTCTTTACGTTTTCAAGCACTCATTTAGTTAATCTTCCAAAGTTTTAAATTACTCAACGTCATTTACATTCAATTGTTATTAGTTTAAAAATAGATAAACAAACCAACTCCTTTTTAGTAACCAAGAACAAATCATTCCACTTAAGGCTGAGATCAATTCGAGAGGATATCGAGAGACATAATCTGAACCCGTTGCAAATCATTATATCAATATAGTTGGAACAAATTTGAAAGTTCGTTGTTAAAGTCACGAGATAAAAAAGTAAGTGTTTAAAGTCGGCACAAATAAATAAGTAAGATGGTATTTTATACCTTTTACCCATAATAAAATAATGTGTTTAATTATAATAATAATTCTAATAATTTTTTTTATAATAATTATTATTATTAATATTTTTTTTCTTTTAAAAAATAATATGAAAATTTATTATTAATATTAATTTTATTTAAAATGATAATGTATTAATAATAATAATATTAATATTAATATTATTTTTTTGTTTTCCTTTTTTTTATTATAATTATTTATTATTATTATTATTATTATTTTTAATTATTATTTTTATTAAATAGAAAGGTTATTTTAGTCATTCTATGTAATAAGGCAAGGGTATTTTAGTCATTTTATCGATATTAACTAGTCAAATGTTAGTCAACTAACGTTTGGGACCAAAAGTGTTACGGGTCGAGTGAAATAGGACAAGGTCCGATACTTTTCAAATGTTGGGACCAAAACCGTTATACCCATCAAACCATGAGGACTAAAAATGTACTTAACTCAAAATTAAATAAGAAGACTTTTAGTGCTTCATTTATTATATACTTTTTTATCAACTCATGCTAAAAAAAAGAGTAAGTAATAAAGAGAGTATTAAAAGTGTATTTTTACTCAGTTTTTAATCACTAAAAAGTTAAAATTTTTGCTTACTTTTTTTAATAGACATATATATTGTTGGGTTAAACCAGGATTTCAAAACACTGTATGCTAAGAGGAATCAGTATAGGTAACGGAATGTTATAAGGGTGAAATGGTAATGAATATATCATAATCTATATTGTTGTTTTGTTTGTATTAGTTAGGTATGTAATAATTTAATAAAATTTAAAATTTACAAATATATGCGGTGGAGAAATTTGTATTTTAATAAATACGTGGTGGAGAAGTAAAATACACGGGACCCACGGGAATAAAATATGAAAGTCACATTTACCCACTACTATGAAACTATGAGTATCCTTTCATAACCTCATTCCCATTAGCATTAACCAAACATATTTATTGATTACGATCAGGGTTCTAAATAGCGCGCTATAGCGCGCCTTATAACGGGCTATAGCGTGAAGCGTGGCCACCACGTTACGAAACAGAATAAGGCGGCGTCATAAGGCGTAGCGTGCTAAAAAGCGCCATAAAGCGTGATATAGCGCGCTATAACGCGTAACGTGACGCTTTTTTCGAATCTTTTTGCTGATTTACAAGAATTTTGCTCGTTTACTAATTTTTGGCTATTTAGTTGACTTGGCTTAGTAATTTTATTATGAAGATAAATCCTTGAGCAACAAATAGCCGGTTTTGTTTTCAACTAAAATTAAAATATTGCTTCATTTTATAAACTCGCTATATAAATACTAATTTATAAATATTTTGTGCCGCTATGTATCACGCTTCGGAAAACGCCATAGCTTCGCTATAACTTCTGTAGCTTGTAGCTTGGCAATAACGCTACGCCACGATTCACGCTATTTACAACCTTGATTACAATATTCCACCATTCCTCAAATACATACCAAACGCACCCTTAACCTTAATATATGTATATGCACTCAATTGAGGTGATAAACAATGTCTTAATATGATGCTAATTTTTTTTCCCATTAACGAGGAATTATGATTGAAAATTTAGCCATGACCCATAGGATGACGGTTGGCAAAATCCTATTTTAAAGCAAAATAAGTATCCAAATAGCACAAATGACGGGTGGTTAATGATAACTACTTTAATTATATCAATTGCTAATTTGTTAAGTCTACCATAAATTCCAAAATTTAACCTTATCTCTCAACTAACACGTCCACTAACACATCTCTCGCTTCACAAGACTGAAAGTTGAAAACATGCAAGGTATATCCTATGTTATTTAATTTTGTAATTATGTCACATTTTGTAGAAGAATCTAAAGATCTGATAACAAATGCATCAATAGTTTAAGATTGTGCATGAGTGTTCATTCGATTATTGGTACTATAAATTATAAAGGTATATCAATGCTTGTGTATTTATACAGTATTGTTTTGTCCGAAAACATGTGTATCGCGAGTATAAAAATATTTTGCCTTGCTTAAGAAGGATTTTTAATGATCAGATCGATGTGATTTGAAATATTTAAACTAGGGCATGTGTGTTTTGAATACATATTTTGTTGATGATTACATTTGGTGTGAAAAAATTAGCGTGCGAAACATGGATTGAAAAAAGGTTTTGGTTAGTAATATGGATTTTTAGATTAACCATTGTATATGTGTGAAAATACAAGGGTGTTTGGATGTTTGTTTAAGTAAATCAGTAAAAGAGTGCTTTGATATAGTAAACCAATGCATATATGTAAAACAGTTAGAGTGGTGTTATATATAAGAGTGTATGTGTGCTAAATAGGTTATATACTATGCTGTCGTCTAAGTTTTGTTTTCGATTTATATGACAAAGTGTGTACACCTTTCGCCGATAATTAGAAGCGGATGCGTATTCATATTAAGATGACCCAATTGATGAAAACCAAGAACATACAGAGGCATTTTCGTTAACCGATGAACTAATCTTGTGCCGAGAGACATATAAGCGCAATATATGATGGTGCTTCTGGAAGTAAATGTAAGCACAAAAGTTCTTTTCATAATACTATTATAATTCATCGTTGTTTTCACGTCCAATCAGTTATACTACAAAACCAAACACTAGTATACATGATTATATATTTGAAAACATATAGCAATATTGAAAATGGCAGAACGAAAACACAAAATTTAGTGATTCGACAATAAAATAAAGGTTCATTGTTGTGGAAAGTGACCACAAATTAACTACAAGAAAGATGAAACGAACAAGAACAAGCATCCGTAAATATAATATGATGGAGTCCAACAAACTTAAAACTTATTAAAAAGAAGCTATTTGTTTGCTCTTATTTTTATTCTTTTTTTCATGTGCGCGTGTTGTGCTCAACCTCACCGCAAATGATGCACACACTAACTTTTGTCTTAGATTTCGCTTTTGTTTTGCCTTTTCACCTGGTCTGATCAATCGAGCTCCTGCACTTTCACAACCCTTACTTCTTATGCCTTTGGGGACTTTAATAATAACTTCTTTACGGTTAGGGGTAGTGACCCCTAACAATTCCTGGTATACTTCTTCGTCGTTCGGATGAGGTGTTTCGAAAACCTTTGAGATACTTTTAGTTCTTTTTTTTGTCATTCCTTAAATGATCAACACGAAGCTATCTTATCTGTTTCTTCAATGCAAGGACCATATTTGTCTATTTCCTAGCGAATGAGCAGGAAGAACATCGTTTGTCCTGCAAATGCATTGACGTGGAATCTTGTCAATCGCATTAACACGAAGAACACAAAATATGTAACCATGATGTCCAAACTGATTGCATGAAAAATTAAGGCTTTCGTCCAATTTTAAAGAACAAAACCTTAAAATGTATCCATATATTCTAAATAGTCCAATGGCGATGTTCAACAACTAATTTAATAATAGATAACATTAAGTAAAAAAAATTAGGCATCAATAACAGATTCGTTTCTTTTATCTTTTTGGCATATGCCACGAAGACACATCTTCTAAGTTAACACTGATTTGAGAACAAAGATACAGACCATTAAAATTCCCTTTCTTTTTGTACCGCCTTGAAAATCGAAGTATTCAGTGAAACCCACAAGCGTTAACGCAACTGCACGGTTATCTAAAACACGTTAGGTATATCTCTCTTTCTCCATTGCAGCCTCGAAACAAAGCATGAATGAACAAGCCTGTTCTTCATAGAATATATCTAGAAAAAGGAATTTAAATTCTCAGATCAAGATGTGGTCTTAGACAACACATATGTAATTTTTTGAAATATCCACACCTATCTCTAATTTCAAGCATTTCTGAAAACCATGTTGCCGTTTAGATTAAACATCCCAATTAGAGCATGTCAACATTTTAAAATTCTTCAAGTCCAATATACACATTCCAAATAAGTTTGTGGGAACGTTTCTTGAATTCTTAATCAATCCCATTTTCATCACATATATGTATATAAAAACAACGTAGTTATATGTATGGGCGTTGATAATTTGTAGATGGTATTGTACAATAAAAAAATATATGTGCATAACAAGTGCCACATACATAACCTATGGAGTTATTCGAAAAAAAACACAACAACCTTTCACAATGCACCATCTTGATATGTAATAGCCAAACATGCCTCAAAGGTCTCATCGCTAATCGATGTGAGTAAATGGAACAAAAATCATTTGAACCACATAAATCTAGTAAACACATATAAAAACATGTTTAGTCTAGTTAGAGATAGCTTTTATGTGTTACTTGTTAATATGGTAAGTTGCATCAAATGAAATTACATCGCCAAATGTAAATTTTTTTTATTGCATTTGGCTATGTGATTGCATTTGATGCAACTTACCGTACTATTAGGTAACACGTCAAAGTTATCCTTAACTAGACTAAACATCTTTTTATATATGTGTTTACTCGATTTACGTGTTCAATACATGTTCACCTATCAAATGATTATTGTCTCATTTACCTACATGGATCATCACCAAAAGAGTCGCATTTGGTGGTGCATTAATTAGCAAAACCTCTGAATCTCACACATGGACATGAATTGCTCTGTAAAGAGCATATGGAAGTAAGCCACTTTGGCTATTACAGATCAAGATGCTGCCTTGTGAAAGGTTGTTGCGTTTCTCAAATCACACCATAGGTTATGTATGTCACACATAACCCAAAAACTTCCTCGTAAGCTATACTTTGCATGCACATGTGTAATTTGTTTGTAGATGCATCTACAAGTTATCGATGTCATACATGTAACTACATTGTCTTTGTGTACGTGGTGAAAATGAGCTATACTCTGAATTCAATAAGCGTTTCCACATATTTATTTGGAATGTGTATTTTGGACCCGAATAATTTTAGGAACGGTGCCATGATCTTATTGGCATGTTTAAACTAATCGACAACAATTGGTTGTCGGACTTGTTTGAATTTAGAGATAGGTGGATTCCCTAATATTTCAAAGAATTGCCTATGTGCTGTCTAATGAAGCCCACATCTCGATGTTAGAGTTCAAATTCACTTTCCAGACATTCTCATGAAGGTAACATGATTGTTCAATTTATGTTTTGTTTCAAGGGTGCAATGGAAAAACAAAGATGTACAAACTTGTTTTCGACACATATATGGTCCTTGCATCGAACAAACAGATAAGGTAACTTATCATGTTCAATCCACAATAGAGTATTGCGTTAATAAACCTTTCAGAAAAAGATTAGATGCTGAAACACCTTAGCCGAACAAGAATATGAAGTACATCAAAAGTTGTTATGGACGTTACTACCCCTAAAGAAGTTATTATTAAAGTAGCCAAGGCATACAAAATAAGGGTTGTGCAGTTGCATAACCTCGACTGATGGAAACTTTGGCTTGTCATGCCTTTCATGACGCCAATCACGATCCAGGAATCGATTGTAGTTTACCATCGTTTGTGTTTGTGTGTGTGCAAGGGTGTTTGGATATGGAAATAACAGAAACAAATATATTTTGCAAACCTTGACTGATATTGATTGAATGATAATTGTTATGATTTACAACGAATCTAATCCTATCTATATATACAGAACAGAACAACACACTATCCTAATCTAATCGACATGACGATTCTTAACTAACTGCTAATAACCGTCACAAAGTTATACGGACTGTTTGGGTATAACCCTAACCCAACCCAATTAAGAATAAATGTTTTAACCCATAACCTTAAACTATCTAGTTTTGACATTTAAGAAATTAAAATACGCTACATCTCCTCCCTAATTTTTGAATGTTAAAAGCTTCATGGTTCTTCATTTCTTCAAATGATGACAGTAAAGTCATCACTGCTTGATGTGTATTCTTCCTTGTTGTCTTCTGTCAAAGCCGATTTGCTTCCTTCCACTTTCACATAATCCTACGCAATCCCTCCTTGAGTTCCATCTAGCGAGTCCCCTATTTCAGCAAATACACCTGCAATAGCCTGTGGTCCACTTTTCTCGGCAGTTCTGCTGTCTTTTCCTGCTACATCATCCAGCTCTTCCTGCTTTGTCCTTTTTGCTTACTCATAGTATATTTTCGTCATTCCTATGTACTCTTTGTAACATTCCTTGATTGCGTCTTGACTCTCCTGTGTTATGCCTAGCAACTTCGCTATCTCGTTCCATTTATTGTTAAATGAAACATTCATGTATCCTCCCAAGTCGTCCACGAACTTGTATAAACCCAACAAATCAACCTTTGTTACCCTAATAATCGGTGGTAACTTTCCCATCGCATCCCGTACTAAATATCCTAAATGGAACCTGTTAATATATATATATATATATATATATATATATATATATATATATATATATATATATATATATATATATATATATATATATATATATATATATATATATATATATATATATATATATATATATATATATATATATATATATATATATATATATATATATATATATATATATATATATAATATATATATATATGTTATGTTTTATGTAAAGTCTGTAAACCTAAATTGTAATTGGGTTGGGTCCAAAAAGTAATGGTATAAAACGTTTAGTATAGTGTTATACTATTTAGGTTAGTTGTGTCGTTTAGTTATATAGAATCGGTTTTCTTCTTTGTGAAGACACCGATTCATCTAGTATATATAGGTCAAGTATCTGTAAACAAATCAATTCAATCAATCAATAATATCGAGTTTCTTTATTTATATTTGTTTAGAGATAATTGAATTAGCATACCAGAATTCGTTCCAACAACCATTTTCACCTCCTAATACCAAATAGTCTCCAGAAATCATGATTCTTTCTCGATAAACTTGGTTATAGGGTTTACGTGGCTTGAATTTTCTAATGGTATGTTTGTGATTTTCTGCAACAGATTCTTTATCTTTTTCTTCAACGATTAGGGCTTTTCCCATCTTCTTCCATACCGGAAAATTATTGACAAAGTGTCCCTTTTCTTTGCACTTGTAGCATCTTACATTCATCAACTTTATTGCCTTTAACTCTTCTTGTTTCAATTTCTTGTAGTGATTCCAGAATTCCAACTTTATTGAGGTCGTGCAATTTCTTCAAACGTATGTTGTTTAACTTGCGTTTGATCCATGAGCCTTCATCGTCCCTCTCATCATTCGTTTGGCTCTGATGCCACTGTTTTTCCATTTGTTCCTTTCTCCTCTGATTACTTGATTCTCTGACATATAATCCCATAATACATCAGTAGTGCATGACAAAAAGATTTATGTCTCAAATATTTCTCTCATACACTGTTGATGTACTATGGGATTCTATGTTGGAGAATCAAGTCATCGAAGGAGAAGGGGACGAATGGAACTACAGTGGCATCAGAGCCAAAGGAATGATCAAAGGGACAAATAAAGGCTCATCGAATAAACACAAGTTAAACTACATACGTTTGAAGAAATTGCACAACATCAACAAGATTGGAATTCTGGAATTGCAACAAGAAAACCGAAACAAGGAAGAATTCAAGGCAAGAAGATTGATGAATGTAAGATGTTACAAGTGCAAAGAAAAGAGACATTTAGTTAATAATTGTCCAGTATGGAGAATATAAAGAATCTGTTGAAGAAAATCACAAACATACCATTGGAAAACTCAAGCCACGTGAACGTTATAAAAAGTTTATCAAGAAAGACTCAGGATTTATGGAGAATATTTCGTATTAGGAACTGAAAATGGTTGTTAGAACGAATTCTGGTATGTTAATTCAACTATCTCTAAACACATGTCACCAACCAGATACCTTTTTTACAAAACGAAGGAATGTTTCTTTGTTGAAGAACACAAGTCCAATTTACTTTACGCACATGGTATTGATGGCATTAAATTAACAATCGAAGACACCAGTTACACAATTCCTTGTGTCTCTTATGTTTAGAGCATGAAACAATTGATTTTTTTCCAATGTTTTGAAGTTTAAATAATGGGTGACAAGTGCAACATTACTCATATGTTCAATCCCATAAATGGTAAAAAGGATAAAAAGAGTCAAAGTGAATGAAAGGAAGTTGGTCTAAATGGCTATATCAAACTGAAGTTGGTGTCTCTTATGCTTCAAACAATTGAAGAATTCATACAATTTGTAGAATTAATGAATATGGATAAGATATCATACAAATGGTTCCACCAAAGATAAAATGTTGAAATCTGCTTATTTGATTTTTATAAATTTGTTAACAGTTGTGGAGGCTATGGATGGAATATCACAAGCAGGTACACGGATGGAAATGGCAATGTGTTATGTGTTCGAGTAAAATATGGCAAGAACTTATGATCTTACTCAATCTAACATTCTCCCCTTACGATTATACGGGATTGATGTTTCCTTGGTCGTGCTTGTCTTTGTTATGCTGTGAGTATCCCCATTGTCTGAAAGCTTTAATGTAGATGATCCTTTGTAGGATGAGTTCCTTGTTTGATCCTTGTTCTTGTTCTTTCATGGACCGTCAAATGCACAGTGTCCAAGATCATGACATTTGTAGCATGTGATTTGTGATTGGTCCTTCCCACAGTATGTAATTCGTTGTTTCTTGAAGTCTTCTCCTTGTTCAAGTTTGATTCCAAAGTGCTCTAGTTTTTCATTCTCATTTTGAACAACAAATGTTCCACATGTCCATTTATAAGACTTCTGCTGACCTAGTTGTTTTATAGTAAGAAACAAAAACATCTAAATAATTTAAATAACATTTCCTTGTTTCCTCTCCATCTGATCTTGTAAGACCCAATACTTCTACAATTGCGCCAAATTCTTGGCCAAAGTACACACTGAGATAGCCTCCAATACAAATTATAAGTTTGTATAGATAAAAAAGATGTATAGGGACTTCTTGTATGATAAGTGGTATTGGTCCAGGAATTTGCCTCATCAAATAATGGTTATAAAACCATTTGAGGACCTTATCAAATTTGTCCTTGTAAGTATCCCACCCCTTGCTTATTACATCATCATTCTTTCAAATTCAGAAAGGAAACAAATTCATAAAAGGTGTGAACCTCTAATGGATTTGTGTCTTCCACAAACCTTATCACTTCTTTTTCTATGTCTTTTTTTCCTCGTCTAATGATTCGAAGTAATCATCCAAATAATCGTTAGGCCTCTTTCTTATCTTGTTTACATCTTGATTTTTGCCATGTTGATTCTTGAACACGTATTCAAGTGTGCATCTATGTCCCTCAAAGATAATTTCAAAACCTTGTTGTTTCAACAGGTTTATAGATAGGATATTGAGAGTGATTTCAGGGGCATAATGTACCCATGGGATAAATTAACCAGTGCTTCCATTTTTGACAAATACCTCACGCATAACAATTCTTTGAAGTTTTAAAAGAAATTGAGATTATAAGTTAAGTATTTGTCTGTGGTAGTGATAACATACTAGAAGTCATCCCATGTTCCCATATATGTCCCTTTTATAATAACCTTAGTTTTAAGGTTGATGAATTCTGGGTATTTGAGACTTACATTGGGTTCATAACCATACCTTTGTTCCTTTTGATTTTGGCTTGTGTTATGGTGTTCTCATCCAAACCTTCTTCTGCAATTCCCACTGGATGGACTAGTACAAGTGATGCTTTCTCCCTGATCTTGGTAGGACATGCTTTAACAGTATGCCCGGAGTTGTAGGCTTCAATTTATTCAATCTTTTTCTTAACGATATTTTTACAATCTCTTGAAATCTGTCTAATGCATCTACCAATCATGTTTTTCTTTTCTCTTTTTATTTTTCTCTACACAAACTGAGTCTGTGATATTTTTCTTGGTGGATTGCCAAAACTTTCGCTCTGATACCACTTTTGATCATGGCATGTGCGTTTGGTTCTAGCACGCTACTTAGCCTCCAAAGTATGTATTGGTATTCACCATGATTTGGTTGTGCTGACTGGGTGTTTGGGAATATATTGCAGTGGGTGAAAATGGGTACAATTTGATATGATACTCAAAGTAATAACACATAAGATATAGAAACGTAATATTGATTGTTAATTTGTTTGTACATTTATCCTATTTATAGTTTATGAAACATCATGATGAAAAGGTACAAAGTGACTTTTAGGAAAATTCACACCCTTTCATCAGATAACGGACATAACTGTCTTTGATGTCGGGTATAAGGGACCAGACATCGTTATATGTCTAACAGGCTGTTAGATTTATTAACATCATAAGTTCTTGATATATTATTCATACACAAGAACATATTAGACTATTTTATTTATATTTGTAATAGGATAAGTAAGCAGGGCCAAGAACAACTGATTTAACAGCCTTTTAGACATATAATGATGTTTGGCACTTATACCCAACATCACAGACAGTTTGTCTGTTATCTTATGAAAGGGTGTGACTTTTCTTAAAAGTCACTTTGTACGTTTTCATCATGACGTTTCATAAATTACAAAATAGATAAATGTACAAACAAATTAACAATCAATATATTATGTTTCTATATGTTCTGTGTTATTACTTTGAGTATCATATCAATTATACCCATTTTCACCCACTGCATTATAGTCCCAAACACCCAGTCTGCAAAACCAAATCATGGTGAATACCAATACATACTTGGAGGCTAAGTGGCGTGCTAGAACCAAAAGCACCTACCATGATCAACAGTGGTATCAAAGCGAAAGTTATGGGAAGCCACTAAGAAAAATATCACATACCGAGTTTGTATAGAGAAAAATAAAGAGAAAAAAAAACAGGATTGGCAGATGCATTACACGGATTTCAAGAGATTGTATAAATATGCTTAAGAAAAAGATTGAAGAATTTGAAGCCTAAAATTCCTCAATCTCACAAGATAAATGTAAGCAATATAATTGCTTTTATTACAACCAGAAAGGACATGTTGTTAATGCATGTCCTACCAAGATCAAAGAGAAAGCATCACTTGCACTAGTCCATCCAGTGGGAATTGAAGAAGATGTTTTGATGAGAACAACATAACACAAGCCAAAATCAAAAGGAACAAAGGTATGGTCATGTGCTTTTAATTCCAAAAGTTTGGACACTTTAAAGATAAGTGACCATCAAGGAAATAAAGTCAATCCACTGTAAATCTCAAATACCCAGACTTCATCTACTTTAAAACTAAGTGCGTCACAAAAGGGAAAGATATGGGAACATGGGATGACTTTTGGTATGTTAGCACTACCACCGACAAACACTTAACCTATAATCTCAATTTCTTTTTCAAAGAAGAGTTTCTAGTAGAAAATCAAAGAAAATTGCTTTTTACATATGGGTGGGTGGGGAAGCACGTGTTACCTGATCCAAAGGGTACATTATGCCCCTGAAATCACTCTTAATATCTTATCTATAAACTTGTTGAAACAACAAGGTTTTGAAATTATCTTTGTGGGAGATAGGTGCACACTTGAATACATGTTTAAGAACCAACATTGGCAAAATCTAGATATAAACAAGATAAGACAAAGACACAATGATTATTAGATGATTACTTTGAATCATTAGACAAGGAAAGATAAGACATAGAAGAAGAAGTGCCAAAGTTTGTAGAAGACACAAATCCATTATAGGTTCACACCTTTCATGAATTTGATCAAGAAAGATGATGTGATAATCAAAGGTGGAATACTTACAGGGACATGTTTGATAATCTTCAAATGGTTTTATAACCATTATTCGATGAGTCAAATCCCTGGACCAATACCACCTATCATATAAGAAGTCCCTATACATCTCTTTGATATATATACAAACTTATAAGTTGTATGGGAGTCTATCTGAGTATGCACTTTGGCCAAGAATTTGGTGCAGTTACAGAAATATTGGTTCTTACAAGATCAGATGGAGAGGTAATAAGGAAATTTTATTTAACTTATTTAGATGTTTTTGTTTCTTACTATAAAACAGCCAGGGCACCATAATTCCCCATAGAAGTGGAAGAAGACAAACAAAGTCTTGAGTCCTATAAATGGACATGCGCAACATCTGCTATTCAAAAGGGGAAAGAAAAACTAGAACACTTTGGAATCAAACTTGAAGAAGGATAAGACTGCAAGAAACAATAAATTGCATGCTATGGGAAGGACCAATCATAAATCACATGCTACAATTGCCATGATCTTAGATATTATGCATTTGACTGTCCAAGGAAGAACAATGATCAGTTAGAAGGATCACTCAGACAATGGGGATAATCTCAGCGTAACAAGTGATGATTTCACAATCATCACTTAGAAATACAAACAAATACAAGCAAGACCAAGAAAACATCAAGCCCTTATAATCTTAGACAAGGAAGAATGTTAGATTGATTAAGATCATAAGTTTTATTCATACAGAAAAACATATTTGATTATCTCATTTGTATTTGTAATAGGATAAGTAAACAGGCCCAAGAACAATTGATTTAACAACATGTTAGACATATAATGGTTTCTGGGCCCTTTTACCCGACATCACAGATATTTATGTCCGTTATCTGATGAAACGGTGTGACTTTTCCTAAAAGTCACTTGTAACTTTTCATCATGACGTTTCATAAACTATAAATAGGATAAATGTACAAACTGATTAACAATAAATATATTATGTTTCTATATGTTCTACGTTATTACTTTGAGTATGATATCAAATTCTACCTATTTTCACCCACTGCAATATAGTCCCAAACACCCAGTCTACACAACCAAATCATGGTGAATACCAATACATACTTGGAAGCTAAGTGGCGTGCTAGAACCAAACGCGCATGCGATGATCAACATATTTTCCTAAAAAAAAGCCCGGTCCAAACTAGCCCAATGGGCTAATCCCAAATACTCTAGAAAATATGGTAGTTACAAGAGGCGGTTACATGGCAGTTATTACACTAACCAACACAATGGTTCACAGAACCAAACCATTGCAACGATTCATTTGTACTGCTTCATATAGTATATATTAAACATAGTTATGCATTGTGACAACCCTGGTTTTGAGGTTCGTCACTTAGTTTTATTTTGTGCTAGTTACGTGTCTTTACGTGTTTATGTGCTTATTGGTGTGTATAGATTGTGGTTTGGATATCGTTTCCGGTACGGGATACCTTGTGAGTGAAACGATGTGTGATGATTTCATGTTCATGAGTTCACATGGTAGTGACTATGAAGTGAGATGGTGTTATTTGGTGGTTTTACGTATACGTATATGTATTATAGAAAATCGTATTTTTACGATTTACGGTTTAGCGTTTAGAGGTCTCGGATGAGGAAATTGGTCATATGGATATTTTTCGGGATGGTTTTAAGTCATTTAGGACTTATTTATAAAGTTTATTTCTGAATTTGAGATTTTTTTTAAAGTGTATATTTTACGTCTTTTACGGTAAAACGCGTAAATTTGACTAGTTTTACGGTTTTGAGGTTTTGGAGGCTTTAGGAGCTGAAATAAATTAAGGAAAATTAAGGTAATATTATTAATACAAATATTAATAATAAAAAGGAAAAAAAAGCGAAATTAAATGGGTATAGGTCGGTTATGTGAAAAAAAGAAAAGAAAAGGGGAAAAAAGGGAAAAGGGGAACCGGGCTTTTGTACATGGGTCAAGGACTTGTTAAGAAAGTATATAAAGTCTTTTTATTAATCAAAACACTCATAAAATCCCTGGAGATCAAGGTTTGGTCGGCATAAATGGTGGTTTTAGGGTTCTTCATTAATTTTTCTTCTCTCAAAAATTCTAAGGTAAAATCTTTAATACTCTTTTCAATTAAATTGTTTAATGTTTTCTTTAATCATCTTATGATAGATTTAGGTTAGGGTTTAATTTAAGAACAGTAAATTAATGTTATAATAATGAGTTCATAATGATTAAATAAATTAGGGCTTGTAATTAGAGGGATTAGGGTTAATTAATGTGGTTGATTTTGTTAAACCCGTTTTTTAAAACTGGGCAGAATTTTGAGTCAATTGTATTGATCATATCGGGAGTTCTAGGAATATTCAAGATGCGATCCAAGTATCCCTGAAAAGGTAATTGAAGTGGCTTTCTAATGCAAGAAACTAGAACTAAATTGGAGGTCGTGAAGTGGGTCAAAAATAGGTTACAACAGTCGGAGGTCAATACAGTTTTGAAGTCAGCCTGTTTTCTTTTTAAGTTTTGAGGTGTTTGGGGTACTTAGGGTTGCATTGGGATCTTCTCACGGACATGAGAGATGGTTTATATATTGTAGTAAGTATCTGCACTTGGGCTAAGATTGTAGTTTAGGGTAAGACCCTCTAATGGTAATGAACGTTTCATACGTTTAAAATCAGTGAATTCTGGATAGGCAGCAATATATACACATATATCGGGGCCTTAACAGTAGCTTTAAGGTTAGGGTAAGTGGGAGGTTTTAGCTAACATATGTAAAAGTATGAATATTCCTTTTACAGAGATCATGGATATGGTTAAGGGGGAGATAGATCCATAGTTTAAGGTATGAAAAACGGGACTGTTTTGGGTAGAATGTTAACGGGACGGATTATGAAGTAAAAGGAGTTAAGGGCTTTATAGAGGGGTGTAATGAGATTCTTAGAGCATTTAAATGAGGTATTTATATAGGAGGAGGCTAGATGTCCATCATAGTTTGATGAGCCGTTTTAGTGATTGGTTCATGTTTTGATTATGTGTTTTTGGTTTGTTAGCTTTTTGCTAGTGCGAGGACATTTGGAGAAGCTCAATCAGGTGAGTTTCATAGTCCCATGTTTACTATTGATTTTGACTTCCAGATGGGATGGAAGAGACACTGTGTTGAGTTATTTTCTAAATTGATGCTGTGAATGTGTTTGTGATTTGAGATGGACTTGTGTGTACATTATGTGATTAACTGCTATGTGATTTTTGATTGTGTATGATTTGGATCGGGGGACACGTGCCGTCTCAGTTATTATGGTTTGACAAGGTAGTGGCCTTGTGGTTTGACAAGGTAGTGGCCTTGTGGTTTGACAAGGTAGTGGCCTTGTGGTTTGACAAGGTAGTGGCCTTGTGGTTTGCCAAGGTAGTGGCCTTGGGATAGGTACATAGTGTGATCATCTATGGTACCATGTTGTTTGGCAAGGTAGGAGCCTTGGATTTTGGTTTGGAATGATTGATCTTGAATGCTAGTTGTTAATACATAATTGTAGCACATTGTCCATATGTTATTGTGTTGATGGTTGTTATTCACAGCTTGTAACTGATTTAGCGTTGGAGTCTAAACCTATGACTCTAACCAACATTATGTTGACGTGTTTTAGTGTCTCTTTCAGGTGATGTTATGGTTAAGCTTGAGAACATAAGTGGCTAGGATTTGGAGAGCGTAGGATATGCATTTAGAAGGAGATCCTCGTTCCTTCTTAGATTCTTTTGCTTGTTTTATAGGTGATACTGTTGGCACCTATATGTTTAATTTGTTGTGTTATTTGTTTGTCTTGGGTAAGAGGTAGGACTGTTACCTACTTACCTAGACACCTGCATTTGATGAGATATTGTCATGACTTTTGTGTCACCATTTTATGTCATTTCTTATTTCATATAGTTATCTCTATAGACACGCCATGTTGTGATGATATCCATACGTCGCGCCCCATATTCCGCCATGGTGGGGTGTGACAGAATGGTATCAGAGACAATGGTTATAGAGAATTAGGTTGCCTAGTCGCGTAGCCTAGTCTATAGCTTAAGGGTCCCTGCATATAGGTGTCATAGGAGTACGTGTGCATTTTATATTAATTGATGTGTTTGGATGTTATTTATTGCGATGTTTTGACTAGTATGGATTGAACCGTAGTATGTTCATACTTAGTCACATGTTATTTTCTTTTCGGGTTTGTGACTAGTGCGGATTGAATCATAATCGTCCACGCTAGTCACTGTTGTATTTTGCTTAAATTGTACATTATAGTACATAATTTAGTACAAGGTAGTTTCTATCTTTTATCGAGTTATTTTACATACCTGAGGTATGTTATTTTTCTTTTGATGTTTAAGTCATGTTCCCTAAGAATCGTGTGGTTGTTCGAGTTACTAGGAGTAGGTGGATAGGAAGGGTTTTAAGTTGTTTCTACTCTTACGGGCGACATGACTTATAACTGATTATGTTTTCGTTTTGGATTTAGTCTATGTTGTTTTAGCTAGACTATGGATTTCGGTATTCCAAAAGTTTTACTATGTTATTTTAATAGATGGGGTTTTGGACCTATTTGGTTATGTGGTTATGAGCTTATGTGAGTAGATGGATTTATGTGTTATATGTTGTATTGATTCTTATAAGTGTCATCATAGGAGGGAGTGCATTGGGGAAAGAGTAATTGTATAAGTATGGTGGCCAACATAGTTATACAAGTACCACAACTTCAATGGGTTCTCAAGTATGATTGCATGAAAGAGGATTAGTACATGCTTGTATATGGTGAGATGTAGATATTGGGTATACGTATAATATATGGGTTTATGTAACGGTTGCCTACGATATGGCTATTTTTATTAGTGTGTTATATGTTTTGGGATTATAGTGGTGTTGTCTGATTTTGGGGTCACACGATATGGTTTGGTTTTGGAGGTGGGCTTTATGCCTTGTTGTGGCACGGTGAGATGGTGATTACTCGTATGGAAAAACGAGCGTATAAAGCGATTGATTGACTTACGTGTATGATAACGAGTATATTTTGGGAGATTTAATAGGTATATATATGCGGATGTATGTATACTACTATGTGTTAAGTTATGGTATATGGTCGTTCACCAGTTATTATAACTTGAACGTACCTTGTGTTTGTTCGTGTTTTATGGTGCTGGAGTTTAATGGAGTTCCAACGACGTTTTGAGTCTTTTGAAGTGTGTCTTGTAGCGTATTCTTTGAGTTTCGTATTTCACGTGTACGTTTTAAAATGGTGTTTTTGGTTTCAAGCCTATTGAAATAACTTGAGATTTCTTTTGAGATAATGGAATCTTTTGTGTTGGGTCTTACATTTCTTTTGGTCGGTATATATTGAGAAAAAGGGGGACTTGGAAATCTATTATAGGGTTAGATAATTGGTTGTATTCGGTAAAATAAGGGTAAGGTGTTGGAGTCGTGTTTGAAACAAGGTGCAACATAATATTTTTTTTAATCAACACTTATTTATTTCAAATTCTAAAAGACTTTCTTTAAAAGAAAGCGAAGTAAAATTTCTTTCTACTTACATAGTTTATATAATTGGGTTTAACCGATTCACGTCATTTATAATTATTAATACGAGGTTAAATTGAGTTTATGAAGGTTACACATACAATTATATCTTTCATTTAAAAGGATTGCATTAATCACTAAGTTTATTCTTTAATTTTAAAACAACTAGTATAAAATTGTTTTGGTCATAACTTGTTCGTTTTTTAGAGCTTTTTGGATGATTCAAAAGACTAAAATTATTTACTCTAAACGTACTTTTCAAATATTCAGAATGTATAGTCATGGGAGGTCAGTATCTTGGTCGAAATTATTGTACAAGTGTCGTGTTAAAGGTTGAGTTTGAATAGTAGTTTATTTTTATAATTTGGGATGCACGGGATACCTAGTTTTTGAGTTGAGTTTTGAGTTCGTCAAGAGGGTTGTTTGTAGATTGTTTGAGTCACATAGATGTGGGAGGTAATAATAAGTAAAAAAGATAAGATATAAATTCTTTTGTAAAAGTCGATCTTTTGCACGGTTTAAATAATATGTCACGGGGCGTAATACGTTTGGTTGCCATTGGGTGTTTCTTGGATTATTTTTCGTTGTGATGGGTCATTTTGAATTGGTACACGTTTTGGGTTTGAGTTTTCTTTTGAGTCTCATGGTTTTTGACTTGTTTTAACTGGTGCACGTGAAATGTCGTTAGTTATCCGTTGGTTTGATTCGTTGATTGTATCTGGTGGATTCAGGATGTAGTTTTGGTTTCGTATTGTTCGGGAGTGTTGAGGTAGTCATATGAAAGACTTGGTCGCGCCTACACGCTTAAGTAGGTGACCATGAGAGAACGGTCGGAATACCCTTAGTGGGGAGGAAAGAAGTTCGTAGACGAACTAGTGTGGTCATGAGGTCTCTTAGGAGTACCAAGGAGATGAATAGATATTTGTGGGATACTAGCACAAGTAACGCGCCATAGAGAGTGTTGGAAGGGGATATAATACCTCAAAGGTATTTATGATTGTTCGTAGGGCATGTAAGTTTTCCAAAAATTTCCTGAAATTTAGTAGGTTTGCCTATTACTGTGAGGTAGAACCATAAATAGAGCAAGTAGGGGAGGTGAGAGGAGTTGTAGTTAGTGCCTTTCCAAGGCAAATCGTTGATGGAGTGATTTAAAAACAAGAGCTGTTAGAAATTGCAAGGAATGCCGGATAAAGGTTGAGTTGCCTGGTAGTAAATGTGATGTGGAAGCGGTTGAGTGGTCTGATAAGAGGAAGTATTGGCCTTATAGAATACGTGTAGATTTTCGCGAGTAGAACGAGGTAGAAATTCATTCGTATTGCCGCTGAGAGAGGATGCAATGAGGACGTAATTGAAACTGCTAAGGATGTTGTATGAACGCCTTGGGTTTACGGTTATGCATTTGGCTTCGCCAAAGCACTAGCGGTTTTCATGGAGTCAATGAACCGAGTGTGCATAAACGGGTATAAACAAGTTGTCATCGGGAGCATCGACGACATCTTGATCTACTCAAATCTTAGAAAGAGAGTGAGGCAAATTATGAGTTGGTTTGGAGTTGTTGGGAAGTTGGAAGAATTAATGGATATGTGAAAGACCGTCATAGGTCACTTTGTAAGGAAATTGGAATTTTTAAGTAGTTTGGGATACGGACTGAAGGGAGTTGATGAACATAATTGGACATGGGTCATTGATTTAGAGGTAGTTCGGAAACTCGTTAGCGATGGCTGAGTTTTCATATAATGATAGTTATCGTACTAGAAGTCGATAAATGCCATTTGAGGCACAAAATGAAAGGATAGGGTGAGTTGTCCCCATTGTGGACTAGAATTGATAAAAGAGGCTACTAATGTGGTAATGGTGTTTGTGGACAGAATGAGAGCAACAATGGATGCTATGTAGAAAAGGAGGAAACCACTAGATTTAGTGACAAAGTTATGTAGGGAGTTTCACCCATAGTAACGGGTGGTATGATTTGGTAAAATGGAAGAGTTGATGTAGAGTTTTGTAGTCCATTTATGATCTTTGGAAAGATCGGACCATTAGCTTATGAGCATAGAATTACCTGGGGGAAATGAGTTGTATACATGATACATTTCATGTATTGAGATTGGTAAAGGTTGTTTGAGAATGCATTTTGCATGTACGGTTATTCGGGACTTGTGTTAATAAGAGTCTTTGTTTTATCAAAGAGTCATCTATGAGATTTATTGACTGTGAGGTCAAGAGTTTGGCAATGAGTTTAATTATTTTTGGTTTGTATATGTGGTATTTTGAAACTTGAACTAAAGTTCACGTGGAAATGAGGGAAGTCCGTTTAGAACAAGTATCCTCGTGTGATTTGTTGGTTGTGTGTTGATCCTAAGGAGTAAATCTCGGGACGAGATTTCTATTAGGAGGGAGTGATGTGACAACCCTGGTTTTGAGGTTCGTCACTTAGTTTTATTTTGTGCTAGTTACGTGTCTTTACGTGTTTATGTGCTTATTGGTGTGTATAGATTGTGGTTTGGATATCGTTTCCGGTACGGGATACCTTGTGAGTGAAACGATGTGTGATGATTTCATGTTCATGAGTTCACATGGTAGTGACTATGAAGTGACATGGTGTTATTTGGTGGTTTTACGTATACGTATATGTATTATAGAAAATCGTATTTTTACGATTTACGGTTTAGCGTTTAGAGGTCTCGGATGAGGAAATTGGTCATATGGATATTTTTCGGGATGGTTTTAAGTCATTTAGGACTTATTTATAAAGTTTATTTCTGAATTTGAGATTTTTTTTTAAAGTGTATATTTTACGTCTTTTACGGTAAAACGCGTAAATTTGACTAGTTTTACGGTTTTGAGGTTTTGGAGGCTTTAGGAGCTGAAATAAATTAAGGAAAATTAAGGTAATATTATTAATACAAATATTAATAATAAAAAGGAAAAAAAAAGCGAAATTAAATGGGTATAGGTCGGTTATGTGAAAAAAAGAAAAGAAAAGGGGAAAAAAGGGAAAAGGGGAACCGGGCTTTTGTACATGGGCCAAGGACTTGTTAAGAAAGTATATAAAGTCTTTTTATTAATCAAAACACTCATAAAATCCCTGGAGATCAAGGTTTGGTCAGCATAAATGGTGGTTTTAGGGTTCTTCATTAATTTTTCTTCTCTCAAAAATTCTAAGGTAAAATCTTTAATACTCTTTTCAATTAAATTGTTTAATGTTTTCTTTAATCATCTTATGATAGATTTAGGTTAGGGTTTAATTTAAGAACAGTAAATTAATGTTATAATAATGAGTTCATAATAATTAAATAAATTAGGGCTTGTAATTAGAGGGATTAGGCTTAATTAATGTGGTTGATTTTGTTAAACCCGTTTTTTAAAACTGGGCAGAATTTTGAGTCAATTGTATTGATCATATCGGGAGTTCTAGGAATATTCAAGATGCGATCCAAGTATCCCTGAAAAGGTAATTGAAGTGGCTTTCTAATGCAAGAAACTAGAACTAAATTGGAGGTCGTGAAGTGGGTCAAAAACAGGTTACAACAGTCGGAGGTCAATACAGTTTTGAAGTCAGCCCGTTTTCTTTTTAAGTTTTGAGGTGTTTGGGGTACTTAGGGTTGCATTGGGATCTTCTCACGGACATGAGAGATGGTTTATATATTGTAGTAAGTATCTGCACTTGGGCTAAGATTGTAGTTTAGGGTAAGACCCTCTAATGGTAATGAACGTTTCATACGTTTAAAATCAGTGAATTCTGGATAGGCAGCAATATATACACATATATCGGGGCCTTAACAGTAGCTTTAAGGTTAGGGTAAGTGGGAGGTTTTAGCTAACATATGTAAAAGTATGAATATTCCTTTTACAGAGATCATGGATATGGTTAAGGGGGAGATAGATCCATAGTTTAAGGTATGAAAAACGGGACTGTTTTGGGTAGAGTGTTAACGGGACGGGTTATGAAGTAAAAGGAGTTAAGGGCTTTATAGAGGGGTGTAATGAGATTCTTAGAGCATATAAATGAGGTATTTATATAGGAGGAGGCTAGATGTCCATCATAGTTTGATGAGCCGTTTTAGTGATTGGTTCATGTTTTGATTATATGTTTTTGGTTTGTTAGCTTTTTGCTAGTGCGAGGACATTTGGAGAAGCTCAATCAGGTGAGTTTCATAGTCCCATGTTTACTATTGATTTTGACTTCCAGATGGGATGGAAGAGACACTGTGTTGAGTTATTTTCTAAATTGATGCTGTGAATGTGTTTGTGATTTGAGATGGACTTGTGTGTACATTATGTGATTAACTGCTATGTGATTTTTGATTGTGTATGATTTGGATCGGGGGACACGTGCCGTCTCAGTTATTGTGGTTTGACAAGGTAGTGGCCTTGTGGTTTGACAAGGTAGTGGCCTTGTGGTTTGACAAGGTAGTGGCCTTGTGGTTTGACAAGGTAGTGGCATTGTGGTTTGCCAAGGTAGTGGCCTTGGGATAGGTACATAGTGTGATCATCTATGGTACCATGTTGTTTGGCAAGGTAGGAGCCTTGGATTTTGGTTTGGAATGATTGATCTTGAATGCTAGTTGTTAATACATAATTGTAGCACATTGTCCATATGTTATTGTGTTGATGGTTGTTATTCACAGCTTGTAACTGATTTAGCGTTGGAGTCTAAACCTATGACTCTCACCAACATTATGTTGACGTGTTTTAGTGTCTCTTTCAGGTGATGTTATGGTTAAGCTTGAGAACATAAGTGGCTAGGATTTGGAGAGCGTAGGATATGCATTTAGAAGGAGATCCCCGTTCCTTCTTAGATTCTTTTGCTTGTTTTATAGGTGATACTGTTGGCACCTATATGTTTAATTTGTTGTGTTATTTGTTTGTCTTGGGTAAGAGGTAGGACTGTTACCTACTTACCTAGACACCTGCATTTGATGAGATATTGTCATGACTTTTGTGTCACCATTTTATGTCATTTCTTATTTCATATAGTTATCTCTATAGACACGCCATGTTGTGATGATATCCATACGTCGCGCCCCATATTCCGCCATGGTGGGGTGTGACATGCATAGAAAATATAGATGATAGATTGATTGTAAAAACGCAAAAATCAATACAAGATTATTATTTCTGTTATATTTTGATTCAAGGTTATTTTGATCCAACATTTGGCATTTCTGCTTTTTGTAATTAAACAAATCATCATATACCGATATTTTCTGTTTGAATCAAAAACCAAACCACACAAAATTTTCGCCATTGTTTGCACAAAAAGATTAAACACAAATCATCTTTTCATCTTTTGTGGTTTAATCGAATTTAGGAATATCCAACTTGTCACCAAGATTAATTAAAATTGGTAACAAGGGTTTCTTCCCAATTAACTGCAAATCAAAACCGACGAGTTCTTTTTCATAACCCATATATTAAATCAAAGGTAAGGCACGGTTTTTTTTTCTAGGTACAAGATTCAAAACAAGAAAAACATACTAGGCTTTTGGTTATCATTAGCGGTGGCAAATCTTGCCTATTTTGATACATATGGGCACTTTTTCTCATTTTCAAAAAAAGATGGGGCACTTTTTGCCCATTCTTTATAATGAATGGGCTAAACGGGCGCATATGTAAGAAACTAAATGGGCTTAACGGGCGCACTTGTAAAATACAAATTAGTATACTCGACGAATATTTTTTATTAAATTTTTTATCTCGGCTTTCAAACAAGTATTTTTATTTTTTATTTGTAGGTTTTTATATGTTTTTTCCCTTTTTAGCTTGCGCCCGTTTTGCCCGCCCGTTTCGCCCGTGCCCGTTTAGCCCGCGCCCGTTTAGCCTGCCGCCCGTTTAGCCCGTTGCCCGGTTAGCCCTCCGCCCGCCCGCCCGCCCATTTTGCCACCTCTAGTTATCATAGTCATCTCGAAAAATGAAGGGACAACAAAATCAAATCAACAAAAGGAACAAACACACCTTTTGAAGATTCAAATCCCAAAATGAATCATTACGATTCAACATATCCGAAAAAACCCCATTTTTTAGACGATATTAGATCCCCAATTAATTGTGAAAAACTAATTTCGCAAGACAAATCACGAACTAAAGTGGTTCGATAAAGAACCCACTTTATAAAATCAAAGAAGGTGAGAGAGAGAGAGAGAGAGAGAGAGAGAGAGAGAGAGAGAGAGAGAGAGAGAGAGAGAGAGATTTCGAAAGAAGGAAAAGGACGAGTGTTAGTTACTAACACCCAAAGGATAAGACCGACTTATATTAACCCATTTTGGATCGGGCTTTTTTCTACACCAAAGGTGAACTACGGACCAAGCCCAATAGGTTTAAATAAAACCATTTAACCCCCATCATTTTAATATCTATATAGTTTTTATTGAGAAAAAAAATTAAAACTTATAGATTTTTTGTTATTATTTTGCTTAGGAAAAATCATACTTACTTCATATATAAGTAAGTAGTTTTTCTTTAAAATTAATAACACGATTAGATTGAATATATTAACCTAGTGATTACACTGCTTATCATATTAGGAATTAAGGAGTAATTAACCAATTTTTATCCATTTTGAAATATATAAATTTCCAAGGATAATTTTTATTTCAAATTAATCCTATTAGATATTTAATAGCCTGCAAGGCATTAAGATTAGACTACTCATTAGAAAAATAAAAAAAATTTCGACACTATAAGTGTCAAAATATTTAATTTGGATATTTTGGTCAATATCTTATAAGATATGACGAAAGATGATGGAAATAGTTCAGAAACGGAGGTCACCACTACAAGTACGCCTCAATTTTAATGTCTTATGCTAAAATTCTCGCATTACTCATTATGGAAAATTCGAATGCAAATAATTATCAAAGAGAATGGTTTATGAGAAATGGTAGATCCAACAGAGACTATCCAAATCGACAATAAGAATGATAAGACTACAATAACATTTCTTTATCAATCCTTACCCGAGAACAACTGCTTCAAATAACGAAGCATAGAACCTCCAAAGCAATTTGGAATGCTTTGAAGACAATACATATGGGAGAAGAAAGAGTCCAACAAGTGAGATTACAAACGCCCAAATCTGACTTTGAGATGTTACAAATGAAGGAAGACCAGACAATTGATACCTTTATAGGAAAACTAACAACACTGACACACATTTGAGGATTCGACCTTAGTTCGAAAACTCTTAAATGTTGTACCTGACAAATTCTTTCAAATCGTTGCATCCATCGAATAATATGAATTTATACAAAATGACTCTATAATAAGCAATTGTAAGACTCAAGACATTTAAGGAGAGAATTAAGCGTAAAGAAGAAAAACACGAAAATAGTCAATTTAGACTAATGTTTTCTCAACATGAAGATCAAGACTAACAATTTAGAAGATGTGGTCGTGGAAGTTTAACCAGACACGAGGACGAGAACATGGCAAGAACAATTATAAAAGGGAAGAACTAGAGTCTTTTGAAAAATATACAAGAAGCGAATCTCAAGTCACATGTTATCTATGTTAAAAGCCTAGACACTATGCTATGAATGTCCAAACAAATGCAAGAATCAAATCAGAGAACAATCCAATCTTATTGAAGAAGACTTAGAGTGAACATTGCTTATGCCGACTATAACTGAAAACAAATGATACAACCAAAAATCATAGAGAATACAGAAATCGCAGAGAATGCAGAAATCGCAAAGAATGTAGAAATCGCAGGGAATGCAGAAATCGCAAGGAATGCAGAAATCGTAGGGAACGCGGAAATCACACGGAATGCAAAAAACCGCAAAGAATGCAGAAACCATAAGGAATGCAGAAAATACTCAAAATTTGATCAATATTACTGAGTGTTAAAGGAATCAAGAACGAAGACTAAATGAAGATTATGTGAAACGGTTACAAAAGAATTAAAGATCTATGCCACAACATTTGTGATTAGAGGGGAGAATATTGGGCCAAACTAGCCAATGGACTAATCCCAAATACTCTAGTAAATATGACAGTTATAAGAGGCGGCTACATGGCAGTTATTCCACCAACGGACACAATGGTTCACAGAACCATTGCAACGATCCATTTGTACTGCTTCATATAGTATACATAGAAGATATTTATGTATAGAAAAGATAGATGACAGATTGATTGTAAAAACGCAAAATCAATACAAGATTATTATTTCTTGTATATTTTGACTCAAGGTTATTTCGATCCAAGATCAAGAACATATTTTATTCCACCAAGATTTGGTAAATTACAAAAAGCTCTAATGCCATATGTTGGAATAAAATATGTTCTTGGTCTTGGATCAAAATAACCTTGAATCAAAGTATAAAGTATACCAAAAATAAGAATCTTGTATTGATTTTGCGATTTTACAATCAATCTGTCATCTATCTTTTGTATACATAAGTATGTTCTATATACTCTATATGAAGCAATACAAATGAATCATTTCAATGGTTTTGTAAACATTGTGACAGTTGGTGTAATAAATGTCATGTAACCGCCTCTTGTAATTGCCATATTTTCCAGAGTATTTGGGATCAACCCATTAGGCTAGTTTGACCCAATATTATGGGTTTCCAAATTATTGTGATGAAGACCTTTGAAGATTACTTGCTAATCCCACATACCTACTATGATTTTGCTAAAGGCGGGATGCCGAACAAGTACACCGAAGGAATGGTTACTCTCGAAGATCAAGGAGAAGGCATGAAGCCAAACAAGAACACCGAAGGAATGGGTACCTTTGATGATCAAGCAAGCAAATGGATTTGTTGATCATATCATTAGCAAACAAGTGTGTCTCAAACAACAAAGCTATTATTTCAAACAAGTGTGTCTCGAACAACAAAGCTATTAAGAAAATCAAGAAAGAATGTCATCAAAATCATTTGAAGTGAAGCCTCTCCAGTTCAAGAACCATCTGATTATATCATTAGGGGAACTGTTGTAACTAATGATATATATAAGTAGTTTGTTAATAACTGTTAGAGGCCCTATTAGTATATATTTATATTATGTTTTATGTAAAGTCTATAAACCTAAATTGTAATTGGGCTGGTCCAAAGAGTAACGGTAACTGATGAGGTATAGTCCCTAGTTGGGTTGGATAGCCCGACCCACGGGTACTACCCGTATCTATTAGGAATGGATTGAATGCTTATGCGATGCGCGCGCAAGCCCAGGAGGCCCGGTAAGCCGTTGTCGCACATAAGTTTAATTACTTAGCCAGGTCCTTGTCGCAACGCGACAGTATCAGACAAGAATATAATCTATCATATAGATATATTCGCCTAAAGGAACGAGATATACACTTGCCTTGGTTAGGAGAGCCCAGCCAGGACTCTCTCGGGTATAAAAGGAACCCCATAGGTTCCACAAAGTTACGATACATATAATACCCTAAACACTACATACTCAAATCGATTACTTACTCTCATGCTGGAGTCTAATCGTGGGTCACAAACCCACGGTAAGCCTAACGGTGTCTTTAGTGCGCAGGGTCCTCAAAGCAAGTTTCACTTGATGCAAGAGTCGTAGTCCACAAGACCCCAAATTAAGCCTAATTTGGGTCAAGCTTGGTCTATCCAACTTTTGTATCAACAAGTTGGCGCCATCTGTGGGGCCTACACTAAGCTCTAGCTAATGACGAAAAGCGACAATGAAGGCCGTCAAGGATCCTCAACGGTAGATGGTCGTATCACATCCGTGAATGCTACTCCTGGATCTACCAGTGAAGCAAACACCCAGGATGTAAACAACCCTCCAATCATAAGAACAGGCGGACTGTTCTCAACTCCCCTACCCGCCATAGAGGGAAAAGGCGTATAACGAGAGTCAACTCAGACTCCTCCTAATAAGCAAAAAAGAAAGACGCTCCAAGAGGAAGGCGGGGAAGTCGTTGCTATGGAGGCACGCATGATGGAGGAGTACGTAGCTAATAACCTACAAACCCTCATCCCTTTGGTTGCTAAACACGAGAAGATAATAAAAGAAGCAAAGCGCGCGAAGCGCGCCACATCCTTAGAAAGCAACCTGTTAGGATCGAGTGATAACCTCCCGTAAAAACACATGCGTGCAAGTTACTCCTCGGATGACCAAAGCTTCTCGCAACCATGGAGAAGAGCCAGGAAAAACGCTTTTACGAGGCGCATACAGTATTACAAAGATACAAGAAAGCGCCGCATGCCATCAAACGTGAAAACTTATGATGGCACTTCAGATCCAGAAGACCACTTAAAAGTCTTTGAATCCCATGCAGGTATTGAACAATGGCCAGAGCCCGTATGGTGCAACATGTTCAACTCTACACTCGTAGGAAACGCGCGGATGTGGTTTGATAGGCTTCCGCCACGAACAATCAACGGGTACGAAGTGTTGCGGAAAGCATTCAAAAGAAAATACGTGCAACAGAAGAGACATGATAGGAGTGTTGTATCCCTTGCTAGGGTAAAGCAGAACCAGGGCGAATACCTGAAAGACTTTCTGGAACGTTTCAAGAGCGAGTGTCTTCAGATAAAAGACTGCCAAGAAATTCTGAAAGTATCTTGCTTCATGGCGGGTATACGAAACAACGATCTAATAAAGAAGCTGAACGAAAGAACGCCCGAAACCTTCGATGGAGTACTAAGGCGGGTAAGGTCTTTCATACAGGGAGATTCAGCTGCTTTAGAAGCAACACGAAACACTTATGACTACAGATCTGTCCACATGCCCAGTGAAGGGCTCAGCAAGCAAGGCAGACCTCTAGGCCTTGATTACTTAGGAAGTGAAAAGGGAAGACGGCGTCGTCAAGCCAGAAGAATTTGTAGTTCCAGTACCTTAGGGAGTCTACTTTTCCGTCGTAACATTGCATCCCGCCTTTTCGCTTAGCGAAGGACACCCATCCATTGGCTAATTGACGTTGGTAGAATATGTGGAAAAGTCTACGGTGGGCTCTATGTCTAGGGTGCGGCAGTTTATTTCGAAATTTGAAATTTTCGCCGCTCCTATACAATGTAATTGAGAGACAGTGGTCTCATAATGCATCAACACGCTAAGAAGTAAGTGTGACATGGGTATACGCTGGTTTGCGTAGTCGAAGAACCGGGTGTACACCCCTATCTTTCTCGCTGGGGCTTGGCTTATATTATGTCGAGGGTTAGGAACTTCTGGGTGCAGGTAGTTAGGTATGTAGAACTCAGTGGTGAATTCGTCTAGCTCCTCTATGGTTAAGGTTGATGTGATGGCGGATAATTGTTTCACCATGGTGTTATATGTATAAAAAGGTGGTCACATAGTTTACCTTCGATGAGATCTAGAGATGATGGCGTGTGTTGAAGGCGTTGATGGAGGTTTGAGAGTTTTTGTGATTGGTAAACAGTCAAAATGAGGTGTCAGGGGTATATATATACCTATTGATTTACTGTTCACGGTTAGATATGTGCCACATGTTTCCCACTTGCTAGATCCAGTAGTAGAAGTTGAAAGGGTAACTATGACGTGGCAGACGCTTTTCCCGGGTACCGAGGAAGTTTGGTAAAAGGGGGATGAATGTCTTCTTGGCGGGAATGCTTGAAATCTTTGTTGATATCTGGACTGTGCGAGTGTTCTGGTTGATTTATAGTCTAGTAGACACGGTTGAAACCTGCGACCACTAGACTGGGGGGACATGATCACGTATAGTCCCTAGTTGCGCTGGATAGCCCGACCCACGGGTACTACCCGTATCCATTAGGAATCGTTTAAATGCTTATGCGATGCGCGCGCAAGCCTAGGAGGCCCGGTAAGCCGCTGTCGCACATAAGGTTAATTACTTAGCCAGGTCCTTGTCGCAGCGCGACAGGATCAGACAAGAATATAATCTATCATATATATATATATTCGCCTAAAGGAAAATACACTTGCCTTGGTTATGAGATAAAGATCAAAATATTTTAGGTCATTATCTCTTCTTTTGGCCGCAAGAATAGGAGAGCCCAGCCATGACTCTCTCGGGTATAAAAAGAACCCCATAGGTTCCACAAAGGTACGATACATATAATACCCTAAACACTACATACTCAAATCGATTACTTACTCTCACGCCGGAGTCTAATCGTGGGTCACAAACCAACGGTAAGCCTAACCGTGTCTGTTTAGTGCGCAGGGTCCTCAAAGCAAGTTTCACTTGGTGCAAGAGCCGGAGTCCACAAGACCCCAAATTAAGCCTAATTTGGGTCAAGCTCGGTCTATCCTCTTTGTGAAGACACCGATTCATCTAGTATATATAGGTTAAGAATCTGTAAATAAACCAATTCAATAATATCCGTTCTTTTATATATATTTGTGTATCTTTCGGCTACTAGTTTCTGTCCCGAATCTTTCTATCATACATTGCTGGTGTATTATGGGATTCTATATTGAAGAATCAAGTAAGCATATAAGAAGGGGGCAAATGGAACAACAAATAATAAGTGCCCATAGCCCATGGGAGACTTACACGTGAGTGCTAAAGCCATATGTTATTAGATAAATAATCTAAATAAACAAGCACTAATATATATACTTTTTATATTTCCAGTTCACATCTTGTTTTTGGAATAATCACTACAAGAAATTTGGCTTTTAGGGACTACGGTTGTGGTCCCTAAAAGGCCCAATTGTAGTCCCAACAAACCTTTAGGGACTACATGTGGTCCCGAAAAGCGTAGTCCCATGAAACGTGTCCCTATAAGTTCTTGGGACTAAAAAAAATTTAGGGACTACTGCGTTGACTTGCCACATGTATTTTGTTTTTTAGACAAAACTTTTCGGGACTACATTTAGTCACTATATCTTTTGACTTTCTTTGACTAGTATTTTTTAGGACCAACCTATAGGGAATACATTTGGTCCCTATAATATTTTCTAGCGACTCATGCACAGTCTTAAACTATTTGATATTGTTAAGGAAGTTATGATTAACTGTATAACTACGTCATCATTTGTGCAGGTTGTAATATCGGATACCTATTTTGCCCATAATTTTACATATCCATCAAGAAACTAACTAATCTATAAAAATGTGATTGTTTTAATTAACCGTTGACACGGTTCTCACAGTTTTCACCATTAATTTGGTTCTCAAAAGAACCTTATATAATATAGTTTACAAGGCAAAAAGTGGCGCTAACTATTTTGTTATCTTTATAGGACGTGGTTTGTTGATAAAGAAACAGCTACATGAGTTTGGTTGAAGCTTGAAATGGCTACATGAGTTTGCATTGTTACCTTCATTCGCACTAAGTTGTACAATAAATTTTTGTTTAGTATGCATGCACTCTTATATAATACTTTTTCAATAATGCATGAGTTTATATCATTCAATTCCACAAACATGTCCAAGGTTTATCAAAGAATTACATCTTGATGATGTATATATGTCATAGACTAAGAGCCTAAACACAGCATGAGCAGACGCAACAACACATAAGAAATAAAAGTGACTGAACTCAAAATAAACTGCACGATAAAGCCGTGTGTTACACGAGGTTACGAAGTAGTTAAAAGTATAGTAAAACATAACACAAGCTAACTCAAGATAAGTATCATGTCTTGGCCTCTTTGTTTGAACTAATTACCTACCCGTTTGCAACCTAAACCATCACGGATTGATCTGCATACACACTCCCTTATGCAATGAGGACCGTGAAACAAGCTAACACATCTTTGTTGATTGCCCGATAGCTGTTGGTCTTTGGAACCGTGAAATCTACATTGGTGCGGTGAACTATCCAAAAAGTCTTATCAACCTATCTTCTTGGGTGGACTCGACGATTCTTAACAACTGTGTAAAGATGGGTTTTGATGTGGTTTTGCATACAACTTTTTGGGTTCTTTGGAGGTATACAAATCGAGTTTGTTTTGATTTAAAACTATCAAGGAATGATATTGATATGTACATGACAAGACCAAGTCCAAAGAACAACCATTGTGTCCATTATTTGTGCACACGTTTAGCAGTTTTGCATGCATATTTTAAAGAATAACAAGTTGCCCACTACTCCATGCATTGATCTCATGTTTACATTTAGTATACGTTTTTTGTCTTGCACCAATAGAATAGGATCATATGCATTTGTATTTGGCTATAAGTCTGTGATTTGTATTATGAGGATATGAAATGAATGAATGAAGAATTAAGTCTAGTTTTCTCTCTAGTATTCTTGGAGTCTTGCCCGTTCTAAGGGTCTTATCCTTCCGATTCTTATATCTACTTCTTGGGAGATTGACCATCTATATTCGGTCTATAACAATGGTGCTTTCATCGACTTACTCGATACCTCCAACATCGAAACCACCCACAACATCCAACATCAATTATCCATCTTAAACGCAAAAGTTGATGCCCTAATCAATATTTTACAAGTCCGCTACGGAACCATATTCCAAACACTTAACTGACAAACCACCATCCCTAAAACTAAACCATATGATTCCACCTCTGACACCAACACCGACATCACCGAGATCACAACCGCTCATGTCGTCACCAACACCTCTTCTTTGGTTACGAAAATCAACAAGCCCAAAAACACCATCCATAAGTTTCTTACCATCAAACCAGATCAAATAATCTCGACACACATTGTTACCCAAAACACCACTACTACCGCCAACATTACAACATCCATCATCAAGACCTACACTCCTCCCCTGTTGCGGCCTATAGCCCAGCGTTATATGATCACCTTCTATTCCACCACCCTTGATCACACCTGTGACTTTTCCTTGATGGAGGATAAGTTTCAAGCTAAACGAATTCAGTCTTCGCCCTCATTCTTCATCACCTTTGGTCTTCGATGTGCGAATACATATCATCCCGGTCACCAATGCTATCCACCAAAATTTGTTCTTCTTGTACCCGAAGATGACCCACCTTGGAAGCCACATGACACAAGAGATAACACCATGAGTCTGAGGACAAGACTCATTTTTAGGAGCGGAGTATTGATATGTAAATGACAAGACCAAGTCCAAAGAACAACCATTGTGTCCCTTATTTGTGCACACGTTTAGCAGTTTTGCATGCATATTTTAAGGAATAACAAGTTGCCCACTACTCCATGCATTGATCTCATGTTCACATTTAGTATACGTTTTTGTCTTGCACCAATAGAATAGGATCATATGCATTTGTATTTGGCTATATAAGTCCGTGATTTGTATTATGAGGATATGAAATGAATGAATGAAGAATTAAGTCTAGTTTTCTCTCTAGTATTCTTGGAGTCTTGCCCGCTCTAAGGGCCTTATCCTTCCGCTTCTTATATCTACTTCTTGGGAGATTGACCATCTATAATTCGGTCTATAACAGATACTCTTATGGACATGATCATGGTTTATTCACACTCCTGAATTTGTCATAGACGTAGAAATCTTATGCCCAATTAAATAGACTGTTCATCCGGATATTTTTGTATGAACTTATTGTAATTTTTTTCTAACACCTTGCTAGTGTTTTTATTTATTTGCTGTTAAAAGAAACACAAGTCAACTCAAACAAATTATCATAACGCAATTTGCTCAAGCTATTAAAAAAAATTATAAATAAAAAATACAACTTTTTTATACTAGATGCATTTAGAAAAAATCAAGTATTTTTACAAAAATTAACATACACTGCGAGATTCTATAGGCGTCGGGGAAGGTAGGACACACTCTCGTTCCGTCCCTGCTGATGACTACATATAATTAGTATAAGACAAGGACTTACATATAACTTCTTTAAATAAAAGGGTACAGTCTACACTTCAACCAAACCTAAAGGATAGTTTTGGAAACATATAATCATTTGACCTTATTAAAAAACGCATGCCCATACATTGTACATTTGATCATTTCCCTCCAAAAAATACGCGATCAAAACCTAAAAAAAAACCTCAACAATGGCTGACAATCATCCAATGCTTCCAAAACTAACCAAAAATCATACCAAATTGCTCTCTAAAATTTTCCGGGATCGGGCATCTCGTCTCCTTTGTTTCAATCAAATTAATGAAAATTGAGACTGTGCATGTGTTGTGGATGTGAAATGATTTGTAGAATTTGAGCGTGAATTGTCATCGATTTGGTGTTCTAAGATGTCGTCCGGGATGATGAATAGAGTGTTTAGCAGGGTTAGGAATCTGGACGCGTATCCTAAGGTTAATGAGGATTTTTATAGCCGTACATTGTCCGGTGGTGTTATTACCTTGTTTTCGTCTATTGCAATGATCTGCCTTGTTTTCTCGGAGCTAGGTATAATTTTTTTAATTAGTGTTTGATTTGATGTCTGTGTATCGATCGGAGTATACCAATGATCTGCCTTATTGGTTTATTAACATCCTACGTTATAGTGATTGAGATCATATAGATACCGAAATGTTCCTACTATGTCCTTGCGAAAGATGTGAATAAAAATACAAAATCACCATTTTTATCATTCTTGCATTAATCTATAATTTGTTTTCCTTAAAAAACACTACAAGAAAATTGAGATCAGGTGACCGGGGTTTTCACGGCGACAAAATGTCACTGAATTATACGATAAGCTCACTTAAGTTGGCAGCAAATATAAATTACAATGGTTAATTTCAGTTGCTCAATGTTGTTCTGGTATATTGCAGGACTATATCTCCATACAGTTACCGAATCAAAGCTTGTAGTCGATACCTCAAGAGGAGAAAAACTCCAAATTCATGTAAAGATCGATTGCCGATAATTTCTGTCTTTTATTTCCCAATATATTGACTCAGAACTCAAGTCATGTTTTTACTCGTAAATGCAGTTTGATATCACATTTCCGGCTGTTTCATGTACACTACTCAGTCTTGACGCTATTGATATCAGTGGAGAGCAACATCTTGATATTGTATGTCTTCATAAAAGCATTTTCCAACTTTTCATTAGCCTGTTTTGGACTACAATATAATATTATGATTGCAAGAACAACTTTTGTAGAATTTACTTAATTTTTGTACGAAAAAATTATACCTATAAATAATAAGACATCTTTCACCTAATGTATTTTACCTTTATATTCAAATTTATCGATCCGTATGATCCATTCATTCAGACTGTCTTGACTATAAGTTTATAACCGCAGAAACATGCGATAATGAAGAACAGAATTGATCAAAATGGACATGTGATCCAAGTGAGAATGGAGAATATTGGTACTTCAAAAATTGGAAAGCCATTGCAGAAACATGGTGGTGAAGTTGAACATAACGAAACATATTGTGGTTCATGTTATGGCGCAGAAATGGTATGTTTTCTATAATGATTACTATATGAACCCAATAAACATAACGAATCACTGAAATTATTTTTGCTAATTAAATTTTCAGTCACAACATGAATGTTGTAACTCATGTGACGATGTTCGTGAAGCTTATAGAAGGAGAGGGTGGGGATTGATGAATCCTGATTCGATTGACCAGGTTGGTAGTTTGATTCAAGGTTATCTGTCAATATTTTTAAGAAAATGTGAAAGTTTACGTTGTTTACATTTTAGTGCAAAAGAGAAGGTTTCGTTCAAAGGATCAAAGCTGAAGAAGGTGAAGGATGCAATTTGCATGGATCTTTAGAGGTTAACAAAGTGGCTGGGAATTTTCATTTTGTAAAAAGCTTTCATCTAGCAAATATGCACGCACACCATGAAGCTAATGCTTTCCAGGACGATAGTTATAACGTACGCTACCATCTCCTACTGACACTATTGTAAAAGAATTCAATATCTTTGATATTGAAATTGCATCCCTTTATTATGTGATTTTTTTATACTAATTTCTTTGCAGATAAGTCACAGAATCAATAAACTATCTTTTGGAGACCCTTATCCTGGTATTCTAAATCCACTTGATGGGTAAGATAGTTTTTTACCTTTTTTACTGTAGAACTGTTTTGTTTTTAACATAAAGATTTGACGAAACCTGGTTGTGTTTTTCGTTGTTTTTCATTTGGTTATCCAGTGTGCATTGGAATCAAGCGACTGCAAATGGAATGTATCAGTATTTCATCAAGGTTAGTACTTACATAGATACATGGTAAATGCACAATACATGGATACATTATGTCTTTAGTAAAACTTGCATACATTGCAGGTGGTGCCGACTGTGTACACTCCTATAAGAGGTTCAGTTATTCGGTCAAATCAGGTAATTGATAAAATTTGCAGAGTAAATGTGATGTGATTAACTTTTGTGTTCTGAAATGCGTGAAATTTTTGCATCCTGCAGTTTTCTGTGACAGAACATTATAAGGGTCAAGAAGTTGGTCAACGGGCGCTTCCTGGAGTCTTCTTCTTTTATGACCTCTCTGCAATTAAGGTCTGTTTCATATCAGTAGCCACAGTGTCACGGATAAAAATCCAAATAACATTCTCATTTTTTTGATCCCATTGATATGCTATGAGAGAAACGGAAAAGTTGATACGCTATTCATTTGTGTGAAAAACTGTTTGCTTTGTGGCGTTTGCAGGTGACTTACACAGAAACACATCCCTCCTTCTTACACTTCTTGACAAATCTTTGTGCGATTGTTGGAGGTATATGCTTGCAGTATTCCCAACCCATACAATAAGCTTGCAAATTGGGTGGTTTGGGAAGGTTGTTAATGGGTCAGTATGGTTCGGGTCGTTTTCTTTAGTAAAAAAGTCACTAATACAGTGTAATACCTAATGTTTTAAGCATGACTAAAGACTACGCCAATAATACTATTACTGCTAAAACAAACCAATATACGAGGTTCTTTTCATTTTGAAACTATCCCCATCTGATCCGTTAGAGGCAAAGTATAACACCTGTCAATCCATTAACGAGGCGAAATAGCAATGTGTACATTTAATAGTTTTTTTTTATCAACATGACAATTATTTATGTTGTATACAGGTATCTTCACAGTTGCAGGGATCCTAGATTCATTCATTTACCATGGTCAAAGGGCTTTGAAGAAGAAAAGAGACATCGGAAAATTAGGCTAAGCTAATTACCTTGGTCTATTTGGACTACTTTTTAGTTATAATTTGTGCAACGGGTCATTTCGTGTATAATTTAGAGACATAGGGATAAATTTTTACAATGGATTACTGTTCGTTGTATACAGTGTACACAGTTTTTGGTTAAGAAACGCTGTTGTGAGTGATACCTTATTCTTTTTAAGGATGATGGCATCCTTGACATAACTGTGCATGCTGCAGCCATCGGATGGGTCTCACTCGCTATTCGCTATTAGCAAGATGCACATAATATAAAATACATAACATACGATACCCAAATAAAAGACTCATTACTTGCATGTCAAATGTAAGATTTATTCTCTTTTTCTTAAAATCAAAAATTAAGCAATTTTCGGAATTTTGTACCATGCATTCTTGAATTCGCTTGGCCCTTCATGACCCAAACCGTTTATTCACCAGTGCTATCAAGTGCATGATTGATTTGAGCCGAAAGAAATCTTTCACGCATTAACAAAATTCATCTTGACGGAGTTGCTGACATGGAATCATCTGTCAATGAGCGATCAACTGAACGATTAGCTGAATATTCAGCAGAACGATCAGCTGACCGATCCGCTGACTGATCTGCTGATAAATCTTCCTCACTCTCTGATTCAACACTTGGAAGCTTAATGCTCTCAACTTCTCTTACTACCTCACTCATCTCCGGCCTTTTTACTGGTGAGTTGTCACAACAACGCACCGCTAGTTGTAGCAGTTTCAACATCCCATGGGTTGCACTTCTTTGCACCATAATTTCCAAATCAAATATCTCAGCAGTCCATTCTTCTCGAACAGCACGATGAACCCAACTACACAGATCCACAGCTGTATTGTCTTTTGGATCCGAGTGAGAGCTAATTTTCGCAGTTAGGAGTTCCATAACTAGGCTACCATAGCTCCATATGTCAGACTTCTTTGAGACCTTTTTGGAGGCTAGGTATTCAGGAGATCTATAGGAAACCATCCGTTGAGCGGATATTGTGTTTGAGATGATTGAGGTCATACCATAATCTGAAACCAGAACCATATTGTTCTCGTCAATAAGTACATTGGATGATTTTAGATTGCCATGAGGAACTGCGGCTTGTGAATTTGGATTCATGTGCAAGTACTCCAAGGCACGAGCCACTCCTCGTGCAACGGCTAACCTTGCACTCCACCGAAATGGAATTCGATCACTCGTCCCTCTTCCTCCTATATATAAGAATGACATTGATGAGTCATATAACTCTGTGTTAAAATTATGCGTGTCTCATAAACCAAAACTTTAGTGTTATACGAACGAGTAACATGAAATAGGTGAATGCTACTACCAATTAAAACCAAGATTAAAGATTATAATAAGCGGATCAAGTAAACGTTACCGTGGATGCGACTGAAAAGGTTTCCGTTTGCCATAAACTTGTGCACCAGCAGTTTCTCATCTTTTGAGTAAAAGTAAGCAATAGGTGGTGCTAAGTTTGGGTGTCTATGAGCTGTAATGACTTGCAGTCGATTCATGAATTCGTCACGACTCAATGGCTTTAAATCTCTTAGTCTTTTCACTGTGACGTGTCTTCCATCGTCCAACCTAGCCCTATATGCGTTTCCAAAATTCCCTTTACCCATACTCTCAGCAGAAGCCTTCATAAGGTCCCCTAGATCGAACTCAGCTACACCATCTACGAAAACAAGATTTTCTTGGTCTTTCTTAGTGCCTTGTGCTTTGTTATCGATCACTTGACTTGGCATTTCACTTGGTAATTCACTTGGTATTTCCTCCCCCTTTTCCTCGTCGTACTTAACTGCATTTTCCTCCCTTTCTTTGATCCTTTCATCAAGTAGTTTATTCTTTTTGTAGAACATGAATAACAATATGATGAGAATACATAAACCTACAACATTAACAATCACCAATATATGACCAACTGGAGACTTGTTTGAACTATTGGAAGTATCGTTAACCAATGATGAAGGGCCACATAGCGTGGAAGAGGGCGGCCCACATAATAACAAGTTATGATCATATGAAGAATGGTCAAATGATTGAAGTGTGCTAGTACTTGGTATAGGCCCCGACAGGTTATTGTTTGAGACATTAAGTTCTTTCAAGCTGGGTTGGTCAAATGGCGGAATCTGGCCAGTCAACCGATTTTCTTGGAGTTGTAACGACTCTAAACGAACTAGATAGGCAAGCGAAGGTGAAATTGGTCCGGTAAAGTTGTTGCTAGACAGATCAAGGCGTGCCAAGTTCACGTTCTTTGAGAAGTCCATCAGCTGCCCAGATATCAGATTATTTTTAAAGCTCAGAAATGATAACGCAGTGAGATTAAAAAGCGCATCAACCTTAATTTCCCCACGGATGTCTAGATTCTCGAGTGTCACACCAACCACTGTGCCATTGCATTTGACACCAAACCAACCATAGCAATTCTTACCCTGCCATTTTTCATCAAGAAAATTATTGCGAAAACCAGCCTTGAGTGCTAAAAGGGCATTTCTTTCATCCTCAGTGAAACCTATGACAAAATTTTCCTGGGCGATGACAGCGTAATTATGTAAAACAAAAGATGAAAGAATTACTAACACGAAAAACTTGGAGTAACCCGTGACTTCGATTTTTGTTTTCATTGATTTGGTATGGATGAAAACTGAGCAACAGGTTGACTACTAATAGCAAAGTAGGAAAACATATTCCACAAAGATACCATTACACCTATGATTTAGGATTTCTTCCTTGTTTGAAGAGGATATCAAGGAAATAAATTACTTTTTTTTGTGTATTGGACTTTTCATTGCTGAGAATCCTAGGACTAAGAATATATTTGATATTGTAGTCTGTAGCTTTATAAAAAGGACTCTTATAAAAAACAGTAACATCTGGAAAACGGTTTTGTTGGGTACTTCAGATTTCCAGAATTTGGAACAAAACCGAGATTGTCTTGATCGTAACTGAATTGTCAGTCTTATGGAATACTTCGGCTGCGTAAATATGCTGAACAAACCAAGGTCATAGGGACAACAACACTTCAACTTTAGTGTCCTGTAGTTGTTTCAAGATAAAATATGTATATTCTGTTTAGCAGGATTGGTTTGTTTGTTCACATTATAAGAAACAAATGTTAGTACAATTGATAGATCAAGCTAAGTGATGACAAACCGTCATCGTGCCATCATGCTTACCACGAGATGCACTTCTGCAGGCCACAATCAACACGACAACATAACATCCAAGTTTTATAACCCTTAGACATATTATTTAACCATTGTAAGGTATTATATGTGAGACGAGGGCTAATGAAAATAGTGAGGTAGGTTCGTAGAGTATGAGGAAGCTAGAGGTCTGAAAGACGGGAGAAGATTGTGTGAACTATGAATTGGGAGATCGTACTTATCTAGGATGCACTACTCATTGCTAGCTATTCAATTTTACATATTGATTTGTCACATTGGTTACTTTAGTTAATGTTGGAACATATTCCCTAACCAGCATTTAACTACCTAGTAATCACACACACACACTCAAACAAAGAATCAATAGGAAACAAAAATTCTAAACTAAACAAGTTTCATGCAGCCTGAATAAAATACTACTGTACTGTAATTGGTTTAACCTAGCATAGCAATCAAGAATGAAGCAAAGATACAATCAAAACGAACGATAAACTTGATTGAGTGATTTGAGCCAAACTTATCTTGATGTTATAGAGTGTTAGCAAAAACTTAATGAAAATCATCCAGGGTTCACGTCCAAAAAGTTGCACACGAATCTTGAAATCAAGTTCAAAATATATATATAGATAATACTTTTAGCCTTTGGTTGTGACGTTGTCACCTCGCGGTAATTGATAGATCATCATCGTATCCATATTACATTAAGCAAAAAAAATTGTAACGTCGATTGTTTTGCAAAACCAGAAGGTCTCAAATATTAAAAAAAAAATGCAAGTACAATTAATATATCATCATCCATATTCATCATATAATTCCATGTTCATAGCACCAACAACATGTTGTATGTTGCAACAAGGTGTCACTGCAACACCTTCCGAATAACACACCAACAACTTTTTTTTTTTTTTTAACGGCAACTTTATTCGAAGAAAAACTAGCAAGGAGCTAGACAATTACAAAAAAAGTAAATAGGGATGTTGCAACAAAGTAGCCCAACTAAACGAGCTTTTACATCTAGCATGACACCAACATAAGAACGGGAAACAATATCGTCAAAAATAATATCCTTCCGAGGAGACTTAGCCCCGAAAATAAGGCCATTTCTGAAATTCCAAATACTCCACCAAGCAATATAGAAAACACCTTCCAGCATAAGTTTAAGATTGGATCCAAGCCGAATACCGTTGAACCATGACAACCAATCTTCATAAGAAGAAATATGCGACCAAGAAAGGTTCCACCAACGACATAACAACCGAAAAATATCAGTAGTCAAGTCACAAGAAAAAAACAAATGTGAGGTGTCTTCGGAAGGACCTTTACAAATCGGACAAGATGTATCAGGAACATTGACATCTCTCCTAAGCAGGTTCATGCGAGTAGGGAGCCTATCAATACAAACCTTCTAAGCGAACACGTTTACTTTAATTGGAATAAACTTAATCCACCGAGTAGCAACGTTACCTTTAGGGAGAAAAGCCTCGTCCAACAAGTTTCTAACATCTTTAACACGAAACTCCCTATCGCCACATAAAGACCACACCCATCTGAGAACAGACGACCCAGACAATGTCAAAAGCTGAGCTAGCTGCTGCTCTTCGACCCCACCTCAAGCATAACGACGAAAAGAACCATCAAGAGAATCCGTCAATTTATCGGCCACAGAAATGTCTTGATTAGTATCCAATGCAAAAACACGGGAAAAACGATGACACAGTTGAGAATCTTCGATCCAAGGGTCCTTCCAAAACCTCACCTTAAGACCGTTACCAACTCACATACGACAATAAGAGAGCAAATCAATGCCTTGCACTTTGAGCTTATGAATTTCTCGAACAATATTGGCCCAAACCGAAGAATAACGAAACAAGACTTGAGGAAAGCAAGTACCATGAATGGACGAGATTACCCGATACCAAAGAGAGTCATCTTGAGTAACGAACCTCCAAACCCATCGAAAGAGGAGAGCCCTAATTAAGACAAAATAGCTGGACACTCCTAACCCCCCGTATTTTTTTGCCGCAAGAATTTTTGACCACTTAATCCACGTAATCTTCTTATCGACACCTTGACTAGCATAGAAGAACTTACGTCGAATGGACTGCATAATATTGAGCACAATTTTCGGAACTTTATAAAGCGACATGCTATATATAGGAGCGGATCCTAGGACAGACTAAGGGCCTGTTTCTTTTTAAGTGCTGAGTCAATATAGAATCCGGTTGGATAAAAGTGTCTTTTGTGGAGCAAATGTTGATGTTTCTTTTTTCAACTATATGCAAGTCACCAACAACATTAAATGACGATTTTGCCCCTTGATAGAACATCAATACAGCATAACATTCGTATATCTGCTCTTCAATTTCGGATTTATGGACCAAAGTGTTTGATCCCTATGCATCCGTATATTGATCCACACATAGTTCATAAATCAAGATTCCTAACACTATAAAACCAGTTCCGTGTACTAGGTAAGCTTGGAACCAACATATAGCACTTTTTTGTTGAATTTAAACCTACCTTTAAGTTCTTGACTTTTATATATGAGATCCACACATATCACTGATATCAAGTTATCAAATAAAAATGTTGGGTAGTGCACATGGATCGAGTGATAAAAGACTAGATCGGTTGATGAAGATAGTTGATAAGGTTAGGGGTTGAAGATGAAAGATTCTGTGAGCAGATGTGTAGCCAAGGTTGAAGATAAAGTTGGGTCAATCATTTTTGTTGACGAGGATAAAAGAGGAAAGTGAAAATATGAGATTGATGTTTGTGGGTCTGAATGGGCAGAGTGGGGTTTTTTAACTCTTGTGGTCTCAGATGCTCATCTAGGATATAGAAAAAAAGAAACAACTATTTTCAATTGTGGGGACCAAATCCTTCCCCATATAGCCCATTAAGTTAAAAATAAACGCCCCCTAAGCCTCCCCCAACAGAAAGAATATTACACTTTCACTTAGAAAGCCGAGAGTGAAGTTTATCAATAATAACATCCCATTCTTTGACCAACGACATATTGCCACCAACCGACACCCCCAAATATTTGAATGGAACCCGCATAACTGAACAACCAAGAGTAACAACCGCTGCACTAACCATCTCATGAGATATACCAACTCTTAAGAGGTGACTTTTTTGAAGGTTAATCTTGAGACCAAAAACCAATGAAAAAAGTAAAGGATGTGCGATATATGAGTAATGTTTTGCTCAGACCATTCCCCAATGAATAATGCATCATCGGCATAGAATAGATGTGAGATCATAAGCGTAGAGTCAATCCTTAAGACTTTAAATACACCTGCATCAGTAGTTTGATTAAAAGATCAATGCATGGATTCCATAACAAGAATGAAGAGAAATGGAGCAAGTGGATCACCTTGCTTAAGCCCCCGGTGGAATTGGAATTCAGAAGTCGGACTACCATTAATAATAATACGACCAATAACATGTTACTTTTTATCCCAACATACCAATTACATGTTATTCATACCTTTTTTTCAATGTTTATTTATAATAAACTAAAATTTAAATACATTATATTAAAAGACGAACGAAATATAAATCCGATACAATACGAAAGAAAATAGAAATACGACAAATATTACAAACTACGATAAATACAAAAAATATTAAGAACTACGGTTGGAGAAAATACTTTGCACGAATTTCACCTTTGAGTTGTTTGATGTTAGTTGCATCTCCGTTACTCATCCCCTCGGTACCAAATTAAATTGAGCCGAAAACTATTTTTGGGTATCGATAAAACCCATTTTTTTAGCGTTCAATCTGCAACTCTTCTTCAGCCAATCCTTAAGTGCTTTCGGATTTGTCCCGTCGAAGATGATCCCACCGATCTAAATGAGTCGGATCTATGACTCTTGCTAAGCCTTTGCTTGCTTGAAGATGTGGTATTGTATCGTCTCGAAATAGCTCGTTTGGCCCTTCAAGGTTCTCGTCTGTACGAACGTGTCTTTCGGGTCAAGCATCTTTGACACTACGCCATTTGTGGTGTTCTTTCAGCACACTCCACGCATCATAGTGAACAAATGGAGCCCCAAAAGTTTTGACATACTTATTGTAACAACGAGATAGGCACGTCTTGTCGTTTTCACCACTCAACTATACATGCTCCTCGACAATCCCAACGAATTTGTTGCAACTACGTGTCACAATCGACCAGTTTCTCGTAATTATATCCTTAGCAAGGCCAACTAGAAGGTGGTGTGGGAGGTGCATGGGCACATGCCACCATCTTAAAAGGGACACCAAAAGTTATCCATCTTACTTAGGGCATCCTCAATGCATCAAACTGATGTGAGCAGGGGACGGAGGTACTTGTAAGCTTGGGTTGGCCAAAACCCACCCCCAAGATTTTAATAAACAAAGATAATGTAAGTAAATATACCTCAAGTTAATTTAGAAGCATATTTCGTGACATCTTAATACAATATTTAGATCAAAAATTTATTACATTAAATATTTTGGGTTTTATTATGCAAGACATGTCATGTAGTATCCATGAATTTGAAATAGAAAATAAGAATTGCAACATTTTGCCACGACGATATTCTACTCATTAATTGATACGTTGATGTTCGGCCCACCCGTATGTAGAATCCTGGCTTCGTCACTGGATGTGAGTATAATAGATTGACACATCACCGCCACATCACATTACATTTTACTAGTTAAAATTCCTACAATCCATTAAACTTTAATACATTCATAGTCTTGTACTATTTGATTAAGTTATACAACTAAATAACAAAGAAATGCATTAACTTAAAAAAGTACAACAATTGACCCGCATGGTCCATTTTACAAAGGGTAAATGCTATAAAATAGCCACGTACTCTTCATTTTGTTCAAATATGACAAATGTACTATTTTATGTACTCATTTGCTCATTGAACTTGTTAAAACTATCATTATATTACTAATAGGGTAAATGCTATAAAATAGCCACGTACTCTTCATTTTGTTCAAATATGGCAAATATACTATTTTATGTACTCATTTGCCCATTAAACTTGTTAAAAGTATCATTATATTACTAATATGACCGGTTCATTTACCACGTCATATTTAACTATATTTAAAAAAATTCCAACGTGGAAACTATTGTAACATGACCCACCCCTTATATTACCATTTGACCCGACCCACCCCTTTTATTACCGTTTAACCCGACCCAACCTTATCACAAAATCCACTTTATATATTACATTTTATCCTTTCTCGATCTAATTCATCTCTCTCATCCCAATTCATATAAATCCTAGAAAATTAAAAATCCATGGTTGCTCCTACCGAATGCAAGTGCCATCTCCCTATTATGCAACTTACTTCATGGACAAGAGCAAATCCAGCCAGACGTTTTCTTGTTTGTCCTAACAGATACGTATGTCACGATCTATCATTAAACTTTGATTTCTTATTTGATTATATCTGTATTTGTTAAAAAAAATTCAGAGAACTGGTGTGAGGAAATGTAGCATTTGGTACTGGTTTGATCCTAAGTTGGATAATGAATGGTATAATGGTCATTTGTTTGATATGTATAGCCAGCTTAATCCACACCAAATTGAAGATGCTGCAAATGAAGTAAGAAGTCAAGAACTCCTTCTGATCCTTCAGGGTGACTTTGCTCTTTTGGATGCTGAGTTGAGGGAATCAAAGAAAAAAGCAAACTTTTGGAAAAAAATGTTCATGATCTGTTTGGCTTTGTTGTTCACTGTTTATTTCTTCAAGTAGTTAGCATTCACTTTGAACTGGATGACTTTGATCTTTTGGGTATAATAGGTGTAGTTGACTTTGTTTTGTTTTGGTTGTAATGGGTGTAGTTGACTTGAATGGGTAGCTTTGTTATGTATTGTAATGTTTTCACTTTGAACTGGTATGAATGGAATGTCTTTTGGTTCTATATACACAACTTTACTACCCTTATTCACATGCTTTTTGCACAGCTTTAATAGCATATGCACTACACCTAATTAACAGATAATGAAACATAAAAAATGCAATTTACATATAATATACAGCTACATAAGGTTAAACAATGCAAAATAAGAAAATAAAGACAAGTTTTAGCATTGATCAAGAACATTGTTTAAGTGAAAGATTCCAAACAAAACAGCAAGTCCCATAACCTGCATTCTCCCACATGAGTTTGTCTCTTGACCCATACTTAGACCTACTACTTAAAGGTTCCAAATAAAACAACAAGAACATTGTTTAAGGGAAACATTAATTACACCACATCATTCTGATTCAGAAACATAAAAAAACTTGTCTGGAGTGCTTCTAGTTCCAAACTTGTCAAACATGAAAGGCTTCTTTAGTTTTTGGTTAGCAATCCTCTCTGATCTTCCTCTGTTCTTATGATAGATCCTAATTCCATCCACATGAGATGGGGGCCTTCCTATTTTCCTCTTCTTTTTAATTGGTTCATCTTGACTTGTTGCAGTTCTTTTTCCTTTATTCCCTGATGCAGAAGCATTCCCATCCTGATTCTGTGAATCATCAATTGTTGCAGTTCTTGGCTCAAATGATGGTGCTTCTTCATTTATTACAGATTCTTCATTCACTACTTTTTCTTCATTCCCATGTACTTCAGATTGTTGTGTTGGTTGAGAGTTAATGTGAGGAATAAGAACCTCATGAATCTGTTGGTTAAGTGTCTCTTCATTCCCAAGTACTTTAGAATGTTGTGTTGGTTGAGAGTGAATATGAGGAATGAGAACCTCAATAAACTGCCGATCATGTGGCTCTTCATCAACTGAGACTGGAGACCAGTTTGCAGGATTGTAGTAATCATTTCTTTCTTCAAACTCTTGTTCCTCTCTTCTTTCCCTATCCAATTTTTCTTGTGCTGCATCAATTATAGCTTGTTCTCTAGCCTGTTCTTCCATGCACTCCTTATAGGCCAATTCATCTAACTCAAGTTGGTATTCTTGATAATGTATCAAATAAGAGTTGTTAACTTATAATTATTGTCAAATCATAAGATGAAAGTAAATGGTTAAATACACCCACCTCTTCAGCTGTTAAGAAATAATTTGATGATGTTGTTTTTTCACCAATCCACCCACCTCTTGTAACCCTACCTCCTCTTCTACCCCTACCCCCTCTGCTACCCCTACCCCCTCTACTACCCCTACCACCTCTTCTACCCCTACCACCTCTAAAACCCCTACCCCCTAAATCAGTAACACCACTTGAATCACCAACCCCCCAAGCACCTATGTCACCCACACCAGATCCACTCCCTCTAATCTCATCACCTCTATCACTCACACGAGATCCACTCCCTCCAATCCCCATCACCTCTATCACCCATACCAGATCTACTCCCTCCAATTCCATTACCTCTATCACCCATACCAGATCCACTCCCTCCAATCCCATCACCTCTATCACCCATACCATATCCACTCCCTCCAATCCCATCACCTCTACCACCCATACCAGTGCCACTACCACCACTCACATCACCTCTACCCCCATTCCAGTTCCTCTACCACCCCTACCACCTCTGCTAGAAGCATGTACTCTAATAGGAGCATTTCTTTTTCTTCCAGCTGGTTTTTTTTCAACAGTAGGTTTGGCTTGTTGATCAGCCTTACAAGTCAATTTATTATGTCCTTTTTGCCAACATTTTGGGCATGTCATAGTCCTACACACCCTACTAACTTGTGATCCATTGTTTTCATTAGGAGCTTTGATCCTAGCTTTCTGTGGTCTACCAGGCATAGATCTAACTAAAGGTGGTAATGGGGGTTGATCTATTGTCCTACTCCACATGTCTGACGCAGGTACAGGTTTGATGGAATATTGATATGCATTCAACCAAGCCTCTTGGCTATACCAATTGCTGACACCTAACTCAATTTCTTCTCCCACCTTATGGTATGCTGCAACAGCATGTACACAAGGGAACCCACTTAATTCCCAAAACCTACATGTACATACCTTATGAAGGAGATTAACACCATAACTTTCATCCCCACACCTTACTTCCAGCTCTTATAAACCACTTGCAAAAACAAACCAGTCCCTGAAAAAAATTGTATTAATACAAACTTTTTTGTAAGTTATTCATTGGTATTTAAAAAAATGTACCTTTGTTGAACCTTAAGTATTTCTAATCTCCTTCTTACACTTGGTGTTACCCTGTCTTGTAAGTTCATCGCCAAGTTGTTCATTGCCACAAGCCTTTGCATTATGTACAACCTGATTTCTTCTAACATAGTGATAATTGGTTTGTGTCTAGGAACCAAAATAGCTATATTGAAGCTTTTTGAAATTCCATTTTCAAATGTTGCACATCTCCTGTCCAATTCAAAAAATGCTCTTGACCAAGTGTTGGGATTTCTTTCCACCAGGTAAGTGTAAGCAGCAGGATCTAGCAGCCTTATTTGATCCATGATCAATTCAAACTTCTGCGACACTGTACAAGAGGCTGCAGACCAAAAGAGTCTCTGAAATTGAAGTCCACTATACTTCTTCTTGAAATTGGCATACAAGTGTCTTGTACACTTTCTGTGCTCAGCCTGTGGTAACCAATCATGGACAGCATCAAGTAATCCTGTTTCAATAAACAAAATTCATTAGTCATATATACATTATTATACTGAATTTTGTATAATGTGACTAAATACATTTACCTTGTGAGAATCCGATATGATAGTTAAGCCATGGCCTTCTTCAAGAGATAGATCTGCTTGCAAATGATGTATGAACCAACTCCAATTCTCAGAATTCTCAACTCTTACTACAGCCCATGCAATGGGATACATCTGGTTGTTTGCATCCCTACCCATGGTTGTTAATAGTTCTCCCCTACAAGTATGTTTCAAAAAACATCCATCTAATCCATTAACCCTCCCACGTCCTGCTAACCAACCCTCTTTTACACCTTTAAAACAAATGTACATCCTCTTAAACAAAATAGAAGTCCCTTTGGTTGATTCTACTACATCAAGTATACATGTGGAACCAGGGCTTGAGTCCAATATAGCTTTCCTGTACTGAAACAGTTTCCCATAATGCTCAATAAGCCCATCCTCATGTTCAAATAAAGCCAACTGTTTTGCTCTCCTACACTGCCCTAAGCTGACATCTATCATAAACTTATGCCTTATGAGCTCTTTCATTTTTCTTAAGGGCACAAATGGGTCATCAATAATCTCTTTGGCATACTGCATACCAATCCATCTGTATGAAACAAGAGACCCTAAGTCAAAATTCCTACAACATATATGTTCCTTCTTAAGTGACTTAATCTGAAAAGATCCTTCAGTTGTCATCCATGAAGCATAAAGCCTAAATGGACATACTACCTTTTTTCCTTTTGAATAGACCTCTTTGACCATTTACTAGGTGATTCCTTTGATGTACTTAGGTTAAAAGACTCACCTACCTCTTTGTTCTTAACAGGTATAGGTGTTTTCTTTTTATTAGCAGATTTTTTCTATTTTTGTTACCCTTGACATTGTCTTTGTTACCCAAGACCTTGCCTTTGTTACCCATGACCTTGTCTTTATTACCTTTTTTGCCTGCACATCTACCTTTTGCTACATTTCTACCACAATAGACAAGCAGATTCCTCCAATCATTTTTCATAAACCATAGTTGATACCCATGGGCTACAGCATAATTTACCAAGGCTAGTTTCAACTGATGTGGGTTCTCATATCTCATGCCTAAAACAGGTTCCATTTTATCCCAATGAATGGTAGGATCAAATGCAGGATAAAGAACCCCCCTTTGAACCTTGTGGATGGTGTTTCATTTAAAGTAGGCTTCCTAACATCAGTTGGTCCTTTATACATAATCCTCGTACTACATAACTTATTTAGAAATGGGTCAGTAGTACTTTTATTTAATCTCAACTGATTCAGCCTCATCTAAAAAATCTACACCTTCAATTACCTCACAATCATCACTATCATCAACTATATCATCCTTTTTAGCATTAACTTTTTCCCACTCTATCATGTCCATGATATCATAGTCAAAGTGTTCAGTGTACATATCAATTTCATTGTCATTCTCATAACCAATGCCCAACATATCTATTATATCTTGGTCTGACCTAATTTCTCTTAAACCTAGACTTAATTTCACACCAACCTGACAATAGTAAACCCTCTTAAAAAAACCATGTGGTAATACTAACCTTTTTAGAAGTTCAATGAGATTATTATATGACATCTCATCGAAATCGGTATCGTTAACCTCCCTAGTGGCACCCTCAACATATTTAAGAGGGTTTGCATAAAAAAATTCCATCATATCGTAGATTCACAGTAAAAATTAGTTTATTTGGTTTCTTCTTCTTTGGTTTACCTGCAAATAGAGTATAACGAACTCAATTACGTTTTTTTTTTAATTAGTGTTTCGAAAAAAAATTAGGGTTAATCATAAACACAATAAAAATTGGGGATTTTGCTGTGAAATGTTACCTTTTCCCATGATTATTGATGTTGGAGCGTTTAACTAGATCAGTTTGCAACAATTGAGATAATGGATTCAGATTAGGGTTTTGATAAAACGAGAGAGAATAATTGGGGGGAAATGATAAATGAAATGAGAAGTGTATCGTTCGTTTATTTAAGTTAAATAAAATAGGTAATAAAAATAAGTGGAAAAACTACGTGGCCTGTACCAGCCATGAAAATTTAAAAAAAAAATATTACGTGGAAATGACCGGTATGACGTGTCGGTAACAAGTTAAAAAATGTGAGGAAATTAGTAATATAATGATAGTTTTAACAAGTTCAATGGGCAAATGAGTACATAAAATAGTACATTTGCTATATTTGAACAAAATGAAGAGTACGTGGCTATTTTATAGCATTTACCCTTTTATAAAAGTGTGTTAAGAGACAAACCTCATTTTACCAACTCAGCCCATAATAGTATTGCACTCATGTAGAACAAGTTATTTTTTAATTGAACTTTGCCACCTACTTGCATCGGGAATGCCCTTACGAGTTGTCTGTTTAAGTTATCTAGAGTAATTAATTATTATTATAAGATATGTAAATAATATAGGTACATGTTTTATAGTTTATGTTCTCAAGTTGGTCCGATAAAGATAAAGGCCCAATGTTAACATATATATTACTATGTAATGTGTCGCATTAGGCGACTAAATAGGAAAAAAATAACTACCTAAAAAAGTTGGAGAAGAAGATACGGAAGATTTTTTATGATGGGTCTTGACTTGAATTTCAACTTTTTTTTTTGATTTATTTATCTCTATTTGATAAGAATGACATCTTAGAAAGTGCTGACAGCAGCGATGATTCAATCAACAACTTTGCTTATATTGGAGAATCACACTATTTATAAGGTACACCATGATGCTTCTCGTTGTTTTTTGTGGTCCTAGACAATAACAACAAAGAAGCCCTTTTACGCGCGTTAAATAAATAGAAGTTGCATGTAAAATTAAATTATATAACTCATACATGTTTAGTATTATACATATGTATATACAAAACTCATAAAAATATAGCCTTTTTAAAGTGGAGGCCCTGTGCGACTACACATGTTGCACACCCCTCCGAGACCCCTCTGACTAGGTTAAACACTTTTTTTGAGTATCGTTGTTTTTTTATGTTTTGGCTATCGTTGTGAAAGCTTAATAAACAATCTTTACGCTTTGATAGGGCCTCCACGTAGTAAAAGCACATGACCACCATACTTCACGAGACGGCTCTGGTCCTTAGTACGTTGGACTGTTTCATGATGATTGTATTCATTAGTAACTTTATTCCAAAACATCTTATGAGATCGACATGTATGAATGTTTCGGCCAAAAAATTTCGTGAAAGTTTATGGACTTATATTTAATAGTCGTGCGATAGGAACGAACTTGAGATTACGGGATTGCACACAATACGTAAAAAGTTAATTTATTTAATAAATGTAATTATTATATTTATTAATTTATTTAATAAATATATTTATTACGTTTATTAAATTAAACCGAGATATAACTTTAACAGTCGTTAAATAATTAAGAGTTAAGTATTAAACGAACGTTAATGAATTTATAGTAAGTAAAATAAATAGAAAGAATGATGGAAGATTCCGGAACACCCCTAAGGGGTGTTGGGCCGTCGGTTATGGAGGCAAAAGGGGAAGGGGAAAAACTTTTCTTTTATTTGTTTAAGACTACAAGAATTAGTTCTATATAAACAACACCCCACCTCATAATTCAAGACACACAAAAGTCTTTCCCTCCCTCTCACTTTGTTGCGATCGCAAGACTACCCACAAAGGGGGTTTTGGTTGGTTTTCTTGTTTGATCAATATTACTTATAATCTAGTCCTAGTCCCTCTCTATGGTTGTTGGGTAGATTTTCTACAAGCGTTATAGCTCGGTTTACACGTGCTAGAATCACGGTTAGCTCGTTGTATTACGTGTGTACAAGATCGTAATATAGTCTTACTTTAGACTATATCTTGGTGGTATACGGTATAAACTCGAATTGGTGATTCGTTCTTCGTCTTGTGGATTTGCTTTAGCGTAAAGGTATGTAACCCTAATTTGATTAATTATAATTGCGTTATTATTATGATCTTGTTAAATCACTTCCGCAATGTGTGCTTTGATCTCGTTTAGGGTTTTATATAATTGTTTTGTTATGATGTTAATAAACCTTCAGTGGCATCGAGAGCCGTTTTGACATGTTATAATTATTGAAAATCTAAAGTTTTTTAACTAATAATTGTTTTGAGTTAAAACTACATGTTTTTTAGGTTTTCTTAAAAATTAGAGTTTTGTTTTTTAAAATTAGGGTTTTGGCCGAATTTTATAAAAAAAAAGAATTGTTTTGAAACCCTAAATTACATTGGGATAATTTTAGATTAAATTGCATGATTAATTGTTATATTATGTAAATTAAAGGTTACGATCCGAAGAGATTTAATTGTTAAGATTTGAGGGTGGATCCATGATTAACGTGCATGTTTTCATGGATCATAAAATCGTATGTTTATATGATTTTATGTGCTACTTGTTTTATTTGATTCAATAAATCTTGAATTAGGGAAGACTTTTATATGAATATAAGACCTAGATTTGATGATTATTAAATAAATCGTATGCATGTGGCTATTTGATTTATTTATTGTACATATAAATTGTTATTATATGTTTATGATTTAGTTTTTTTACTTGTTTATGTTAAAATTGTTCAAATTATTGTAAACAAGGGTTTTTTTTATTGAAAATAAATAATATAGACTAAATCATATTAAAATTAAGATTTTTTTGAGATCTACATTACATAATATTATGTTGATTGGTGAATTGCAAAAATAATCTAACGATCTACTCCTTTTGACAAACTATAAAGTGGGTATAACGCACCGCTCGTCATGTACCCGGTTAAGGAAGGAGGTGTTAAGCCATTAGTCGCTGACCAAATTCCCGGCTCGCCTGTGCGTCAAATTGAAATTACCTACGATTATTATTTGAATTGTACCTTAAGGTTAATTTACCGCGATTTCACATCCGAATTCATAATGAATAAGGTTATTGCTTTGTGCTTTAGTCATAAGTACGCTGTGACTAGTTGTGGAAAAATTATTTGATTGGTTGAACCAATACCTCAACATAATTTATGTAGAAATTTAGTCTCGGTGAAAAGTTTACTAAATGTTTTATTAAACTTATGCTATGGAGTTGTATGCATGCTTCTCCATACATTGATTCTGACGTCAAATTTATACCCTTAAAATTTATGTCGAATGCTCCTAATTGACGAACACTTGAAATTGCTACGTCATCAAATGAGATTTTTGGATGATGTTGTGATGGAGAGAAAAATTTCATAGAATGAAAATTCGTATGGTAGTTTTACGTTACTCAGATTAGACGAGTTAATTAAGTTACTCACTGAGATCTAGAAACTTAAGGCATTCAGAAGGGATGAAACATGTTTACAATGCAAAACATTTTTTGGCAATGTAAATCCCTTAAATAAACTAGAAATTGAAAATTGTTTGTCAACCGAATTGTTCGACAAGTCGCTATGTTGAGTACATTCATTACTAGCAGATCAACTGATGTAATGAATCTATGTCAATATAGTTCTAGAATTCAAGGAAAATACTATGGTTGAAAGTATTTTGTTATCGAAAATATTAATATTTGAACTTATTTCTGTAGAAATAGCTCAACCCGACAATAACACTATAAGTTCTGCATTCAAAACGTTTTTTTTATCGTCCTGAACTTACTGGCCCAAACTTTAATGATTGGTACCGCTCACTAAGAATTGTCTTGAGAGTAGCGGGTACTATTGATATCTTAACTACTCGCAAAGGCTTGAACACGCTATTAATGTTAAGAAGCACTCGGAGGTGGCTTGCTTAATGCTAGGAAAAATGGCTCCTCCGCTTCAATAGAAATATGAGCTATTTTCACCTAAGCTAATGCTTGATGAGCTCAAGTCTATGTTCGAAAAGCCGCAAGCTGTGGAGATCTACGACTTAGTAGATGCTTTGTATAGCTGCAAGCAAGCTCCTGAAAAGTCTGTTAGTGCCCATTACTTGGAGATAAGGGGTTATATGGAACATCTCATTGCACAAGGACACCCCTATGATCATACTATGGCTATCAACTTGATCAATAGGTCCCTTAACAAGGACTTCAATGATTTTGTTCGAAACTATAATATGCATTGCACGGGGAAGACAATTAATGATTTGCATGCAATGCTCAGTGACTATGAAAAGGGGTTAAAGGACAAGGCATCTACTTCTACTCCTCCTGTACTAACCATACAAAAGGGTAGAGTGAGTAAGCCAAAACCGCAAGCGAATAAGAAGAAAGGCAAAGGCAAGGGTGATAAGGGCAAACAAGTTGCGACTTATTTGAAACCTAAGCAGAACTTTGTCAAGAAGAATAAATCTCAGAAGGATGAGACTTGTCACCATTGCAAGGCAAGTGGTCACTGAAAAAGGAATTGCCATCTTTACCTCGAAGAGTTACGAGAAATAGAGAAGAATTCTGAGCAGAGCGTTGCAGCTTCAGGTACTTTATTTATGATCGAATTATTTAATTTGACATACAAATTAAATTCCTGGGTATATGATACGGGATGCGGTATTAACATTTGTAATACATTGCTGGGATTTAATCTGGAAAGGAAGCTTTCCTATGGGGAACAATTTATGCAAATGGGCAATGGCGCACAAGCAGCGGTTGAAGCTATAGGAACAGTTAATTTAGTTTTACCTTCGGGTTTAGTACTGATTTTAAATGATTGTCATTATGCACCTACAATTGTTAGGGGTGTTATTTCCTTTTCTTGTTTGTTAAATACTGGATTCGTTCACACTATTGATTATAATGAAATTTCTGTTTAGAAAGATGGTATTTTCTATTTTAATGCAATTTATGTGAATGGTGTGTTTGAAATAGACATGCATGAAAATGAATCCAAGAATAATCATAATTCTGTTTTTAGCATGAATAAGAAGAGAAAGTTTGACAAGAACTCTTCTTATCTTTGGCATTGTAGACTTGCCCATATCGGGAAGACTCGTATACAAAAGCTTCAACGTGAAGGTCTTATGGAAAATATCAATGATGAATCATTCGATAAATGTGAGTCTTGTATCTCTGGAAAGATGACCAAGAAACCTTTTAATAGCAATATTGAAAGAGCTACTCGTCTACTTGGTTTAATACATACGGATGTGTGTGGACCACTGAGACATGTGTCAAGGAAAGGTGCTAGCTACTTCTTAACATTTACGGATGATTATAGTCGTTATAGTTATGTTTATTTACTTAAGCATAAACATGAGGTATTTGAAACATTCAATGTGTTTAAAGCAGAAGTAGAACTGCCACTATGAAAGAATATTTTTAGCTCTTCGTTCGGATAGAGGTGGTGAATATTTAAGTCAAGAGTTTATAGATTATCTAAGTGAGAATAGAATTGTTCAGCATCTTACTTCTCCCTATACTCCACAACAAAATGGTGTATCCGAAAGGAGAAATCGTACATTATTAGATATGGTGCGATCTATGTTTAATCTTACAACTTTACCTTTATCCTTTTAGGATTATGCTATAGAGTATGTTGTTCGTATTTTGAATATGGTTACCACGAAGAAGGTTGATAAGACACCATATGAACTATGGCATGGTAAGAAGCCATATTTGTCTTATTTAAAGGTCTAGGATTGCGAGGCGTAAGTGAAATGTGACTCGGGTGATAAACTCCAACAACGATCTATGAAATGTATCTTTGTAGGATACCCTAAGGAAACTATGGGTTACTACTTTTATTATCCACCTAAGAACAAAGTGATTGTTTCTAGGTATGGAGACTTCCTTGAAAGTGATCTTGTAAATCAAGAATTCAGTGTGAGAAATTATGATCTTGATGAGAGTCATATAGATACATTACCTTCTGAAAACACTAGCGATGTAATTCATGTAGAACCAGAAAGTCTGGCGGTTCCACCAGAATTAGTTCCTCTGTGTAGATCCATATGGATTAAAAACGCAAATAGCAATATATGTCTTAACATAGAGGATGATGATGAAGTAGGGGATCTTGGAGAACCTGCTAACTATAAATATGCCATGCTTGATCCTGAAAGGGATAAATGGATGGTTGCTATGGATGAGGAAATGAAATCCATTAAAGTCAATGATGTTTGGATTCTTGTAGATCCACCACCAAATGCTAAAGTAGTGACATAAGTGGATGTACAAGAAGAAAACCGACATAGATGGTAGAATACAATCCTATAAAGCTCGTTTAGTAGCTAAAGGTTTTACTCAAACTTTTGGCGTAGACTACGAGGAGACTTTTTCTCCTGTAGCAGACTTAAGAGCTATTAGATTCTCATAGCTATAGCTGTAAAACCCGCATGCTTTTACCATGAACAGTACATATATAATCGTACGTACATGATTAAAACTTTCCTTCTATAACATGTTTACGTTTCACAAATGTTAATTACAAGTATTACGTACGTGTTATTACACGATAAGTATTTAATACGTACTAAGACACGATAATTATTATCAACAATAATAATAGTCACGAACATGAAATCATGAACATAAATAATCACGAACCTATTATTATGTATTTACGTAATATTTATTACGATCACGTATAAATATATATTATAACACGAACAATTAATAAATAAATCACGTAAACACGACCACTAGAACACGTAATATTTTAGAACACGATTAAGTTACGGGTTTTACCTTTGGGGGCCCTACAAGCCGCGGCTAGACAAGAAGGAGGGGGCCCAGTCCATGTTAAATTTTACCAAAATACATATTAAGTAAATATGCATTCCCTGTAGAATTTTCATAAAAACAAAAACCCTAAATCTCTTTTCCTCGCTCCCTTGGTCGGCGGCTAACACAAGAAACAAGGGGTGTTCATTGATTTTTGTTTAACAAATCACTTGTACGTGTTCGTGTGTTCATTCCTCATTGATTCCACGTGTTTTGGTAATCCGAAAACCTTTATTATTATTTTTTATGATTTATGCATGAATGATCATGGGGGTTTAAGAAAACAAGGTTAAAAACATGCTAATAATCACGGGGGTAAATTAATTTGGTTTGTTTTCGGGTTTGGTGTTCGGCCGCCACACAAACCGAGAGTCTCACGACTCTCGGTGGCGTTTGGATCACACCACCACACGAGATTATGTCTCGGTGGTGTTGGTGTTCGGTCGGCAGCAAGGGCAAGGCACCCCAATGTGAGTCGGGGGTGTCCTTGTGTTCGGTTTGTCTCGGCAGCCAAAGCCCCACCACCGGAAACTGCCAGTGGCTATTTTTGGTAAGCAGGGGGAACCCACCGCAGGCAGCAGGGGGACCACTGGCTGCTGCCAGTGGAAACCATGGTGGTCAGCGGCTGGGCCGAGCAGGGGCAAGACCACCGACTTAAGCCGGTGGCAGCGAACCGAAGGCAGGGGCAACCGGCTTAGGCCGGTTTGCCACTGTTTTCGGTAGGGGTGTTTTGTTTGGTCTGGTTCAAGGGTAAACACAGTCCGGTTCACGACATGTCTAGATTTAAAACACGGGTTCGGTTCACGACTTAATTTAACAAGCTTAATTAATTTTTACAAGTTTAATTATTTGCAAGATTAATTAAATTAAATTTAGCATGTTATGTAATTAATTTAATTAAGACATGACTTAGGTTATATTATTATAATTAATAGTGTATTATTTTAACCTAAGTATTTAATCATGAATATTAGACTATAGTAATTAATTAATTATTAAAACATGACATATAATTAATTAATTTCTATGACTTAGGTTATATTAATATAAATATTAATACATGTTTTAACCTAAGTATTATATACACTTTAATTTAATTAAATCATGCTATATTTAATTAAATCTTATAACATGTAGTTTATTTAATTTACATGTATTAATTAATAAACTATACTATTAATCACATGACTTAGAATATTAATCAGTAATACTTAACCTTATTTTATTAGCTTAATAATCCAGCTTATTTCTAAATATGGAAACTTTTTATTTTTAGAAACTTATTATTTTAAGCAGCTAATCTATTTATGGAAACTTTCTATTTTTAGAAACTTATCTATTTTAAGCAGTTAATCTAGTTATGGAAACTTTCTATTTTTAGAAACTCACCTATTTTTAGAAACTCATCTATTTTAAGCAGTAAATCTATTTATGGAAACTTTCTATTTTTAGAAACTTTCTAGTTTAGGAAACCTGCTATTTTTAGAAAGTTACTTATTATTACACACAAGAAATATAAGTAATACTTAACCAAAATATTCAGAATACATGATAAACACATCATAACGTTAAAATCAGTAAAACATGACATGAACGTGTAAAACAATCTAATACATGATATAAAACCAGATACGTACTCAGTAATCAAAATACTTATACACGTATATTATGTATGTAGCATTAGTGAGATCGAATTAGGACTCTCTTCCGTTTGTCTTCTTCGTTCACTGGACTTAAGGTACGAATTCTCCGTCCTTTCAGTATGGACATTCTTCCTTATTAGGATTCCCTGTATGCAGCTAACTGTTTTCCCAGTATATGTTTTATATGTTTTGATTTGCTTATGTTTAATTAAATTCCTAAGCCATATACATGCATGACCAGTTTCACCTAGTTATGGTGGTACCATAACCATAACACTGGAGGCACCAGTGTTATGACTTCACCACGGCGGAGTGATAGCTCGTAGCGTCCCTTTCAGCTTTTGGCCATATTATTATGTTATCATGTGGGGCGTATGGGTGCATCATAGGTTACATGTTTTTACAGATTATTCAGGTGAATGTGGTGTGTGCCTTGCATCCTTCACAAGGAGCTGATCCCTCCTACCCAAAACTTATATTAATTAGAGGCAGCCCCTCTAATTGCATGACGAGGTCACCCCTCCAAGTATTCATGCGCGATGATATTTCATGACCTATATTGGCTAATGGTAAACATGTTAAACAATTTTTATAAGATAAACATAAGGCTTTTCAAACTATAAAACCAGTTTTACTAAGTTACGTTAGGTTTTTCAGGACTTAATCAATTCCGCTGCTATATGTTGTATATGCTTATGTTATTCATTCTATGCTTGTATATCCGTTCACTGAGCGTTATGCTCAGCCGTTTTCCTTTCATGTTCCCAAAACGACAGGTACTCAGGGATGCTTGTAGACTTTAAGCGTACGTGCATATGGATTTGAAGCTTTCTAGCCTTCATTATTTTATGCTTATCTTCATGCTTTTGATACTCATTGATAGATGTGAAAACACCCATCCTTTTACCACTTAATTATAATAATAACCAAGCCAAACGTGTATTTAATGTCGTAAAAGTCGGAATTATGCGTGGTTTGTGTTTTTGTTGTGATTTAGGACCAAAATGTGAAAGGGGAAGAAAACATGGGCTTTCACGGGTTTTTATCGAAGAAAAGACAAAAGACGAAGTCAAAATATCAAGAGTGCAAAAAGAACGGAAGTCCAAGGCCTATTCTGAAGATTTATCGAAGAAAAATTCTAAAGACGGAAGTTTAACGAAGTCGAAGAACCAAGTCTAATTAATGAAGAAATTAGAAGACGAGTTCATTTTATTTATCGACAAAATCCCGAGATAAAGTCATGAATGACGAGTTTATTGTCAAAGACGAAAGACGAGAAGACAAAAGAAAAGAAAGAAAGAAGAAAGCATAAACATTCCTCCTATAAATACCATCGTAATGACACATTAGGAGGTGTTAGCTAATTTGACAAATTAGTTCTCCATTTTCATTAACTGTCTTTTAATACATGTCATTTATTTTTCAAGTTAATTCAAGTAAGTTTTTAATTTATGTTATTGAATCTTAATCTTTAATTAAGCTTTTCATTAATCTCTCATTCTACCTTTCTTGTTGATTTAATCTTATTTCTTATTTGCTTATTGTTATGCTTATTTGATTGTTCTTTATGTTTTTATGTGTTTGATGTTTTAGCTTATTGATCTTATAGCTTTTTGTGTGATTTTCTTAATTTTAATCAAGTGTTTTTAAAAGTTATTTTATAAAAAGTTGATTTTAAATATTTTGATTATTTAGTGTTTTCAAAAGTTTTTAAATTTTGGCTTATTTGCTTTTTCTTAAAGTTAATCTGGTTAAGTTTTTAGATAAGTGCTTATTTGGTTTTTAGCTTATTTTCCTTTTTGCTTAAAACTGTTCCTTATCCGGGTTATGTTAAAACCCTATTTTCCCGACTTGTGTGCAAAACCCTTTTTCCCGAATTAGATCTAGCATTCCTTTATTCCGGATTAGTACAACTATTTTCCCTCCAAAACTATTCCGACTTAGGTGAGAATCTCGTATTCCGGATTACTGGCAAATCTTGTATTTCGACTTATGTGTAGGATTAGATTCCGAATTAGGTCTAGTTTGGGTTTATTCCGACTTAGCTTTTATTTGGTTTTTAATTTCCTGTTTTAATTTCAAGCATTTATTTTTCCCCCCAATTTTCTTAAGTGTTATTTTAATTGTTTTATCTTAGATTTATTTCAAAGTTTGCATTTTTATTAAATTTTCGCCGTTTACTTTTTAATCATTTTTTGCTTAATTTACTTTGTCATTTACTTTTAAAGTTTGTAATTTTATTTTACTCAACGACAACCATTTCTTTTATCCGCCAAAGACGACTGAGTCGCACATTCAGTTGTAATCAATTTGATTAGACATACTTCAAAGAACGATTTTTCAGTTATTAAAATGGCACCGCTGCCGGCTCTTTTCGTGAAGATTAACGGTTTTCTGTGAGAGACGCGTTGGATTTTGGGATCCGCTCACTCGTGAACGTTATTTTTCGTGTCAAAAAATTTTCAAAAATCCTAAAAATCAAAAAATTTCAAAAATCCAAAAATATTTAAAAAAACTCATAAAAAGCATATCTTTTTCAAAAGTTTTGCACCAAAAAGATTTTATTTGTTACGATAACCATTATTTCTCTATTTCTTTGCTATCTTTTTCTTTTGCAGGTGTATGTGTACTAGATTTTCATCTTATTCTGAGCTCGAGACTCTTGAAGACTTAGATATGGCCGGTGTGCACAACAATAACAACCCACCTCACCCCAATTTGAATAATAACAACCATGTCCCTCAGCCCGACCTTCGTACGATGGAGGAGCTTTGTCAACCAACAATGAATGGACGTGGAGGACCGATTGCGCCGATGCAAATCACGGCTCCAGAATTTTCGTTGAAGCATCACATGATCCAACAAGTTCAAAATACTTGTCCATTTCGCGGATTACCGGATGATGATGCCAACAAACACCTCGACAAATTCATTACCGTCACTCAAAGCATGAAATTACCCGGTGTTACCATGGATTTTCTTCGCCTTCATCTATTTCCACACACTTTATCCCACCATGCCGAAAAATGGTTTGATCGTCTTCCGAAGAATTCAATTCATACATGGGACGAAATCACTCAACAATTTTTGTCGCGATATTTTCCACCATCCATGGTCACTAGTCTTCGGAATCAAATCAGTGGTTTCACTCAAGAACCTGATGAATCTCTTTTCGATGCTTGGGAACGTTATAATGTCTTAATCGACCATTGTCCTAATCATAATATGCTCCCCGTCACCTTAATTGATACTTTCTATAACGGTTTAACTTTTCGTGATCGTGATATGATTAATGCAGCCGCCGGTGGCACATTTATGAAAAGAAGACCCGGGGAGTGTAGAGAGCTTAAAGAGAACATGACCACTCATTACAAAAATTGGGATTCATCCGCATCTTCAAGAAATAATCTGAGGGTCAGTGTTTCTTCTACTTCTTCCAACCCCGAGATCGCATGCTAGCCGAAATGAACAAAAATATCCAACTCATGGCTACGAATCAACTACAACAAGTTAAAGCTGTAACACTTTCTTGTGAGACTTGCGGCGGTCCTCATTCATACACTGATTGTCCTTCTACTTATGACAATCCAGAAAACGTGTATGCGGTTATCGGAAACTATTCAACGGAAGGCTATCAAGCCTGACCTCAAGGTGATCGTAACTTGCTAAGTTATCGTTCTAACAACTTTCTTTCACCCGTATTTTCTCCTCAAAACCACAACCCAAAAAACTTCAATAGAAGCAATCCAAACCAACCTCGAGCTTCTAATCCATATCACCCACCCGCTCACCAAGTTCCACCCATCACTGACATATAATCAAGATGTTGAAACTTTCATGAGGACCTAAGGAGAGGTGGTTAAAAACCTTCAAAGCCAAATCATTAACTTGAAAGGTTATAGGGAATGATATTCGAACCGAGCTTAGAAATGATATGCAAACTTCTTTGAGCAATCAAACGAATGATTTGAGGAATATGATGGCTAGTTTTTTCCAAAACACTCAACCCTCTACTTCGGGCTCTCTTCCTTCGAATACCATGACCAACCCAAGAGCGAATGTGAGTGCTATTACTACACGCAGTGGAGCAACTCTTGAGGGACCATCTACCCCTCCCCCAGTTTCTCCATCTACACCTCCTCCACCCCCATTTATTCCTCCTACTTCCATGCCTGGTACTAGTTCTACATTACCATCTCCACCTCTTACGAAAGAAGTACCAAGGACAAAACCTTCATCATCCCCACCTTCTACATCTAAAACTACACCTACCACACCTTCACCTTCAACACCTACACCACCTAAACCCAATATCCCTTATCCTTCTCGCTTAGACAAGTGCAAAGTGCTCACTAAAGAGGATGATCAAGTTACTTCCTTTTTTAAGAGGATTACACAAATGAATTTTATCATTAGCCTCGTTGAAGCACTTGTCCAAACGCCAAAATTTGTCAAAGAATTCAAGGAATTGCTTAATAAGAAGGAAAAGATGGCTGAGTTTGTCAATACTCGATTGAATGAAAATTGTTCTGCAGTCCTTCTTAAAGAACTTCCAGAAAAACTTGGAGATCCCGGTCTTTTTGTGCTACCATGTACTTTTAACCAAACCGAAGAATTTGATGCCTTAGCCGATCTCGGGGCAAGTATAAATTTGATGCCATTAAGTGTTTGGAAAAAGCTATCATTGTGGAATCCTAAGATTCCGGATCTTTAAGCTACTAGGAATGCATCATGTTCATATGATTAGATAATCAAAGCGGAATTAGAACACGACACATTAAGAAGGTGTTTAGGGAACAAGACACATGAATTAAAACAAAAGGATTGTTCATTATATTAATAACAAACAATCACTAGACGTGTATACATTGAATCCCACGTCTAGTCGACACACGCTTTAGGTTTACATTGTGAATATAAAAGTTATGAAAAACCTAATAACCCTTGGTTCATTTTATAGTGTAAGGATTAGGGTTTTACAAGAGATAATATCAAATAAACATGTGAATATTCTATTCAAATAAACTTATACATAATATATCCTGCATGTTTATCTAAATAGAAGCTTCCAAAGGCTTCTTGTCTACGTTTCTGTCAATGCTTAGTTTGTACATGACAATGCTTGGATTGTACATGACAATGCTTGGTCTGTCAACGCTTGCTTTGTTCTTGACAACGCCTGAAATACACTTGTCAACATTTAGACAAATGCCTTCATGTTTTCTTCGTTTTTGAGTTTCTGTTACATCAACTTTTTGACCCAACAATCTTCCCCTAGTTGATGTCGGCAAAACTCTTTGTGTATCTCTTGTAAGTTGTACATCATCTTCAAATTGCTTCCCCTCAAGTGTAGCATATATATCTTCCCCTTTTTGTCACATCAACAGGGAAGTAAACAATGTATGCAATCTTTGAAGATTCTCCAAATGTAGCTCTAAGTAATGATCTTGAAGAAAAATAACTATAATATTCTTGATGTAGAAGTAGAGTAACCCAAACCTATGTTCTATATCTTGTACGATGTGATGAAGTGTGTGATGAATATAAAAATCCTCATCCTTTGTGAGACACTGAGCACGATAATGTTACTCCTTCAAGTGATAGAAAATATGTGCATAGAGTACCATAAGAAAAATCACATATTCCTAGATCTTGTATCACTTCATCAGTAACAATGTAGGCACAAACAAGTTACCTTAAAAGTCAGTGGCTGGAAGTGCATGACTTTAAGATATGATAGAACACAAACTCGCGAAAATCTTCTTCAATCATCAAACTTATCATAAGAATTCTTCCCCTTAAGCCAACACCTTTTCATGACGAGTTTTAATGGAATAACATCTTCATACCATATGTAAAAGCCACTCACAAGCTATCCCGATTACATAGTTTAAAATATCCATCAAATTCCCACGAATAGTTGCTAACTCGCATTAAGATCAATAATCCCTTTAAAAATATCCGAGCCATAAATATCAACTTGATATTCTAAATAAAAACGGAGATTCCATGTACCTTCGTGTGTAAACTCCTCCTTTTTGTGTGCTAAAAACGTACCAATTTTCTCAACAGCAACCATTCTTTTGTTACCCGAGAACTTCCTTTATCCAATATATCTGTCATGTGTACTGTCCAATATCGGACAACACTTATCAACGCTTAGATCAACCATTTCTCGGACAACACTGTCAACGCTGTCAGCGTTCAATTTATTCTCGTCAGCGTCAAAATAACAAACGTCAGCGTCTACCTCATTCTTGTCAGCGCCTCTTTCAAACACTGACAACATCAGCAAATAATGATCGTGGACAATTATAAGAAGTAGCAAACACATATCTTCATGCATTCTTACCACATATAACCCGTGTAATAAGTCAAACCACAAATTTGCAACTCCTAATCTTTAGTATCTTGGGAGTACCCTATGTCACGTCTGTATCTTCATGTGTTTGAAAATAGACTTAATACCAATCCCTAAAAATTAGTAATTTTCCCATATCAAACCATAATCGAATATTATTCTCCTTAATTTACGTAACAGCAAATATCTCCCAAGAATTAATAGCAAATATGTCCCACATCATCTTTATCAACTTTCCTTATCACGTCTCTTTTTCCACACGTCTTTTCTTTCTTTGAATTCAACATGTCTGAATTACTTGTTGTGTATGGATAATCAGTAGCCAATCTCCTAACATTCGTATATACTTTACTCTTGACCGTGTGAAAACAAATCATGTGAACACAAATCGACTTTAATCGTGTGAACACACATGATTATCAACCATGTGAACACAAGGTAGTGTGACCGTGTGAACACAAAGTCACATAACCATTTAAAAACTTAAGCATCACGACCCCTTTTTTTTCATCTTCTGGTCACGTCAAAAATAGAATAAAACCCACATCTTTAGTAGTAATAATATATCCCACGATATATTATAAATCTCCACAAAATTTTGACGTGAGTAAATTAAATCAAGGGGATACGCTACCTGTTGTTTGTACGTGACAGGAACCATTAACTTGTTGCAGTTTTAAATAGATCTAGGGTTTGAGAAGGTTAAGCACCAAAACCCTAACTTAGGGTTTGTAGATTAACCTTAGATCATGTATTTATCTTGAACCACAACAGCCACAATCCGTATAAATTTCTGCTTTGTATGTCGATTTAGGGTTGAAAGAAAACCCTAATCATGATTTTACGTGAAAGCAGAAACTTGAATACCTCATTATGCAGCCAACTTCGACCTCAAATAACTTCTTCATTAGGGCTCAGATCGAAAATCCCTTCGGTGAGATTCTAGACACAAGTGCCAAGAATCTACAGTTCAAAAATCACGAAGATCCAACGGTTAACGAAGGAGAGATCGTGTTTTGAATATGGTTGTTCACAGAAAAGTACATGTACCCTGCTGACTTTGACGCTTAATAACTTTTTCTTGGGGATAAAACTCGACAATCCCTCCGGTGGATGTCTAGATATATGTGTATAGAATACACACAAGAAATTTCGCGACGATCAAACGGTTCAATCAAAAGTTATGACCTTCTGAATACTGTTGCGCACACAAAAACGTCCAGAAAAACCCTAGACGGATTTTTCTTCTTCTCACCATACACGAACACCTTGTTGGTCCTAGCATCACGAGCCACGAGGCTCTGATACCAATTGTGGAATCCTAAGATTCTGGATCTTTAAGCTACTAGGAATGCATCATGTTCATATGATTAGATAATCAAAGCGGAATTAGAACACGGCACATTAACAAGGTGTTTAGGAAACAAGACACATGAATTAAAACAAAAGGATTGTTCATTATATTAATAACAAACAATCACTAGACGTGTATACATTGAATCCCACGTCTAGTCAACACACGCTTTAGGTTTACATTGTGAATATAAAAGTTATGAAAAACCTAATAACCCTTGGTTCCTTTTATAGTGTAAGGATTAGGGTTTTACAAGAGATAATATCAAATAAACATGTAAATCTTCTATTCTAATAAACTTATACATAATATATCCTGCATGTTTATCTAAATAGAAGCTTCCAAAGGCTTCTTGTCTACGTTTCTGTCAATGCTTAGTTTGTACATAACAATGCTTGGATTGTACATGACAATGCTTGCTTCTGTCAACGCTTGTTTTACTCTTGTCAGTGCTCAAGTAGACTGGCTATATTTATCTACTCTAGTAATCAAGTTTCTGAATAAACATTAAGATCTAGGAGGAATCTTACAAACTTGCTCATATTGGTAATAAATATGTCTGATCAAATCTTTGGCCACGTCACTTGAATAATCAATTCCCAGCTGTGTAGTCTTCATCTTCTCCAAGACTTCCTTGGACATGGAATACTGAGCATCTACAAGAAGATACTCAGCAAACTTTGTAGAACTCAAGTAGTATACACCAGCAGCTGAATACAAACACCATTGAAGACCACTGAGGTCATCTTCAAGATCCTTCCAAATAGCAGGATCTTCATCTCTTGGTCCACACATTCTCTTGAATGTTGACCACAGTTTTATTGCATTGACTGAAGTAGGATCTTCAGTCTCATACTTGGCCTCTAACAACCTCCATAGGTCTACCAAATCTTCTCTGTCAAAACTTTCAAACAAAGATATAAGAGTGGTAAAAGTGTGAACCTCTTTCCCATACCTACCAATCTTCCAAAACCCACATTCATCTTCTTCATAGCTTATAATATGGTTTCTGGAATCAAGAGGTAACACTTGCACCATATCTGAAGCTTCCAATGGTGAGAGCTTGAGGCTCCTTCTTATAACAGCTTCACTTGGATTCAACCTATCCATATCTTTGGGAAACTCAAGAGGGACTCCCTTCTTCACAGGTCTGGGAACAATCATTGCCTTCTTAAGCTCCATCTCTTCTGCAAGTTCTTCTTTCCTTTCATCAGAAAGAAGTCTTGGAGTGTTTTCTTCCTGCACTCTTGCCCAAATGAGAAAAGCTTTGAACTCCAACTCTTCAAATGTCAACCCAATCAATTTCTTAAAAGTCCATCCTGTTCCATGACATTTGAGCAGCATGTAGTACAACTCCCTTCTATCCCTTTTCAACATTGAGAGAATATTGCTAGCCCTGTGTTTCAGAATTACCTTGCAATCCTTTTTTACTCTTAGAAGAATCTCCAAACCCCATATCTGGTCTGAAATAGTAAAATGTGGATTCTCCATACACCTATCTTCCTAAGAATGGTACATCTGAACAACTTCTGGCATATCAAAATCAACTTGCAATTTCAACTCATTCAGCTTCTCTCTAGCCAACTCATCACCATACTCAAGTCTTTCTGGTTGTTCTATAATCATTACACTTGAGTCTGAACTGGCTTCATCACTTCCTTTTTGTTCTTCTGAAGTGACAACAAAAGGATTCACCCACCTTCTTTCTTTCTTGTTCCACAATTTGTGCAGCCAACCTTCTATCAAACTTAATCTGTGCTGCATTCTTGGGAACATCTACTTCTACCATAATACCCTTACCCTTATCTAATGTATCCAAGGTGGGTAAGGAAGATGGTAATACCTGTGAAGAAACGTCTTTGATGATGGATGATGACTGGAATACATCAACCACATCTGCAGGTCTGTCAACGCTTGCTTTGTTCTTGAAAACGCCTGGAATACACTTGTCAACATTTAGACAAATGCCTTCATGTTTTCTTAATTTTTGAGTTTCTGTCACATCAACTTTTTGACCAAACAATCATTACCCGATCTTAGACCAACAAAAATGACTCTTGAGCTAGCAAATCGAACTCTCGCTTACCCTGTTGGTATTGCCGAAGATGTGTTTGTTAAATTTGGTACCTTCACTTTTTCGGTCGACTTTGTTGTTGTTGATTATGAGATGGACCCTCGTATTCCGTTAATACTTGGACGGCCATTCTTGAGAACCGGAAAAGCTTTAGTCGATGTTACCGAAGGTGAATGATAGGTGTGTAAACACCCATCCTTTTACCGCTTAACTACAATAATAACCAAGCCAAAACGTGTATTTTATGTCGTAAATGTCGGAATTATGTGTGGTTTGTGTTTTTGTTGTGATTTAGGATCAAAATGTGAAAAGGGAGGAAAACACGGGCTTTCACGGGCTTTTATCGAAGAAAAAGACAAAAGATGAAGTCGAAAGATCAAGAGTGCTAAAAGAACGGAAGTCCAAGGCCAATTCTGAAGATTTATCGAAGAAAAAGTCTAAAGACGGAAGTTTAATAAAAGCCAAAGAACTCAAGTCTAAATTAATGAAGAAATTACAAGACGAGTTTATTAATCCCGAGACAAAGTCGATAAAGTCAAAGAATTTAGAAGACGAGAAGTCGAGAAAGAAAGAAGAATGAACCAACACATGCTTAGTTTTCCTAATCACTATAAATAGACTCCTAATGTGTCATTAGGATTTGTTAGCTAATTTGACACATTAGTCTTTCCACCTTATTTTCATGTCATTTTAATTAATTGTCAATTTAAATACTTGTCTTGCATTTTGATTCCTTTAATTCCAAGTAAGTGTTTTTAATTTTGTTGTTTAATCTTTTCTTAATCAAGTTTTTATTAATCTCTCATTCTACCTTTCTTGTTTTACTTAATCTTTGTGCTTATTATCTTATTGTCATGCTTATTTGATTACTTGTTATGTTTTTATGTCATTGATTGTGTTTGCTTATTGATTTGATAGCTTATTGTGTTTTTCTTAAACTTGATTAAGTGCTTATTAGTTAATTTTTATAAAAAGTTGATTTTTAATATTTTTATTGTTTAGTGTTTTTAAAAGTTTTTAAATTTTGGTTCAATAGCTTTTTCTTAAATTTGATTTGGTAAAAGTTTTAGTTAAGTGCTTATTTGTGTTTAGCTTAATTTTAGTTTATAGCTTATTTGATTTTAGTGGTTATCCGGGTTTGGTAAACCCTCTTATTCCGAACAAGCCTCAAACCCTGTTATTCCGGATAAGGCTTCTAAGTTTATTCCGGATAGTGGTGACAGTTATTCCGGATAAAGGCCTGAAGTTGATTCCGGATAAGTATCCGGGATATATTCCGGATAAGCACCTCGACAAATTATTCCGAATAGTGGATTTCGACTTATTCCGGATAAGGTGACAAGAGTTTTCCGGATAAGAAGATCTAGCTTATTCCGGATAAAGCGTCTGACTTTATTCCGGATAAGAGTTCAAGATTCATTCCGGATAAGCTTCGGAAGGTGATTCCAGATAAGCTTCTTGACAAGAGTTTTCCGGATAAGCACCCCGAAAGTTATTCCGGATAAGAAAGTTTGGTGGATTCCGGATAAGGAGCTGAGGATTATTCAGGATAAGGGATAGGTCGATTATTCCGGATAAGCAATTATTCCAGATAAGAAGGATCGAGTATTCCGGATAAGTGTCCCAACTTTACATTCCGGATAAGGCTTCAAGGAAACTGATTTCGGATAACGAGTTCGTTGGTTTATTCCGAATAAGCAGTATTTTGTTATGAATTCCGGATAGTGACAGTATTTCGGGGTCCAACTCAGGTTCTGTTTACTTTCTGTTTTATTTTCAAGCATTTACTTTTCCCGCTATTTATCTCTTAGTTTAATTTTAAAGTTCACAATTTTATTACATTGTCAATTTAATTTTCGTCACGCTTTAATTTTAAGTCATTTAATCAATTTACTTTTCAACGTTTTTATTTCCCGTCATTTATTTTCAATTAGGTTTAGATTTAATCACCTGCCACTTACTTTAAAGTTTTTGCACTTTCCTTTTACTACAACAACAACCTTTTATTCTTCCACCAAGAACAACTGAGTCGCACATTCTTCCCTTTCTCAATTCGAAGAGATCGGACAATAAATTTTCTAACTAAGTAAAAATCAGTTATCAAATGGCGCCGCTGCCGTCTCTTTTCATAGCATCGGTGTTGCCTTCTACGTGCGATTGAAAAAGCTCGATCATTGGTTGATTGTCCATGGTGACAATTGGTGGAGTAATGACTTCGGCTTGAGCTACTTTATTCTTACAAACACGAGTACGCATGCACACCTACGAAAAGAAAAGAAAAATATACAAGAAATATTTTTGGTTTTTATACGTTTTTCTATTTTTTTGTATTTTTGAAAATTTTATATTTTTTTGGATTTTTGAAAATTTTAAAGCAAGGTAAATAACGTTCAAAGATGAACGGATCCCAAAATCCAACGCGTCTCTCACTAAAAACCGTTAATCTTAACGAAAAGAGCCGGCAGCGGCGCCATTTAATACAAGGTTTTTAAGCTCGTATGAAAGTTCGTTAAACCGATCTTTTCGAATTGATTACCGATTAAAAGTGCGACTCAATTGTTCTTGGTGGACGAAAATAAAAAGGTTTGGTTATCTATTTTAAACTAAAGATGAAAATGTCGTTGAGTAAATAAATGAAAATGAAAGCTTGAAAATTTAAACTAAAAATTAATACTTTTGAATTAATGAAAAAGTAAATGATTAAAACTTATAAAAATGTGAAATTTAAAATATAAACTAAATAAAAACAAGTTAAAATAATTCTAAGTAAAAAGGCGGGAAAAGCAAAGTTTAAAAACTAGAAGTACAGAACCTTTATCCGGAATCCTATCCGGAATGCAAATCCGAAGGCTTATCCGGAATAATTGAAATGTAGCTTTATCCGGAATACACAACTTGGGCTTATCCGGAATAACTTGGTAGGCCTTATCCCGAATCCTTAATGAAGCTTATCCGGAATAATGTTCGACCCGTTATCCGGAATAATTACGAGATGCTTATCCGGAGACTTATCCGGAATGAATTCACAAGGCTTATCCGGAATACCTCAGGGCTCTTATCCGGAATACTTCTCGTCTTCCTTATCCGCAAAACACAAAATGGAACTTATCCGGAATACACAACTTGGGCTTATCCGGAATGAAATATAATACTTATCCGGAATAACGACTTTGTGTGCTTATCCGGAGTATTTGCTTATGTGACTATCCGGAATATCAATTGGAGACATATCCGGAATAAAGGGAAGGATGATATAATCGGAATAAAGGGGTTTAGACCCTTATCTAGAATAACCTGAAAGTGACTAATCGGAATAATATAATTCGAGAGCTTATCCTGAATAAAAAGGGTTATTAAAATGTTCTGAATAAGGAATCTAGCAATAAGCAAAAATAAGCCAAAAATCAATAAGCATTTTTACCAAAAACTTAACCAAAACGATTCTAAGAAAAAGTAAATAAGCTATAATTTAAAAACTTTTAAAACTCTAAATAAGCTAGAAATCAAAATGCACTTTTTTATAAAAACTTAAACTTATTAAAAACAACTTATTTCTAAAAACGATTAAGCATAAAGATTAAGAAAAATAAGCACTTTTATATAAAAACTTTTAAGATCACCACTTTAATAAGCACAACCAAATAAGCTAAACAATCAAACCATCAACAAGATTAAGATAAAACTACATGATTATCAAGATTAAGTAAAAGATTAAGAAAGGTAGAATGAGAATTAAGGAAATAAGCTTGATTGATTAAAGATTAATATCAAAAGATTACAAGATTAAAGTTGATAAACTTGGAAAACTAGAGAGAAGAAAACTTAAGAAAAACTTGAAAAATAAACTACTACTAAAAATTAACCACCTAACCACCCTCCTAATGACACATTAGGAGGGTATTTATAGGAGGTGGGGAGATTACATGCTTAAGCTATCTTATTTCTTTCTTCTCGTCTCGACTTGACTTAATTTCTTTGTCTTTCTCGACGTTGTCTCGGGATTAGTCGATATAAATTGAACTTGTCTTATAATTTTCTTCTATAACTAGACTTGAGTTCTTCGACTTCATTAAACTTCTGTCTTTAGATTTTTTCTTCGATAAATCTTCAGAATAGGCCTTGGACTTCTGTTCTTTTTGCATTCTCGATCTGTCGACTTCGTCTTTAGTCTTTTTCTTCGGTAAAAGCCCGTGATAGCCCATGTTTTCTTCCTTTTGCATCTTTTGGTCCTAAAACACAATAAAAACACAAACCACGCATAATTCCGACTTTTACGACATAAAATACACGTTTTGGTCTTGTTATTATTGGAAATAAGTGGTCTCTAAAGGAGTGGATGAAAGGTGCTCGGGAGGGGGACTTGGGACAATACCTTCCTGCAGCAAATTATCAAAAATAATATCCCCCTCCGTGTCATCATCATCAATACCCGGAGGTATTGAGAGAATGTCGATTTCCTCCATAGCTGTATCATTATTCTCAACTGAAGTAATAGACGGAGGTAAAGACTCTGAAATAGGAGCAGAATTCAACGCTTCAATTTTAGCAATAAGAAGATGAACTTTCAGTAATTTGTCGCGAAGAATAACATCTTCCACCTCATCTACAAGACCAAGTTCAGTGGTGAACTTCTCGTATGTCGGAGAGAATAAATCAACATCGCCTTCATCGCCCGGAGGAGAAGGAGAAATTTCAAAAGTGAAATTCTCATAGCATGGAGAAAAATCATCATCATTAGGAGCGACCTCTTCCGTAAGCTCCACAAATTTCGATGCATCACAAACCTCATCAAAGAATTTATCAAGACCAAAATCACTAATCTCACTCAATGTATCACAATCCTTAGACGCATTAGGGATATCAAGAGTAGGAGTAGTAATCTCAAAAGATGGGTTGAGATTGTAGATATCATCCTCATCATCATCATCATAATAGACTGGACCATTCCAGTTAGGATTGATATAGTCGACTAACTCCTTCTTGATAACCCACATCTTTAAGAAGCTCATGAAGCAATTTTTGTTGATCATCTCCCCGAGTATGTTCAATTAAACCCATTCTATCCCACGCTGTAAGTAAACATTTTGGTGTAGAAAAGAAGGGAAAACGACCAAATTGGCGCAAAAAGGTGTAGGTGGATTTCAAGATTTGGTCACCATCAAGCAAAGGTTGCCTTTCCTGATGCAAGTCAGCTCGGAGTTGAGCTAAACTTTCTAGAACGTCATTCAAAGTAGTGAGTTGTTGGTCAAGACTAATTCCCTGAGAGGATTGATGATTGGGGGTGTGATGTGGGGGCTCAAAGTTATACAAACCGAAATCATAGCACAGAATTGGCTCAAAGATATTCATCGGTTGACAAGAAGAAGCATCGTGAGGGCCCCCACAATAATTGCAACACGGGTATTGAGAAAAACCCGGTGCATTTTGAGGATAAGGATTGTCATATACGGGAGAGGGTGAGAAAGTATTGTAAGAGGAGAAGTACGAATTTGTTGAATTACAAAATGGACAAAATCCAAATTGTGTATTGTCGATATCAGAACCGCACCGCTCACAAGTACACCAATGACATGTTTGATAACCATGCCATGGTCTCCCACACCGTACGCAAGACGAATCCATGAAGAATTAACAATAAGAGGGGAAGAGAAAATAATTAAACACAATAGAGGATAAAGAGGAATATTTTTGGTTGCAAAACTTAGAAAAGAAATGCATTTTATGGTTTTTTAAATGTTTTTGGATTTTTGAAAATTTTTTGGCAAGAAAAATAACGTTCAAAGGTGACCGGATCCCAAAATCCAACGCGTCTCTCACAAAAAACCGTTAATCTTCACGAAAAGAGCCGGCAGCGGCGCCATTTAATACAAGGTTTTTTGCCAAGTATAAAAATTTGTTCGTCTCGGTTCAATTCGAATTGATTTCCGGTTAAAAGTGTGACTCAGTCGTTCTTGGTGGAAAATAAAATGGTTTGGTTATCTATTCTGCTAAAAAGGTAAATGCGCAAATTAATAACAATAAGCTAAAAGCAATTAACTAATAAAAACAAAACAATATAAATAATAAAACGTGAATTTAAAACGAAACAATTAACAAAAATAAAACTAAAAGACGAAATTAACTATCGACTCGAAAATAAAGTTTACTTAATTAAAAAGGAGAGAATAAAACTAAAATGGTACTTTAAAGTTAAACGAGGGAAAACCTAAAGCGGGCACTAAATAAAAGATAAAACTTAAACTTTACGAAAAAATATTAATACTAAAAATCGAAGAAAAATTCAACTAAAAATACATAACTTTCAAAAATAAAATCGGAACAACTTTCAGATAAAACTAAACAATTACGGAACAATACTAATAAATAAGCAAGCAGGCAGGCTAGCTGCTGGAAGCATGGCGCCAAAATCCTCCAAGCACGTAGGCACACATGACAATTTCTTCGCTGCTACAGTAAATTTCGGAATTTGTTTTTCGGAAAAAACGTATCTTCGGAAACGCTACAGTATTTTCTGAAATTGTTTTTTCGGAAAAAACGTTTCTTCGGAAAAATAGTTTTTTTCGGAAAAATGATTTCTTCGGAAAAATAGTTTTTTCGCAAAAGCAACTTCTTCGGAATATGACTTTTTCAGAAATTTCTTCGGAATAAAACTTTTCCCAACTTTTTTCGGAATAAATCTTTTTTTCAGAATATTAACTTTTTCAGAAAAAGTAAGATTTTCAGAGAAATGGCATTTCAGAAAAAATCAAATCTTCGGAATATAAAACCCTAATTCGAAAACTTGAAAACAAATACAGCAACATAAAAAAAATCACGAAATAAGCTAAAAATAAGCACAATTCAAATAAGCAATTAACCAAAACTTAATCTAAAACAATTTTAAGAAAAACTAATTCAATCACAAATCAAAAACTTGAAAAACACTAATAAATCTAAAAATTAAAAATCAACTTTTTATAAAATAAACTAATAAGCACTTATCTAAAAACTTAACCAAATTGATTTTTAGAAAAAGCTAATAAGCCAAAATTTAAAAACTTTTAAAAACACTAAATAATACAAATATTTAAAAACAACTTTTTATAAAAATTAACTAATAAGCACTTAATTAGAAATAAGAAAATTAACACAATAAGCACTAAAACACTATAAGCTATAAAAATCAAACACATAAAAACCAAGAAGCACAATCAATCAAAAGCATCAATAAATCAATAAACATCAAGATTAAGAAACTACAAGATCATCTAAATCAACACAAGATTAATAATAAAGAAAGGAAGAATGAGAACAATTAATTGAAAAAGCTTGAAATTAAAATGATTAAGATTCAAATTACATGATTAATGAAAAAGCTTGAAAAACATTAACAAAAGCTAGAGAGAGAAAGTATTAAGCTACTCCTAATCCTAAACTAATCTACTCCTAATTTTCTAACCACCTCCTAATGACACATTAGGAGGGTATTTATAGGAGGAGTAAAAAATGATGCTTTATTCCTTCTTTCTTCTTGTTCTCGACTCGATTTAAATTCTTTGTCTTTTTCGACGTCGTCTCGGGATTTGTCGATATAATTTGAAATCGTCTTATAATTTTCTTCTTTAATTAGACTTGGTTCTTCGACTTCATTAAACTTCCGTCTTTAGACTTTTTCTTCGATAAATCTTCAGAATAGGCCTTGGACTTCCGTTCTTTTTGCACTCTTGATCTTTTGACTTCGTCTTTTCTCGTTTTCTTTGATAAAAGCCCGTGAAAGCCCGTGTTTTCTTCCTTTTTCATCTTTTGGTCTTAAAACACAATAAAAACACAAACCACGCATAATTCCGACATAAAATACACGTTTTGGCTTGGTTATTATTATAATTAAGTGGTAAAAGGATGGGTGTTTTCACACCTATCAAATCCCCTACACTTGACCATTGCAATGTCCTCATGCAATGCATTAGTTACAAAGCAGGTTTTACATTTTCCCCACAATCAATCCACATTGGCCTTTATTAAAGAGACAAAATATTTAAAGGAAGAAAACAAGTAAATAGATCAAAAACTTACCTTGGGGTTTCGGAATGTCATGAATGATTATCATCCTCAAGTTTCACGTTCCCCATACCAAGCTTAAAAACGAGATCATTGTTATTATCAGCTAGCAAACTATCACAAACTCATGTGGCCCAATTATTCACTTAGACTCCCTTATTCCTAGGTGCATCTCTTATATTTTATTATTGTCTTAAATGATCACGAGGATGCATTGTTGACTTATTTCGATAGTTTATTTAGGCTGAAAATAAAGTGGGACGATTTAATCAATAGTTAGCTAAAGGACAAAATCTTTTAAAACTGCTTCTCGGGACCTTTTAAAGTTCATATCTTGGCATAACTCACTTCAGGATTTGAGACCTTTCTCGGACCGATATTTGGCAGCGACTTCATACTTCAAATCTTGAGAGACGTTCTTGAAATTATGGTCTTCTCTTCATAATAGGAATTTCTTCACTTGAAGTTTTGAGAGATTCTTCATATTTGGACCACGACTTCTTCATTTTTCTCCAATCTTTATTTTGGACTTTGATATACAACGATCCGCTCCTTTTAGGACTTGGATCTAATTATCCTCATACCTTGTTAGGGCCTTTTTGGATAGATTTCTCCATGATCTTTAGGGGAGTATTTGCTTTTCGTCGTGTGTCTCGATCCTTCATATTGATTTTTGATAAATGATTCTTCACATCACTTGGGATCTTTAGCAACAAAATATAGCCCTCATGCCTTGTTAGGGCCTTTTCGGACTCGCCAATCTTCGCATCCCGCTTCAATAAGTTATGCCTTGGCTATGAACTCTAATTAATACCGAGCAACTTTTAAACGATCTTGTGCTAGAAGCTAAGTAACTTTTCAAATCGTACAACCTTATTTATTGCAATTAAATTTATTAGCAAGCGATGGGAGAAAAAGCTTATAATCAACTCACATAAATTCATGAAAGAATACCAAACTTATAATTGACTCTATCATCTCTCGTTCTCCACAATTTAAAATCTCAAGGAATGAGACTCGTGGATGCTTAGCCAGTTAAATCAAAGTTTTGGGTTTTCAAGTCATCTATAGGATCTTGTAAATTCTTAGACTCTTTCAAGTTTAGAATTCGCATTTTAAAGTTCCCTTGATAAACTACTTTCTAGGATCAATTATAGGAACTTGCGAAAAGTTCTTGTTCTTAACCCGTGAGAGTTAAGACTTTCGCGTTTTAAAGTTCCCTATATAAAAGCCTAGCAAAACTTGACTTAAACACGTTAAGGATACTAGCTAGAGTAAACTTAGATAAGTAAACTCGGGTTGAGTCAAAAGATTCACAACTTTGAAAAATTAAAACCACTTATTAAAAATTTATTCTAGCAAAGAAAGAAAATAACTATAACAAAGGTAAATACAACTAGGCCAAAATAGATCAAAGTTTTTGAAAAATGTCGAAAAATCAATTTTTCAGTTAAAATGAGGACATGTACAAGGAAAAGTCCACTTAACTTCGATAGAAGTCCCCCCTACACTTAATATAAACATTGTCCTCAATGTTTAGCATGTGGAAGTAACCTCACCTACACTTAGGACATTGTGCACGTTGTTTAAATCTCGCTAAGGAAGAGACAACTAAAGTGATTCCTATTTTAATATTGAAGAATATAAAATAGAGAATCAAAAGAGTTTAGGATAGAACCGGGAAGACGGGTACACGGAATCACGGTTCGTCAAAAGTCATCAAGAATGTATCTTTGAAAGCTCAAATCCCTGCACATGATAAGAAAGAAAACAACAAACACATACTAGGGTCTCCCCTACACTTATTAGAAAAACAGAATAAAAGGATAGATAATCGGGTTGCCTCCCGAGAAGCGCTTGTTTTTGTTAACCGAGTCACGAGCCTGACTCGTCCCAGAATTAAATGGTCCATGGGGAAGCCTCAAATGTAATACCGGGATCAAAGACCTTGTCCTTGTTCCCGGAGGACATTAATAAAGGAGAGGCCGGGGTATAAGTCTTGAAGGGTAGAAAAGTCCTTTCAACATACGAGAAGTATGTGAAATCATGATCCACGGGAGGTGGGGTGGGTAAAGTAAGCAAATTGTCATCCCCCAAAGACAATTGATGCTTAGAAAGCGGCAAAGCCATAAGGTTATAAATCATAAAATAATCAATGGCACCTCCCGGGTCAAAGCACTCATCCTCCGTAATGGTCTCTAAAGGAGTGGATGAAAGGTGCTCGGGAGGGGGACTTGGGACAATACCTTCCTGCAGCAAATTATCAAAAATAATATCTCCCTCCGTGTCATCATCATCAATACCCGGAGGTATTGAGAGAATGTCGATTTCCTCCATAGCTGTATCATTATTCTCAACTGAAGTAATAGACGGAGGTAAAGACTCTAAAATAGGAGCAGAATTCAACGCTTCAATTTTAGCAATAAGAAGATGAACTTTCAGTAATTTGTCGCGAAGAATAACATCTTCCACCTCATCTACAAGACCAAGTTCAGTTGTGAACTTCTCGTATGTCGGAGAGAATAAATCAAAATCGCCTTCATCGCCCGGAGGAGAAGGAGAAATTTCAAAAGTGAAATTCTCATAGCATGGAGAAAAATCATCATCATTAGGAGCGACCTCTTCCGTAAGCTCCACAAAATTCGATGCATCACAAACCTCATCAAAGAATTTATCAAGACCAAAATCACTAATCTCACTCAATGTATCACAATCCTTAGACGCATGAGGGATATCAAGAGTAGGAGTAGTAATCTCAGAAGATGGGTTGAGATTGAAGATATCATCCTCATCATCATCATAAAATAAACTGGACCATTCCAGTTAGGATTGATATAGTCGACTAACTCCTTCTTGATAACCTCCACATCTTTAAGAAGCTCATGAAGCAATTTTTGTTGATCATCTCCCCGAGTATGTTCAATTAAACCCATTCTATCCCACGCTGTAAGTAAACATTTTGGTGTAGAAAAGAAGGGAAAACGACCAAATTGGCTCAAAAAGGTGTAGGTGGATTTCAAGATTTGGTCACCATCAAGCAAAGGTTGCCTTTCCTGATGCAAGCCAGCTCGGAGTTGAGCTAAACTTTCTAGAACGTCATTCAAAGTAGTGAGTTGTTGGTCAAGACTAATTCCCTGAGAGGATTGATGATTGGGGGTGTGATGTGGGGGCTCAAAGTTATACAAACCGAAATCATAGCACGGAATTGGCTCAAAGATATTCATCGGTTGACAAGAAGAAGCATCGTGAGGGCTCCCACAATAATTGCAACACGGGTATTGAGAAAAACCCGGTGCATTTTGAGGATAAGGATTGTCATATACGGAAGAGGGTGAGAAAGTATTGTAAGAGGAGAAGTACGAATTTGTTGAATTGCAAAATGGACAAAATCCAAATTTTGTATTGTCGATATCAGAACCGCACCGCTCACAAGTACACCAATGACATGTTTGATAACCATGCCATGGTCTCCCACACCGTACGCAAGACGAATCCATGAAGAATTAACAACAAGAGGGGAAAAGAAAAGAATTAAACACAATAGAGGATAAAGAGGAATATTTTTGGTTGCAAAACTTAGAAAAGAAATGCATTTTGGTTATCTATTCTGCTAAAAAGGTAAATGCGCAAATTAATAACAATAAGCTAAAAGCAATTAACTAATAAAAACAAAACAATATAAATAATAAAATGTGAATTTAAAACGAAACAATTAATAAAAATAAAAGTAAAAGACGAAATTAACTATCGACTCGAAAATAAAGTTTACTTAATTAAAAAGGAGAGAATAAAACTAAAATGGTACTTTAAAGTTAAACGAGGGAAAACCTAAAGCGGGTACTAAATAAAAGATAAAACTTAAACTTTACGAAAAAATATTAATACTAAAAATCGAAGAAAAATTCAACTAAAAATACATAACTTTCAAAAATAAAATCGGAACAACTTTTAGATAAAACTAAACAATTACGGAACAATACTAATAAATAAGCAAGCAGGCAGGCTAGCTGCTGGAAGCATGGCGCCAAAATCCTCCAAGCACGTAGGCACACATGACAATTTCTTCGCTGCTACAGTAAATTTCGGAATTTGTTTTTTCGGAAAAAACTTATCTTCGGAAACACTACAGTATTTTCTGAAATTGTTTTTTCGGAAAAAACGTTTCTTCGGAAAAATAGTTTTTTTCGGAAAAATGATTTCTTCGGAAAAATAGTTTTTTCGCAAAAGCAACTTCTTCGGAATATGACTTTTTCATAAATTTCTTCGGAATAAAACTTTTCCCAACTTTTTTCGGAATAAATCTTTTTTTCAGAATATTAACTTTTTCAGAAAAAAGTAAGATTTTCAGAGAAATGGCATTTCAGAAAAAATCAAATCTTCGGAATATAAAACCCTAATCCGAAAACTTGAAAACAAATACAGCAACATAAAAAAAATCACGAAATAAGCTAAAAATAAGCACAATTCAAATAAGCAATTAACCAAAACTTAATCTAAAACAATCTTAAGAAAAACTAATTCAACCACAAATAAAAAACTTTAAAAATACTAATAAATCTAAAAATTAAAAATCAACTTTTTATAAAATAAACTAATAAGCACTTATCTAAAAACTTAACCAAATTGATTTTTAGAAAAAGCTAATAAGCCAAAATTTAAAAACTTTTAAAAACACTAAATAATAAAAATATTTAAAAACAACTTTTTATAAAAATTAACTAATAAGCACTTAATTAGAAATAAGAAAATTAACACAATAAGCACTAAAACACTATAAGCTATAAAAATCAAACACATAAAAACCAATAAGCACAATCAATCAAAAGCATCATAAAATCAATAAACATCAAGATTAAGCAACTACAAGATCATCTAAATCAACACAAGATTAATAATAAAGAAAGGAAGAATGAGAACAATTAATTGAAAAAGCTTGAAATTAAAATGATTAAGATTCAAATTACAAGATTAATGAAAAAGCTTGAAAAACATTAACAAAAGCTAGAGAGAGAAAGTATTAAGCTACTCCTAATCCTAAACTAATCTACTCCTAATTTTCTAACCACCTCCTAATGACACATTAGGATGGTAATTATAGGAGGACTAAAAAATGATGCTTTATTCCTTCTTTCTTCTTGTTCTCGACTCGATTTAAATTCTTTGTCTTTTTCGACGTCGTCTCGGGATTTGTCGATATAATTTGAACTCGTCTTATAATTTTCTTCTTTAATTAGACTTGGTTCTCGACTTCATTAAACTTCCGTCTTTAGACTTTTTCTTCGATAAATCTTCAGAATAGGCCTTGGACTTCCGTTCTTTTTGCACTCTTGATCTTTTGACTTCGTCTTTTCTCGTTTTCTTCGATAAAAGCCCGTGAAAGCCCGTGTTTTCTTCGTTTTTTATCTTTTGGTCTTAAAACACAATAAAACACAAACCACGCATAATTCCGACATTTACGACATAAAATACACGTTTCGGCTTGGTTATTATTAAAATTAAGTGGTAAAAGGATGGGTGTTTTCACACCTATCAAATCCCCTACACTTGACCATTGCAATGCCCTCATGCAATGCATTAGTTACAAAACAGGTTTTACATTTTCCACCACAATCAATCAACATTGGCCTTGATTAAAGAGACAAAATATTTAAAGGAAGAAAACAAGTAAATAGATCAAAAACTTACCTTGGGGTTTTGGAATGTCATGAATGATTATCATCCTCAAGTTTCACGTTCCCCATACCAAGCTTAAAAGTTTTTAACCGGAAAATTGATTTTTTGACATTTTTCAAAATTTTTGATCTATTTTGGCCTATTAGTATAGTTGTATTTTCCTATATTTTAGTTATTTTATTTCATTGCTAGAATAAATTTTAATAAAGTGGTTTTAATTTTCAAACGTTGTGAATTTTTTTACTCAACCCGAGTTTACTTATCTAAGTTTACTCTAGCTAGTATCCTTAACGTGTTTAAATCAAGTTTTGCTAGGCTTTTATATAGAGAGCTTTAAAACGCGAAAGTCTTAACTCTCACGGGTTAAGAACAAAAACTTTTCGCAAGTTCCTATAATTGATCCTAGAGAGTCGTTTATCAAGGGAACACTAAAATGTAAATTCTAAACTTGAAAAAGTCTAAGAGTTTGCAAGATCCTATAGATGACTCGAAAACCTAAAACTTTGATTTAATTGGCTAAGCATCCACGATCTCATTCCTTGAGATTTTAAATTGTGGAGAACGAGAGATGATAGAGTCAATTATAAGTTTGGTATTCTTTCGTGAATTTATGTGAGTTGATTATAAGCCTATTCTCCCGTCGCTTGCTAATAAATTTATCTGCAATAAATAAGGTTGTACGATTTGAAAAGTTACTTAGCTTCTAGCCCAAGATCGTTTAAAAGTTGCTCGGTATTAATTAGAGTTCATAGCCAATGCATAACTTTTGAAGCGGGATGCGAAGATTGGCGAGTCCGAAAAGGCCCTAACAAGGCATGAGGGCTACATTTTGTTGCTAAAGATCCAAAGTGATGTGAAGAATCATTTATCAAAAATCAATAGGAAGGATCGAGACACACGACAAAAAGCAAATACTCCCGTAAAGATCATGGAGAAGTCTATCCAAAAAGGCCCTAACAAGGTATGAGGATAAATAGATCCAAGTCCTAAAAGGAGGCGGATCGTTGTATATCAAAGTCCAAAATAAAGATTGGAGAAAAATGAAGAAGTCGTGGTCCAAAGATGAAGAATCTCTCAAAACTTCAAGTGAAGAAATTCTTATTATGAAGAGAAGACCATTATTTCATGAACGTCTCTCAAGATTTGAAGTATGAAGTCACTGCCAAATATCGGTCCGAGAAAGGTATCAAATCGTGAAGCGAGTTATGCCAAGATATGAACTTTATGAGGTCCCGAGAAGCAGTTTTAAAAGATTTTGTCCTTTAGCTAACTATTGATTAAATCATCCTACTTTATTTTCAGCCTAATAACTATCGAAATAAGTCAACAATGCATCCCCGTGATCATTCAAGACAATAATAAAATATAAGAGATACACCTAGGAATAAGGGAGTCTAAGTAAATAATTGGCCCACATGAGTTCATGTTAGTTTGCTAACTTATAATAACAATGATCTCGTTTTTAAGCTTGGTTTAGGGAACGTAAAAACTTGAGGATGATAATCATTCATGACATTTCCAAAACCCTAAGGTATGTATTTGATTTCTTTATTATTTTCTTCCTTTGAATGTTTTAGATTTTTCTATCTTTTTAATAAAGGCCAATGTGGATTGATTATGATGGAAAATGTAAAAACTTGTTGTGTAATTAATACATTGCATGAGGACATTGCAATGGTCAGGTGTAGGGGATTTGATAGGTGTGTAAACACCCATCCTTTTACCGCTTAACTAAAATAATAACCAAGCCAAAACGTGTATTTTATGTCGTAAATGTCGGAATTATACGTGGTTTGTGTTTTTGTTGTGATGTAGGATCAAAATGTGAAAAGGGAGGAAAACACGGGCTTTCAAGGGCTTTTATCGAAGAAAAAGACAAAAGACGAAGTCGAAAGATCAAGAGTGCTAAAAGAACGGAAGTCCAAGGCCAATTCTAAAGATTTATCAAGGAAAAAATCTAAAGACGGAAGTTTAATAAAAGCCAAAGAACTCAAGTCTAAATTAATGAAGAAATTACAAGACGAGTTTATTAATCCCGAGACAAAGTCGATAAAGTCGAAGAATTTAGAAGACGAGAAGTCGAGAAAGAAAAAAAATGAACCAACACATGCTTAGTTTTCCTAATCACTATAAATAGACTCCTAATGTGTCATTAGGAGTTGTTAGCTAATTTGACACATTAGTCTTTCCACCTTATTTTCATGTCATTTTAATTAATTGTCAATTTAAATACTTGTCTTGCACTTTAATTCCTTTAATTCCTAGTAAGTGTTTTTAAGTTTGTTGTTTAATCTTTTCTTTAATCAAGTTTTATTTTAATCTCTCATTCTACCTTTCTTATTTTTGTTAATCTTTGTGCTTATTACCTTATTGTTATGCTTGTTTGATTATTGGTTATGCTTTTATGTTTTTGATTGTGTTTGCTTATTGACTTTATAGCTTATTGTGTTTTTCTTAAATTTAATTAAGTGCTTATTAGTTAATTTTTATAAAAAGTTGATTTTTAATATTTTTATTATTTAGTGTTTTTAAAAGTTTTTAAATTTTAGCTTATTTTCTTTTTCTTAAAAGTGTTTTGGTTAAAGTTTTATTTAAGTGCTTATTTGTGTTTAGCTTAATTATAGTTTATAGCTTATTTGAATTTAGTTCTTATCCAGGTTTTGGTAAAACCCTTGTATCACCTCCATCTCAACATTCCGGATAGTTATCATCTAATTATTCTGGATAAGCTACACGGTTAGATATTCCGGATAAGTCTTCTATTGTGTATTCCGAGTAAAGTGACAGTTTATTCCGGATAAGCAATAGGCACGTTTATTCCGGATAGTGGTCAGATGGAGAGTATTCCGGATAAGGAGGGGTTGAATTATTTCGGATAAGGAGGGGTTGATTTATTCCGGATAGTGGGTTTGAAGATTATTCCGGATAACGCTTTGAAGAAATATTCAGGATAAGTGGTTGTTTGGATATTCCGGATAAGCATCCAAACTTATTTCGTATAACCATCTCGACTGGACATTCCGGATAAGCTGCAGGGCAACGTTATTCCAGATAAGGACTTGTTGGAAGATTCCGGATAAGAACCCCGGATATTATTCCGGATAAGAAGCTTGACAAGAGTTTTCCGGATAAGGATCCTTTCGATTATTCCGGATAAGGGATACTAAGCAGTATTCAGGATAGGGACAGTCAGGTTATTCCGGATAAGCTTCTTGGCTGGAATTCCGGATAAGAGCAAGCAGGTTATTCCGGATAAGCTTCATTAGATTATTCCGGATAAGCAGAGTATTCCGGATAGTGGATAGAACAACATTCCGGATAAGCGACAAGTTGGTTATTCTGGATAAGAGTGACAGTTTTATTCCGGATAAGCACCAGGGTTGTTATTCAGGATAAGAGTAAGATTGGATTCTGGATAGTGACAGTATTTTGGATCCCGGCTCAGGTTCTGTTTACTTTCTTTTTATTTTTAAGCATTTATTTTTCTGCCATTTTTCTCAAGTGTTATTTTTATTACTTTATCTTAGTTTAACTTTAAAGTTCACATTTTTATTACATTGTCAAATTTAATTTTTCGTCACGCTTTAATTTTCTGTCATTTGATTTATTTTCTTTAAAAGTTTTAATATTGCACCATTTAAGTTTTAATTAGTTTTAGATTTATTTACCCGTCATTTACTTTAAAGTCTTGCACATTTATTTTACAACAACGACAATCTATTATTTCCACCAAAAAACGACTGAGTCACACATTCTTCCAACAATCAATTCGAAGAGGTCGGACGATAAATTTTCTAACTAAGTAAAAATCAGTTATCAAATGGCGCCTCTGCCGGGGATAAGGCTTCACTAGATCTTCAACTTATCCAGAGCCCTAGACTCGTGAAGATTTAGCTATGGCAGGTGTGAACAACAACAATAACCCACCGCACCTCAACAATAACAACAACAATGTTCCCCCACCCGACCTTAAAACAATGGAGGAGCTTTGTCAACCCACAATGTATGGACGAGGAGGACCGATTGCGCCGATGCAAATCACGGCTCCGGAGTTTTCGTTGAAGCATCACATGATCCAACAAGTGCAAACTAATCCTTTTCGCGGATTGCCGGATGATGATGCCAACAAGTACCTCGACAAATTCATTACTATTACTCAAAGCATAAAGTTGCCCGGTGTTACTATGGATGTCCTTCGCCTACAGCTTTTTCCACATACTTTATCCCACCATGCCGAAAAATGGTTTGATCGTCTCCAAAAGAATTCCATTCATACTTGGGACGACATGACTCAACGATTTTTGTCGCGCTACTTTCCACCATCCATGGTCACGAGCCTTCGGAATCAAATCAGCGGTTTCATGCAAGAACCCGATGAATCTCTCTTTGATGTTTGGGAAATATATAATGTTTTGATCGATCGATGTCCAAACCACAACATGCTCCCCGTTACGTTGATTGATACTTTCTACAACGGTTTGACTTTTCGTGATCGTGGTACGATTAATGCAGCCGCCGGTGGCACATTTATGAAAAGAAGACCCGAGGAGTGTAGAGAGCTTATTGAGAACATGACTACTCATCACAAAAATTGGGATTCTTCCGCATCTTCAAGGAATAACCCGAGAGTCAATGTTTCTTCTACTTCAGCAAACCCCAATATGACCGAATTCACCCGCATGATGGCTGAAATTAACAAAAGTATCTTGCTCATCGCTACAAACCAACAACAACAACAAGTTAAAGCGGTAGCCATTTATTTTGAGACATGCGGCAGTCCTCACTCATACACTGATTGTAAGTTTCCGGTCGAACAACTATCTTTCACCCGGTTTTTCTCCTCAAAACCACAACCCCAACAACAATTACAATAGAAGCAACCAAATCCCACCTCGAGCTTCTAATCCTTATCACCCACCCGCTCAACAAGCCCCACCCATTAATCAAGATGTTGAAGCCTTAATGAGAACCCAAGGAGAGCAAATTAAGAATCTGCAAAGCCAAATTATCAATTTGAAAGGGGATATCACTAAGCAAGGGAATGACATTAGATCCGAGCTTCGAAATGATATACAAACCTCCTTCAACACTCAAACGAATGATTTGAAGAATATGCTGGCTAGTTTATTACCAACCACTCAACCCTCTACTTCGGGCTCTCTGCCTTCAAACACCGTCCCCAACTCGAGAGCGAATGTGAGTGCTATTACTACCCGTAGTGGAGCAACCGTAGTAGGACCATCTATCCCTCCCCCAGTTACTTCATCTACACCTCCTCCACCACCATTTATCCATCCTAATCCCATGCCTAGTATTAGTTCTCCATTATCGTCTCCACCTCTTACTGATGTACCCAAGAAGAACCCTTCACCAACCCCACCTTCCACCTATAATCCCAACCATATCCTTCTCGCTTGGACAAGCCTAACTTGCTAACCAAGGATGACATTCAAGTGTCGAACAATTTGAAGATGATCTCTCAAATGAATTTCAACATTAGCCTTGTTGAAGCACTTGTCCACATGCCAAAATTTGTCAAAGCATTCAAGGAATTGCTTAATAAGAAGGAAAAGCTGGTTGAGCTTGTCAACACACACTTAAATGAAAACTGTTCTGCAGTCATTCTTAAAGAACTTCTGGAAAAACTTGGAGATCCCGGTCGTTTTGTGTTGCCTTGCATTTTTAACAAAACTGAAGAATTTACTGCCCTAGCTGATCTCGGGGCAAGTATTAATTTGATGCCTTTAAGTGTTTGGACAGCACTATCATTACCCGACCTTACACCAACGAAGATGACTCTTGAGCTTGCAAATCGCACTCTCGCTTACCCCGTTGGTATTGCTGAAGATGTGTTCATTAAAGTTGGCACCTTCACTTTTCCGGTCGACTTTGTTGTTGTTGATTATGAAATGGACCCTCGTATTCCTTTAATACTTGGTCGGCCATTCTTGAGAACCGGAAAAGCTCTAGTCGATGTTGCCGAAGGTGAGTTAATTTTAAGGGTCGGGAATGAACAACCGGTGTTCAAAATGGGGAAGATCACAAACAAATCCTATGGAAGAGAATCATCGAATATGATTAATGTGCTTGATGATTTTGTCGTCTACAACAATCCTCTATTCGATTCTTGTTATGATAATCCACTGTTCCAAGATGATGTGGATGATTCTCTATCCAATTCCGATCCTCCACCAATTTATGATTCTCCACCGATCTTTGATACTTATGATGACGATTCTAGTTCCGATGGAGATGATTATGATGATTTTACATCTGAGTATCCAGACATGCCCACTTATGATGATTTTGATGAGGCTGATACTCTTTCGAGTGATTCTTCACATGATGAAGATCCTTCGCCAACAACACTTGATCCTACTTTGGATGACTACTCATTTGAGGAAGACTTTGCTACTTTTCTCAACACATACTTCCCAAATGAGAGTGATGCTCCTCCTTTGGACTTTGATGATTATGGTCTTTATCCTACTTTGGATATGAAGAAACCCACTTCAAAGGAGAAGAAGCCGGCCGACACCGATATCTGCAGCACTTACGTCTTAGCTCCTCTCTATCCTCCTTCTGAGGATGAGATTGCTAGATTTATGATCGACTCTTCTTCAAAATCTGCTGAGCCTGAGTGTTATTTTCCTCTAAAGGAAAAGGTGTTCGACCCCAGTATTGCAATGGTTAAGCCATCTCAGTATCCATCTGATGAAATAAAAGGAAAGATCTTTGGAACTTATGGAGATATGCTTGCACCTCTTTACCCTTGCTCCCACCGTGCTCCATCTTTGCTTAAGGGAACTTTGCCTACTCTTCTTTGGCTTGCCTTGTTCACCTTAAGCTTGTGCTACTTGCTGGATGAAAACCATGTCTTTGATCCCGGTAGATGTGTTTCAAGCTTCTTCCTATGCTAATCAAGGTCGAGTCAGGCTCACGACTCGGTTAACAAAAATAAGCGCTTCTCGGGAGGCAACCCGCAGTATCTATCCTTTTTCTCTTGTTTTTATAATAAGTGTAGGGGGAGACCCTAGTATGTTGTTTGTTGTCTTCTTTCTAATCATGTACAGGGATTCAAGCTCTCAAAGATCCATTCTTGGTGACTTTTGACGACCCGTGATTCCGTGTACCCGTCTTCCCGGTTTTATCCTAAACTCTTTTGATTCTCTATTTTATATTATTCAATATTAAAATAGGAATCACTTTAGTTGTCCTTTCCTTAGCAAGATTTAAACAACGTGCACAATGTCCTAAGTGTAGGGGAGTTTACTCCCACATGCTTAAACATTGAGGACAATGTTTATATTAAGTGTAGGGGGGACTTCTATCGAAGTTAAGTGGTCTTTTCCTTGTATTTATTCTCATTTTAACCGGAAAATTGATTTTTCGACATTTTTCAAAATTTTTGATCTATTTTGGCCTATTAGTATAGCTGTATTTTCCTCTATTTTAGTTATTTTATTTCATTGCTATAATAAATTTTAATAAAGTGGTTTTAATTTTCAAACGTTGTGAATCTTTTGACTCAACCCGAGTTTACTTATCTAAGTTTACTCTAGCTAGTATCCTTAACGTGTTTAAGTCAAGTTTTGCTAGGATTTTATATAGGGAGCTTTAAAACGCGAAAGTCTTAACTCTCACGGGTTAAGAACAAGAACTTTTCGCAAGTTCCTATAATTGATCCTAGAGAGTCGTTTATCAAGGGAACTCTAAAATGCGAATTCTAAACTTGAAAAAGTCTAAGAGTTTGCAAGATCCTATAGATGACTCGAAAACCCAAAACATTGATTTAATTGGCTAAGCATCCACGAGTCTCATTCCTTGAGATTTTAAATTGTGGAGAACGAGAGATGATAGAGTCAATTATAACTGATTTTTACTTTGTTAGAAAATTTATAGTCCGATCTCTTCGAATTGAGAAAGGGAAGAATGTGCGACTCAGTTGTTCTTGGTGGAAGAATAAAAGGTTGTCGTTGTAGTAAAAGGAAAGTGCAAAAACTTTAAAGTAAATGGCAGGTGATTAAATCTAAACCTAATTGAAAATAAATGACGGGAAATAAAAACGTTGAAAAGTAAATTGATTAAATGACTTAAAATTAAAGCGTGACGAAAATTAAATTGACAATGTAATAAAAATGTGAACTTTAAAATTAAACTAAGAGATAAATAGCGGGAAAAGTAAATGCTTGAAAATAAAACAGAAAGTAAACAGAACCTGAGTTGGCCTTCGAAATACTGTCACTATCCGGAATTCACAACAAAATACTGCTTATCTGGAATAAAACAACGAACTCCTTATCCGGAATCAGTTTCCTAGAAGCCTTATCTGGAATGTAAAGTTGGGACACTTATTCGGAATACTTGATCCTTCTTATCCGGAATAATTGCTTATCCGGAATAATCGACCTATCCCTTATCCTGAATAATCCTCAGCTCCTTATCCGGAATCCACCAAACTTTCTTATCCGGAATAACTTTCGGGGTGCTTATCTGGAAAAATATTGTCAAGAAGCTTATCCGGAATCACCTTCAGAAGCTTATCCGGAATGAATCTTGAACTCTTATCCGGAATAAAGTCAGGCGCTTTATCCGGAATAACCTAGATCTTCTTATCCGGAAAACTCTTGTCACCTTATCCGGAATAAGTCGAAATCCACTATTCAGAATAATTTGTCGAGGTGCTTATCCGGAATATATCCCGGATACTTATCCGGAATCAACTTCAGGCCTTTATCCGGAATAACTGTCACCACTATCCCGAATAAACTTAGAAGCCTTATCCGGAATAACAGTGTTTGAGGCTTGTTCGGAATAAGAGGGTTTACCAAACCCGGATAACCACTAAAATCAAATAAGCTATAAACTAAAATTAAGCTAAACACAAATAAGCACTTAACTAAAACTTTTACGAAATCAAATTTAAAAAAAAGCTATTGAACCAAAATTTAAAAACTTTTAAAAACACTAAACAATAAAAATATTAAAAATCAACTTTTTATAAAAATTAACTAATAAGCACTTAATCAATTTTAAGAAAAACACAATAAGCTATCAAATCAATAAGCAAACACAATCAATGACATAAAAACATAACAAGTAATCAAATAAGCATGACAATAAGATAATAAGCACAAAGATTAAGTAAAACAAGAAAGGTAGAATGAGAGATTAATAAAAACTTGATTAAAGTAAAAATTAAACAACAAAATTAAAAACACTTACTTGGAATTAAAGGAATTAAAGTGCAAGACAAGTATTTAAATTGACAATTAATTAAAATGACATGAAAATAAGGTGGAAAGACTAATGTGTCAAATTAGCTAACAACTCCTAATGACACATTAGGAGTCTATTTATAGTGATTAGGAAAACTAAGCATGTGTTGGTTCATTCTTCTTTCTTTCTCGACTTCTCGTCTTCTAAATTCTTCGACTTTATCGACTTTGTCTCGGGATTAATAAACTCGTCTTGTAATTTCTTCATTAATTTAGACTTGAGTTCTTTGGCTTTTATTAAACTTCTGTCTTTAGACTTTTTCTTCGATAAATCTTCAGAATTGGCCTTGGACTTCCGTTCTTTTAGCACTCTTGATCTTTCGACTTCGTCTTTTGTCTTTTTCTTCGATAAAAGCCCGTGAAAGCCCGTTTTTTCCTCCCTTTTCACATTTTGATCCTAAATCACAACAAAAACACAAACCACGCATAATTTCGACATTTACGAAATAAAATACACGTTTTGTCTTGGTTATTATTGTAGTTAAGCGGTAAAAGGATGGGTGTTTACACACCTATCAGTGAACTAATCTTAAGGGTCGGGAATGATCAACAAATTTTTAAGATGGGGAAGATTGCAAGCAAATCCAATGGAAGAGAATCGGCGAATATGATTAATGTGCTTCAAGACGAGCTTGATACAACTCCTTTGGAAAGTACAAAGCTTGATGATTTTGTCATCTACAACAATCCTCTTTTCGAGCCTATCTATGATAATCCACTTTTTCAAGAAAATGTGGAAGATTCTGAAGATCCTCTCTCCAATTTGGATGCCCCACCAATATATGATGCTCCACCAATCTATGATGCTGATTCTAGTTCCGATGTGGATGATTTTGATGATTTTTCTTCAGAGTATAAATACATGCCAACTTATGATGATTTTGATGATGTTGATACTCTTTCGAGTGATTCTTCAAATGATGACCTTACTCCTACTTTTGATGAAGATCCTCCGCCAACAATGCTTGATCCTACTTTGGATGCTTACTCATTTGAGGAAGATTTTGCCACTTTTCTCAATACATACTTTTCCAATGAGAATGATTCTCCTCCTTTGGACTTTGATTATGGTCTTTATTCTCCTTCAGAAATTAAGAAACCCGTTGCAAAGGAGAAGAAACCAGAAGACACCGACATCCGCAGTACTTATTTTAACACCTCTCTATCCACCTTCGTCGGATGAGATTGTGCGATTTATGAGCGGATCTTCTTCAAATACTACTGAGCATGAGTCTTGTTTCCCTAAATGAAAAGGTGTTTGATCCGGGTATCACGATTTTTAAGCCATCTCAGTATCCATCTGATGAAATAAAAGGAAAGATTTTTGGAAACAATGGAGCTATGCCTTCACCTCTCCATACCTTCTACCACCATGCTCAACAACTGCTTAAGGGAACCTCGCCTACTCTTCTTTGGCTTGTCTTTTTCACCTTAAGCTTGTGCTATTTGATGGACAAAAACTATGTATTTGACCCCGGTGGATGTTCTTCAAGGTTCTTACCATGCTAATCAAGGTCGAGCCAGGCTCATGACTCGGTGAACAAAAATAAGCGCTTCTCGGGAGGCAACCTGAGTATCTATCCTTTTTATCCGTTTTATAATAAGTGTAGGGGGAGACCCTAGTATGTGTTTGTTGTTTTCTTTCTTATCATGTGCAGGGATTCGAGCTTTCAAAGATCCATTCTTGATAACTTTTGACGACCTGTGATTCCGTGTACCCGTCTTCTCGGTTCTATCCTAAACTCTTTTGATTCACTATTTTATATTCTTCAATATTAAAATAGGAATCACTTTAGTTGTCTCTTCCTTAGCAAGATTTAAACAACGTGCATAATGTCCTAAGTGTAGGGGACTTTACTCCCACATGCTTAAACATTAAGGACAATGTTTATATTAAGTGTAGGGGGGACTTCTATCGAAGTTAAGTGGGCTTTTCCTTGTATATGTCCTCATTTTAACCGGAAAATTGGTTTTTCGACATTTTTCAAAAATTTCGATCTATTTTGACCTATTAGTATTTTCCTTTGTTATCGTTAATTTTCTTTCATTAGAATAAATTTTAATAAATGGTTGTAATGAGTTTAGATGTCTTTGATATATTAGGCCCGTCATGAATCTTTTGACTCTACCCGAGTTTACTTATCCAAGTTTACTCTAGCTAGTATCCTTAACGTGTTTAAATCAAGTTTTGCTAGGCTTTTATATAGGGAACTTTAAAACGCGAAAGTCTTAACTCTTACGGGTTAAGAACAAGAACTTTTCGCAAGTTCCTATAATTGATCTTAGAAAGTCGTTTATCAAGGGAACTTTAAAATGCGAATTCTAAAACTTGAAAAAGTCTAAGAATATGCAAGATCCTATAGATGACTTAAAAATCCAAAACTTTGATTTAATTGGCTAAGCATCCACGAGTCTCATTCCTTGAGATTTTAAATTGTGGAGAACGAGAGATGATAGAGTTAATTATAAGTTTGGTATTCTTTCATGAACTTATGTGAGTTAATTATGAGCTTTTTCTCTCATCGCTTGTTAATCAATTTAATTGCAATAAGTAAGGTCGTACGATTTGAAAAGTTACTTAGCTTCTAGCACAAGATCGTTTAAAAGTTGCTCGGTATTAATTAAGTTCATAGCCAAGGCATAACTTATTGAAGCGGGATGCGAAGATTGGCGAGTCCGAAAAGGCCCTAATAAGGCATGAGGGCTACATTTTGTTGCTAAAGATCCAAAGTGATGTTAAGAATCATTTATCAAAAATCAATATGAAGGATCGAGAAGCACGACGAAAAGCAAATACTCCCCTAAAGATCATGGAGAAGTCGATCCGAAAAGACCCTAACAAGGTATGAGGATAAATAAATCCAAGTCCTAAAAGGAGGCGGATCGTTGTATATCAAAATCCCAAATAAAGATTGGAGAAAAATGAAGAAGTCGTGGTCCAAGTATGAAGAATCTCTCAAAACTTCACGTGAAGAAATTCCTATTATGAAGAGAAGACCATTATTTCATGAACGTCTCTCAAGATACGAAGTATGAAGTCAATGCCAAATATCGATCCGAGAAAGGTCTCAAATCGTGAAGCGAGTTATGCCAAGATATGAACTTTATGAGGTCCCGATAAGCAGTTTTAAAAGATTTTGTCCTTTAGCTAACTATTGATTAAATCTTCCTACTTTATTTTCAGCCTAAATAACTATGGAAATAAGTCAACAATGTATCCTCATGATCATTCAAGACAATAATAAAATATAAGAGGTACACCTAGGAATAAGGGATTCTAAGTGAATAATTGAGCCACATGAGTTTGCGTTAGTGTGCTAACTTATAATAACAATGATCTTGTTTTTAAGCTTGGTGTGGGGAACTTGAAACTTGAGGGTGATAAACATTCATGACAACCAAAGCCCTAATGTAAGTCTTCGATCTCTTTACTTGTTTTCTTCCTTCAAATATTTTATAATTTTCTATCTCTTTAAGTTTCCTTAACGTCTTATGTTTAATAAAGACCAAGGTGGGTTAATTATGATGGAAAATGTAAACCTTGCTTTGTAATTAATGCATTGCATGAGGGCATTGCAATGGTCAAGTGTAGGGGATTTGATAGGTGTGAAAACACCCATCCTATTACCACTTAATTATAATAATAATCAAGCCAAACGTGTATTTAATGTCGTAAAAGTCATAATTATGTGCGGTTTGTGTTTTTGTTGTGATTTAGGACTAAAATGTGAAAAGGGAAGAAAACATGGGCTTTCATGGGTTTTTATCGAAGAAAAAGACAAAAGACAAAGTCAAAAGATCAAGAGTGCAAAAAGAACGGAAGTCCAAGGCCTATTCTGAAGATTTATCGAAGAAAAAGTCTAAAGACGGAAGTTTAACGAAGTCGAAGAACCAAGTCTAATTAATGAAGAAATTAGAAGACGAGTTCATTTTATTTATCGACAAAATCCCGAGACAAAGTCATGAATGACGAGTTTATTGTCAAAGACGAAAGACAAGAAGACAAAATAAAAGAAAGAAAGAAGAAAGCATAAACATTTCCTCCTATAAATACCCTCCTAATGACACATTAGGAGGTGTTAGCTAATTTGACAAATTAGTTCTCCATTTTCATTAATTGTCTTTTAATACTTGTCATTTATTTTTCAAGTTAATTCAAGTAAGTTTTTAATTTGTGTTATTGAATCTTAATCTTTAATTAAGCTTTTCATTAATCTCTCATTCTATCTTTCTTGTTGATTTAATCTTATTGCTTATTTGCTTATTGTTATGCTTATTTGATTAAATTTTAATTAAGTGTTTTTAAAAGTTATTTTATAAAAAGTTGATTTTAAATATTTTGATTATTTAGTGTTTTCAAAAGTTTTTAAATTTTGGCTTATTTGCTTTTTCTTAAAGTTGATTTGGTTAAGTTTTTAGATAAGTGCTTATTTGGTTTTTAGCTTATTTTCCTTTTTGCTTAAAATTGTTCCTTATCCGGGTTATGTTAAAACCCTTTTTTCTCGACTTGTGTGCAAAACCCTTTTTCCCGAATTAGATCTAGCATTCCTTTATTCCGGATTAGTACAACTATTTTCCCTCCAAAACTATTCCGACTTAGGTAAGAATCTCGTATTCCGGATTACCTATTGAGTCTTCATTCCGAATTGTGTTCAAATCATGCATTCCGAATTATGTGTAAGATCATATTCCGGATTAAGTGCAGAAAATCAGATTCCGAATTAGATCAAGGGCAGTTATTCTGGATTGTTGGTTTATTCTGGATTCCGAACTACATGTTGGATATACTTTCCGAATTGAGTGAAGGATATTTATTCCGGATTACACCTAAAACACGGATTCCGAATTGTTTGAGTTCCACTGGATTCCGGATTAGGTTGCGACTACGGATTCCGAACTAGGTCTTGAGTTACATTTCCCGAATTAGGTGTGAGATCTCTATTCCGAATTAGATGTGGGATGTCTATTCTGAATTAGGTGAGAATCTCGTATTCCGGATTACTGGAAAATCTTGTATTCCGACTTATGTGTAGGATTAGATTCCGAATTAGTCTAGTATGGGTTTATTCCGACTTAGCTTTTATTTGGTTTTTAATTTCCTGTTTTAATTTCAAGCATTTATTTTTCCCGTCAATTTTCTTAAGTGTTATTTTAATTGTTTTATCTTAGGTTTATTTCAAAGTTCGCATTTTTGTTAAACTTTCGCCATTTACTTTTTAATCATTTTTCGCTTAATTTACTTTGTCATTTACTTTAAAGTTTGCAATTTTATTTAACTCAACGACAACCATTTCTTTTATCCACCAAAGACGACTGAGTCGCACATTCAACTGTAATCAATTCGATTAGACATACTTCAAAGAACGATTTTTCAATTATTACTCATTTTCATGGACATTGTTTAGTCCTTTTCATTTGCAGTACTTATGTTTGTGTGTGATGAGCTTTACTTTGGGATACCGATGTTTGTTTCCGGTATTTCCTTTATGGTCATGTAATGTTTAAGACATTTATCCTTGTATGCTTTGATGACATGCCATAATCATGCGTGACATTCCATTTACCAAAATGGGGTGTTACAGTTATGGTATCAGAGCCAAGGCTTCGACCTGTAGGCTCTCAAAACACGACCTATGATTAGTGGGTAGTCACTATGGTGTTCCTAGAACTGACAGTCGGTTTTCATGCATTCATTGTTTTCATGCATTCATATATATGTCATTGTCGCAGGTTTATGACTAAGTAATGGTTGGTACAGGACTGGCCCTATTTAGTTGCATGTGTTTTATCGACACTTTTAACTTTGGGACCGACCCATTGGCGTCCCCTCGCCATGTCTTTTGTTTTGAGTTAAGTGACCATAAGCGTTCACTCTCGCGCATATAAATTTTTTCATAAAACTGCATCATGCATTCATGTACTAGTTTTCCTGCATAAAAATTTTCTCATGATTTATTGGTATAAATTTTTTTTCATGTGTATATTTTATGTTTTGATCAGTTTAATCATGTATTTTTATGTTATACTGTCAGATGGTTCTCACACGCGAGCAGGAACAACTCAATGCAGCAGTCCAAGCTGCAATGCAAGCTATGCTTCCTCAGCTGAGGAACGAAATCAGGGCTGAGGTGCAGGCTGCCAACAACCAGCAACAGCACCCAATACCTCCTCCTCCTCCAACAACAACATTGGTCACATGGATGGAGAGATTCAATAAGCTACGCCCTCGATCTTTTGAGAAAACAGATAGCCCCAGTGAAGCTGAAAGCTGGTTGGCTCACATTGAGAAGATCTTCGATGCAATGGGCTGTGACCCCGTCTTCAAGTCGAGGTTGGCCTGTTACCGGTTCGAAGGTGATGTGCTATCATGGTGGAAGGCACTGAAGCAGTCTGAGGGAGGTGATAATTGGGTGGCTGGTTTGACTTGGGCTTAGTTCAGGGATTTGGTGATGGGACAGTTCTTTCCCAAGGCTGAGCAAGACAAGCTGAAGAGAGAGTACCATGGAATCAGACAGAGAGCTGGAGAGAACAGCAACGAGTTCATGCAGCGCTTTCTTCGTTTGGCTGGTTTTCTTGGTGCAGCAACAGGTACTCCCGAAGAACAAGCATACCACTTCCGATGGGCTCTTCGTACATCGGTCGCAAACAACTTGGTGTGTGCTACGTTCAATCAGTGGCACAAGTGGCCGATGCAGCACGTAAGCTGGAGATGCTGCAAGAAAGATAAGAGTTCGGGGAAGCAGAGAGACCCGAGAAGAGGTAAACATTCGTTAATCAGCGGTGACCAAACCGTATTCTTTAAGTATATGTCAATTTTTACATCTCTTTAAAATTGCATCTTCCAGGCAGAAGACTAGGGACCGGTCTCAGCCGGCAACTCAGCAACAGCCTACTCAGCCCAAGGGAAACGGTCAGACTCACGACCGTTCTGCTACGGATAGGCGTGGCAGTGATGATAATTACCGTAACAACGCTGGAAACTCCAACAGCAGCAGGTCCTTATATTTACTCATTTTCCTATGATTACATGAAATAGTTCATAATTCTGACACATTGGAGAATCTTCTACCAGGAATCATGGTAACGGGAGGGACCAGAACCAAAGAGGTTCACAGCCTAACCGTCCAGCTATCATTGGTATTCCATCTTACGAATTTTTCGTATTGTCCTTTGTACCTATTATCATGTCTCATGTATACTGTTCTTATCAGGATCTCAGCCAGCAAGGACACCTGCTGGAGGATATACTCATCCTCTTTGCACTACCTGCAACCGTAGGCACCCAGGGCCATGTCGCCGTGACAGCGACGCATGCTACAAGTGTGGTCTCCCTGGCCATCGCATGAAGGACTGTCGCAAGGGCGAGATGGAGGCCACATCGGGACATGCTGATACTAAGCCGCCTCCTATTAGTGGACGCATTTACACGACTTCTTGCGATCAGGCCAACAAGTCTACAGTAACCATCACTGGAATCTTGTATATGTATGGTCAAGCTGCATGTGTTCTATTTGACACGGGTGCTACTCATTCGGTCATTTCTACTGCTTATGCTAAGAATGTTAGGATATCCCCTATGCCATTGGAGAATGTACTGAACATTTCCACACCTTTAAGAGACTCTGTACGCATAACCCATGTGTACAAGAGCCTTTCCCTAGAGTTTGATGACAAGATTCGTCCTGTTGACGCACTTCCGCTAGACATGAATGATTTTGACATGATATTGGGCATGGACTGGCTATCCAAGCATCATGCTACCATAAACTGCCATTCATATCGATTCATCTTCGGTGATGTTAATGCACTAGAGTACATTCACAACGGGTTCGTACCCGGAAGATCTGTACAAATCATATCAACCCTCCAAGCACGTGCATTACTTTCACATGGTTGCGAGGGCTATCTAGCTACTGTTCATGACATGGATGCTGAATCTCCATCAATTCAGAATCAGCCGATAGTGTCAGAATTTCCTGATGTATTTTTTAGAAGTACTTCCGGGCATACCACCTGCACGTGAAGTAGAGTTTAATATCGAGCTCATTCCAGGAGCTGAGCCGATTTCCAAGGCTCCTTATCGCATGGCTCCCATAGAGTTGAAGGAGCTGAAGGATCAATTGCAAGAACTTTTAGAACGAGGCTTCATTCGACCGAGCGCATCTCCATGGGGCGCACCGGTCTTATTCGTGAAGAAGAAGGACGGCAGTATGCGTCTTTGCATAGATTATCGCGAGCTCAACAAGATCACCATCAGGAATAGGTATCCTCTACCACGCATTGACGATCTGTTTGACCAACTCCAAGGGGCCAAACATTTCTCCAAGATTGATTTGAGGTCGGGCTATCATCAGGTACGGGTTAAAGAGCAGGACATCGCAAAGACTACTTTCCGTACACGCTATGGCCACGACGAATTTGTAGTCATGCCATTTGGCCATACCAATGCTCCAGCAATGTTCATGGATTTGATGAACAGAATCTTCCATGAATTTCTGGACAAGTTCGTCATTGTCTTCATTGACGACATACTGATATTCTCTAAGTCCAAGGAGGAACACGAAGACCATCTTCATACAGTGTTACAGATTCTTCGCTAGAAGCAACTCTATGCTAAATTCTCCAAGTGTGAGTTCTGGTTAGACAAGGTGGCGTTCTTAGGTCACATTATATCAGCAGAAGGAATCACTATGGATCCAGCAAAGGTTGAGGCTATTACCAAGTGGCCAAGACCGACATCAGCGACTGAAGTTCGCAGTTTCCTAGGCTTAGCTGGTTACTACCGTAGGTTCGTGGAGAACTTTTCCCGTCTAGCACTACCATTGACCAAACTGGTGCAGAAAGGGGAGAAATTCGTCTAGACTGAAGAACGAGAAAAGAGCTTTGAAGACCTAAAGCAGAAGTTAGTATCTACACCGGTTCTTACTCTCCCATATGGTACAGGTGGATTTCAGATCTACAGTGATGCATCGGGGAAGGGACTTGGCTATGTTCTCATGCAACATGGGAAAGTGATCGTGTATGCTTCACGACAGCTTAAGCCTTATGAGGAAAATTACCCTACGCATGACTTGGAACTTGCAGCAGTCGTGTTTGCATTGAAGATATGGAGGCACTACTTGTATGGAGAATCATGTGACATTTTCACGGATCACAAGAGCTTGAAGTACATCTTCACTCAATGTGAATTAAACATGAGACAGAGGAGATGGTTAGAGCTGTTGAAGGATTATGACATAAATCTACAGTATCATCCCGACAAGGCGAATGTAGTGGCAGATGCACTTAGCAGAAAGTCCGGAATGATAAACGGCATTAAAATTGAAGAGCAAATTATAAGAGACTTGGAGCGACTAGACATTGAGATCATGGTACGTGGACAACACGGTTATTGGGCTAATCTTAGAGTGGAACCCGAGTTACTCTCTAGGATCAAGGAAGCTCAGAAGGAGGATGGTGAAGTCTGGGCGATAATTTAGAATTTAGAGAAGCAGACAGAACTTCGAGTAGACGCAGACGGTATCTTATGGTAGGGCACGAGACTTTGTTTTCCTGATGATCAATAACTCCGGGAAGCATTGTTAGATGAGGCTCATAGCTCCCCATTCTCTATTCATCTTGGTTCGACCAAGATGTACCATGACATCAAGCAATACTTTTTGTGGAGTGGTATGAAACAGGATGTTGCGACTTACATCTCCAAATATCTTACCTGCCAGCAGGTTAAGATCGAGCATCAGCGATCTGGCGGTCTTCTACAACCGTTAGATATTCCATAGTGGAAGTGGGACAAGATTACCATGGATTTTGTTACCGGTCTTCCGCAGACAAAGAGGAAGCACGATGTGAATTGGGTTATCGTTGATCAACTTACTAAGTCAGCTCATTTCTTACAGATCCGCAAGGAAGATTCGGTCAGTAAACTCGCTGATACTTACAAGAAGGAGATCATGAGACTTCATGGTGCTCTATCCAGCATCGTCTCAGTCAGATATCCTCGTTTCACTTCGCGATTTTGGAGGAGTCTATAGAAAGCTTGGGGTACAAAACTTAAGCTTAGCACGACTTTTCATCCTCAAACAGACCGGCAATCGGAGCGAACGATTCAGACATTAGAAGACATGTTGAGGTCATGTGCGTTAGAATGAACGGGAGATTGAGGCGATTACATCTGTCTGGTAGAGTTTGCATACAACAATAGTTGGCACGTAAGTATTAATAGTGCTCCATTCGAGATGTTGTATGGCAGGAAGTGTCGTGCCTCAATCTGCTGGGATCAGGTTGGTGAGCGAACACTTGAAGGACCAGAAATGATAGAGTTGACTAATGAGAAGGTCGCAGTAGCTAAGCAGAAATTGCAAGAAGCACGGTCACGTCAAAAGAGTTATGCCGACAAGCATCGTAGGGACTTACACTTTAACGTAGGAGATCACGTTTTCCTTAAGGTATCGCCGGCACGAGGTGTTAGACGTTTTGGAATCAAAGGGAAGCTCAGTCATCGATTCATCGGACCGTTTGATGTCATTGAGCGAGTCGGTGAAGTATCTTATCGTTTAGCGTTACCTCCGCAGCTTTCTCATGTTCACGATGTTTTCCATGTGTCCTTACTCAGAGGGTACAAGTATCATCCCCTTCACATGGTTCAGTATCCACTGGAACAGATTCGTGAAGACCTCACCTTCATAGAGGAACCCGAACGACTTCTTAACAGACAAGAACGAGTCATGAGGAGGAAGACGATTCCTTTCGTCAAAATCCTTTGGAGGGATCATACTGAGCGGGAAGCCACTTGGGATACAGAGGAGTCTATCCGGGCTTCTTACCCTCATTTCATATTTTGAATTCGGGCATGTTCCTCTTTTCCAGTTTACGTTATTTATAATTCGGGGACGAATTATTCTTTTTAGGGGGGAAGAGTTGTAAAACCCGTATGCTTTTACCATGAGCAGTACATATATAATCGTACGTACATGATTAAAACTTTCCTTATATAACATGTTTACGTTTCACGAATGTTAATTACAAGTATTACGTACGTGTTATTACACGATAAGTATTTAATACGTACTAAGACACGATAATTATTATCAACAATAATCATAGTCACGAACATGAAATCATGAACGTAAATAATCACGAACCTATTATTATGTATTTACGTAATATTTATTACGATAATGTATAAATATATATTATAACACGAACAATTAATAAATAAATCACGTAAACACGACCACTAGAACACGTAATATTTTAGAACACAATTAAGTTACGGGTTTTCCCTTTAGAGGCCCTACAAGCCGCGGCTAGACAAGAAGGAGGGGGCCCAACCCATGTTAAATTTTACCAAAATACATATTAAGTAAATATGCATTCCCTGTAGAATTTTCATAAAAACAAAAACCCTAAATCTCTCCTCCTCTCTCCCTTGGTCGACGACTACCACAAGAAACAAGGGGTGTTCATTGATTTTTGTTTAACAAATCACTTGTACGTGTTCGTGTGTTCATTGCTCATTGATTCCACGTGTTTTGGTAATCTGAAAACCTTTTTTTTATGATTTATGCATGAATTATCACGGGGGTTTAAACAAACAAGGTTAAAAACATGTTAATAATCACGGGAGTAAATTAATTTGGTTTGTTTTCGGGTTTGGTGTTCGGCCGCCACATAAACCGAGAGTCTCACGACTCTCGGTGGCATTTGGATCACACCACCACACGAGACTATGTCTCGGTGGTGTTGGTGTTCGGTCGGCAGCAACGGCAAGGCACCCCGACGTGAGTCGGGGGTGTCCTTGTGTTCGGTTTGTCTCGGCAGCCACAGCCCCACCACCAGCAACTGCCGGTGGCTATTTTTGGTAAGCAGGGGGAACCCACCGCAGGTAGCAGGGGGACCACTGGCTGCTGTCAGTGGGAACCTTGGTGGTCAGCGGCTGGGCCGAGCAGGGGCAAGACCACCGGCTTAAGCCGGTGGCAGCGAACCGAAGGCAGGGGCAACCGGCTTTGGCCGGTTTGCCACTATTTTCGGTAGGGGTGTTTTGTTTGGTCCGGTTCAAGGGTAAACACGGTCCGGTTCATGACATGTCTAGATTTAAAACACGGGTTCGGTTCACGACTTAATTTAACAAGCTTAATTAATTTTTACAAGTTTAATTATTTGCAAGATTAATTAAATTAATTTAACATGTTATATAATTAATTTAATTAAGACATGACTTAGGTTATATTATTATTATTAATAGTGCGTTATTTTAACCTAAGTATTTAATCATGAAATTTAGACTATAGTAATTAATTAATTATTAAAACATGACATATAATTAATTAATTTCTATGACTTAGGTTATATTAATATAAATATTAATACATGTTTTAACCTAAGTATTATATACACTTTAATTTAATTAAATCATGCTATATTTAATTAAATCTTATAACATGTAGTTTATTTAATTTACATGTATTAATTAATAAACTATACTATTAATCACATGACTTAGAATATTAATCAGTAACACTTAAGCTTATTTTATTAGCTTAATAATCCAGCTTATTTCTAAATATGGAAACTTTCTATTTTTAGAAACTTATTAATTTAAGCAGTTAATCTATTTATGGAAACTTTCTATTTTTAGAAACATATTTATTTTAAGCAGTTAATCTATTTATGGAAACTTTCTATTTTTAGAAACTCATCTATTTTAAGCAGTAAATCTATTTTTGGAAACTTCCTATTTTTGGAAACTTTCTATTTTAGGAAACCTGCTATTTTTAGAAATTTACTTATTATTACACAACAAGTATAATAATACAAGAAATACAAGTAATACTTAACCAGAATATTCAGAATACATGATAAACACAACATAACGTTAAAATCAGTAAAACATGACATGAACATGTAAAACAAGCTAAGACATGATATAAAACCAGATACGTACTCAGTAATCATGTATATTATGCATGTAACATTAGTGAGATCGAAGTAGGACTCTCTTCCGTTCGTCTTCTTCGTTAACTGGACATAAGGTACGGATTCTCCGTCCTTTCAGTATGGACATTCTTCCTTATTAGGATTCCCCGTATGCAGCCAACTGTTTTCCCAGTATATGTTTTATATGTTTTGATTTGCTTATGTTTAATTAAATGCCTAAGCCATATACATGCATGACCAGTTTCACCTAGTTATGGAGGTACCATAACCATAACACCAGAGGCACCAGTGTTATGACTTCACCACGGCGGAGTGATAGCTCGTGGCGTCCCTTTCAGCTTTTGGCCATATTATTATGTTATCATGTGGGGCATATGGGTGCATCCTAGGTTACATGTTTTTACAGATTATTCAGGTGAATGTGGTGTGTGCCTTGCATCCTTCACAAGGAGCTGATCCCTCCTACCCAAAACTTATATTAATTAGAGGCAGCCCCTCTAATTGCATGACGAGGTCACCCCTCAAAGTATTCATGCAAGTTGATATTTCATGACCTATATTGGATAATGGTAAACATGTTAAACAGTTTTTATAAGATAAACATAAGGCTTTTCAAACTATAAAACCAGTTTTACTAAGTTACGTCAGGTTTTCCAGGACTTAATCAATTCCGCTGCTATATGTTGTATATGCTTATGTTATTCATTCTATGCTTGTATATCCGTGCACTGAGCGTTATGCTCAACCGTTTTCCTTTCATGTTCCCAAAACGGCAGGTACTCAGGGACGCTCGTAGACTTTAAGCGTATGTGCATATGGATTGGAAGCTTGCTAGCCTTCATTACTTTATGCTTATCTTCATACTTTTGATACTCATTTTCATGGACATTGTTTAGTCCTTTTCATTTACAGTACTTATGTTTGTGTGTGATGAGCTTTACCTTGGGATAGATGTTTGTTTCCGGTATTTCCTTTATGGTCATGTAACGTTTAAGACATTTATCCTTGTATGCTTTGATGACACGCCATAATCACGCTTGACATTCCATTTACCAAAATGGGGTGTTACAATAGCAGCATACTATGACTATGAGATATGGCAAATGGATGTTAAAACTACCTTCTTGAACGGTCGCTTAGATGAAGACATCTATATGCAGCAACTAGAAGGGTATGTTGATCCTAAGAATCCAAAACACGTGTACAAACTTCAAAGATCCATTTATGGCTTGAAGCAAGCATCACGTAAATGGAATAAACGATTTGATGAAGAAATCAAAAAGTTTGGATTTATTCAAAATCGTGATGAGCCATGTGTATATCGCAAAGCTAGTGGGAGCGATGTAGTATTTCTAGTCCTATATGTTGATGACATATTAATCATGGGAAGTAACATTCCAAGACTTAAAGTTGTTAAGGATTATCATGGTAAATGTTTTTCTATGAAGGATTTAGGAGAAGCTGCATACATTCTAGGAATTAAGATTTATCGGGATAGGAAAAGACGGTTAATTGGTCTAAGTCAAGATGCTTATATAGATAAGATATTGAAGAAGCATAATATGCATAATTCCAAGAAAGGTTTTCAACCTATGGAAGTTAAGCATAATCTAAGTCATGCGATGGATGCATCAACTCCTGAAGAGGAGGCATACATGCAGAAGGTGCCTTACACTTCAGCTGTAGGATCTATTATGTATGATGTAAGATGCACAAGGCCTGATGTGACGTTTGCTTAGAACTTGGTCAGTAGATACCAACAGAATCCAGGGGAGCTCCACTGGACTGCTGTTAAAAATATTCTAAAGTATTTGAGGAGTATAAAAGATATGTTTTTGGTATTTGGAGGGAAACCAGACACATAACTGAACGTGACAGGTTTATGTGATGCGTCATGGCAATATGATAAAGACGATACGAAGTCTCAGAAGGGTTACGTTTTTGTTATCAATGGAGGAGCAGTTGACTGGAAGAGCAAGAAACAGACAACGATAGCAATACATGCTACTCAATCTGATTACATGGCTGCTTCAGAAGTTGCAATGGAAGCTGTTTGGATTAGGAAGTTTATTTGAGATCTTGGAGTGATGCCCTCAATAAAAGAACCTATTGATATATATTGCGACAATTCTGGTGCAATTATATTCGCCAATCATTACGGAGTCATGAAAGGCGCCAGACACTTTAAGCATAGACATCACTACGTATGAGAACAAGTTAAAGCTCGTGAAATCAAATTAATAAAAGTTCACACATATGATAACGTAGCCGATCCTTTTACTAAGGCTTTGCCTAGACCAAAGGTAGTTAAGCATGCCAAGGCTATTGGGCTGCAACTAGCTAGAGAAATCATGCAATGAATCTGTGATTAGTATTTGGATAAAGGATGTTAAAACATTATTATTTAATAAATAAGACTGGGTTTCGTTTATTCTTATTATTTAATTTTGTGTCCTATTTTACATGTTTTAATCCATGAATAAATTGTTATGCTAAATGTCCGTTGTCGATTAGTAATATGGGAATATTATTAAATTAAGACAAATCAAAATAGCGATAGAGTATACTTGAAAGTATATTGATTGATTTTGGATGGTATTTGATGAATCAAATATTGGACTTATCCCAACTATATGATTTTACTTTGTGGATCTTTGTCATCAAGTAAATCATAAATAGTTATCCTTAGACTTGAGATACCAGGAAACTCTTATGAGTCTAGTGCATCTCTGTGGAATAATCTAACGCTAAACGGAACTGGTAGCTATAATGATTATTTTTAGAAGTGTTGCAAAATTCATAAGTTTGCTTGTAGTCAATATGGAATTTATTACCTCCAATTTTGTTTTGGAGTTTAATACAGCTGGACCCCTCGTGGGATTAGTAAGATGTTTATGTTGCCACGCCCAAATTTGTTTTGGTAACCTTGTTGAACCTGTGAACGAGAAACAGAATGGTTAATGAAAGGAATGACTAAGATCCATATCCTTATTAACATTGTATTAGAAATAAAAAGATAATAATTATGATGAATCATTAAAAGGTTTTATCCAGGAGACCTTACTCGAGTTGTACTAGTGACATTGCTAGTGTAACTAGACGCTAGTCAATGTAATCATGATATTCAAAATATGTCCAAGTGGGAGCTGAAAGTTTATGGACTTATATTTAATAGTCGTGTGATAGGAACGAACTTGAGATTACGGGATTGCACACAATACGTAAAGAGTTAATTTATTTAATAAATGTATTTATTATATTTATTAATTTTTTTAATAAATATATTTATTACGTTTATTAAATTAAACCGAGATATAACTTTAACGGTCGTTAAATAATTAAGAGTTAAGTATTAAACGAACATTAATGAATTTATAGTAAGTAAAATACATAGAAAGAATGATGGAAGATTCCAGAACACCCCTAAGGGGTGTTGGGCCGTCGGTTATGGAGGCAAAAGGGGAAGGGGAAAAACTTTACTTTTATTTGTTTAAGACTACAAGAATTAGGTCTATATAAACAACACCCCACCTCATAATTCAAGACACACAAAAATCTCTCCCTCCCTCTCTCTTTGTTGCGATCGCAAGACTACCCACGAAGGGGGTTTTGGTTGGTTTTCTTGTTTGATCAATTTTACGTATAATCTAGTCCTAGTCCCCATCTCTAGGGTTGTTGGGTAGATTTTCTACAAGCGTTATAGCTCGATTTACACGTGCAAGAATCACGGTTAGCTCGTTGTATTACGTGTGTAGAAGATCGTAATATAGTCTTACTTTAGACTATATCTTGGTGGTATACGGTATAAACCCGAATTGGTGATTCGTTCTTCGTCTTGTAGATTTGCTTTAGCGTAAAGGTATGTAACCCTAGTTCGATTAATTATAATCATGTTATTATTATGATCTTGTTAAATCGCTTCCACTATGTGTGCTTTGATCTCGTTTAGGGTTTTATATAATTGTTACGATGTTAATAAACTTTCATTTAGAGCATTTGCAATGCACTAGTTCTTACAAGACTTTTCATTATTTGTAGGGTTAAGACCATAAATAGCCCATGAACTTAAAAAAAACCATTTTAGGCTATTTACTAAATAAAATACCATTATTACCCACCAAACTCTACCTAAACCGACTATCATCACCCCTTTTTATTAATATAATCGGTTAACACCGGTAAAAAGTTACACGTCATTATCTATATATATATTTTTTTTCTTAGTGGTTTTATATCTCTTTTTCCCAATATTAAACACACACCTCTTGAACCTCTTGATCACCAGAATTTAGGAAGAAATAAAATGAAAGAGGTATTACAGGTGCAATGCACCGAACCGAGATCTTCAACATCTCTTGATCACTACACATCTCTTGATCCCTTTTCCCCAACAACATCAATTATCACCGGTTGAAATAATACTCTAAACACTATCCAAAAATCATCAACGCACATCACAAAAAAAATCATCCACCGAGAATCATTCCAACATAACCCGAATCATCTATTCGAGTCATTAACTCCATAACTTGCAAAATCATTCATCATTCTGCCGAAACACAAACACTATCTATGTATCACTATATTATCAAAAACATCAACCAAAAACACAAACACTATATTATCTACGAATCACTAAAAAATATCATTTATGAATCACTATATTATCCAAAACAAAAATCACTTTTTGTTTATGGTTACTTTTTACACGCAAAACAGAGGGACAAAATGATTTAGGAAAAAAGTAAATGTTATAAAGTAAATGAGGGGCTAAAAACGTAAATTTAATAAAATAGAGGGACCATATGATGACGTGTCAACATTGAAACGGTAACATGGGTGATAATAGTCGGTTTAGGTAAAGTTTGGTGGGTGATATTGATATTCTATTTAGTAAATAGCCTATAATGGGTTTTTTTAAGTTCATGGGCTATTTATGGTTTTAACCCTTATTTGTAAAACCTATTAGAAGACTTAAACAATTGGAGCAATCACTTTGCAAAAGTTTTTTTATGAAAGACTTGTTATCTAGTAAGCATTTGATAGAAAACAACAAGTCATTTTCATTAATTGCATGCTTCTACCAAGATATTAAAAACCTTTTGTGCATTGTGTAGGATTTTTATTTATAAATTTTGAAAACTAACATTTACTGAAACATTAATATGAAACAAAGAAAAAGTATTTGAAAGATTATGGCATTGGGGATGCTCTTAGCCTATCTATTTGCATGATTATTGGTATGTCTGTCGTCGAACTCGTGACCTGATAACTCGATCGGGTTAACTCGATAGTCGATACCGTGATTCAATGACTCAATCGAGTTGACTCGTGAGTCGACCCCGTGACCTGATACTAAAATAATGTTAAAAAACAATATTAAAAACAATTTTAGAAACTTTTTACTTTTCAACCGTCCTCATACACTAACGTATATACATATACATATAGAATTATAGATTAATCTTTTTCTTTTTAAAGCAAAATTCTAAGAGGGCAGGGTACGGTATCTGTTGGCTTGGCTGGCAACCATGGTGCGACGCCATGGCACCGCCAACCACACCGTGCCCTGCGTTATGGGTTTTTGGCTGGCTGTGGCCAGCCGGCGTTATGGATGATGGCGCGAGGCCATGGCTTAGCCAACCACACAGTGGCTCGCGCCATGGGCTGCGTTACCATTTTCTTTTTTTATAATTGTGTTTGTGAAGCTGTGTTTATGTTTGTGTGTGTTTGATGTGTGTGTGTGTGTGTGTTTTCTGCTTGTGTTTATGTGTGTGTTTTCTGTGTTTGTGTTTGTGTTTTTTTCACACAGTTGTGTATGTGCTTTTTATCCACTAGAAAAGAAGATAAGATGATATAAGTAATTGGTTTGACGTTTTTTATTTATTTTATTAATAAAAGTTTATTTTTTATATTTAAATGCTATAAGGAAATTTAAAAAAAAAAGTTATGAAACCCGAGAAATTAGTGGGGTCACGATCTATGATGCACGGAATCGCATGTAAGGGTGGCGTACCCGTTTGGGAGCGGCTGGGGATCGGGAGCGCCGGCGAATCGGCAGGGGATCGTATCGTGACCGATTCCCAAATCAGGGAATCGTTTGTTGATCGAATCTGGAACGTTTCGACTTCTTACGCCCGTATCATTGGCCCGTATCTTGCTTTTTAGGGTTTCTATAGGCTTGACTGCTTAATATCATAAATACATAACATAATACGGTATACCGATACAACTCTATACATTCTTATCAGTTATCAATTTATCATCATCATCGATTCATCATTCAATAGCCAATTATGTCTTCCCAGAATACATCACAACAAACACAAGATTCATCTTCATCTGATGAACAACCTCCATTATGGGAATTTGTTGAAAAACTAGAAAAACAAGGTACAACAGGAGGAGCATGGAAATTTAGGTGCAAATCTTGCAACCAAGTTAGAACCGGATCTTATTCAATAGTTAGAGCACACTTGCTTAGAATAACCGGTAATGATTTTTTTGCATGTATACGGTTTATAAAGTGTAAACGCATGTATATAAAAATATACAGTACTTGTAAAGTGAATTTTGCATGTATAGGTATTAGGTTATACAGTTATGAGTTATCATTGGTTAGGTTATTTACATCATGAATTTTGCATGTATACGGTTATCAATTATCATTGGTTAGGTTATACAGTTATCATGGTTAGGTTATTTACTTGGTTAGGTTATGTGTTTGCAAACCCTAGGAACCAAGTTTTCGGTTATCATTGGTTTACAACTTTACATTTACTGATGTGTGAATTGGTTTACATTTACTGATGTGTTTGACTGTTTGCAAACCCTAGTTTTCGGTTATCAACTTATCATTGGTTTAAATTTATTGATGTAACATTTCCTGATGTGGGATCATAACACCTAGTTGTACTTGATATATTAGAATAAGATCGGGAAAGGGAACTACTCACATATTTATTGGGTTTTGAAAGACTATAAAAAACGTTATGTGTTTGCAAACCCTAGGAACCAAGTCTATATATTGCATACATTATAGTGTTTTTATCTTAATGTGTTCATCTTTTATAAGTTGCGGGATTGAAACTTGCAAGCAAGTATCAGCGAATGAAAAAAAAAAACATGAAACAGTTAGATGAAGCGTATGAACAGAAGAAAGCCAAGGCAAAAGAGAAAGATGTTGCGTTGCCATGTGAAGCTAGTGTTGGATTTAAGAAAAGAAAAGGTATTAAAAGCCCTATTGAAAAAGCTTTTGGTGTTGAAATTAGGGACCAACTAGATCAAGAAATTGCAAGGATGTTTTATACAGGAGGTTTGCCTTTTAATCTTGCAAGAAATCCACATTATCATAGGGCTTTTCAGTTTGCGGACAGACAACAAAATTGGTGGTTATGTCCCTCCTGGTTATAATAAGCTAAGAACAACCTTATTACAGAAAGAGAAGGATAATGTCGAGCGGAAATTGGAACCCCTTAGGTCAACATGGAAAGAAAAAGGTGTGACTATCGTGACTCATGGTTGGAGTGATCCTACTAGAAAGCCTCTAATCAATTTCATGGCTACATCAGGTACTAATGGTCCATTATTTCTAAAGGTGGTGAATTGTTTTGGTGAAGTAAAAGATAGATTTTTTATTTCTAGTTTAATGAAGGAAGTGATCAATGAAATTGGTTATCAAAATATTGTGCAAATAATTATTGACAATGCAACAAATTGTAAGGCGGCTGGACAACTTATAGAGAGTGAGTTTCTTCACATCTGTTGGACACCATGCGTTGTTCATACACTCAATCTTGTTGTGAAAAACATTTGTTCCCCAAATAATGTGAAAACAAATGCACTAGTATATGAACAATGCAGTTGGATAAAAGATGTTCATGGGAATGCGCTTGCAATAAAAAATTTCATCATGAACCATAACATGAGACTCTCGATTCTCTCCAAGTTTACTCATCTTAGGCTGCTTTCGGTTGCCGATACTCGCTTTGCCTCCATCATTGTCAGGCTTAAGAGATTGAAACTTATCAAAACAGGTCTTCAAGGTATGGTCATAAGCGAAGAATGGTCTTCTTATAGAGAAGATGACACTGCAAAAGCAAACTTTGTTAAAGAGAAGATTCTGAGTGATGAATGGTGGGATCAAGTAACATATATTCTTAGTTTAACTGGGCCTATATATGAGATTATTAGAGTTTGTGACACAAACAAACCATGTTTGTACTTGGTGTATGAGATGTGGGATTCAATGATTGAGAAAGTGAAAATTGAGATCTATAAGAAAGAAAAACGTCATATGGATGCTTTAAGTATGTTTTATGATGTTGTCCATGATATTTTAGTGTCTCGATGGGGGAAGAATAACACTCCGCTACATTGTTTAGCTCACTCTTTAAACCCAAGGTATATGATTTTAATTTTTAAACTATATGCTTAATTACTATTTATTATATACTTATGTAGTTATGTTTTGACTTTTTCATATTGTAAATATTATAGTGATGCATGGTTAAATGAGGATCTTAAGAGAAGTGCTCCACATAAAGATAGCGAAGTTTCAGAAGAAAATACAAAATTTTTTGAAAGGTTGTTTCCTAATGATGATGAGCAGAGCGCAATCTTTCAAGGGTATGCAATGTTTTCAACAAAGAGTGGAGCTTTTTCTGATTTAACAAGCATTTCAATGATGGGTACTATGGAAGTATGGAACCTATGAGTTGCTGGGTTAACTTTGGTGCTCAAGATCCTTTACTCCAGACTTTGACTTTTAGATTACTTGGGCAACCTACTTCGTCTTCTTGTGTTGAGCGTAATTGGAGTACGTATGCATTTATACACTCGCTTAGGAGGAATAAGTTGACTACAAGTCGTGCTCAAGACTTTGCTTACATTCATAATAATCTCCGACTATTGTCAAGGAATCCCAATGATGATGAAAAGATGTGGGATGTGGGTGGAGATGCTTTTAATTCCATAGAAGATGTTGGGTTTATGGAGTTTGCCGACCTTTCACTAAATGATCCGGAGTTTGAGAATAATTTTATTACCTAATTGTTAATTTTCTTTTGGAAGATAGTACTTTGAAGTTCAGAATTTACATCAATAAATAATTATTTTGAATTTTCTTTAATATATTTATTTTTTTATATATTTTTATTGCCGTATCCATGCCGATTCCGTATCTTGATTTTTTTATTTTTGCCCACGGCTTGAGCTCCACGGCTCAACCGTACCTAGCCCTCTAAGTATGGATTTTTTCAAAAGAATGTTTTGTTAATGGGAAATAGTCTTTTGATTTATTCCTTTTTTATTTTTATGTATTTTTTAAAAAATCTAAAAATTTCCTTTTTTGTAAAAGCTTTTCAAAAAGTTGATGGAGAAAAAAAAAGACATAAAATTATAAGTGTCAAATTTGTAAAAAAAAAACTTAAAGAAAGGAGGTAATAAATAATACTTTAATCGTTAAATTAAAGAAATTAGATAGTGTTAACTGAAAATTACATATTCGCATATTATAATATTTTTTCAATAAGGTTAAAAATTTAATAAATATCATTTATATTTTATAACATAATAATATCACAATTACAAAATATTAAATATAACTTTTTTTTCATATATTACTATATAAACTAAAATATTAAATTAAGTTAAATTTATTTGTAATCTCGTTCATGCAATTATAAACTGTACTAAAATGATAAGTAGTACACCTTCGTCCCAAACTAAATGTCAACATTTATACTTTCAAAATATTTTCTTTGCAATTTTGACCCGTAATTATTTTCGTGTATATAACATAATACTTGATGCAATATATATGAATCGATAGAGTTTCAAATGTATTTTCCGCTGATATACTAATTTTTTTTTGTGTAAAAAAAGACTATAAAAGTGAAAAAAACAGAGGATATATTTTTATTGATATTAAAAAAAAGAGTTAGGGGCCGTTTGGTTCAAGATATTAAAATTCTCAAATTCTAAATTCTAGTATATTAAAATTCCTCAGAATTTAAAATTCTAAAATTTAAAATGCCTAAGCCTGTTTGGTTGGTAGAATTTATAATTTTTTGAAATTTTGATTTTAGCTTGAACCAATTAACGAATAAATATTTTTTTATATATATTTTCTATTTAAAAGATTAAAATTCGAATTTTCATATTTTATATAAATTTTAAAAAAATTATATAAATTTTGTAAAAAATATATAATAATTTTATTTAAAATTTATAAAAAATATATATATAAATATTATAAGAATTTATATAAATTTTATAAAAGCATTATATAAAATTTTTAAATTCTTACACAAAATTTATAAAAAGTTTATATAAATTTTATAAAATATATATATAAACCTTATAAAAAGTTTATATATTATAAAAAAATCATAAATTTTATAAAAAAAATTATATAAATATTATAAAAGAATTTATTAAGTTTTACAAAAATTTAATAAAGTTTAAAAAAAATTTATATAAATTTTATAAAAATCTTATAAAAAATTTATATAAATTTTATATAAGTTTTTTAAAAAATTCATTAAAATTTTAAAAAAATCATTTAAATTTATAAAAAAAATTATATATATTTTATAAAAAATTCATTAATTTTATAAAAAAAGTATTTAAATTTTTTAAGAAATTTCAATAAATTTTATAAAAAATATATATATATTTCATAAAAAAATTCTATATAAATATTTACTTAAATTTATATAAGTTTTATAAATTTTATATAAATTTTTAAAATTTTATAATTTTTTATTCAAAACATAAAAACCGAAATAATAACGACAAAAAAAAAGTATATGAAAAATAATTTTCAAGTAAATTAAAATTTCTCACTTTTTGGAGGAATTCTAATATCCCTCATTTTGGGAATTTAAGGAATTTTAAATTCTTTTTTTAGTTATACCAAATACAATATTTTGGGATATTAAAATGTAAAAATTTTAAATATCCCAATATCATTGAATATGCTCGAACCAAAAGGCACCTTAGGCTAATAATGAGTTAAAACATGTCCAAATAAATGATCTAAACAGAAACCAGTCTCTAATTTTCACAAATCTCACACACACACACACACACACTTGTCTCAACAACCAAAACCAAAATCAAAACTCTAGGGTTTCAATGAATCAATAAACAAAAATGGCAGAAGACGGATTATCATCATTATCAGATCATGGCAGCAGTACACACCGTAACAACAACAACGGCGAACGGTTAAGCTCCATGGATTCAATCGACTCGCGTCGCTGGGTGTTCCAAGACGAAGACAACTCCGATATCGATTTCGACGATGAGAATGACGACGAAGACGATGACGCTGTTCACGATGACGATGATGATTTCACTGTTAATAATGATTCCGAAGAGGAGGAGGATAGTTTGTATCAGAAGCTTATTAGGACTGGGCCAAGGATTGATTCGTTTGGCGTTGAGGCGCTTGAGGTGCCTGGCGCGCATCGGAGCGATTTTGAGGTAGTCGATTTTTGTGAATTTTTGTGAATTTTTGTGAATTTTTGTGAGATTGATTGACCTAGATCTTTGTATATGCTTGTAAATGCGTAACGCTAAGTTAGTAATAGTGGCGAGTTTGATAGTACTAGTGTCTGATGTAAGGTTCTGTTAATAGTTACGTTAACCTAGAATAGTCGTGTATGGATTTATTTACGTTTTTAGGTACCTGGTAGCTTCCGTATAAGTAACCCCGCCTTTTAGGACTGGACCTAGGAAGTAGGATTGATTCCTTTGGGGTTGAGGCGCTTGAGGTGCCTGGCGCGCATATGAGTGATTTTGAGGTAGCGTTTTTTTTGGAGATTTTTGTGAATTTTGTGAGATTGAGTGCTTTTGATTAGGTGCCTTGTAAGTATGATGATGAATGCGAGTAAATGCGTGACACTAATTAATATTAGCGGCGAGTACGATAATACTAGTGTCTAGCAGTTTTTTCGTTTTTTGTGAATTTTAGTGGATTGACGGATGCGTTTAACCTAGATTAGGTGCCTTGTAAGTATGCTGTTGAAATGCGAGTAACGCTAAATCAATATTAATGGCGAGTTTGATAGTACTAGTCTCTGATGTAAGGTTCTGTTAATAGTGAGGTTTATTTTAGTTATTCATATTAACCTAGAATAGTCGTGTATGGATTTCTTTATGTTTTAGCTAATTGGTAGCTCCCGTATAAGTAAATAAGTGCGTGTAATCCCAACCTTTTAGGACTGGACCTAGGAATTAGGATTGATTCCTTTGGCGTTGAGGCGCTTGAGGTGCCTGGCGTGCACCGGAGTGATTTTGAGGTAGCGGTTTTGTCAAATTTTGTGAATTTTATGAGATTAACTGACCTAGATTAGCTGCCTTGTAAGTATGTTGTTGAATGCTCGTAACACTAAATTAGTATTAATGGCGAGATAGTACTAGCAGCGTCTGATGTGAGGTTCTGAATAATAGTGAGGTGTCGTAGATATTAGTTGCGTTTAACTTAGAATAGTTGTATGAATTTATCAACGTTTTTAGGTAATTGATAGCTTCTGTCTAAGTAAATGTCAAGTGCTTGAAATCGCAACCTTTTAGCTCTTAAGATGTTTTTAATTGCGAGTTTCATAGTATAAGATTCTGAAGTATGATTGTGTTGATTTTAAGATATTAGTTGCGTTTATCTTCGTTGTTGTTATTGGCCTAGAATAGTAGGGTATGTTTGGCGAAAGTAATTGTGTTGCTGGAACTCGAGATGTAGCTGTCGATGAAAATAGAGCGTGAGATCAAAATTTGAGATTATTTTTGTAAGCTACATGAATCAGCATTTCATTTTAAGAGATAACTGAAGATTATTTTTCTAGAATCTCTAGCAAGTCGGTCACCCAAACAAGCTTATATTATAAGTAGTTTATTTTTCAAAAAATAAGCACAATCTTCTCTTCATTTTGTGTGCCAAACATGCCCGTAGTATACTTTTAGCTGAATGGTGGATTGATGGATTTGATGTATATTCGTTTTTGGATAATTGGTGGCTGACGGGTTAGTGAACTTTGTGTTTCTGCTTACTAAGGTTACTCTACTATTTTTCTCTGTTCACTTAGGTAACTGCACCTATAAAAACAACATTTAGATTACTTTTTGAAAAAAATCAGAGTTTAGAATAGATGCCTTAAAAGTATGGTGTTAAATACGCGTGAACCGCAACCTTTAGCGTTATAGAGACATAAAATTTTGAGTTTGATAGTATGATAGGACTCCTGTGACTTGTCTGATGTAAGGTTCATTGTTGTGTCCATGTTAAAAATTTTGAGTTTAATAGTATGAGGTTCAGAATAGTTTCGAGGTATCATTGTGTCGATTTTATGATATTAGTTGCGTTCGGTTTTAGTTTTTTATTCGCTGAGAGTAGTAGTAGTGTAGTACATTTTTAGCTGCATGGTAGATTTGTGGATGCGAATCATATATATTATTACTAAGTAACTTTTTGGGGTAGTTAAATATTAAGTTTTCGAGTGTGAATGTGTGATCATACTCCTATATATCTAATTTTCTGTTGTGATTAACCTAGATTATGTTTGGCAATGAGATTTTTGGAGCATATAAGTGTGTTTAGCGTTTAGAGTAAGAATATAATACTTGTTTTCTATTCGAAACTCCAATAAATTGTAGCTGCATCTATGTTACTAAACGCTTGTATAAAACAAATTGAAGCTTTGGAATAGTATTGCATCTTTAAGCTATATGATGGATTGATGAATATAATTTATTTATGTTTTTGGATATTGGCATCCTCCTTGTGAGAAGAGGATAAATGTTCCTAATGGTGAGTTCGCAAACTTTTGGGGCTATAGAACTATAGAAGTATATTATGTACGAGTGTGATTCTACTCATATACGTAGTGTGATTTTAGCAGTTGTGATGAACATAGAATAGTAGTATGAGTCTTTATACATTTAAGATGTGTGTTGTGACTAGATGTTAAACGTTATAAATCACAACCATATGGGGCTAAAGAAATGTTACATTTGGAGAGTGACCATATGGTCGTGTTCCTATTGATTTTGTTGGTTTCATGATAGTTTTGTTTATTTTAGCTGTTGTGATTAAACTAGAATAGTTGTGTATTTTAATTTGGAATGAATAAAATTATATATGTAGATAAAGTGTAGGCTGGGTAATTAATTAATTATTTTATCTGAAACTCGACTTCTGAATTCTTTGAAGAAATCAAAAGAAAAGAGTTAGAAGTAATTAAAGTGATGGTCATATAATATATCGTTGCGAAGCTTGTGAAAAATGTTATTTAATGATGTCGGGAGTTTTTAGTTATTATTGTTTATGTAACGGGATTTAGTCCCGAACACACAAATGAGGAAGGCCTCCTAAACAATTCTTAATTAGTATAAAAGGCCCCCGAAGCCTCATTTGTGTGTGTGCTTTCCATATTCACAGTTTTAGAGAGACAAAGGTGTGTTTGTTTCTCTCACTAGGAAAACACCAACTTTGTATTTCTTTTCTTCTCTTCATCTTAATCTAATCTTTCTTTTTTAGTTTAATCATCATCATGTTATTTGTGTTTGATTAGTCGTGTGATTTAGTCCTACAAGTGGTATCATTCGCCAAGGGATTCGTAGTTAGCTTTGGTGTTGATTTGGTGTGGATTTGGTATTAATTTCGTGGGTTTTCGGTTTAGGCTGTTGGATTCGATTGGTATTTGTGGCTTTGAGGTGTTGTTATTGGTGTGATCGAAGTGGTTGTTGATTTTGGTGGATTTGAGGTATTGTTTTGGTGGTTTTGTATCATCTCTGACGACTCTTATCTGCGTCCCTTTATTTTCGGAAAAATCTTCGCAAAAGGGTTTTATATTCCGAAATTCTACCATTTTTCTGAAAATATCTGAAAAACCCATTTTTCCGAAAATATTCCTCTGAAAATCCACTTTCCGAAAAAGACCATTTCTCTGAAAATATAATTATTTCGAAAAAGCCCATTTCTCTGAAAATACAACTTTTCCGAAAAAGTTCATTTCTATGAAAATCCATGTTTTTCCGAAAAAGTCTTTTTCTATGAAAATATAATTTTTCCGAAAAAGTCTTTTTCTATGAAAATATAATTTTTCCGAAAAAGTCTTTTTCTCTCAAAATATCATTTTTCCGAAAAAGTTCAATTTCTCTGAAAATCCATCTTATTCCAAAAAAGTCCATTTCTCTGAAAAAGTTCATTTCTCTGAAAATCTCATTTTTCCGAAAAAGTTTCTTTTTTCTGAAAAACCTTTTATTCCGAAAAAGTGTTTTTTCCGAAAAACATATTTATTCCGAAAAAGTGCCTTTTTCTGAAAAACCCCATTATTCCGAAGATTGGCGATTTCTTTGAAATCTTCAATTATTCCGAAAATATTTTCAAAATTTGTGTTTTTGAAATTTTTTGTTTTTTGGCCTTGGAATTTTTGGTTTCAGGAGAGCTCATTTTTTAGGGACACGACTTCTACGATGACGTCTCAACAAGATATTTACACTGCGGGTACTGAGAATCGTCCTCCCATGCTCACCAAGGAGAACTACACTACATGGGCTAGTCGTCTCCTTCGTTATGCAAAATGTAAACCTTTGGGAAAATTGATTGTCAACTCGATTCAAAAAGGTCCGTATGTTAGAAGAACAATCATTGTGCCTGGGGACCCTACGAATGCTAACCCAGTGGCTGACTCTAGTCATGAGCAAACGGATGAAGAATTAACTGAAGCTGAATCTAAACAACTCGACGCCGATGATCAAGCAATTCAAGTCATCCTCATGGGACTTCCCGAAGATGTTTATGCTGCTGTCGACAGTTGTGAAACCTATTTTATCTGAAACTCGACTTCTGAATTCATGAGCAAACGGATGAAGAATTAACTGAAGCTGAATCTAAACAACTCGACGCCGATGATCAAGCAATTCAAGTCATCCTCATGGGACTTCCCGAAGATGTTTATGCTGCTGTCGACACTGTCGACAGTTGTGAAACCTATTTTAACTGAAACTCGACTTCTGAATTCTTTGAAGAAATCAAAAGAAAAGTATTCTATTTTTGCTGAAATCCAGGGGCTATAATCGGCGATATTCTATGAGATCTGAGAGTAGGTAAGTAAGAAATAAATTTCTTATTTCTTACTTATCATACTCTCTATTAGTGCTATAGTAGTAGTGTATAAAGTTGTACTTGACTTTCTAATAAAAAGGATACTATATTAACTTTTATCTTCAATTCAATATATGTAGTTATTAATACATATCTGGAATTCAATATATGTAGCTAGCTTATAACTAGTTCCTAACTGCTATCAGTCATAACCTGATGGGGCTAAGGCAGGAATTCTTTCAGATTTTGCATTGAGTTATGAATGGCGCTTATTGAATGGCGCTTATTTACATCATTGCATTGAGTTATGAATGGCGCTTATTTAGGAGCTGAGTATAAATTTGGGAAACATTTCAAGTGTTATTTTAGGGCTTATAAAAACTGCTTATCTGCTTATTGTGTTTTGACAAAATACATATGTGGTTTGAGGGTAAATAAGCAGTTTTGAGTGATTAGGGAGTTGCTTATTCCAAACTGCATATGTGATTATTTCGAAGAATGTCTAAGCAATTTATATAAGCGATCCCGAACACTTTCTTAGCTTTTAACAATTGTTGGACACATCCCTGTGTGTTCTGATTATTCCCTCCATGTTTATTTTGGACTACTTAAAATACATTGTAGTTTACAGAGAGAGCTTTGTTTTGTATAAATGTTTTCGAACATCACCTTATGAAGCAGTGTAAAGGAGGATTAGATGGAACTAAGCGTGTATGATATAGTTTCATTTTGTGAGAAGTTTTGAGCTTTGATGAATATGTCATTTGTTCATTGGTTAGTTGCTCAAGTTTTTCCTTTGATGTGATGTTTGGGTGAATCACCCTAGTTGGAATATTCCGTGCGAATCATATAGACCTGGTTCACGGTCTGCCTCGTGTTAAATTTAGGCCTGCAATGAAAGGAAAAGTATCTGGTTACATCAGAAATGGAACTATAACCCAATTCTATTGACTTGGTTTTATTTATATATAAACCTACAAGGAGGACATTTAGATGAGTAAACCTTAAAAAAGCGCCATATCACCATTATCTCCACCGTCTTTTTTCTATTTTAAAACGGTGAGTATTATAATGATGACGAGAGCATATGCAGCAACTCTTATGTTTTTTGATGAAATTTTATATTTTTATTACAGTTTAAGAGTTTGTCGGTCCATTTTAATCTTGCAAAACAAGTTGATTTAGGTTGACCTTTAAATATGGGCCGCAGAGGCGTCAACTCGTCATGTGTTGGAACATCTATAAAGTAGCTTTATTCCCATACCCATCTTTGTAGGAATATATTAGGTTCCCTGATTACTAACTGGGACTGGACAGGTAGAAAGCTTCAATGTGCTTTGTTGTATAAGACATGCCATGTTTACATTCGTGATGAACTGTTCTATATTTAGATCATTGTGGTTGGGTTATGCCAGCTCTTTTGACGAGTTACTGTCTCAGACGTTGCTGTTGGCTCCTTTCTTACAGTCCTATTATTTCAGTTTATCTATTGTTATGTTTTGTGACTGGAGCTAAGTAGCAGTTTTAGTTCTGGCTAGGATCTCAGGGATCAGATTACAACCGGAAGGTTGTTTAGTTTGATGGGCATACGCTATATATTGCTTATGCCCACCAAACTAAATGTTAACGTCCAAACTGTATTTTTACTTCTGCCTTCATTATAGTCATAGTCGTCTATATATTGCTTGAGTTCAAGTCATATCTGTGGTAGTGTTTTAATAATAGCTCTGTAATATATTTTGGAAGCGCAAAATTACATTATCATAAGATGTATGGAAATATATCCTGCAAAGTTAACAGATGAAGCAATATAAACTATGTCTATCTACTTATCTGCACTCTAAATCTCAAACTCTACCTTGCAGGATGCTGGTTTTGGGAGGAGTATATTCCTGGTTTGTCAGACGCTTGGTGTTGTTTTTGGGGATGTTGGAACAAGTCCAATGTATACTTTCAGTGTGATGTTCAGCAGGGCTCCAGTAGAAAGGAATGAAGATATCATTGGAGCTTTATCTCTTGTCTTATATACATTGATTTTGATCCCACTGATCAAGTACATCCTTATTGTTCTTCTAGCAAATGACGACGGGGAAGGTAAGTGTGACTAATTTTGTTTGTTTTTCTTTTTAATAATATGAATTTTCTTACAAATGCCTAACGGAGTTTGATGTTATGTATTTATGTTGCAGGTGGTACATTTGCTTTATACTCACTAATATGTAGGCATGCTAAGGTCAGTCTTCTTCCAAATCAGCTTGCTTCTGATACACGCATATCAAGCTTCCGATTGAAGGTGCCATCTGCAGAACTTGAGAGATCACTGAAATTAAAGGAGTATCTTGAAACATCACTGACTCTTAAAAAGCTTGTTTTGGTGTTGGTGCTTGCTGGTACCTCCATGGTTATTGCTGACGGGGTTGTTACACCTGCAATGTCAGGTCTTTAACTATTTTAAACACTATTATCTTCTTACTGTAAGTGTCCGAATAAAAATCCTTAAAACAGATCAAGGTGAAGTTATCAATGTTGAGAGATGCTGTAGGGTCTATCTCTTTTTTTGAATCATTTTTTCTAGCCTTGACTTATTATTTCCTTCATGCAGTAATATCCGCTGTTCGTGGTTTGAAGGTTGGAGTCCCGACAGTTGAGCAAGGTGACATGATCCTACACGTAATGCTTACAGCTAATTCAAAAATGTGATTGCTTCTTTTTGTATACTTCTTTCATTAGGAGACTAGTAGCAGAATTTGTGCTTTTCCCCTATCATCTTAAAATTAGGTTAGCAACATAGGCTGCCTACTGACTGTCTTATCAGGAAAATCAAGATAGTGGATTAGTGGGTCTTGCTTTTGGAAAAACATATTATTTCAGTAACTGAAAGAAGGCGTATTGCTTAGGAAGAGTAGCTTGACAGTCACCTTATATCAATTTTCCTTTATATGCCCTGTTAAATCTATTTTAATGGCTTGAACTAGTAGACAGAGTTAAAAAAAAGATTTAGAGATTACAGACCAGTTAAGAAGATTAGGCCCTGTTTAGTTGGTGAAATTTTTTCCATATTTTTGGAAAATTTTTCATTTGAAAACTAAAAAACAGAAAAGCTGTTTAGTAGCATCATTTTCCAAAAATTTTCTAAAATTCCAAAATTTTCATTTTCCAAGTTTATATAGAAAATTGGAAAACCCCATATTACCCTTTTCTAAATTTTCAACTCTTTTCTAGAAAAAGAAAACTCCCCTCTTTTCTAGAAATTTGGAAACAGAAAAATATGAAAATTTTTCCACAACTAAACACACCCTTATTTTTCCAAAATTTTCTTTAGAGTCTGTTGTATACAGATTCCCATCGCAGTTGGAGAATGTGGATAAGCTCGAGGCACTTGCATGCATACAAATATTTTATGTGCTTACATGTTTATGCGATTATGTGTTACATCAATCTCTGGAAATCTCTGCAGTACAAACTAAAAATATAGCATCACTTTACTTAGAAAGTGGTCACGCCTTGTATACATCGTTAAACGATTACATCTAGAACTTCATATCGTGGCAAGATTTTGTAAATATCTGGTGTTAGTTGTGATGAAAACTATATACTCCATATATTGTGTCAGTGTCATTGTTGCTGAGTTTTTTTCTCACTTTTGGATAAAAGGTCACTTTTTACATGTAACGAGTTTTGATATACTGTTTTTTCTTTATCTATTGCAGATCACGTGGTGATTATTTCAGTTGCATATCTTATTATATTGTTCAGTGTGCAAAAATATGGGACAAGTAAAGTTGGGCTTGTTATTGGGCCAGCTTTATTTTTATGGTTCTGCTCTCTCGGGGGCATTGGCATCTACAATCTTGTGAACCATGATAGCAGTGTTGTGAAGGCATTTAATCCTGTTCACATCTATTACTATTTCAAGCGGAACACATATAAAGCCTGGTATTCTTTGGGTGGATGCCTCTTATGCGCAACTGGTAAATGCTTATGTAGATTTTCTCTAAATATTTCCAATTGTTTAGATTAGATTTTACCCTTTTGGCCCACAAAGCATCTTGTGACTATTGTTTTCTTTTTCCAACATTGTTACATTCTTTTTTCCCTGATGCAATTTAGGTTCGGAAGCAATGTTTGCAGATCTTTGCTATTTTCCCGTGAGAACAATCCAAGTAAGGCAGCAAAATTGTTACTCTTATTTCTTTCTTTCACCAATCCATTTTTCAAAAATGTATTTACTAATCAAAGACAGCTACTGCTGTGCAGTTCACTTTTGTTTTCCTTGTACTTCCGTGCCTTATGCTGGGTTACATGGGTCAAGCTGCATACCTCATGGATAAAGGTGGTGACCCGCAACAGGCTTTCTTTTCTTCCATTCCAGGTGAGCCTTTTGTTTGTCTAGTAGCCTTACGATTAACCTTTTATCTTATAAGACTTTATCCCCATTGATTGTTATTATATGTTAAAAAATGAGCGGGTCTCTTAATCTTTTGGTAGGGTTCAAAATGGAAGGGTTGGGCTTGGTTGACCCAAAAGCTTTATCCAAATGTTTTTTTGAGTGTTAATTATGGTTAAACAAATTATTTTATGTTAATAATAACCCCTTATTTGACAAAACGATCTAGAAGGTCGTATGCATTAAAGTACACACCCGATTGACCAGTTTCTTATAGCTAATTCTAAGATACACCAGTTAAAATTGTTAAACATAACCCAAATCTTGGAAGCATAAGTTTCTTTTTTTTTATTGAAGCAATATCACCCACTTGTCTCGATCACTAGGTTGGGAAGAACACATATTCACAAGGATATAGCTGCCTGCCTAGGTCAAAGGCCTGTTGGTCCATCAAGTCTGTTAATATTAGCTTACAAGTGGCAGTCATGTACCTGTACCTGTATCTCTCTGGCTTATAGTTTTATTTTAATGTTCTGTTTACAGATGGTGCTTTTTGGCCAGTGTTTCTGATTGCTAATGTTGCTGCACTAATTGCTAGTAGAACAATGACAACAGCAACGTTCTCTTGTATCAAACAGTCAACAGCCCTTGGTTGCTTTCCTCGCTTGAAAATTGTGCATACGTCTCGCAAGTTCATGGGTCAGATTTATATTCCTGCTATTAACTGGTTTCTGATGGCTTCAGCTGTGCTTCTTGTCTGTACCATTGCAAGCACCAATGAGATAGGCAATGCATACGGTACACTTTTTAAACTTGTTCTTAAATATTAGAGGTGGCAAGATAGGCGGGTTGACAGCGGGTTGCATTATGTGCTACACTTTAACCCATCTAACTCATTTGACACCAACATGTTCTTTTTACCCAACATAATAACCTATTTATGTAGTGTTAATTTTTAGGGAAAAATGATCAAACCAACATATCTCGAAATGAGTTTTTACAGACCAACCAAAAGTTTTGTTTGTGTTTTTTCTTTTTTCTTTTGGGTTACCTGGGTTTCTGACTTGACATTGTGAGCCGACTAATCCCAGGGCGATTACCCTTTTGGATAGCCCAAAGTTGGCGCAGGTGAACCTCCGTGGCCACAAGGGGATGAATTGTCTCCCCATTGGATTCGAACCCTTGACCTCCCGCTTTGGAAGGCCTGGGTCACCCCTTGTGGTTTAAAACAACCGTCAATGATATACCAAACACAATCATCAATGCCGCAAATCATGAGCACCATACTTGTGGAATTGCTAACTTTTTCTTCATAATTTGCTGAATAGTATTTGTTTAAAAATATATTGAATGCATATTTGGGTTACATTTTAGGTTCCGCTAAAAAGATACATGTTAGCACAAAAAGTCTGCAATCTGGATGTTTATTGTTCCTAGAAATTATAAACATGAATCGTTTGCTAGTTGGTCCAAACTCATTTTCAAACTGGTTAGTTTCACCATTTTCACTACATTATAACCCAAGTAGACTCATTCATAAGCGAATAGGTCAAGAAAATGACACCTCTATTCAATATCTAATGCCTAGCTCTTTCTTTTTAAGTTAATGTAGATATGTACTACAATTACAGGTATTGCTGAACTTGGAGTAATGATGATGACTACGTTCCTAGTAACCCTCGTGATGCTTCTAATATGGCAGATAAACATAGTTATAGTGGTCTTCTTTTCTGTACTTTTTCTTGGGTTGGAGTTGATATTCTTTTCATCGGTCCTAAGTGGTATTGGGGATGGAAGTTGGATCATACTAGTGTTTGCTATCATCATCTTTCTTATAATGTGCATCTGGAACTACGGTAGCAAGCTCAAGTATGAAACCGAAGTCAAGAAAAAGATGTCAATGGATGTATTGCGTGGATTGGGTTGTAATCTTGGAACTGTTAGAGCACCTGGCATTGGACTGCTTTACAATGAATTGGTGAAAGGTGTTCCTGCAATATTTGGACATTTCTTGACTACTCTTCCGGCTGTCCATTCGATGATTATTTTTGTGTGCATAAAGTATGTTCCTGTTCCCGTTGTGCCTCAGAATGAAAGATTCTTGTTTAGAAGAGTATGCTCCAAAAGCTACCACATATTTCGTTGCATTGCCAGGTAAATTATCTTTCTCACATCTCTATATATTATTCTCGCATACAGTAAACTTTTGTTCTTGCGGACCTCTTTGGTAAATGGTAACCCCACCAACTTTTTTTACTGTGAATGATTTTAACTTTTACAGTTAGGGGTTTCATGAATACATGGTGGTACAAATTGGGTTCAGGCAGAAATGAGTCATTTTAGTATGGGCTGGATTGTTTGACCTGCAAACACTTTATTATTTACAATATAAGTAAATATTTTATGTGATACTTATGATTAAGATTACGAGAGCAAATTATTACAGTAATAATTTAAATCTTTAAATTGTAAAGATTTAGGGATGCGTTTAGATTAGACATTGGCCTTAAGATCATTTTACCCATTCCTTTTACCTAAAAAAATTATTTAAAACTTGTTCGAGTAAAACACACATCCTGAATCGACCCTATCATAAGTTCATGGATCAAACTGTCACCTTAGACGTATATAATTAAGTGGCTTTTAGCTTTTGCCCCAACCGTAATCGAGTCATAAAAAGCCCAAAGCTGCGAGTTTATACCTGAATTTGTGAGTTTTTCTGAGTTTATGTTTCAACAGAAAGACCAATAGGTACTTCATTGGCACGCGTTCAAGCCTTTACATCACTGATAATCGTGAATAACAAACGCGAAAACCTTAACATCAAGAGAACTGGTTGGCATGCCTAAAGATGTGACTGGTCTTGTTTCATAGTGTCTTTTCTTTTCTCATCCTCCAAAATCGTCATTTTGTCATTTATTCTATCAGTTCTTTAAATAATGTCGAACACTTAAATAAAATAAGTGCATCCGAACACTATATAGTATATTATATATCGCATTCTAGAACAGTGATTATTATCTGATCATGATCATGCAATCTCATATAATCACTTTCAAAGCATATTAAAACACCCCTTGGTCTCTCTAACAATACAAATTCTATGGTTTCCAACAGGTATGGTTACAAAGACGTTCGTAAAGAAAACCACCAGGTATTCGAGCAACTACTAATAGAAAGCCTCGAGAAGTTCATTCGCCGTGAAGCTCAAGAAAGATCATTAGAGAGCGACGGGGATGATGATTCTGATTTTGAAGACGACCCTTCAAGAGTTCTCGTAGGTCCAAATGGAAGTGTCTACTTTGGCATCAACGAGAGTGGTAACGGAATCGACAACCACCCCATAATGATATCAGAAGCAAGCACTTCACATGAGCCTGAAGATGTTCCTACCAACACAGATCCTGAGCAAAGTCTTGAAAATGAGTTGGCTTTTCTACACAAGGCCAAGGAGTCGGGGGTTGTTTATCTTCTTGGACATGGAGATATTCGGGCCAAAAAAGAATCATGGTTTATTAAAAAGCTGATCATAAATTACTTTTATGCATTCATGAGGAAGAACTGCAGGAGGGGGACTGCAACTTTGAATGCACCTCGCTCACATTTGATTCAGGTGGCCATGACTTACATGGTCTGAGCGAGTCGGTTTATGATACTTAATCCAGCAATAAGTTGATTTCGTTTTAGTATTATAATGACAAGGGGATGTGGCTGAGTGGCTGTTAGTATTTGCACAACACATGCTCTATACATTGTTAGTGCCGATTTTGACGCCTGTGATTCCTGTCTTTCGAGTTGTAGTTATTGGTTGGAATCACGAATTTGGTAGTGAACACTCATTTTATACTTCGGCGTGCTACTCAGATTATGTAACTAGTGAAGTATAACATGACACCATAGGACAGCGATTGTTTTTGTTTATTGTAGAGAATAATGGTTTCATTGACAAAAGAAATACATGTTTTCATCTTTTGTTTCTATGTAAAATCTTTGCCACTGCAAGTATGGCAGATCGAGCAAGTCTATCAGTAAAACTACGGTTTTCTAGTTTGAACCTTTGATCTTGCGAAATACTGTAACACCTTCTAAGTATGGTTATGATGTTTTGGTAACTGCGTGTTTTTGGTGTGTATTGTTTTTGTGTTAGATTGTAAGAAAGAAAGAGGGTGGTTGCTATGGGTTTTGATTTGATGATGGTTGAATTAAGATTAACAAAATGTTGATTCGGAAGGATAAGGTTAGTGTGTCAAATGCTATAAAATGAGTGAAAAATGATGAGACTTAATTCGTATGTGAACTTAATCACAAGATTGAAATAAGTGGCACAATGAAAAACTCAGAAAAAGAAAATATCAAATACCAGGCTTTCTGCATTTCACTAATCACAACACGACATGTAGGTTTAGGTCTATTTTTAAGTCTTCTTATTAGGTTCATCTATCAACACTTTTTTATTGTGTGTTTTATCTGCTTGTATTGAGTGTTCTGATTATTTTTATGAGTGTGTAAATCATCTCTTCTATAAAATGGTCTTAGAGGTTATGTGAGTTTTAGAAATGAAAGAAGATTGGTAGTTCTTGGCTGGTTTCTTTTTCTAGTTTCCTCATATTTATGGCTGAGGTTTTTGCAAGCTAAATATATAACCTCAACTTTAAAAGAGAGTGCGACCAAGTAAAAATAAGGACACACATGTGTGGAAGATAACGAGATTATTCAACGAGCGTTAGTATTTTGGACTAGCAATGTATATCATTTTAAACCTCATCTAGACAGACTTATACCCAAACATCTAGACCCATGACTTAAACCCGACCTGACCCATCTATTTGCTACCTCTACACGATACATAATGGCAAAATCAGAAGCAACAAAGATGAGATGTTAGTTGCGATAAATATAATTCCAATAATATATATAAATAGGATCAAGCTAAGAGCTCTCGGTATGGTATTCCACGGCTCAAATCATGGTTATAACGCGAGGTTCAGGGCGCGAGAAATCATACCGTGGCTTGCGTTATAGTCTCTCTCGACGTATTTTCCAGTCGAGAATGAAGGCATAACGCGAGCTCACGGTGCGAGACATTACACCGTGGCTCGCGTTGGTTTTTATATTTTATTTTTTTTAATAAAATTATTAAGTGTGGAGCCACTATAACGCCATAATTTTGATGTTAATCATAGAAAAATTATTAAGTGTGGAGCCACTATAAACACTATAACGCCATAATGAGTTAGCTGACGTGACATGTATTTTTTTATGATACGAACCCACAACTCAACACTACATCCTGTGCTTTAAGTGTGCTAGTAGAATGGTTTGCAAGATCCCTTAATGCAATCGGTTATATCTTAATTTTTTTTATCAAGTTTGTTGAGATAAAAAAGCGCTACTTGATGCCTCTTATTTCTCAACTAGGGCAAGAATAGAATAGGGATGTATCAAATATATGTTTCTTTTGGTCGTTTTTTTATGTTGCGTCTAAACATAGGTCGTGACTTCTCATAATAAATATTGTTTGTTTTGGTCTTTTTTTTACCAGCGTAGCTGCGGAAATTGCCAGCAATAAATATTTAATAATAAATATTTAATGATATGTTAATTGACTTGGTGGTCGAATCGGTAATCCGGTGAATCGACCGGGTTTATCCGGTTATAAAATTGGTGACCCGGTGACTCGATCGGGTTAACTTGGTGGTCGAACTCGTGCACCGGTGGCTCGATCGGGTTGATCAGATGGTCGAACCCGTGACCTAGTGACTCGACCGAGTTGATTTGATGGTCCCGTTACCCGGTTACTCGACCGAATTAACCCAGTGATCGACCTCATGACCCGGTGACTCGAACGGGTTGACCTAGTAACTCAAACGGGTTGATCCAGTGATCGATCCCATTTTTCGGTGACTCGATCGAATTAACTCGAATCGGTGACTCGATCAGATTGACCTAGTGATCAAACCCTGTGATCAGGTAATATTGTGTAAAAAAACAATCTATATTAAAAAATACTAAAAAAGTTTCAACAAAAATGATACATTTACTGTCGAAATCGACACCAACAAACCTGAAGATAGATATGCGGAACCCCGGAACCCTTAGAAGAAGATCGTAGAGTTGCTACAAACTAAACCCAGAAGAACGAACACTACAAATGTAACGAACGATTTACTTTTATTGATATAGATCGTTACAAGAAAGAATAGAAGATCGGTGTATCTTGTGCATCACCCCCTCACCTCCTTTTATAGGGTGAGGGGGTCGGTTACAAGCTCAGGCAAAGCCCATTTGACACACTTACATTACATAAGGAAAGAAACCTAATCGAATATTAACTAGAATTGTAAACTAAAGCTAACAATTTCTACCTTAGTGACAAGACTAATTAGCCCCGACACCAAGTATCTCCATGTAATACTTGAACTTCGGACCTAGAACCACCTTTGTAAATGCGTCAACTGCATTATCCTTCGTGCCTACCTTTGCCACATCAATCTCTTTAGATTCTACGATCTCCCTGATGAAGTGATACCTCACGTTGATGTGCTTCGTCCTCTCATGAAACATTGCATTTCTTGAGAGATGAATTGCTCCTTGATTATCACAATTCACAACCACTGACCTTAGGTTTATTCCCAGCTCGATTAGTAGACCTTTAAGCCAAATGCTTTCCTTAACAGCTTCTGTAAGTGTCATATACTCCGCCTCTGTAGAAGACAATGCAACAACATGCTGCAGAGTTGCTTTCCAACTCACAACACAACCATGTACCATAAACACGTACCGGTTATTGACCTACCCTTGTCAGGGTCTTTAGCATAATCGCTATCCACGAAACCGTCAACATCCTCGTGCTTCCCTTGATCTCTACCATACATTAGACCTACATCAACAGTGCCTTCAAGTAATTCAAAATCCACTTCACCACTTCCTAGTGATTTTTACCTGGATTCGCCAAATACCTGCTCACAATGCTAACAACATACGCAATATCCGGTCTAGTGTAAACCATCAAGTACATTAAACTATCTACAACATTCGCATATGGGACCTTACTCATTCTTTCCACATCTCAGTCACTCGACGGACAATCCTTCAAAGATACCTTGAAGTGTGCTCCCAATGGCACAGAGATAGACTTGCCATTATCCACTCTGTAGTTATTCAAAATTTTCCACACATATCTCGACTGAGACACCTTCAGGGTTCGGTTATCCCTATCCCTGACAATCTCAATACCAAGTATCTTCCTAGCTGGACCAAGTTCCTTCATATCAAACTCTTTTCGCAGCAGTCCCTTGGTATATTCGATCTCAGACTTGCTTTTACAAGCAATCAACTATCATCTACATACAACAATAGATATATGTACATACTTGGTGCAAACTCCTTGAAGTATACACATCAAACCGTTTGTACCACTGTCTTGGAGACTGCTTAAGACCATAAAGAGATTTATTCAACAAACATACCTTGTTACCCGTTCCTTCTTCAAAACCAAGCGACTGCCTCATATAAATGGTTTCTTCAAGATTACCATGCAAAAACGCCGTCTTCACATCAAGTTGTTCCAACTCGTAATCTTCACAAGCAGGTAATGAGAGAATCACCCTAATAGATGTATTTCGAACCACATGTGAAAATACCTCATTGTAGTCAATCCCTGCTCGTTGTGTAAACCCCTAAGCTAATAGCCTTGCTTTGTACCTTGGTTTCTGAACGCCTTCAACCCCTTCCTTAATCTTATACAACCACTTGCTTCTTACCAGCTTCTGACCATGTGGTTGATCGAACAACTCCCAAGTATGATTCTTCTTTAAAGAACTCATTTCTTCCTCCATAGCACGAACCCACTCATCCTTTTCAGATGAATTAATCGCCTCCTAGAATTTGGTTGGTTCATGTGTATCTTCTTCCTCAGCAATACCAAACGCATAATCCGTAATCCCATGACCCTGATGATCTAGACAATGACACATTACCTTCATTCCTATACCTTGCAGGTACAGTAACTGTTCTCTTAGCTCTATCACGCACCAACACATATGTAGAAATGTAAATCTTGCTTATGTTTTTAGAGAGAGAAAGAGATGGTGGATTTCACACTTCTAGAGAGAGAAAGTTAAGAAGAACTATGTGTAAAATAATGAAACCACACACCCTCTCCATCAAAGGAGAGGGTTTATATACCCAAGCCCATGAGATGGGCTTGGGTTTACATTAGGCCGCCAACCCATACACTTCATGGGCTCGGTTTTGGGCTTTGTTTAATAAATGTAAATAACTTAAACTACGAGCTATAACATGGACTATTGTTGGAGTGACCGATCCTTTCTAATACGTAAAACGTATTTCCAACAATCTCCCCCTAAGGGAGGTCACTCCAAACAAGGGCGTTACCCGAGTTACAATAATAAGAAAAACCTAGCATACTATGCTTGTCTTGAGCTCGTAGTCTTCGTCTTTCTTTTTCTTTTCTTTTTCTGGTGAACATGCTGATGTGATCTTTGATATCAATCTTTAGCATTGATCTCTTGCCTTGATCTTGTGCATCCTTCACTTGTGATCTTCGCCTCTTCGTGACACCATGTCCCACATACTTATACCTTAGTAATTCTTGAAAGCTTTAGAGTTCGATACAGCGGAAGACTTAACTTTTAGGCTTTCTTGAATTAGATGAGGTATTAAGTTCATAAAGTATAAGCATGCGGGGACGACTTCTTCTTGGATCCCGCAACGCCACCGTCTTCAAATGCCGCAACATAAGTAGACACGAACGAAATGGCTTTGAACATTTCATTCTAATTCGGTAGCATTTTACCTCCGGTCGGTGAAGACCGTTGGACGATATTAGATATCGTACCCATGACGGATAGTTTCAATTAAGTAACTTCCTGACAGGATTTCGCGGGTAAACCCGTTCTCTTTATTCGACCGTCCAAAGCTGACTGCGAACATAAAGAGTGAATCATTTGGATAATAATATCCGCATGATTTGAAGCCGTCAATTCATGTTCCTGGAACAAGTGAAATTCAATTAAGAACCGCACCATCGTTGCTTTCCAGTTGTCACGAGCTTGATTCGTATAGAATCTTGCAAGTTACCTACCAAGTGCTGTTTGAGGTTAACACTAGAAAGATTTCCACTCATCACTGTGAACACTAAGGTATCACTCTGAATGTTCTGGCAAGATCACTGAGATTTTGCGTAGAGGCATGGAACGTGTTTAAATTCAGTTAAGAATTAAACAGCTGTTGCTTTCCAGTTATCACAAGTTTGATTCATAAAGAATCGCACAAGTCACCTACCATGAGCTTTTTGATATTCGCTCAAGAAGGATTTCCATCTTCATTGTAAATACTTTCGTATTACTCGGATGTTCAAGCAAGATCATGAAGATTTTGCGTAGGACTCTTAAAATCTTTATTACTTTTCACAGTGTGTGAAGAAGCAAGGAAATATGAAAGTGTGTCCTAATGAGATATTTGATGATCTCAAATGGCTCTAGACTCGATCGTGCACTTTGGATTTTAGTGATCGGAGGCTGGAGAGGAGTGCCACCATTTCAATACCAATTCATTCGGAGTGAATAAATCGATAGATAACGTGTTGTCTCCGTGTGATTAAAACAAATACCTTTTGAGAGATATCTGAGTTAGCTGGGATGGGTTGTGCATTGCATCACTGGGTCCATGATGTCTGTCTTCAATATCGAGAATCAGTAAAATGATCTCAATAGCATATGTATTGACCCGGTTTCTGCCTAAGTTGTAAGGAGAGCTTCTTTCTTTACACCCTTTATCTTTACAATTCTTTTTCATTCTTCAACCCCTTCAATGCTTACCAATACGTCATAACTAGCACCTTGTTGTGATTGTTTCAGTGCTAACTTAAGTACTTGGTCGGTATTCAGCTACGTTCACAATCTTTCTCCAACTTTCCTAAGGACTACTATTTCTAGCTATGGAATGTCCTTGGGAAGATTCCTCCGGTTCTGGAAGAATCATAGGACTTAACCTATCCTACCGTCCTTATGTCACCACAATCTTCATCGTCGTGAAATAAATGGGTTTCGGGTAAGTATATGTCACCATGAAAATCCATTTTGATATGCAAATCCATTTTGCTCCCCCTTAACATATGTCACGATATTCAAAAACATTTCGCACATGTCGGGATGAGCCAGCACATTAAGTCAAACCATTTGTGATAATATCCCATATTAAATCACATTTTCTCCCCCATATTAAAAATATTAACCCAATCGATGTTTTTAATATCAATTGATTTAATGAAGTTTTAACAAAGGTTTTGGGAAGAAAAATGCAAGTCCGTTTTATCTTCATGATACCAAATGTATGAGATATGATATCGATTTGTAGCATGATCACATATTCACCATTTTTAAAAAAAGAATTGACAAGGTTGGACCTGATAGATGAGAACATCATATGATAAGATCAAATGGTTCTTGTCAGCATATGTTGGTCGCCTCGTCACGTCTGAAGTCATCTCTTGACACCACGTGTACGATTGGTATTATTGTCTTGACACCAACTAGTGAACTTGGCACGTTCGGCATCGAAGATTCTGAATGCTTGACAATTGCTCCCCCTCAATTGTTGACCCGTGTTCTATTGAAAGAGCTGTAGTCGTCGGTTGAGTAGTCGCATCGTCGATTATGTAGATACCAATTGTAGATTGCTATGGTTGTAGAGATGATAGCTTCATAAAAACAAGACTTCTCGTGTTTTAACAAATAAATGCACTGAAACGTACATAGATTTGTGTTAGACCAAGTTATAAAGTAAACTTGATCCCTTACAAGGTTTTAAAGTAAACCTTGCCCGAGAAAATTAATTCCCGTTGTTAGCCAAAGCTTTCATAAGAAATACTTGACTTTAACATGAAAACCGGGTTGCAGTCAGAAATAACTACAAGCCATATAGGCATGTTTTATGAAATATTTACAACTTTTGTACGAACTCTATTTATGGCGCCGTGTCAATATTAATCAACATTTCTAAGGCCGTAAATATTATCGTACCAAAAGACATGCCTTTGAAAAATAAAGTAAAAATATTTTTGGATTTTTATGAATTTTCAATTTTTATGGTTTTTATATGGTTTTATATTTTTGTATTTTGCTTTTGTGGATAAAAATATAAACAATATATACAAATGATCACCAATGATACGGAGAATAGTTTTACCACCACTATTCTTTCGCTTCATCTGCCAATTCCTTAAGAGTCTCAGGCGAGAAGGTTCTCATTCCTAGCTTGTCGGCCAAAAATTCAATTCGAGCGCGATCTAAAGCCTTCGTGAAAATATCCGCCAGTTGATACTCAGATCGGACAAAGTAAAGCTCTATTAATCCATTTTCCACTTGCTCCTTGATGAAGTGGTAGCGAATGTCAATATGCTTCGACCGGGAGAATTGAACATTGTTGCAGCATAAGGCAATTGCACTCTTGTTGTCACAGTACATCGGAATCTTATTGAAACCTAGACCATAGTCGGTTAATTGCGATCTCATCCAAAGAATTTGAGCACAGCAACCGGACATAGCTATGTATTCTGCTTCCGTACTTGAAATTGCAGCACTTTTCTACCTTTTCGATGCCCAACTGATTAGTCGATCTCCTAGTAGTTGCAAAGTTCCACTCGTGCTACGCCTTGTATCTTGACAACCCGCGTGATCCGCATCTGCATATGCCATTAGTGCAATAGAAGAGTCCTTCGAATACCAAAGTCCCCGATTAATGGTTCCTTTAAGATATCGAAAGATCCTTTTAACAGTAGCTAAGTGTAACTCAGTAGGCCTAGTTTGATACCTGGCACACATACATATAGCGAACTAAAGATCAGGTCGACTAGCTGTGATGTACAGAAGAGTACCAATCATTCCACGATAAAGTGTCAGCAACTCCATGAGGATCTGCATCAAGCTTAGTTCGTTCCACCATTGGAGTATCCACGGGGTCGCAAGATTCCATCTTGTATTTCTTAAGCGATTCAAGGGCATACTTGGATTGATTGATAAAGATGCCTCTGGGACTCTGAGATATCTGAAGACCTAAGAAGAATGATACCTTGCCCATCATTGACATCTTAAACTTGGAAGACATGAGTTTCCCAAATTCGTCGGATAAAGTTTGGGTCGAGGCTGCAAATATAATATCATTAACATATATTTGTACCATAATCATATCTTTACCTTGTTTCTGAATGAACAGCGTAGGATCCACCTTGCCTTTAGCGAAGCCTTGCGTAATGAGGAATTGTGACAAAAGATCATACCATGCGCGAGAAGCTTGCTTCAACCCATAGAGAGCCTTCTTAAGCTTGTACACATGATTAGGATAATTAGGATTCACAAAACCATCCAGTTGTTGAACATAGACCTCTTCCTTGAGTTCACCATTAAGAAATGCCGTCTTCACATCCATCTGATAGACGACCATATTCATATGGGCTGCATAAGCGAGGAATAGTCTAATAGCTTCCAAACGGGCAATAGGTGCAAAGGATTCAATAAAGTCAATGCCCAATAATTGCTTGTACCCACAAGCTACTAGTCGAGCTTTGTTCTTCAATATTCCACCTAACTCATCGAGTTTCACCTTGTAAACCCATTTCAAAGTGAGTAACTGCACTTGATCCGGGCATGGGACAAGTTCCCATACTTCAAGACGTATAAATTCATTAAGTTCTTCTTGCATAGCTTCTATCCAACATGATTGAGTAAAAGCTTGTTGCCATGTCTTAGGTTCAACTTCGGTGAGAAAAGCATCAAAGTGACAAAACATTGCACTTTCTTGTAACTGACTTCGTGTGGATACCGGATGATTAGGGTCACCAATAATAGAATCTATAGGATGATCCTTTGTCCACTTGCTGTCATGTTCACGAATACATGGATTGGAGTAAACTGTAGATGGAGCTTTTTTTGAGGTGGACGACCCGGCTTGATTAGAGGCGGGAATTGGTACACCAAAGAATGGAAGTTCACGCATTTGAGCGAATTCCAAATCGTGATCATCATCATCCTCTTCATCATCATTAGGCATGACATGGGTAGTTGAAACAGGTGTTGGTTGAGAATTACTTGTTGATGGTATATCTAGACCAATTGTAGGTGCAGACGTATCCGATTGTGCAACGGTTGCTGGAGCGACAACTTCGGTTACCGGAGCTATTACCTCAGGTTCAGGAGCAACAATACTTGGAGGAGTAAAGAATTCATCAAAGAACGGTTGAAACAATGTATCCCATTCAGTCCTAGTAGGTGGTATAAATGATGAAGTAGGGTTGTTTGGGACAAGACCAGAACTAATATTACTGGGTCCCATTTCATGAAGTGCGGGTTCAGAGCTGCTTTGCTCAGAAGCCATTGCTGTCAGCTCATCAAAATCAACATTCATAGTTTCGAGGATCTTGCGAGAGTTACGGTTGTAGATTTGCTATGCCTTCTTTGCGGGGGCGTAACCAATGAAAATACCAATATCAGCCTTTGGTTGAAGTTTTCCCAAATTGTCACCATCATTATTTGGATAGAAAAGAGAACCAAATACATGAAGATATGATAAATCTGGTACTTTTCCATGGAGAAGCTCATAAGGTGTTTTACCATGGCGTTTACGAATTAGTGACCGGTTTTGGGTGTACACTGCTGTAGATACTGCTTCTGCCCATAAGAACAATGGAGCCTTTGCGTAAATTAACATCGTTCGAGCAGCTTCCATAAGTGTACGATTTCGCCTTTCAACGACACCGTTTTGTTGTGGAGTGCGAGCAACGGATGTTTCATGAGAAATGCCAACTTCTTCATAATAATCACGCAAAATCTGATTCACAAATTCGGTTCCATTATATGTACGAATGCGTCGGACAGTAGTGTTGAGACGCACTTGAATCATCTTGAGAAATCCGATGATGAATTTAGGTGCCTCATTTTTTGCTTTAAGAAATTTCACCCATGTAAACCGAGAGTAATCATCGACAATGACGAGGATGTACTTTTTGCCACTAAGACTTTCAACACGCATTGGCCCACAAAGATCCATATGCAACAGATAAAGTTTCTCTTGGTTGGTGTCTTCCGTCTTGGGTTTGTATGACTTCTTAGTGCTTTTCCCCATTGTACACGCGGAACACAAATGATCCTTGTGAAATGATAGTTTAGGAAGACCACGAACAAGTTCGTTTTTCGCCAAGTGATTAATAGCGTCAAAGTTAAGATGAGATAACCGTCGATGCCATAACCATGACTTAGTCTTCGATGCTTTGGAGAGAAGACATACGGGAGAAGCGGCCATCATGTCTTGTAGAGACAAAGTATACAAATTATTCCCTCGAGTACCTTTCAATAAATCAACCCCTTCCAAATTCCGAATGAAGCAGGTATGCTCTCGAAAAGCAACTTCTAGGTTTGCATCACAAAATTGTCCCACAGAAAATAAGTTGTGACCGAGACCTTCCACATAATACACTCTTGAAATAATAACATTCCCAATATGATATTCACCGTAACCCATTATCATTTCCAAATCGAACCGTACCAAGAAACTTGCTGACGAAATTTCTGAGCTGAGAGCGATCTCCAGTCATATGTTTGGAGCAACCAGAGTCCAAATACCAGAGAATAATTTGGACCACCTGTTTTCAATAACAACAGTAGACAATGCATTGGAAACTATTGGTTCCGGAGTGTTAGCAGATACAGATAAAGTATTATCAGAATTGCTAACATTTTTGTGACCCTTAGATTTCCTGCGTTTCCTGATGTGAGTTTTAGCACTAACAGGTTTTACAGTTCCAACTTTCTTAGGTTTTGGATTATCCGCGGGCACTACAGTGGGAGTAGACCTAGTTAAAGGGCACTTTGTTCCTACAGTAGTGTTGGTGTTCCTAGTTAAAGGACACACTTGTGTTTTGGTAGCCTTGGTACTCCTAGTTAAAGGCACGCTTTCTTCGCTTTAGTGGGAGTGATCCTAGTCAAAGGGCACATATTTCCTACTATAGTGAAAGTTCTACCAGTGGGGCGCCACATCAAACCAACTTGGGTTAACACTTTCCCAGTCGGTTTCCATTCTAATCCATTTTTCTGGGCATACATCTCATTCACATAGTCAATAAGGCAAGAATCATGACGACTAGAAAACATACATTCATTGCAATTCCAACATTTCAAATTAGAATTCACACTAGGCTTAGAACGCTGCACAACCGCAGAGCCTTTAGGTTTAGCTACATGATTCTTTTTATTCAAAACAGAAATAACATTCCTAGGATGGGCTTCTACTTTCTTCTTCACTTGACTACTAGATGGGGGCAAGATCCTATCATTCTTCTTGTTTCTTTTAAGCTTAGATCTTTGAGCCTTAGTAGTGGTGCTTACTCCTGTAGAAGGCAACACGGGAATATTAGAAGCTGGTTTTGATTCCGCCTTATCTTTAGTGACCAAAGTTTGAGGTGGTTTAGTCCTAGGGCCCTTGTTAAGTGGTGTGACGGCTATAAGGTTCCCTTTGATTGCACTAGAGGACGATGCTGAGACAGTGGCTGCGTTATCCACAACATTCTTACCTTTTAGAGTACGAAGTGTTTCCTTTAACTCAGCCAAGACCAGATTTTTATCACAAATTTGTTCCCTCAAATCAGATATTTCCACCGACTTTCGATTCAATTGTTCAATCAATGATTGATTCTGTGCAGTGGTATTAGCACATGCGGGCTTTACTGAATCGAAGAGTCGTGTATTTTTCTGTTTTAAGTTATCAACTTTGGACAAAATCTTGGAAACTCGATTATCTAGATCAAGTTTAATATTCTCAGCGGCCTCAAGTACGTTCACACAGTTAAGCTCCTTAGATTTCTCTATGTCTATCGGCAAAGATTGAGCAACCTTGTCACTTGGCTGACGCTGTTTTGATTGTAAATTCAATCGAAAACTCTTTTCAAAGTTTGCATCATCGATATTAACACCTTCGAATGACGTTTCAAAGATTTCTTGAATAAATTGTTGCTTACATTCAAGCGAAATACAATGTGTTTGAATCTCATCAAAACGTTTTGAAAGCGAAGAATATGAATCTCGAAGCTTTAAAAATTCAGCGTCAGATTCGTGACAAGTACTATCTACCACATTATCCACAGATTCAACATTATGCACAATAGAATCATTATCAACACTTGTATTCACACAGACAGAAATTATATCATGAGACATCACTTGCTTCAGAAGCAGATCATTTTGGCGTGAAACACGTTCTATTTCAAGTAAACTGTTTTCATAGGCATCATGCATTTCATTGAAAACACGTCTAACTTCTTCTATTTCCAAAAACAAATCTTGATCAAGATTACTAAGACAAGCCTTAACATTGTCTACAAACGGAACAATTTCATTTTGGAACGCAGCTCTAGTGTGCTCAAAGTTCCATTCACCTTCCGTTATGGCCGAAGCCGTCGTACGTTCCAAAATGACCTTGTCAAAATCGGCTAAGTGTTGGTGTACCGCATTTAAGTTAACGGACGCCTTACTTACCGGTAGAATTAACTTCGTTAAATCCGTTTTGACGAGTGTAGAAGACGTACTAGGAAGGTTTTCATTTGACAAACTTTGGGGCACAAGAACTGTCAATTCAACTAATTCCTTTTGTAAGCGAATGCGGGTATTTTTAGAAAATTGATCTTTATTATATTGATCATAATCAATTGTATGGAATGTTGAAAGCATTTTAGAATGAGTTTCATCCGCAAGTGATTGTGTCTCCTCAGTACTACGAACAAAAGGTGCTTCTTTCGATTGCCAATTATGGTCATATCATCAGGACCGGGAATATATTCCTGAGCTTGTTTTGCATAACCGGGATTAGGTGGTAAATCTTGAAGACGTTTAAGTTCGAGTTCTTTAAATGATTTAGTTAAAAGATGAACCTTTTCTGTGGAAGCGTATTGTTTTAAAAGCTGTTGTTCCTTGAATTTAAGAAGTTTGGTAGCATTAATTTCTGATTCAACCTTTTTAGACTCGAGAGTTTCGAAATCCATTTTAAGTTTCTGAAAATCATTGACAACCGACTCCTTTTCTTTTAATTCATTGGAAAGATTAGCTTTTAATGATTCTATTTCTTTCAGGTGTTCAATCTTTTCAAAACGAAATTGGTCAAATTCAGAACATGTTCTTTTCTCTTCTTGAGGGACCATTTCAAAAGTTTTGACCTTTTCTTTATGCAACGCAAGCTCAGCAGTTAGGGTGGAATTGGTATCTACGGATTGTCTGAGGGCCATATGCATTTGATCAATTATATGTTTCGGCACCATGACCAAATCATGTTGAGCATAAGATGCCATACCCGTTGTAGCATTTGGTTGAGGTTCACTCAAATGTGTAGGATTGGGTACCACATCATTTGAGTTACTAGTTCCCGAATGCTGTTCGAGGTTGTCATTTTCATGCCCAACTTGATGTTGGTTATCATCAATATTATTAGATGTGGTTGGTACCTCACTGATGACATCAGAACCGTAGTGAGAGAGATTAGCAACGAGAGCAGCTTGGGCAGAGTAAATGTCATCACAATCCGAATCGTATGCATCAAGATCGTCCGCTTGATAAGCTGCATTAGAAGTAGAAACGACTGCAACGCCTTCAGTATCTGCTGCCCCTGGGTCTGCAAGAAACGCCAACTCCTCTGAATCCAAAATCTTCCCCTTAGACTGAGCATCAACCAAATACATATTCTCACGAAACCATGCATCATCCCTCCTCCTTTTCGGCTGAGTGCATTCCCTAGCCATATGACCTTGTCCTCGGCAATTGTAGCAAGTCACAACCTTCTTAGGACCAATAGGACTCCCATTTCCACTAGCTTGAGAATTCACAGCTTGATTGTTCCCAGTCCTTGTAGGAGGTCCATATGAATTTTGCCTTCCCTGAATTGGTTGCACCGTCACTTGACCATCTTGAACAGTGGCTTGTTGTCGAGGATTTGATGAGGTGCGGAGCTGATTGTTTGTTGGTGGAAATCCTCTAGTTGCAACAAGTTTTGACAAGTAGGCTGTGAGATGGTTTAGAACATCAGCTGGCGTATCATTTGGAGTAAAGACCGGTGCTTGGATTGGTAGAAGTTCATTAGAGTAGAAAGCTTGTGCTGGTTGTGCTTCTATTGAAAAATATCCTTGCTGAGGAGTATAGCCCAATGGAGAAGTGTTGGCTTGTGATAGTGATGTCTGATATGGTGGTTGCTGTTGAAAAGATTGTTGATGAACACTTTGTTGATATTCTTGTTGTGGCATCATTTGTGGTTGATAAGATGGTTGCTGATAGATGTGTGGTGGTGGCTGCTGCAAGTATGATGGTTGTTGATAAGTATAAGCCATGTTTTGTTGAGAAGCATACATTGCAAGTGGATCATGAACTTGGGTGTAGGCAACCGAGCCTCGATCACATGGCATTCGTGTTGTTGAAGAAAAGCTTGAAGTTGATCCACATTGGTGTTATGCAAGTCCTTAGCCAATTTAACATCCGTCACGTATTTTTTCCATTCTGGAGGAAGAGTGTTCAAATACTTGGTGTTCAATTGAAAGGTAGGAACTGCCATGCCATAGATATTTAGCTCATTCAACAATAGGGTAAATCTCAGATAGTAGTCATTGAGAGTCTCCCCTGGCACATAGGCAAACTTATCAAAAGTATCATAAAGCTTACACTCTCGTTCTTGTTTAGTTAACGAGGTGCCTTGCATGAGAACATGAATTCTATCCCATAACTCTTTGGCAACTTTATGTTTGCTGACGAGTTTGTAGACATCTGGAGGAAGGGCTTGGAGAATGATGTTTGTATCATACTTATCACATTTATCTTGAATCTTCATATCTCCAGTCAACTCACCCGTTGTGCGAGGACGAGTAGTCGTACCTTCCGTCACTGTACCATAATCTAATGGTCCATTGAGCACCGATGCCCAAATTAGATGTCCATTCTCCTTGTTCAACATATAAAGTTCCATTCGGGAAGCCCATTCCTCATACATAGTCTTCACCAACATTGGTGGACGATTATCCGTACCCGAGAGGATGGACTTATCCGTAAGAGATGTGTACTCCATTTCAATAAGTGAAGATTTACAAAGTTGATCGGTCAATGAAAGAAAGTAAATGTGTTTGTTGTAGTGTGTTAAAACCGAGAAATAGTGTTAAAATCCCCTAAATTATGTCCTCGATAAACCAAAAAATCCAAGTCAAAATTACACACAATTAAAAATTTTCAAAAACACGTTTTTGAAAAAAATGTTGGATCCTACTCAGATCGCACTTGTGGATCGTACCCTATGATCGTAGTCAGATCGCACTCCTTGATCGTATCCACAATCGTACTCTGATCGCAACAAGTGATCGCACTTACTATGATCGTACCCAACGATCGTGCTCTGATCGCAACGAGTGATCGCACTCACTATGATCGTACCCAACGATCGTGCTCTGATCGCAACGAGTGATCGCACTCACTATGATCGCACTTAGATCGGACTCCCAGATCGTAATGCGATCGTACTCCCTTATCCCAGTCCGTGATCGTAGTCTGATCGCAGCGAGTGATCGTACTATGGATCGTACTAGGCAATCAGATGGATGGATCGTACTAGGGATCGTAGTTAGATCGTAACAACAGATCGTGACTATGGATCGCAAGTAGAAACCCCCAGGGTTTATGCAAACACAAATTCGGATCGTACTATGGATTCCAACGTACCGTTTTTCTCGGACAGTACAATAACATAATCAAATGAAGATTCAAAGCCAAAATATGAATCAAACAACCAAAAATTTTGTGTTTTTAACCCAAATAACAATATCAAATCACTATAACAAGTAATAAGATGAAGTAAATCAAGATTAACCCATAAAAACACAAAAAAAATTTGGTTCGAGTGAAAAAGGATAAAAAATGGCGAGAATCAAGAACACAAACACAAGAACTAAACAATCATCCCATGGCTCTTGATACCATTTGTAGAAATGTAAATCTTGCTTATGTTTTTAGAGAGAGAAAGAGATGGTGGATTTCACACTTCTAGAGAGAGAAAGTTAAGAAGAACTATGTGGAAAATAATGAAACCACACACCCTCTCCATCAAAGGAGAGGGTTTATATACCCAAGCCCATGAGATGGGCTTGGGTTTACATTAGGCCGCCGGCCCATACACTTCATGGGCTCGGTTTTGGGCTTTGTTTAATAAATGTAAATAACTTAAACTACGAGCTATAACATGGACTATTGTTGGAGTGACCGATCCTTTCTAATACGTAAAACGTATTTCCAACAACATAGTTGTCCAGATTCTGTTGTTGAGGCCTTGCATCTTCTGCATCTTCATCTTGATCCTCATATGCATTCCCTGGATTTACCCCAGTATGAGGATCCATAGTTGGTTCAACCCGACTGCCTTGAAGTTCCACCTCAAACTCAATTTCCTTCCCAGAATCTGCAGCACAAGCACCGTTGAGAGTATCCTTATACATAAGCCTCTCATTAAAGACCACATCCCTGCTTATGATTATCTTCAGTTTAACATCATCCAACATTCATAATCTGTATCCCTTCACACCTTCAAGATACCCCAGGAATATGCATTTTATAGCTCTAGGCTTGAGCTTCCCCTGATTCACGTGTGAATAAGCAACGCAACCAAATATCCTCAACATCTCGTAATTCGCTGGATGTCCTGACCATATATCCATAGGTGTCTTCTTCTCTAATGTTGTAGATGGAGACCTAATTGATTAGATATGCTGCCGTCACGGTTGCTTCAACCCAGAACGACTCTGGCAAACCAGACTGAATCAGTAAAAACCTAACCTTGTCCAGGAGCGTCCTATTCATTCGTTCAGTTAGACCATTATGTTGCGGAGTTACAGCAACTGTCAAATGTCTTGCTATCCCACTCTCCTTGCACAAGCTATCAAACTCCTGATGACAAAACTCCAAACCATTATCCGTTCGAAGTTTCTTCAATCTTCTGCCTGTCTGGTTTTCCACCAACTGCTTCCACTCCTTGCACTTGCTGAACGCCGTATTCTTGTGTCTAAGAAAATAAACCCAAACCCTCCTCGAATAATCATCAACAATCGATAAAAAGTACCGACAACCACTCATCGATTCCACATGATAAGGACCCCAGAGATCCGCATGGACATAGTCTATAACTCCCTATGTTGTGTGTTGACCTCGACCAAATCTCACCCTGGTCGATTTTCCAAGTACACAGTTTTCACATAATTCGAGCTTACCTAGACCTTTCTTCCCCAGCACCTCTCTTCTTTCGAGTTCATGCAAGCCTCCTTCGCTAATGTGACCTAGGCGTTTATGCCACACCTACGTAAGACTTTCCTTTTATTCTATACCAACACTAGCTTTGCCTGATTCAGCCCAACCATCCAAAGAGTACACACAATTTTCCTTCAAAGTTCTTGACAAAACCATCAAAGAACCTTTGATCACCTTTACTCTTCCATTCTGCAACTTCACGGTATAACCCTCTCGATCCAGAGTGCCCAAAGATAACAAATTTCTTTTCAACTTGGGAATGTAGCGCACATTTTCAAGCACAAAACTTGAACCATCTTTAATTTGTACTCTCACCTTCCCTGTCCCCTTGATGGCACATGCTATATTATCACCGAGCAAAACCATACCACCATCAAGCTCCTTAAAATCAAGAAAGAAGTCCATCCTTGGCATCATGTGATAGGAACCACCAGAGTCCATGATCCACTCTAAGAACCTTTCCTCACTCACCGCCATCAACAAATCACCATTGTCATAACCCTTAGAATACAAACTAGCGTTCTGTTTTGCATTCTTGTTGACAAAGCAAGTTGATTTCTTCTTGTTCCATTTTAGACAGTCTTTCTTAAGGTGATCCTCAGAATAGCATATGTAACACTTCTGTTTATAAGTTCCTTTACCTTTTGACTTTGATCGTGAACTACCACCTCCTTGATTACCCTAATGCTCCGGCCTCCCCCTTACAAATAACCCATCACCATCATCCTTTGCATCTGTCCTCTTCTTTAACTCCCGTGAATTGAGGGTAGACAAGACATCTTCCAAAGTGAGCGACTCCCTTCCATAAATCAATGTCTCCACAAAGTTATCATATGAGGACGGTAATGATGTAAGTAACACGAGTGCCTGATCTTAGTCATCAATTTCAACGTCTATGTTCGCCAAGTCACTGATCAACTTATTAAACTCATCTATATGTTCAGATAATCTTACCTGAATGCATGTAGAAAGTGATCATTTTCTTCTTCAAGTACAATTTATTGGCTAAAGACTTTGTCATATACAAAGTTTCTAACTTTGACGATACCACCGCAGCAGAATCTTCTTTGTTGACTTCCCTCAACACCTTGTTATCCAAGCACAAGAGTAAGGCACTCTGTGCTTTTTTATAGACATCCGTCTTTAACGCCGCAGTTTAATCAGCGTCCGTCATAGTATCCGGGATTGAATCTAACGCAGCCTCCCAACCATGTTGAAATAATAGACACCACATCTTCACACGCCACAACCCGAAGTCATTAGACCCGTCGAATTTTTCGACGTCAAACTTCGTTATCGACGACATATTTTTTCCCCCTTGTTGCGTAAATAATCCATTCTTGCAAAACGAATCAATTAGAATAACCCTAAACCTCGATCACGTACAAGCAAATCCGACCGTAAACTTGAAAAACCCAAGCAAACCACGATCAAACTTAAACCACAAGAAACTCGCAACAAGAAAATTACCATTCAATTTAATAGCTCTTCTATAAAATAAAAGAAAAATATAACCTGAAGTATATAATAATAACCCTTTGTAGAAAATATTTACTTTGTATATATTTTGTCACTTAGTCACGTGAGATAAACAAACAAACCAACCAATCAATAGTTTGCTTTTCTTACAATAAACACACCCTTCATCTTCAACCTCGGCTCAACCTGTGGTTATGGGCCCACCACACTTTCGTTGCGCCAACAAACCTGAAGATCGAAATGCGGAACCCTAGATTCTTTAAAGACGATCGCAGAGATGCAACTAATAAAACCCAGAAAGACGACACTACAAAGGTAACCAAACGATTCTATTGTATTAACTACAAAACCTCGATCGATTACAAGAAAGAATAAGAAGCATGCGTGTGTACCTAGTGCATCACCCCTCACCTTTCTTATCCTTCGTTTGAATACCTGCAACACCACAAATCGGATCTAAGAAACTCGAGACCGTTTTCTTCCACGAACCTTCTCCGATCTAGCAACGATTTTCAAGACCACAAAACTCGCGGCTCTGATACCACTTGTCGGAATCGACACCAACAAACCTGAAGATCGATATGCGGAACCCTAGAACCCTTATAAGAAGATCGTAGAGTTGCTACAAACTAAACCCAGAAGAACGAACACTACAAAGGTAACGAACGATTTACTTTTATTGATATAGATTGTTACAGGAAAGAATAGAAGATCGGTGTGTCTTGTGCATCACCCCCTCACCTCTTTTTATAGGGTGAGGAGGTCGGTTACAAACTCAGGCCAAGCCCATTTGACACACTTACATTACATAAGGAAAGAAACCTAATTGAATATTCACTAGAATTGTAAACTAAAGCTAACATTTACATATTAGCAGAGATATATCATCCACTCTCCCATCATTCTTTGAGTTATTCATAATAAAATTTCTGCTAATTTTCAAACTGTGATGCCATTGAAGCCGGACCGGTTTAATAAACCGGTTGATACGGGTCCCAGAAGATCAAGACCAAGTCCAAAGACCACGTTCATTTTTAAATTTGTTATATTATGCATGTTTTAAGTTAGTTTCCCATGTTCTTAGTTCGTGTAAAATAATAGGATAATAGTGGCCAGTACGTGTTCATTTGTTTCCTATTAATATTGTAGTTTGCATTTTACAAAAAAATAAGAATGAAATGAAAAGTCTTTAGTTTCTCTCTATTGTTCTTGGAGTCTTGCCCGCTCAAGGGCCTTATCCTTCCGCTTCTTAATCTATTTATTAGGAGATTGACCATCTATAATTCGATCTTTTATCAATGGTGCTTTCATTCACGTACTCGACGCCTCCAAAACGATACCCACCTAAGCCACCTTCTTTACAAGAATCCATGGCCACCATGGCTGACAACATGTCCAAACTCCGTACATTGCAACTTGCATTAAACAACCAACTAAACATAACCATCAAAACACTAGCCATACAGTTAGAACGAACCTCCACCCTCATCTCAAACATCTCTCAAACTCATCGACGAAATATGAACGCAGAAACGGTTACCATGTCACCACTATCTAACAACACACCAACCGTCATCATGCCACCACCAGACACACAACCAAACATCACACCACCACCGAACAAACCACAACAATCGCTCATACCTAAACCCGACAAATGTTGGAAATTTAGTGCAATTGTGGGATCGAGTCATACTTGTAAATGGTTTTGGAGGTACGGAGTGTACACCCATTAAGTCCCTGACCTCCCTGGACTCAATATAGTGGTTGAAAGTTCATCAGTAGGAAGCTGCTCCTGGTTAGGAAGTTGCTCCTGGTGAGGAAGTTGCTCCTGGTCAGGAAGTTGCTCCTGGTTAGGATGCTGCTCCTGGTGATGCACAAAGTCTTTGTAACCTCTTTGACTAATAAATGAGGGTTGAATATTGACTTGATGACCAGGTTTATGGTCATGTAACCACTATGGTTTCATGTAGGTAATTATGAGCTTAATTGGCCGATCAATGCTCTTAATTACCATTGACTATGAGTTACATCCTTCTAGGACTAGGATCACTATAAATAGTGATCATATTTGCATGATGAAATATACAGAAACAAGAAACACTTACACGCACAGAGTTCTTGATTTGTGCCTAAAACAAGAACTAACTCTTGGTTTTATCCCAAGGAGGTATTCGTGTTAACCCAGGCATAGGGTCGAATAATCTTCTTTGGAAAGTGATTACACGACTTCAAGAGATATCCGGTAACCATTCATTGGTACGTAGTTAGGCTATTGATTATCTTCACCCTGTTGGAACGAAGTAAACCCCAACAATCAAAGAAGATTATCTTGTGATAATCAATGGCGGCGGCAATGAAGCATATGGTGGCAAACTTCTCCAAACTGGACAAGTTTGAAGGGGTTGATTTTAGGAGATGGCAGAAGAAGATGCACTTTCTTCTTTCTACCATGAACGTGGTGTACGTGCTGACCACTCCCATTCCTGATGGTGGTGATGATGCTACTTTGGAGGAACTGAGGAAAAGGAGCAAATGGGAGAATGATGATTATGTGTGTCGCGGCATAATTCTCAATGGTATGTCTGATTCTTTATTTGATATTTACCAAAATGTTGAATCTGCTAAAGAACTATGGGATTCCTTGGAAGCCAAATATATGGCTGAGGATGCATCAAGTAAGAAGTTCCTTGTGAGTGATTTCACAAATTACAAAATCACTGATTCAAGACCAGTCATGGAACAATACAATGAACTTCTTGGAATACTTGGCAGATTTACACAACATAAAATGAACATGGATGAGACCATTCAGGTCTCGTGTGTCATTGACAAAATACCTCCTTCTTGGAAAAATTTCAAGCACACCTTGAAATATAAGAAGGAGGAATTAACTCTTGTTGAGTTGGGCAGTCATTTGCGCATTGAGGAATCCCTCAGGGTGCATGAAAGTGATAAGCCAAAGAGCAACAATGTTGCTGGTTCATCTGTTGTCAATATGGTGGAGCATAACAACTCCACCAGCTACAATGACAACAAGGGCAAACGTAAGCATCATGATAACACCAAAGCTAATCCTAACAAGAAGTCATCAGTGGCTTGTTGGAAGTGTGGGAAACCTGGACACATCAAAAGGGATTGCAAAGGTGTTAGCATTGGCAACCAAGCTAATGGATCAGGCACAAAAGGTCAGAATATGTTTAATGAATCTCTCCAGATTTATTATGTTACATATGTATCTGAAGCTTATTTTGTGCAGGATGATGATGTTGCGTGGTGGGTTGACTCTGGAGCAACAATACATGTGTGTAAAGATAGATGCTGGTTCAAGAATTATGAGTCAATGAATGATGGATCTATTCTTCACATGGGAAATGAGTCAACAGCCCTAGTGCATGGACGTGGTTGTGTAGTTCTTAAATTTAGTTCTGGAAAGATTGTTTCTTTGTTTAATGTTTTGCATGTTCCTAATATTAGGAAGAACTTGGTTTCTAGTAGTGTTTTGAATAATTGTGGTTATAAACAAGTGATTGAATCTAATAAATTTGTTTTATCTAAACATGGTGTGTTTATTGGCTTTGGCTATTTGAGTAATCAAATGTTCAGGATTAATATTGATTTTAGTATAAATGTTGATTCTGTCCTGACGACTACCACTAAACTGAATGATTCATCACTATGGCATGCTAGACTAGGCCATGTCCACTATAAGAGGATGCAAGATATGTCTAAGGATGGGTTAATTCCAGCTTTTGACATGGACACTGATAAGTGTCAGACTTGTATGCTGAACAAAATTACTAAGAAACCATTTCAGGATGTAAAACGTGAAACTACAGTTTTGGAGCTAATCCATAGTGACCTATGTGATTTGCATGCTACTCCTTCATTAGGGAATAAGAAATACTTGGTAACATTTATTGATGATGCTTCTAGGTTTTGCTATGTTTATTTGTTACATACTAAGGATGAAGCATTAGATAAATTTAAAGTATTTAAAACTGAAGTTGAATTACAACAAGGAGTCTAAATCAAAAGATTTAGGACTGATAGGGGAGGTGAGTACATGGATACTTTGTACTTTGAGTCTGTTGGAATCATCCATGAGACAACTGCTCCCTATACTCCACAACAAAATGGTATATTTGAAAGAAAAAATAGAGTACTAAAAGAGATGGTTAACTCCATGTTGTCGTACTCAGGACTGAGTCAAGGGTTTTGGGGAGAAGCTATGTTAACAGCTTGCTATTTATTAAATAGGGTTCCTAATAAAAGGAACAGGATTACCCCTTATGAACTCTGGACTAAAAAGAAACCAAACTTGAACTACCTCAAAGTTTGGGGTTGTAGGGCTGTTGTAAGACTCCTTGATCCAAAGGTGAAAACCTTGGGTGAAAGAGGCATTGAATGCATCTTTGTTGGATATGCTGAGCATTCCAAGGCTTATAGGTTCTATGTTATTAAACCTAATGATTCAGTTTCAATAAACTCAATCATTGAATCAAGGGATGCTAACTTTGATGAGACTAGGTTCTCATCAGTCCCTAGACCAAGCCTTAGGACTCCTAATAGAGCTGAGGACATTAGTGTTTCAGTAGAACCTGAAAGGGTCACTGATGAGGTTGTGGTTCAGCAACCTGAGCCTAAGCTTAGAAGAAGCACAAGGCATAGGACTCCAAGGAATTTTGGGCCTGAGTTTCAACTATACTTGGTTGAAGGAACAAGGGATGAGGTCTCTGACCAGTACTACTATTGCTTTAATGTTGAGAATGATCCCAAAACATTTGATGAAGCAATGAAGTCCTAGGATGTTGCTTTCTGGAAAGAAGCAATCAATAATGAGATGGATTCCATCATGGGCAACAACACTTGGGTGTTGGTTGATCTACCTCCAGGTTGCAATCCACTTGGATGCAAATGGATCTTCAAAAGAAAGATGAAGGTAGATGGAACTATTGAAAAGTTCAAGGCAAGGTTAGTCATTCAAGGCTTTAGATAAAAGTCAGGGATAGACTACTTTGATACTTATGCTCCTGTAGCACGCATAAGTACCATAAGAATGTTGATTGCCTTGGCAAGCATTCACAATCTGATTATTCATCAGATGATGTGAAGACAGCATTCTTGAATGGTGATTTAGATGAGGAGGTTTATATGAACCAACCTCAAGGTTTCATCATGCCTGGTCATGAAGGTAAGGTGTGTAAACTGATTAAGTCCTTATATGGACTCAAACAGGCACCTAAGCAATGGCATCAAAAGTTTGATGAAGTGGTTTTGTCTAATGGTTATTTACTTAACCAAGCTGACAAATGTGTATATAGAAAATTTGATGAATCTGGTAAAGGAGTCATCATTTGCCTATATGTTGATGACATGTTAATCTTTGGTACTGACCAAGTTCAGGTTGATTTAACCAAAGAGTTTTTGTCATCAAGGTTCTCTATGAAAGACATGGGGAAGACTGATGTTATCCTTGGCATAAGGATTAAACATGAAAGTGATGGTATTGTAATTTCTCAGTCTCATTATATTGAGAAGGTCCTGAAGAAATTCAATCACTTTGATTGTACTCCAGTGAGTACACCTATAGATACAAGTGAGAAACTAATGCCTAACAATGGTCAGGCTGTCTCCCAGCTTGAGTATTCTAGGGTGATTGGTTGCTGGATGTATGCCATGACTAGTACTAGGCCTGATATTGCTTTTGCAGTGGGTAAACTGAGTAGGTACACTAGTAATCCTAGTACTCAGCATTGGCAAGCAATTCAGAGGGTACTAAAGTATTTGAAAGGAACAATGGATTATTGTTTGTCATATACTGGATATCCTTCAGTGTTGAAAGGTTACACTGATGCAAGTTGGATCAGCAATACTGAGGATAATTCATCCACAAGTGGCTGGGTATTCCTTCTTGGTGGTGGTGCAATTTCTTGGGCATCCAAGAAGCAAACTTGCATTACTGGTTCAACAATGGAATCTGAATTTGTGGCTCTAGCAGCTGCTGGTAAAGAGGCTGAATGGTTGAGAAACTTGCTTCTTGAGATTCCATTGTGGGTCAAACCTATGGCACCCATATCTATCCTTTGTGATAGTGCAGCTACATTGGCTAAGGCTTATAGCCAAATGTACAATGGTAAGTCTAGACACTTAGGTGTTAGACATAGAATGATTCGTGAGCTAATCATGAATGGGGTGATATCAATAGAGTTTGTGAGGTCTCAACAAAACTTAGCTGATCACTTGACGAAAGGATTGGCTAGAGACTTGGTTATAAAGTCTGCTAAAGGGATGGGTTTAAAGTCTAAACTAGTCACTGAATGCTAGGACACCCAACTCCCTCCTGAGGAAACTTGGGAGCTGAGTTCAATGTGGAAAGCTGAACATTCAGGGGACTGAAGCACATGTATATCATCCCAAGGATGTGCTTGTACCTGCTGAAAGGAGGATGAAGTTATAAACTTCTTAATGGCTAATTTCTTTGAAAAAGTGCTTAAGCAGGAGCATGAACTAAAGAGGAACCACCTATGTAAATGTTGAGGTTTCGCCGCCTCAAGGAGCATGGACTTTGGCTCTTACAACATTTATGAATTGGATATGGACACATGGCTTGTATGGTATCAGGAGCGTTTTAAGTGTTTGAAAACTTGTGTGTATTTTATCTTCAGGTATTCAAAGTAGTTGAAGGGTTCAATTCTTAGAACACCCTAATTCTCGAATATTTGAAGTGATGTACTAATATGGAAATTCAATCCTCAGGACATTTTCATTTATGCACTGGTTTTGTTAAAGTTGATTTTCATGCAAAAGGAATTGTACTAAATTGGGGAGGATTGTTGGAAATTTAGTGTAATTGTGGGATCGAGTCATACTTGTAAATGGGTTTGGAGGTACGGAATGTACACCCATTAAGTCCCTGACCTCCCTGGACTCAATATAGTGGTTGAAAGTTCATCAGTAGGAAGCTGCTCCTGGTTAGGAAGTTGCTCCTGGTGAGGAAGTTGCTCCTGGTCAGGAAGTTACTCCTAGTTAGAACGCTGCTCCTGGTGATGCACAAAGTCTTTGTAACCTCTTTGACTAATCAATGAGGGTTGAATATTGACTTGATGACCAGGTTTATGGTCATGTAACCACTATGGTTTCATGTAGGTAATTATGAGCTTAATTGGCCGATTAATGCTCTTAATTACCATTGACTATGAGTTACATCCTTCTGTTGGGGTTTACTTCGTTCCAACAGGGTGAAGATAATCAATAGCCTAACTACGTACCAATGAATGGTTACCGGATATCTCTTGGAGTCGTGTAATCACTTTCCAAAGAAGATTATTCGACCCTATGCCTGGGTTAACACGAATACCTCCTTGGGATAAAACCAAGAGTTAGTTCTTGTTTTAGGCACAAATCAAGAACTCTATGCGTTTCTGTGTTTCTTGTTTCTGTATATCTCTTCATGCAAAATATGATCACTATTTATAGTGATCCTATTCCTTAAGGAATGTAACTCCTAGTCAAAGGTATTAAGAGCATTAATCGGCCTATTAATCTCATAATTACCTTCATAAAGCATAGTGGTTACATGACCATAAACCTGGTCATCAAGTCAATATTCAACCCTCATTAACTGGTCAAAGAGGTTACAAAGACTTTGTGCATCACCAGGAGCAACGTCCTAACCAGGAGCAGCTTCCTAACCAGGAGCAGCTTCCTAACCAGGAGCAACTTCCTGACCAGAAGCAACTTCCTGACCAGGAGCAGCTTCCTACTGATATCACAACCACTATATGGAGTCCAGGGAGGTAAGGGACTTAATGGGTGTACACTCCGTACCTCCAAACCCATTTACAAGTATTACCCGTTCCCACAATTGCACTAAATTTCCAACAATCCTCCCCAATTTAGTACAATTCCTTTTTGCATGAAAATCAACTTTAACAAAACCAGTGCATAAATGAAAATGTCCTGAGGATTGAATTTCCATCTTAGTACATCACTCCAAATATTCGAGAATCAGGGTGTTCTAAGAATTGAACCCTTCAACTACTTTGAACACCTGAAGATAACATACACCCAAGTTTTCAAACACTTAAAACGCTCCTGACACCATACAAGCCATGTGTCCATATCCAATTCATAAATGTTGTAAGAGCCAAAGTCCATGCTCCTTGAGGCGGCGAAACCTCAACATTTACATAGGTGGTTCCTCTTTAGTTCATGCTCCTGCTTAAGCACTTTTTCAAAGAAATTAACCATTAAGAAGTTTATAACTTCATCCTCCTTTCAGCAGGTACAAGCACATCCTTGGGATGATATGTAAAACATGTGCTTCAGTCCCCTGAATGTTCAGCTTTCCACATTGAACTCAGCTCCCAAGTTTCCTTAGGAGGGAGTTGGGTGTCCTAGCATTCAGTGACTAGAGTGGACTTTTAAACCCATCCCTTTACCAGACTTTATAACCAAGTCTCTAGCCAATCCCTTCGTCAAGTGATCAGCTAAGTTTTGTTGAGACCTCATAAACTCTATTGAAATCACCCCATTCGTGATCAACTCACGAATCATGCTATGTCTAACACCTAGGTGTCTAGACTTGCCATTGTACATCTGGCTATATGCCTTAGCCAATGTAGCTGCATTATCACAACGGATAGAAATGGGTGCCATAGGTTTGACCCACAATAGAATCTCAAGAAGCAAGTTTCTCAACCATTCAGCCTCTTTACCAGCAGCTGCTAGAGCTACAAATTCAGATTCCATTGTTGAACCAGTAATGCAAGTTTGCTTCTTGGATGCCCAAGAAATTGCACCACCACCAAGAAGGAATACCCAGCCACTTGTGGATGAATTATCCTCAGTATTGCTGATCCAACTTGCATCAGTGTAACCTTCCAACACTGAAGGATATCCAGTGTAAGACAAACAATAATCCATTGTTCCTTTCAAATACTTTAGTACCCTCTGAATTGCTTGCCAATGCTGAGTACCAGGATTACTAGTATACCTACTCAGTTTACCCACAGCAAATGCAATGTCAGGCCTAGTACTAGTCATGGCATACATCAAGCAACCAATAACCCTAGAATACTCAAGCTGGGAGACAGCCTGACCATTGTTAGGCATTAGTTTCTCACTTGTATCCATAGGTGTACTTACTGGAGTACAATCAAAGTGATTGAATTTCTTTAGCACCTTCTCAATGTAATGAGACTGAGAAATTACAATACCATCACTTTCATGTTTAATCCTTATGCCAAGGATAACATCAGCCTCCCCCATGTCTTTCATGGAGAACTTTGATGACAAAAAATCCTTTGTCTGATCAACCTTAGCTTGGTCAGTACCAAAGATTAACATGTCATCAACATATAGGCAAATGATGACTCCTTTACCAGATTCATCAAATTTGCTATATACACATTTGTCAGCTTGGTTAAGTGAATAACCGTTAGACAAAACCACTTCATCAAATTTCTGGTGCCATTGCTTAGGTGCCTGCTTCAGTCCATATAAGGACTTAATCAGTTTACACACCTTACCTTCATGACCAGGCATGATGAAGCCCTGAGGTTGGTTCATATAAACCTCCTCATCCAAGTCACCATTCAAGAATGCTGTCTTCACATCCATCTGATGAATAATCAGATTGTGAATACTTGCTAGAGCAATCAGCATTCTTATGGTACTGATACGTGCTACTGGAGCATAAGTATCAAAATAGTCTATCCCTGACTTTTGTTTAAAGCCCTGAATGACTAATCTTGCCTTGAACTTTTCAACAGTTCCATCTACCTTCATTTTCCTTTTGAAAATCCACTTGTTACCAAGTGGATTACAACCTGGAGGTAGATCAACCAACACCCAAGTGTTGTTGCCCATGATGGAATCCATCTCATCATTGATTGCTTCTTTCCAGAAAGCAACATCCTGGGACTTCATTGCTTCATCAAATGTTTTGGGATCATCCTCAACATTAAAGCAATAGTAGTACTGGTCAGAGACCTCATCCCTTGTTCCTTCAACTAGGTATAGTTGAAATTCAGGCCCAAAATTCTTTGGATTCCTATGCCTTGTGCTTCTTCTAAGTTCAGGCTCAGGTTGCTGAACCACAACCTCATCAGTGACCCTTTCAGGTTCCACTGAAACACCAGTGTCCTCAGCTCCTATAGGAGTCCTAAGGCTTGATCTAGGGACTGATGAGAACCTAGTCTCATCAAAGTTAGCATCCCTTGATTCAATGATTGAGTTTATTGAAACTGAATCATTAGGTTCAATAACATAGAACCTATAAGCCTTGGAATGCTCAGCATATCCAACAAAGATGCATTCAATGCCTCTTTCACCCAAGGTTTTCACCTTTGGATCAGGGAGTCTTACAACAGCCCTACAACCCCAAACTTTGAGGTAGTCCAAGTTTGGTTTCCTTTTAGTCCAGAGTTCATAAGGGGTAATCCTGTTCCTTTTATTAGGAACCCTATTTAATAAATAGCAAGCTGTTAACATAGCTTCTCCCCAAAACCATTGACTCAGTCCTGAGTAGGACAACATGGAGTTAACCATCTCTTTTAGTACTCTATTTTTCCTTTCTGATATACCATTTTGTTGTGGAGTATAGGGGGCAGTTGTTTCATGGATTATTCCAACAGACTGAAAAAACTGAGTATTCATGTACTCACCTCCCCTATCAGTCCTAAATCTTTTGATTTGGACTCCTTGTTGTAATTCAACTTCAGTTTTAAATACTTTAAATTTATCTAATGCTTCATCCTTAGTATGCAACAAATAGACATAACAAAACCTTGAAGCATCATCAATAAATGTTACCAAGTATTTCTTATTCCCTAATGAGGGAGTAGCATGCAAATCACATAGGTCACTATGGATTAGCTCCAAAACTGTAGTTACACGTTTTACATCCTGAAATGGTTTCTTAGTAATTTTATTCAGCATACAAGTCTGAGACTTATCAGTGTCCATGTCAAAAGCTGGAATTAACCCATCCTTAGACATATCTTGCATCCTCTTATAGTGGACATGGCCTAGTCTAGCATGCCATAGTGATGAATCATTCAGTTTAGTGGTAGTCATCAGGATAGAATCAACATTTATACTAGAATCAATATTAAGCCTGAACATTTGATTACTCAAATAGCCAAAACCAATAAACACGCCATGTTTAGATAAAACAAATTTATTAGATTCAATCACTTGTTTATAACCACAATTATTCAAAACACTACTAGAAACCAAGTTCTTCCTAATATTAGGAACATGCAAAACATTAAACAAAGAAACAATCTTTCCAGAACTAAATTTAAGATCTACACAACCACGTCCATGCACTAGGGCTGTTGACTCATTTCCCATGTGAAGAATAGATCCATCATTCATTGACTCATAAGTCTTGAACCAGCATCTATCTTTACACACATGTACTGTTGCTCCAGAGTCAACCCGCCACGCAACATCATCATCCTGCACAAAGTAAGCTTCAGATACATATGTAACATAATAAATCTGGAGAGATTCATTAAACATATTCTGACCTTTTGTGCCTGCTCCATTAGCTTGGTTGCCAATGCTAACACCTTTACAATCCCTTTTGAAGTGTCCAGGTTTCCCACACTTCCAACAAGCCACTGATGACTTCTTATTAGGATTAGGTTTGGTGTTATCATGATGCTTACGTTTGCCCTTGTTGTCATTGTACCTGGTGGAGTTGTTATGCTCCACCATATTGACAACAGATGAACCAGCAACATTGTTGCTCTTTGGCTTATCACTTTCATGCACCCTGAGGGATTCCTCAATGCGCAAATGACTGCCCAACTCAACAAGAGTTAACTCCTCCTTCTTATGTTTCAAGGTGTGCTTGAAATCTTTCCAAGAAGGAGGTAGTTTGTCAATGACACACGAGACCTGAATGGTCTCATCCATGTTCATTTTATGTTGTGTAAATTTGCCAAGTATTCCAAGAAGTTCATTGTATTGTTCCATGACTGGTCTTGAATCAGTCATTTTGTAATTTGTGAAATCACTCACAAGGAACTTCTTACTTGATGCATCCTCAGCCATATATTTGGCTTCCAAGGAACCCATAGTTCTTTAGCAGATTCAACATTTTGGTAAATATCAAATAAAGAATCAGACATACCATTGAGAATTATGCCGCGACACACATAATCATCATTCTCCCATTTGCTCCTTTTCCTCAGTTCCTCCAAAGTAGCATCATCACCACCATCGGGAATGGGAGTGGTCAGCACGTACACCACGTTCATGGTAGAAAGAAGAAAGTGCATCTTCTTCTGCCATCTCCTAAAATCAACCCCTTCAAACTTGTCCAGTTTGGAGAAGTTAGCCACCATATGCTTCATTGCCGCCGCCATTGATTATCACAAAATAATCTTCTTTGATTGTTGGGGTTTACTTCGTTCCAACAGGGTGAAGATAATCAATAGCCTAACTACGTACCAATGAATGGTTACCGGATATCTCTTGGAGTCGTGTAATCACTTTCCAAAGAAGATTATTCGACCCTATGCCTGGGTTAACACGAATACCTCCTTGGGATAAAACCAAGAGTTAGTTCTTGTCTTAGGCACAAATCAAGAACTCTATGCGTTTCTGTGTTTCTTGTTTCTGTATATCTCTTCATGCAAAATATGATCACTATTTATAGTGATCCTATTCCTTAAGGAATGTAACTCCTAGTCAAAGGTATTAAGAGCATTAATCGGCCTATTAATCTCATAATTACCTTCATAAAGCATAGTGGTTACATGACCATAAACCTGGTCATCAAGTCAATATTCAACCCTCATTAACTGGTCAAAGAGGTTACAAAGACTTTGTGCATCACCAGGAGCAACGTCCTAACCAGGAGCAGCTTCCTAACCAGGAGCAGCTTCCTAACCAGGAGCAACTTCCTGACCAGGAGCAACTTCCTGACCAGGAGCAGCTTCCTACTGATATCACAACCACTATATGGAGTCCAGGGAGGTAAGGGACTTAATGGGTGTACACTCCGTACCTCCAAACCCATTTACAAGTATTACCCGTTCCCACAATTGCACTAAATTTCCAACACCTTCTAGGACTAGGATCACTATAAATAGTGATCATATTTGCATGATGAAATATACAGAAACAAGAAACACTTACACGCACAGAGTTCTTGATTTGTGCCTAAAACAAGAACTAACTCTTGGTTTTATCCCAAGGAGGTATCCGTGTTAACCCAGGCATAGGGTCGAATAATCTTCTTTGGAAAGTGATTACACGACTTCAAGAGATATCCGGTAACCATTCATTGGTACGTAGTTAGGCTATTGATTATTTTCACCCTGTTGGAACGAAGTAAACCCCAACAACAAACCCATGATTAAGGTGTTCACCACACACTCGTTATCTATTCCAAAGATCCACAATGTTGTACACGCGCAAATTCGAGTGCTCTTTCCCTCGTTCATCATGTACAAGTTAGCAGCCAAAGGAGTTTTTGCGCTCTCAATATTTATCAAGCTTTGTTTTTGTTGGATGGCGACATTTCCTCCCGATGACCAATCTCATCCCCCAAAGAGTGTCTTTTTTGAATCCAAACGTGAGCCACCTTGGGAACCATATGACCCAATCTTGAGCCTTGGTGTTCAATCAGCGCATGAACTAGGTCTCGGTAAAAGAGACCTATGTGGTGAATATTTATCATCAATGGTGGCAACCTCGGCCTTGAGGACAAGGCCATTTTTCAGGATGGGATTATTGATATTGGTCCCAGATGATCAAGACCAAGTCCAAATATCACGTTCATTTTTAAATTTGCTATATTATGCATGTTTTAAGTTAGTTTCCCATGTTCTTAGTTCGTGTAAAATAGGATAATAGTGGCCAGTACGTGTTCATTTGTTTCCTATTAATATTGTAGTTTGCATTTTACAAAAAAAAGAATGAAATGAAAAGTATTTAGTTTCTCTCTATTGTTCTTGGAGTCTTGCCCGTTCTAAGGGCCTTATCCTTCCGCTTCTTAATCTATTTCTTGGGAGATTGACTAGAGGTGGCAAAACGGGTGGGTGGGCGGGCACGGGCGGCGGGCAAAACGGGCGACGGGCTAAACGGGCGCGGGCAAAACGGGCGCGGGCTAAACGGGCGCGGGCAAAACGGGCGCGGGCTAAACGGGCGCGGGCATAAACGGGCGCGGGCTAAACGGAGGCAGGCATAAACGGGCGCACAATAAAAAACACTAAATTACAAAAAAAAAAAAAACCGAACGCTGCTTGTTGTTTAAATAACGTAATCAACAAAACGGTTTTTTTAGAAGTTCCATCCAACAAATAAGTCGAAACATCCAAACATAAGATTACGTCGACATACAAACGTAATTATACCAGAAGATAAAAATAAATAAACAAGTCCATACACTTCGAGGTAAAATAAAAGTTTCGAGTACAAGCACGATCAGCAACGTTTCATGGCAGTTCCTCGACATTGTAAAATTTCTGGATATCTGCAACTTGCAAAATTTCTAGATATGCAACTTTAGAGCCAAAACCATCATCCAAAGTCACAAAGATAATAGCAACACCCTTTCTTCCAAACCTTCCATTTCGTACACCCTGCAACAAGAAAAAACTGAGTTTACTTCCAGTACGAGGTATGACAGTTTACTTCTTGTACGAGTTTGTATGTATTACAAACCATCGTGATATCTAATATGCACACAAAAAAATCGACTAATGCAACAAATTGAAACTCCTAAGCTATGTAAACTTAATTACACTAATCAATACTAAATCTCTAACTAAAAGCTGTGCATTATACTATTGCAAAGTTGCAATTCCTACCAAAGTTATCACTACTAACTTAGCACAATTTATTACTCCGTAGGACAGTACATCAAAACGTTTAATGTGCCAGCAACTTTGGTACAAATTATGACAGCAAAACGTGAGAGAGAGAGCCTGCAATCTCAGTATGGGGTACAATGATCTGATCAGAAATGCAACTGACTCAAGTCGTGTTACAAAAAGTACTTGAATGCTTCTAACCAGCCTTTCCTACTTGGTATGACTGGTCGTAAAGTCCTGCAGACTGTTCCGCGCAGGCTAGATTCTTCTGTTGAGTGGGAGCTTGTTAGAGAAGTTAATCAGGTGCTCAGGCTTAGGTATGGGCAAAATTGAACTTTTTTGTAAACTGCAATCGCCCAAAGATTATGGATACTATCTAAAAGAAGAAAAAAATAATAAAATGACAAAACAGAACCTTTTTGCAAACTGCAATCGCCCAAAGATCATCAAACGCGTTGCATTGACTAATAGTAAACCTTAGATGAGCAAGCATATAACCAATATGCAGGACATAAGTTCTTCATGGAGATAAAGATATTGGCTTATGCAGGATCCAATAATGCTTCATCTAGTAATTATATGAATATTAATAATGGATCGTATCAGGTTTCTACTTGTTTTCAACTTGATACTTTCTCCTGGTCTCAAACCAGCCATCTTGTAACCAAACCCAAGATACAGTGTGACAGGGGGACAAGAATTGAACCGAGTCCTAGGTAGATTATAAAGAGCATGATCTACAACTGCTCTGACTAGTTAGCAGGAAAACACACATAATACTTACGGATATATGCTGGCATTGTTAAGACTATCAGGAAGCATTTACCCTAACTCGAATGTGTCTGATTGAAAAAGTCAGCGCATTACCATGAGGAAAGTAAACTCAGCTAACCTTTATGGTGATTTTGTAGATTGCTCCAAGGGGACAAACACAATAGTACTGTTTTCAAGTTGGGGAAGACTATAAATTAAATATGAGTTCAGATTAATATGCATATATCCAGTTCTCCTCGCCAACACTCATACAAAAGCCAGTACTACCTGACTATGTTTTGATAAAGCAACACTTACGGAAAAATCAATTTAGTAAACTATCTTTATGCATTAGGAATAGGTAATTACTTTCTCTCTCTAGCTTTTCTTTCATATTTTCAAGCTTTTACATTAATCTTGTATTTTGAATCTTAATCATCTTTAATTCATTCTTTTTAGATAATCATTCTCATTCTACCTTTCTTAATTATAATCTTATGCTTTGATTTAGTTAATCATGTAGTTTACTTAATCTTTATGCTTATTGCTTTATTAATATGTTTGATTGATTGTACTTATTGGTTTTGATGTGTTTGATTGTTTTAGCTTATTGTGTTTAGTGCTTATTGTGGGTTTGCTTATTTTTAATTAAGTGTTCTTAATATTATTTTTATAAAAAGTTGATTTTAAATATTTTGCTTATTTGGTGTTTTTGTAGTTTTTATTAGTGTTGAGTTTGGCTTATTTTAGAAATTAATTTAGCTTATTTCTTAGATTAATTTTGCTTATTTTGGCTTATTTTTATTCCCTATTTTTTTTAGATCTTCCGAAGTCCCACCTTTCGTAAGAGGGTTTATCTTATTCTTCCGAAACATTATTTTTTGTTCCGAAAGCTTTTAGTTCCGAAACCATTCATTTCCCGCCAAGAAAAAAAAGTTACGAATAGAAAAACAAAAGTTACGAAAGAAATAAAAAAGTTACGAAAGAAATAAAAAAAAAGTTACGAAATGAAACAACAAAAAAGTTACGAAACAAAATTTTAGAAAAAAAATCCTACGAAAGGAATAAATTCTACTAAAGGATTTACTTGCCATTTCTTGATTTACCTCCAAATTTAGTGTTCCCCCTAGGGGAACATGTCTCCCCTAGGAGAACATGTCTCCCCTAGTTTAACATTTGTTCCGTAGTCGATTTAGTTTTACCCGAAAGTCGTTTTTATTTTTATTATGAAAGTCAGTTATTTTTATTTAAATTTTTCCACAAATTTTAGTATTACTATTTTATCGAAAATTTTTAGTTTTAATTTTTATTAAGTGCCCGTTTCAATATTTGTTTCGTTGCTTTTTAAAATAGCTTTATAGTCCAATTTCTTTTTATTTTTATTTAGTAAGTTTTTATTTTTAAGTCGAAAGTTTAGTTTTATTTTTACTTTTATTTTTATTTATTATTTCTTTTTAATATTTGTTTTAATGTTCGTTTTAATATCATTTTAATCTTTATTTTTAGTTTAATCTTTTCAAGCTTTCATTTTTAGTTTTAATTAGTTATAGACAACGACAATCTTTATTTTATCTACCAGAAACGACTGAGTCACACTTTTAATCCGTGATCAGTTCGATAAGACGCCAAGAACAACGAACTTTTTAACTAGAAAAATCCGGTTATTAAAATGGCGCCGCTGCCGGGGAAATGAATACTAAAAATTATCTAACACATGAGTTTTTTTTATTTCTTTCGTAACTTTTTTTTTCTTTCGTAACTTTTGTTTTTCTATTCGTAACTTTTTTTTTCTTGGCGGGAAATGAATGGTTTCGGAACTAAAAGCTTTCGGAACAAAAAATACTGTTTCGGAAGAATAAGATAAACCCTCTTACGAAAGGTGGAACTTCGGAAGATCTAAAAAAAATGGGGAATAAAAATAAGCCAAAATAAGCAAAATTAATCTAAGAAATAAGCTAAATTAATTTCTAAAATAAGTCAAACTCGACACTAATAAAAACACCAAATAAGCAAAATATTTAAAATCAACTTTTTATAAAAATAACTATTAAGAACACTTAATTAAAAATAAGCAAACCACACAATAAGCATTAAACACAATAAGCTAAAACAATCAAACATATCAAAACCAATAAGCACAATCAATCAAACATATTAATAAAGAATAAGCATAAAGATTAAGTAAACTACATGATTAACTAAATCAAAGCATAAGATTATAATTAAGAAAGGTAGAATGAAAATGATTATCTAAAAAGCTTGAATTAAAAATGATTAAGATTCAAAATACAAGATTAATGTAAAAGCTTGAAAACATGAAATAAAAGCTAGAGAGAGAAAGTAATTACCTACTCCTAATGAATAAAATAAACTAACTAAAAATTATCTAACACCTCCTGATGACATATTAGGAGGGTATTTATAGGAAGAGGAGATGTGTTGATGCTTTCTTCTTTCTTCTCGTCTTTTCGTCTTTTAAATTCTTCGTCTTTCTTGACGTTGTCTCGGGATTTGTCGATTTAAATAGAACTCGTCTTATAATTTTCTTCTTTTATTACACTTGGTTCTTCGACTTTATTAAACTTCCGTCTTTAGACTTTTTCTTCGATAAATCTTCAGGATAGGCCTTTGACTTCCGTTCATTTTGCACTCTTGATCTTTCGACTTCGTCTTTTGTCTTTTTCTTCGATAAAAGCCCGTGAAAGCCCGTGTTTTCTTCCCTTTTCACATTTTTGTCCTAAATCACAACAAAAACACAAACCACGCATAATTCCGACTTTTACGACATTAAATATACGTTATGGCTTGGTTGTTATTGTAATTAAGTGGTAAAAGGATGGGTGTTTTCACACCTATCAAATCCCCTACACTTGACCATTGCAATACCCTCATGCAATGCATTAATTACAAAGCAAAATTTTACATTTTCCATCATAATTAACCCACCTTGGCCTTTATTAAACACAAGACATTTAGGAACTCAAAATGATAGAAAATTACAAAATATTTAAAGGAATAAAAACAAGTAAAGAGATCAAAGACTTATATTAGGGCTTTGGTTGTCATGAATGTTTATCACCCTCAAGTTTCACGTTCCCCATACCAAGCTTAAAAACGAGATCATTGTTACTATAAGTTAGCAAACTAACACAAACTCATGTGGCTCAATTATTCACTTAGACTCCCTTATTCCTAGGTGTATCTCTTATATTTTATGGTTGTCTTGAATGATCACGAGGATGCATTGTTGACTTATTTCGATAATTTATTAAGGCTGAAAATAAAGTAGGACGATTTAATCAATAGTTAGCCAAAGGACAAAATATTTTAAAACTGATTCTCGAAACCTCATAAAGTTCATATCTTGGCATAACTCGCTTCACGATTTGAGACCTTTCTCGGATCGATATTTGGCATTACCTTCATACTTCAAATCTCGAGAGACGTTCTTGAAATAATGGTCTTCTCTTTATAATAGGAATTTATTCACTTGAAGTTTTTGAGAGATTCTTCATAATTGGACCACGACTTCTTCATTTTTCTCCAATCTTTATTTTGGATTTTGATATACAACGATCCACCTCCTTTTAGGACTTGGATCTATTTATCCTCATACCTTGTTAGGGCCTTTTTGGATAGACTTCTCCATGATCTTTAGGGGAGTATTTGCTTTTCGTCGTGTGTCTCGATCCTTCATATTGATTTTTGATAAATGATTCTTCACATCACTTTGGATCTTTAGCAACAAAATGTAGCCCTCATGCCTTGTTAGGGACTTTTCGGACTCTCCAATCTTCGCATCCCGCTTCAATAAGTTATGCCTTGGCTATGAACTCTAATTAATACCGAGCAACTTTTAAACGATCTTGTGTTAGAAGCTAAGTAACTTTTCAAATCGTACAACCTTACTTATTGCAATTAAATTTATTAACAAGCGATAGGAGAAAAAGCTCATAATTAACTCACGTAAATTCATGAAAGAATACCAAACTTATAATTGACTCTATCATCTCTCGTCCTCCACAATTTAAAATCTCAAGGAATGAGACTCGTGGATGCTTAGCCAATTAAATCAAAGTTTTGGGTTTTCAAGTCATCTATAAGATCTTGCAACTTCTTAGACTTTTTCAAGTTTAGAATTCGCATTTTAAAGTTCCCTTGATCAACGACTTTCTAGGATCAATTATAGGAACTTGCGAAAAGTTCTTGTTCTTAACTCGTATGAGTTAAGACTTTCACGTTTTAAAGTTCCCTATATAAAAGCCTAGCAAAAGTTGATTTAAACACGTTAAGGATACTAGCGAGAGTAAACTCAAATAAATGAACTCGGGTTGAGTCAAAAGATTTATGACGGGCCTAATATATCAAAGACATCTAAACTTATTAAAATCATTTTATTCAAATTTATTCTAGCAATAAAAGAAAATAATGACAACAAAGGAAAATACAACTAGGCCAAAATAGATCAAAATTTTGAAAAATGTCGAAAAATCAATTTTCCGGTTAAAATGAGGACAAATACAAGGGAAAGCCCACTTAACTTCGATAGAAGTCCCCCCTACACTTAATATAAACATTGTTCTCAATGTTTAAGCATGTGGGAGTAAAATCCCCTACACTTAGGACATTGTGAACGTTGTTTAAATCTTGCTAAGGAAAAGACAACTAAAGTGATTCCTATTTTAATATTAAAGAATATAAAATAGTGTATCAAAAGAGTTTAGGATAAAACCGGGAAGACGGGTACACGGAATCACGGGTCGTCAAAAGTCATCAAGAATGGATCTTTGAAAGCTCGAATCCCTGCACATCATAAGAAAGAAAACAACAAACACATATGAGGGTCTCCCCCTACAGTTATTATAAAAACGGATAAAAATGATAGATACTCGGGTTTCCTCCCGAGAAGTGCTTGTATTTGTTCATCGAGTCGTAAGCCTGACTCGACCTTGATTAGAATGGTAAGAACCTTGAAAAACATCCACTGGGGTCAAATACATGGTTTTTGTCCAACAAATAGCACAAGCTTAAGGTGAACAAGACAAGCGAAAGAAGAGTAGGCGAGGTTCCCTTAAGCAGTTGTTGAGCACGGTGGTAGAAAGTGTGAGGAAGTCAAAGCATAGCTCCATAAGTTCAAAAAATCTTTCCTTTTAATTCATCAGATGGATACTGAGATAGCCTAAAAATTGTGATACCCGGATCGAACACCTTTTTCTTTAGGGGAAAATAAGACTTAGGCTCAGTAGACCTTGAAGATTCGCCCAAAAAACGCACAATCTCATCCGAAGATGGTGGAAAGAAAGGTGTCAAAACATAGGTACTACGGATATTGGTGTCTTCCGGTTTCTTCTTCTTTGAAACGAGTTTTTTAATATCTGAAGGAGGATAAAGACCATAATCAAAGTCCAAAGGAGGAGAATCATGCTCATTGGGGAAGTATGTATTGAGAAAAGTAGCAAAATCTTCCTCAAATGGGTAATTGATACAAAGGTTTTGCTATGGGTTCAATATTAATCTCAGAATCTTCTCGAATTGATCACAGCTCCAAGTGGAATAGTTGTTCTTGGTGACAAATGGGGGGTTTGGTTTTCTATTCTACTAAAAAGGTAAATGCGTGAAGTGAATAAAAAGAAACTAAGAACAAGCAATTAATTAAAAGAGTTAATAATATTAAAATCAAACACTTAAACAATAAATCAAAAGCAGTATAATAACCTTACTGGAAATTTGCTTGATGCGGAATATCTAACAAAAATGCTTCATTCAGAATGTTCTCTTTATCAGGAATAAATCAGGCGACAATCCTTCATGCGGAATATATGGTCATGCGGAATAAAGGTTCTACTCGGAATAAAGGTGCTATCAGGAATAAATAGGTGATCCGGAATAAGATGCTACTCGGAATAAATGGGTGATGCGGAATAAGGTTCTATCCGGAATAAATGGGAATAAAGGTTCATGCGGAATAAATTGCTTATGCGGAATAAAAGGGTCATTCGGAATGTTGGATGATCCGGAATAAATGATTATGCGGAATAGAAGGTCATGCGGAATAAAAGGGTCATGCGGAATAATGGGCTATTCGGAATAAAAGGGTCATGCGGAATAATGAATATTCCAAATAACTGAGATTGATCCGGAATAATGGATATTCCGGATAGATGAACTTGATGCGGAACAAAAATTCACAAAGCTTGATCCGGAATACTAGGGACGATGAAGAACTCAGAAAAAAATAGGGGAATACGAATTTTAACAAAATCAACCAAGTTTTCAACCAAAACTTAAACAAAACTAAACACTAATCATGTACTAACCATAAACATCAAATCCCAACAATAAAAACACAAAACCCACTAACTTTTGAAGATCAAAATCAACTAAATAAGAACTTTAAAACTTTGAATCAAAGAACAAGATGAACAAGATGAAATGGAAAGATTATATTAATGATAAAGGTTTAAACAATCAAAGGAAAAGATTAAAACTACAAGATTTGTGAAAACAAGAATAAAAATCACCAACACCTTAGTGGTGTTGGCTTCTTCCCTACGAAACAAAGAAAAAGAAACTGGGAAATGAAAACTGCACAAAAAGTGTGAGGGGTTTTCTATTTATAGGCTAGTGGTTGGTTGGTGAAGTGGGCTTTCTCCCTTTCTTCTTGTCTTCTCGTCTTTTCAGAAAAGTCGACGTTTTTGATTCTGATTCGGGATTTGTCGACGATTAAATTCAACTCGTCTTTTAATTTCTTCGTTTAATAGACTTGAGTTCCTTCGACATATGAAAATCTTCCGTCTTTGGTCCTTTTCTTCGATAAATCTTCAAATAGGCCCAGTGACTTCAAATCTTTTGCATCTCTTGGACAATAGACTTCGTCTTGAGTCTTTTTCTTCGATAAAACCCGTGCAATCCCATGTTTTCTTCATTATTCATCCGGTTAACTCTGAAAACACAATAAACACAAAAACCACGCATAATTCCAAACAAATGATATTAAATACGTGTTTTGGTCTTGTTTTAGTAAGAAATAAGTGGTAAAAGGATGGGTGTTTACACACCTATCAAATCCCCTACACTTAACCATTGCCATGCCCTCATGCAATGCTTAGGGATAAAGCAAAATTTATACTTTTCTCATAATCAATCAACCTTGGCCTTATTAACATACTACTAAACAAAATTTAAAGTACTAAGAGAAATTAAAACTTCAAAGTAAACAAAAGGATAGAAAACCATTTTCACTTGAAAATAGCTATATGGAAATAACTTGCAAAGAGATCAAGGACTTACATTAGGGCTTTGGTGCTGCGAAGATTTATCACCCTCAAGTTTCACGTTCCCAAACTAAGCTTAAAAACGAGATCATTGTTATTATAAGTTAGCAAATCAAACACTTACACACATGGCTTAATTATATGCTTAAACTCCCTTATTCCTAGGTGTATCTCTTATATTTTATTTTTGTCTTAGAATGATCATGAAGATGCATTTTTGGACTTATTGCGATAGTTTATTTAGGCTGAAAGCAAAGTAGGACGATTTGATCAATAGTTAGCTAAAGGACAAAATCTCTTAAAACTGCTTCTCTGGATATCAAAAAGTTCATATCTTGGCATAACTCGCTTCGCGATTTGAGACCTTTCTCGGGCCGATATTTGGCATGTACTTCATACTTCATATCTTCGAGAGACGTTCTTGAGATAATGGTCTTCTCTTCGTTAATAGAGTTTCTTCACTTGGAGACTTTTGAGGGGTACTCCAACTTTGTTGACCACGACTTCATCATTATTTCTTCAATCGCTAATTGGGATTTTGAGATACAACGATCCGCCTCCTTTTCGGACTTGGATCTATTTATCCTCATACCTTGTTAGGGTCTTTTCGGATAGACTTCTCCATGATCTTTATGGGAGTTTATTGCTTTTCGTCATGAGTCTTGATCCTTCATATTGACTTTGGGAATAATGCTTTTCACATCACCTTGGATCTTTAGCAATAAGATTGAATCCTCATGCCTTGTTAGGGCCTTTTCGGACTCGCCAATCTTCGCGCCCCGCTTCATAAGTTATGCCTTGGCTATGAACTCTTATCATTACCGAGCAACTTTTAAACGATCTTGGGCTAGAAGCTAAGTAACCTTTCAAATCGGACGACCTTACTTATTGCAGATAAATTATTAGCAAGTGATGGGAGAATAGGCAAATAATTACACCAAGTGAGCTTGTGCAAGAATACCGACTTATAATTGACTCTATCATTTCTCGTTCTCCACAATTTAAAATCTCAAGTAATGAGACTCGTGGATGCTTAGCCTAATAAACCAATTAAGGTCTACGTGGTTAAGGATACTAGCTAAAATAAACTTGGATAAGTCTATTCGGGTTGAGTCAAAATAATCGCAACGGGCCTAATATGTCAAAGATTTCAAAACTAGCTACACCACTTATTTAATATTTTTGACTTTATTGCGGAATATATACATATGAAAGCAACGATAAAAATTTTAAAATTACGACTAAATGGCCAAAGTTAATAAAAAATTTGAAAAATGTTGAAAAAGATGATTTTCCGATTAAATGAAGGCATTTTCATGGAAAAGTCCACTTAAAACTTCGATAGAAGTCCCCCTACACTTAAGATAAACATTGTCCTCAATGTTTAAGCATGTGGGAAAAGTCTCCCCTACACTTATGACATTGTGCACGTTGGTTAAATCAAGCTAAGGAAGAGACGACTAAAGTGATCAATTTCAAATGTGAGTATGAAGAAAATTGAATCACGATAGTTGAGAGATAGAACCGGATTTTGGATAACACGGGAACACGGTTCTTCAAAGATTCCAAGAGTGCACTTATCCCTGTAAAGGATAGATACTCGGGCTGCCTCCCGAGGAGCGCTTGTTTTTGATAACCGAGTCACGAGCCTGACTCGACCCAAAATTAGTTCAGGGGAAACGTGGTGAGGGATGAAATCATCTCATGAGAGATGTCCTCACCAAAGTACAACTTCACTCGTTGGCCATTCACCTTGAAATTAGGTCCATTAGGTTGAGCGAGCTCGAGAGTACCATATGGAAAATTTTGGGCAATGGTGAATGGGCCGGACCAACGAGATTTCAGCTTGCTCGAAAAGATTTTCAACCGAGAGTTAAAGAGTAAAACTTTGTCTCCAACTTGGAACTCTCGGTTTTTAATCTTAGAGTCATGAATGAGCTTAGTACTTTCCTTATAGATCAAAGAATTTTCATAAGCCTCATTCCGGAGTTCATTCAACTCATTGAGTTGGATCTTGCGTAGGTCACCGGCTTTGTTGATATCAAAATTAGCCCACTTCAAGGCCCAGTAAGCCTTGTGCTCCAACTCAATGGGGATGTGGCACGCCTTTCCGTACACGAGACGATATGGTGTACAACCAATCGGAGTCTTGTATGCGGTACGAAAAGCCCACAAAGCATCATCAAGTTTATCAGCCCATGAGGTACGATGCTCTCCCACGGTTCTTTCAAGAATTCGCTTTACTCCTCGGTTAGAGATTTCAGCCTGGCCATTAGTTTGTGGGTGGTAGGCGGTGGAAAGACGATGATTTACACCATACTTAGCCATGACTCTTGCGAATTGGTCATTGCAAAAATGAGTCCCGCGATCACTAATAATGGCACGAGGCACCCCGAATCTAGCGAATAGCGACTTTAAAAAGTTACAAACCACCCTGGCGTCATTAGTGGGTAAAGCTTTGGCTTCAACCCATTTAGAAACGTAGTCAACGGCTACAAGGATGTATTTGTTTCCTTTAGATGAAGGGAATGGCCTCATAAAGTCGATACCCCAAACGTCAAAGATTTCACATTCTTATATGAAATTTTGAGGCATCTCATCTTTATGTGTGATCTTGCCTTGTTTTTGGCAAGCATCACAATGTTTAACCATCTCGTGAGCATCACAATAAATGGTGGGCCAATAAAATCCCGAGTCAAACACTTTTTTGGCGGTGTAGTTGGGACCAAAGTGACCACCGGTGGGTCCTTTGTGGCAAGCTTCGAGAATGTCTAAAGCGGCCGGTCCATCAACACATCGGCGAATAATCAAATCAGCGCATTGTTTGAAGAGATACGGGTCATCCCAAAAGTAAGTCTTAATGTCTTTGAAGAACTTTTTTTTGCTGGGATGTTAACCCGTCAATGAGAATTCCACCCGCCAAGTAGTTTGCAATGTCCGCAAACCACGGGGTTTCATCCTGATTCGAATTGATAGACATTAAGGTCTCCAAGGGAAAAGAGTCATTGATCTCTTTGTTCGGATGTTCCCCTTGATAAGGATCCTCAAGTCTGCTGAGATGATCCGCGGCTAGGTTTTCAGCTCCCTTCTTATCACGAATTTCGATTTTAAATTCTTGAAGTAGCAAAACCCAGCGAAGAATTCTTGGTTTGGAATCTTGTTTAGTTAACAAGTACTTCAACGCGGAATGATCGGTATACACGATAGTGGTAGAAAGGACAAGATAGGGGCGAAATTTTTCAAAAGCATAGACAACAGCTAAAAGCTCTTTTTCGGTTGTTGTGTAATGCAATTAAGCCCCCGTCATTGTTTTGCTAGCATAGTGGATCGGTTGGAAGTGTTTGTTCACTCTTTGGCCCAAAACCGCTCCAATAGCATAGTCGCTAGCATCGCACATCAACTCGAAAGGCAGCTCCCAATTAGGGGTAACCAAGACTGGTGCCTTAGTAAGCTTATCCTTAAGCAGGTTGAAGGCTTCAATACACTCTTTGGAAAAGATAAAAGGATTATCTTTTTCCAAGAGGTGGGTCATCGGGCGAGCGATTTTAGAAAAATCTTTGATGAATCGACGGTAGAAGCCCGCATGACCCAGGAAACTTCTCACACCCTTCACGGTTGAAGGTGGAGGAAATTTAGCGATAACATCGACTTTAGCACGGTCCACTTCAAGACCGGCTTTGGAGATTTTGTGTCCTAGCACGATGCCCTCTTTTACCATGAAATGGCATTTTTCCCAATTAAGAACAAGGCGAGTGTCTTCACACCGCTTAAGCATATGTTCTAAATTGGCAAGGAAAGCAGAGAAAGAATCGCGATAAACCGAGAAATCATCCATGAAGACTTCCATAGTTTCTTCAACCATGTCATGGAAGATAGCCATCATACACCTTTGGAACGTCCCAGGAGCATTGCATAAACCAAAAGGCATGCATTGTAAGCAAATGTTCCATAGGGATAAGTGAATGTGGTCTTTTCTTGGTCTTTGGGATCGATGGGAATTTGAAAATACCCGGAGAAACCGTCTAGGAAGCAGTAATAGTCATTACCCGCTAGACGCTCGAGCATTTGATCCATGAAAGGAAGAGGAAAGTGGTCTTTTCTCGTGGCATCATTGAGCTTGCGATAGTCGATACAAACTCTCCACCCAGTAACGAGACGAGTGGGAATCAACTCGTTGTGTTCATTGGGAACAACGGTTATTCCGCCCTTCTTGGGCACACAATGGACGGGACTTACCCATGGCGAATCCGAAATAGGGTAAATCAAGCCGGCATCAAGAAGTTTGATAACCTCTTGTTTGATGACTTCGTGAATGCGAGGATTAACCCTTTTTTGGCTCTGGATTGCGGGTTTAAAGTCATCTTCCATGAGAATCTTGTGAGTACAAAAGTCCGAATCAATTCTGCGGATATCAGAAATTTTCCAAGCAATTGCCTTCTTATGATCTTTAAGCACGGCGATGAGGCGAGATTTCTCTTCTTCTTTCAAGTCCTTCGCGATGATGACGGGCGACTTCTTCTTTTCTTCAAGGAACACGTACTCGAGATGGGGCGGCAACTCCTTAAGTTCTAAATCCGGAGGATTTTCGATGGGAGGCGTATTCAAAGTCGGTGCATCGATAGCAATAGCCTTGGGAGATGGTGGAGAAATATGGTCCTCTTTGAGAAGGTTCTTAATGAGACGAATGTCTTCATCCCAATCGGTGGGAGAATCGTCATGTTCCAAGTTCACATCTCCCATGGTGGCTTCCAAATCTTTCCAAAGGAAATCACTTTCTCCAAATAGAGATAGTGATGAATCAATAGAGGAAACGGTCTCAACATTAGGAAGAGAGGTAATACTTTTACAAGCATCAATAAAGTGTTCTTCACAAGCCTCATCAAGAAAGTCGATACAATTAACACTCTCGTATGAGTAAGGCTGTTTAGAAAGCTTTCCCATGTTGAAAACAATTTGAACGTCACCAACTCTCATGATAAGCTCACCCGCTTCAACATCGATGAGAGTGCGACCGGTCCTCAAGAATGGACGTCCAACGATTAATGGCACACGAGGGTCCATATCGTAGTCGACCACGACGAAATCGGCAGGAAAAGTGAATTTTTCGACTCCTACAAAGACGTCTTCGTCTATCTCCACTGGATAAGCAACCGTACGGTTAGCTAATTCCAAAGTCATTTTGGTGGGGACTAGCTCAGGGAGAGATAATTGCTTCCAAACGCTTAGAGACATTAAATTAATACTGGCACCTAGATCGGCTAGGGCCATGCAATTCTCTACTCCCGGGAAGTTGCAAGGGATTAAGAAGCGACCCGGATCACCAAGCTTGGTTGGTAATTTCCTTAAGAGCACTGCAGAGCAATTCTCATTAAGTTAGGTATTAGCAATATCAAGAAGCTTCTCCTTGTCACTAAGAAGATCTTTAAACATTTTCGATATTTGGGCATGTGAGCGAGAGCCTCAGCGAAGGAGATGTTGAAATTCAATTGTTTAAACATTTTGAGAAAGTTCGAAACCTGAATATCGTCCTTGCTTTTGAGCTTCTCTTTCCTCAACCTTGAGGGATAAGGTATATCGGAAGAAGAGGAAGGCTTTGAAATCGAAGGATCACTCACATCCTTGGGTGGAGGAGGGGTAGGAGTAAGAGGTGGAGGAATTGGGGAAGTAGAAGGATGGGGAATAGGAGCAGGTGACTCGTTTTACTTAGCCACAATCACCGGTGGAGGTATAGGAAGCTCGGGTTCCTTGGTACCTTTACCACTGCGAGTGGTGATTACTTTCATCTCCCCTCTTGGATTCGCAACGGTGTTACTCGGAAGAGTACCCGAAGAAGAGGATTGATTACCTTGGAAGAAACCAGCCATCATGTTCCTTAAGTCATTCGTTTGACTTGCCAAAGTGTTTCTCATATCAGCTCGAAGATCGTTCCCTTGTTTCACCATGTCTGCTTTCAAGTTGAGAACTTCCCGCTGGAGATTGTCCACGATCACATCATTAGTCCTCATGTAGGTTCCAATATCTTGGTGTAATGCGGTGGGTTGGTTGGGAGGAGCATTGTAGGCGGGTGGTTGATAAGCAGGTTGTTGGTAAACTTGGTTGTTTCTTTGAGGTGGATATGGTTGTTTGTGAGGTGGTTGGTATGGTGCACGAGGTTGTTGTTGAGGAGGGCGATTGAGGTTTTGTTGTTGGTTTGGGTTGTTAGGAGGAAAACCGGGCGGGGAAAGAAAGTTGTTTGAGCGGTAGCTAAGCAAGTTGCGGTCACCTTGAGGACGAGCTTGATAAGCGGCCGGAGGATAGGTACCATATGCTGCATTCACATTCTCAGAAGGGTAGTCTTGGGTGGTGGTACAAGTGGTGTAAGAGTGAGGACCCCCGCATATTTCACATGGTTGGCTAACAGCATTGACTTGAGCGTCTTGAGCATTTTTAGCGTTGATGCTGTTGGTATTGTTAGCGGTGTGGGTAACAAGCGATTCAAGAAGCGTAGTAATTTTGTCAAGTCGCCTGTCGTTGTAACTAGTACTAGCACTAGCGGCATTGGTCCGAACACTCTTGGTTTGCACACGAGACTTATTTTCAATTGGAAGTCTTAACCAAAATATTACCCCCCGATGCACTATTTAGTGAATCTTGGTCATTCATGCTTAAACCATTGTAAAAAGTATTAATTTGGTGCACTTTGGTAAAACCATGTTGTGGGCACTTTCTTAAAGGATCTTTAAAACGGTCCCAAGATTCACTAAAAGACTCATCGTACTTTGGTTCAAAATTAATGATTTCATTCCGCAAAGCGGTAGTACGAGAGGGTGGGAAAAAGTAGTTGAGAAATTTGGTCTCCAAATCCGTCTACGTCAGAATACTTTGTGGCGGTTCCTTTGCAAGCCAATGCCAGGCTTGTCCCTCTAAGGAGAAAGGAAAAAGTTGTAAACGGATTACCTCTTGTGGAACACCAGTGAATTTGACCGTATTCGTGAGTTGCAGGAACCTTTTGATGTGGTCATGAGGATCATCAATGGTACACCCCAAGAATGGTTGAGCAGAGACCATCTGAATAAAGCCGGATTTGAGCTCAAAGTTGTTGGCTGCAATCGCGGGTATGACAATTGGATCATTGTTGCCGTCTACATGTGCTTGCAAAAGTTCAATCATAGGGCGATTGTCTGGTAGATGCTCATTGTTGTTGTTATTATTGTTGTTGAGAGGTGGATTGTTATTGTTGTTATTGTTTTGAGGTGGGTTATTGTTGTTATTGTGTACACCGGCCATGTCTAAGTCTTCGAGAGGCTCGGGCTCTTGATAAGACGTTGATCGTGTACGCATGCACCTGCAAAAGAACTAACAAAGCAAACAAGAAATATTTTTGGTTTTTATGGTTTTTTAATTTTTATTTTTTTTTGTATTTTTTTGAAAATTTTATATTTTTTTTTTGGATTTTTGAAAATTTTTATGAAAAAGTAACGTTCACGACGAACGGATCCCAAAATCCAAGTTCTCACAAAAAACTGTTAATCTTAACGAGAAGATCCGGTAGCGGCGCCATTTGATACAAAGCTTTTGTATGGGTTCAATATTAATCTCGGAATCTACTCGAATTGATGACAGCTCCAAGTGGAATAGTTGTTCTTGGTGACAAATGGGGGGTTTGGTTTTCTATTCTACTAAAAAGGTAAATGCGTGAAGTGAATAAAAAGAAACTAAGAACAAGCAATTAATTAAAAGAGTTAATAATAAAAAGCTAGAATATTAAAATCAAACACTTAAACAATAAATCAAAAGCAGTATAATAACCTTACTGAAAATTTGCTTGATGCGGAATATCTAACAAAAATGCTTCATTCGGAATGTTCTCTTTATCTGGAATAAATCAGGCGACAATCCTTCATGCGGAATATATGGCCATGCGGAATAAAGGTTCTACTCGGAATAAAGGTGCTATCCGGAATAAATAGGTGATCCGGAATAAGGTGCTACTCGGAATAAATGGGTGATGCGGAATAAGGTTCTATCCGGAATAAATGGGAATAAAGGTTCATGCGGAATAAATTGCTTATGCGGAATAAAAGGGTCATTCGGAATGTTGGATGATCTGGAATAAATGATTATGCGGAATAGAAGGTCATGCGGAATAAAAGGGTCATGCGGAATAATGGGCTATTCGGAATAAAAGGGTCATGCGGAATAATGAATATTCCGAATAACCGAGATTGATCCGGAATAATGGATATTCCGGATAGATGAACTTGATGCGGAACAAAAATTCACAAAGCTTGATCCGGAATACTGGGGACGATGAAGAACTCAGAATAAACAGGGGAATACGAATTTTAACAAAATCAACCAAGTTTTCAACCAAAACTTAAACAAAACTAAACACTAATCATCTACTAACCATAAACATCAAATCCCAACAATAAAAACACAAAACCCACTAACTTTTGAAGATCAAAATCAACTAAATAAGAACTTTAAAACTTTGAATCAAAGAACAAGATGAACAAGATGAAATGGAAAGATTATATTAATGATAAAGGTTTAAACAATCAAAGGAAAAGATTAAAACTACAAGATTTGTGAAAACAAGAATAAAAATCACCAACACCTTAGTGGTGTTGGCTTCTTCCCTACGAAACAAAGAAAAAGAAACTGGGAAATGAAAACTGCACAAAAAGTGTGAGGGGTTTTCTATTTATAGGCTAGTGGTTGGTTGGTGAAGTGGGCTTTCTCCCTTTCTTCTTGTCTTCTCGTCTTTTCAGAAAAGTCGACGTTTTCGATTCTGATTCGGGATTTGTCGACGATTAAATTCAACTCGTCTTTTAATTTCTTCGTTTAATAGACTTGAGTTCCTTCGACATATGAAAATCTTCCGTCTTTGGTCCTTTTCTTCGATAAATCTTCAAATAGGCCCAGTGACTTCAAATCTTTTGCATCTCTTGGACAATAGACTTCGTCTTGAGTCTTTTTCTTCGATAAAACCCGTGTAATCCCATGTTTTCTTCATTATTCATCCGGTTAACTCTGAAAACACAATAAACACAAAAACCACGCATAATTCCAAACAAATGATATTAAATACGTGTTTTGGTCTTGTTTTAGTAAGAAATAAGTGGTAAAAGGATGGGTGTTTACACACCTATCAGTAATCATCCAAAGTAGGATCAAGCATTGTTGGCGGAGGATCTTCATCAAAAATAGAAGCAAGGTCATCATTTGAAGAATCACTCAAAAGAGTATCAACATCATCAAAGTCATCATAAGTTGGCATGTCTTTATACTCTGAAGCAAAATCGTCATAATCATCCACATCGGAACTAGAATCATCATCATAGATCGGTGGAGAATCATAAATTGGTGGGGAATCCAAATTGGAGAGAGAATCATGAGAATCATCCACATGGTCTTGGAAAAGTGGATTATCATAGCAAGACTCGAAAAGAGGATTGTCATATACAACAAAATCATCAAGCTTTATACTTTCCAAAGGAGTTGTAAGCTCGTCTTGCAGCACATCAATCATTTTCACTGATTCTTTTCCATTTGATTTACTTGTAATCTTCCCCATCTTAAAAACTTGTTGATCATTCCCGACCCTTAGAATAAGTTCACCTTCGGCAACATCGACTAAAGTTTTTCCGGTTCGTAAGAATGGTCGTCCAAGTATTAACGTAATACGAGGGTCCATTTCATAATCAACAATAACAAAATCGACCGGAAAAGTGAAGGTACCAACTTTAACGAAAACATCTTCGGCAATACCAACGGGGTAAGCGAGAGTACGATTTGCTAACTCAAGAGTCATCTTTGTTGGTGTAAGGTCGGGTAATGATAACTTTTTCCAAACACTTAAGGGTATCAAATTTATACTTGCCCCGAGATCGGGTAAGGCAGTAAATTCTTTAACTTTGTTAAAAATGCAAGGTAGCACAAAACGACCGGGATCTCCAAGTTTTTCTAGAAGTTCTTTAAGAAGGACAGCAGAACAATTTTCATTTAAACGTGTGTTAACAAACTCATCCATCTTCTACTTCTTACTAAGCAATTTCTTGAATGCTTTGACAAATTTTGTCATTTGGACAAGTGCTTTAACAAGGTTAATGTTGAAATTCATTTGGGAGATCATCTTCAAAAAAGAAGTAACTTGAGCATCCTCTTTAGTGAGCAATTTGCACTTGTCTAACCGAGAAGGATAAGGGATGTTAGGTTTAGGTGGTGTAGGTGTAGAAGGTGAAGGTTGAGATGTTGAAGGTTGAGAAGTAGAAGGTTTAGAGGTGGAAGGTTAGGATAGTGAAGGGTTTTTCTTGGGTAGTTCTTCATTAAGAGATGGAGACGGTAATGGAGAACTAGTACTAGGCGTGGAAGTAGGCGGGATAAATGGGGGTAGAGGAGGTATAGATGGAGTAACTGGGGAAGGAATAGATGGTCCTACTAAGGTTGCTCCACTGCGTGTAGTAATAGCACTCATATTCGCTCTAGGGTTTGTTTCGGTTGTAGAAGGAAGAGCACCTTGGGGACGAAGGGTTTGAAACATTTGAATGAATTTCCTATCCATGGACTCTTGCATTTCCTTCATGGTTTTCTCATGATCGGTTAATTTTTGTAGAATCAAGTCCATGTGCGGATGAGGTAAATTGAACCCTTGTTGTTGAAAACCTTGGTTTGGGTATTGGTTATATGGTTGAAAACCTTGAGGACTGAAACCTTGGTTTTGAAAGCCTCGGTTTTGCATTGGATAAGCTCCTTGATTTGCATTGTAGCCCCTCACATTAGCAATTTGTTGAACATTTGCTCTTGGTGGCCCTTGGTTGCTATGGGTCGGTGGGTGAGGTCTTGGTTGAAAACCGGGTGGAGCCAAGTAATTTGTCGAGTTGTAAGACAAGTGATTAAAATCGACATTAGGCTTGAAATGAACTCTCTCGGTGTTTTTGTAAGCATACACTTCCCCGTGAGATTGATCATAAGCTTTATCACAATTAGCATAAGAGTGTGGCCCACCACAAGTTTCACAAGTAATATTGAGAGCATGGGCATGTTGATTAGGAGAGTTATATCTTTAAACAAGTTATTTTATTGTAGAGGTAAGTTCCTTAAGTTGATTAGCCGTCTCATTCTCACTGGCACTAGCCATAGTAGCCCTAACACTCTTTGTTTGGACTTTGGCCTTGTTTTCAATAATTGCCCAAGCCTCATTCATAGTTTTGACAAGAATATTACCCCCTGAAGCACTATTTAGTGAATCTTGGTCATTCAAAGTTAATCCATTATAAAAAGTATTAATTTGATGTACCTTTGTAAAACCGTGTTGTGGACACTTTCTTAAAAGTTCCTTAAAGCGATCCCAAGATTCACTAAATGTCTCACCGTACTTTTGTTCAAAGTTGATAATGTCATTCCGCAAAGCGGTAGTACGTGAGGGTGGGAAAAATTAATTGATAAACTTGGTCTCAAGGTCCGTCCATGTGACAATACTCTGGGGTGGTTCCTTATCAAGCCAAGTCTGGGCTTGTCCCTCGAGGGAGAAAGGAAAGAGGAGCAAATGAATTGCCTCTTGTGAAACCCCATTGTATTTAACAGTATTGGATAAGTGTACGAACCTTTTAATGTGATCGTGTAAATCATCATGAGTGCGACCTAAGAAAGGTGTTGCGGAAACCATTTGAATGAAACCGGACTTGAGCTCGAAGTTGTTGGCGTCAATAGCCGGCACCACAATCGCATCATCGTTGCCTTTGACGTGTGATTGCAAGAGCTCGATCATTGGACGGTTCTCCATTGTGTTGACAATGGGAGGTTCTACAACAGGAGGATCAATAGTAGCGGCTTGAATGAATTTCCTTTTGCGTGAACGAGTACGCATACACCTACAAAAGAAAAGAATAGCAAAGAAATAGAAGAAATAAAGTTAACGTGAAAAGAAAATATTTTTGGTGCAAAAATTTTGAAAAAGAAATGCTATTTATAAGTTTTTAAATGTTTTTGGATTTTTGAAATTTTTAATTTTTTTGGATTTTTGAAAATTTTAGACACGAAAAAATAACGTTCAAAGGTGAACGGATCCCAAAATCCTAGTTATTAAAATGGCGCCGCTGCCGGCTCTTTTCGTGAAGATTAACGATTTATTGTGAAGACCACCATAAACACACCGCCACTTCCACCTATACTGCAAAAGATGTATGGAACGGCAAGGAAGAACAGGATCATACACGCAACTGAAAAGGTAAGTGAGCGAGCATTCAGCTTCAAGAGTTGGGAAATTGATATCATAAGCAGAGAGGTCATAACAAATCTACTTGTACAAATCCTAAAAGTAATACAGATGCAAAATGAGGTAAACCTCCAAGACCACAAAAGAGTTGTGTCTCTACCACAAACAAGAACAAAAAAAAGTTGCCTTTCGACCAATGATGTATGCCCAGCGAAAAAAACGGCAGGGGAAACAAATAAGAGAAGTGGATGGTCTGCAAGTAAAGGTGGAGCATTCGCCTTCTTCGCAACAAACTAAACCAAACACACACACAAATTAACCAACTTTAACACTAAAATAAGTACAAAATCAGCTCAGAATCACCATAACAATCAAAAAGCAACTATCTTTAAACTAAAATCAGCCATACCTTTTGAAATCAAGAACACCCTTTAAACAAAAAAGCCTAATTCCACTTCAAAAACAAACAAAAGACACCCGCTTACACCCGTCACTAGTCCAAACATAGTAGTAAACTAATATAAGGCGAGAAGTTTCAACATAAGCCACAAAAGTAAGCTTAAGAAAAACATAAGACCAAAGTTAAATAAGTCGGCTATACAAACACCCATAAGACAGAAACATAGTGCTTCTATATGCGAGACTGAGATAAGCTCAAAACCCACCACAAAAACAAGCTTATTTGATTTTGCCTTATAGTATTTCATAAGCCCCAAAATTCTGGCATATTTTGAGACTTACATAAGTTGATTATATCCCACAAGTCTCAAAATAAGGCTGAAAATCAGAGATTATGAACTATATGCCGACAGAAACTAACAGGTAAACTAAAATAGCACTTAACATGTAACTTATATCTAGGAAGAAGTTCCTTACTAGATAGAAATATTAACGTTTAATATAAGCTTCGATATCTTCTGATAGTTCTTCTTCCATTTCGTCCTTCTCATCATCTGAAGATGTTAGAGGAATTTAAAACTCATATCATATGGTATGGAAATATATATTACACATAACTAAAAGTAAAAAAGAAAAAAATGAAACAATATACCTTCTAAATCTAACCAATCACGAGTGCATAACAACACCTCAGCACTTGATGGCGACAATGAGCTTCGATATTTACTCAATATTCGACCCCCAATACTAAATGACGATTCTGACGCTACTACTGCAATCTAAACACTTAGCAAGTCTCGAGCCATAAGAGCTAATCGTGGGTACCTTGCCCGGTTTTCCTTCCAATATTGTAAAATATTAAGGTTTGTTTTTCTAGGAAGTTCGGGCTCCTCTAGATACAATTTTAATTCGGACGCGCCACTTGCTCGAGGTCCTCGAAAACGACTAGGAAAAGAGTCAAAATTAGTCAACTCATCTAACTCGTCATTTGTTTCACTCTGATTAGCATTTTCACTCCCACCTCCAAAAGAATCTTGCCTGGTCTCATAATTAAACTCGTAATCCTTATACAACTCATACAAAGCATCAACTATAACACCCACTTTATCTAGACGTACTTCAAGTTCCATTCCAAGTTTGTCAAAACAGTAATGAATGAATTTATCTTTAAACCGTGGATCCATAATAACCGCAAAACACAAAACTGGCAATATTTATTCCAATACTTGTCGAACTTCTCTTTCATATCTTTTTCCATAGCACTTATAACGGAATCAGAATTGCGAATTGCTTCTTCGATATTAAATTGAATTTGGTAAACTTTGTAAAAGTATAGGTTTTAAGTAGGATAAGAGCTTCCTGAAAATAGGGTTGTGATCTCATAAAAAGGTTTAAGAAACTTGGTAATTTCCCTAATCCTTGTCCATTCTTCTAGTGTTGGACAACAAGTATAATTATCATCAACTAGATCCAAACGAGCATATGCATTTTGATAAGCTAATGCACAATCAAGCATCAAATATGTTGAATTCCACCTTGTAACAACATCCTGGCATACAAGCCTCCCACATTGCAATTGTAGATGTGCTATACATTCTGCAAAACTAGCTTTTTGTAGACTACCTCCTTTTACGTACCTCACCGACTCTCAAACCTTCCTAATCGATCCTTCTATCGCCTTCAACCCCGCTTGTACAATAAGATTCAGTATGTGCGCTCCACAACGCACGTGCATAAATTTACCATCACAAACTAACACGTTATGCAAACGTAGATGACTTTTTAAAGCATCTACTAAGTTATCATTATATTTAGCATTATCCAATGTGATGGTAAAAACTTTGTTTTCAATCCCCCAACCTGATATAAAGTTTGTCAAAACAGATGCTAAAATCTTACCCGAATGAGGAGGAGGTACAACATGAAAAATTATCACTTTCTTCCTTAATATCCATGATAGGTGTGAAAACACCCATCCTTTTTACCACTTAATTACAATAATAACCGAGCCAAAACGTGTATTTTATGTCATTTATGTCGGAATTATGCGTGGTTTGTGTTTTTGTTGTGATTTAGGACGAAAAGGTGAAAAGTGGAGAAAACACGGCATTCACGGGCTTTTATCGAAGAAAAAGACGAAAGATGAAGTCGAAAGATCAAGAGTGGAAAAAGAACGGAAGTCCAAGACCAATTCTAAAGATTTATCGAAGAAAAAGTCAAAGGACGGAAGTTCACTAAAAAGCCGAAGAACTCGAGTCTTATTTATGAAGAAAATACAAGACGAGTTCAAAGAAATCCCGAAGACAAAATCATTTAAGTCCAAGATTTAAGAAGATTAAATAAAAGAGGGACCTAATGACGCAATTAAGGAAAAGAGGAAAGAGGGAGGAAGCTTCCTAAGCCCCTCCTTAATCACCACTATAAATAGGCCATTAGTCTTCATTTTTCAAGTTGTTGGGTGGTTTGACAAACCACCACTTCCACCATTTTTATTTCTTGTTAATTACTTTCTTGCTTTTTAAATTCATGTTATGCACTTTTAATTCAATTTAATTTTCAAGTAAGTTTTCATTCATTGTTCTTTAATCTTTACTTTTCTTGTCTTAATCTCTCATCTTCCTTTCTTGATTCTTGTTTGCTTTTGGTGCGATTTACATTTGATCCGTGTTGTTCATTCATGTTTTCGTGCTTAAAAGTTCATTTTTTTATATATATTTTGATTCAAAGGTTTGTTTCTTTTAAGTTTGATAAGTTGTTTTTCATGCTTATTGAGTTCATCTCTCTTTAGATTCGTTCTAGTTTTGAGTTTATTTTTTACCATAGCTTATGACTTTTGCTTATTTTTCGGATCAAGAAACCAATCGGAAAGGGTTTTAAAACCCTTTTCCGACCTGTTATTCCGATCGAGCACACCCCTTCATTCCGATCATCCGATCGGAAAAGGGTTTAGTGTTTTCCGATTGGTTTGTTTAGTCATTCCGATTTTGCTTGTTTTCCCCTTATTCCGATTAGACGTGTTTTGATTATTCCGATTGACCTCTTTTGTTATATTCCGATCATATGCATTTTCTGCTTATTCCGATTGGACTTCTTGCCCAGCATTCCGATCGTTCCCTTTTTGTTCATTCCGATTATGTCTTGTTTTTATGATATTCCGATTGGTACATTCCGATCGGATTCCTATTCCGATCGGAATATATATTCCGATTGGGTGCATTTGATTTGTTGTTTTGTTCTAGTTAAAGTGTCAAATTCTCTCGTTTTATTTTTAGTTCATTTTTAATTCGTTTTGCATTTTTATTTTATTGTCAATTTACTTTTCGTCAAGCTTTAATTTTACGTTATTTAATTTCACGTCATTTACTTTTAAAGTTTTAAATATGCACCGTTTACGTTTCAGCTAGTTTTAGTTTTAATTACTCTTCATTTAATTTTAAAGTTTTGCACATTTATTTTATCAAAACCAAAAATATTGATTCACCAAGAACAACTAATCTCACACAATTAACCGGAAATCAATTCGATTAGACACCGAGAAAACGAACTTTCAACGAGTAAAAAAATCCTATACATTAAAATGGCGCCGCTGCCGGCTCTTTTCGTGAGGATCGAAAGTTTTTTGTGAGAGAAGCGTTGGCTTTTGGGATCCGTTCACTTGTGAACGTTATTTTTCGTGTCCAAAAATTTTCAAAAATCCAAAAACATTTGAAAAATCATAAAAAGCATTTCTTTTTCAAAGTTTTGCACCAAAAATATTCTTCTTGCTTATCTATATTTCTTTATGGATTTTTATATCCATTGCGTCCGGTGTGGGAAGCAATTATCTGGGAACAACTCTTGCCAATGGTGTACATGTGAGCGGTGCGGTAACGATATCGACTACACACAATCCGGATTTTGTCCCTTGTGCAACTCGACTAATTCATTCTTTTTGAACCCACCCCCTGTTCCCCCGTGCATCTATTGTGGAAGCGATTCTCATTGGCATGTTTCGTGCCCGGTTCAATACCCGTATAGACACGGGCTAGAACCGGGGTACAATTATGACAATGACAATAGCTATCAACAAGAGGCACCCAGTTTCTCTCCATACCCATGGTGCTATATTTGTGGGGGGGCCTCACGATGCTTCTTCTTGTGATCTGTCGCAAATCTTTGAGAAGGTACCGTGCTTTCATCCTAGTGTCTATAACCGTGAGCCCCCACATCACACCCTCAATCATCAATCCAATGAGCAAACTAGTCTTGATCAAAAACTCACTTCTTTAAATGGCATTCTAGAAAGTCTAGCTCAACTCCGAGCTGACTTGCATCAGGAAAGGCAACCGTTGCTTGATGTGGACGAAACCATGAAAACTACCGACACCTTTTTGAGCCAATTTAGTCGTTTTCCCTTCTTTTCTACACCAAAATGTTTAATTAAAGCGTGGGATAGAATTGGTGAAATTGAACATACTCGGGGCGATGAACAACAAAAGTTGCTGCATGAGCTTCTTAAAGATGTGGAGGTTATCAAGGAAGAGTTAGCCGACTACGTCACTCCTAACTGGACTCGTCCCATCTATTATGATGATGATGACGACGATTATGTCTACACTTTCAACCAATCTTGTGAAGTTGCTGCTCCTACTGTCGATGTTCCTACTGCATCTAAGGATCTAGATTCGTTGAATGAGCTTAGTGATGTTAGTCTCGACAAAGTATTGGATGATGAGGTTTGTGGCTTACCTGCTATGGAGCCTGAGGACGACGTTGCTCTTACAGAAGAGGTCGATCTTAGTGATGCCGATTTTTCTCCAAGCTATGAGAATTTCACCTTTGAAATTTCTCAATCTCCACCGGGAGATGCGGGCGATGACGATTTATTTTCTCCGGTTTACGAGAAGTTCATCGATGAACATGATCTTGTGGATGAGGTGGAAGACGTGCTTCTTCGCGATAGATTACGGAAAGTGCACCTTCTTATTGCTCAAATCGAAGCGTTGACTTCTCCGCCTCTTTCTAAGTCTTTACCTCCATCTATTCCTCCCGTTGAAGATAATGACCCATTGCTAGAAGAAATCGATATCCACTCCATCCCTCCAGGTATTGATGATTCTGACACGGAGGGGGACATTATTTTTGATAATTTGTTGCTTGAAGGTATTGTCCCAAGTCCCCCTCTCGAGCACCTTTCATCCTCCCCTTTAGCCACTATCACGGAGGATGAGTGCTTTGACCCGGGAGGTGACATTGATTATGCTATGATTGATAACAATACGGCTTTGCCGTTTGCTCAGCATCCATTGTCTTTGGGGGAGGACAATATGCTTACTTTACCCAACCCACCTCCCGTGGATCTTGAATTCACATACTTCTCGTATGTTGAGAGGACCTTTCTCCCATTCAAGATTTATCCCCCTGCCTCTCCTTTGTTGATGTCAACCGGGAACGAGGACAAGGTCTTTGATCCCGGTATTGCATTCGAGGCTTCCCCATGGACCATTTAATTCGGGGACGAGTCAGGCTCGTGACTCGGTTAATATAAACAAGCGCTTTTTGGGAGGCAACCCAATTATCTATCTATCTTTACCATAAGTATAGGGGGGAGCCCCGTGGTGTTTCTTGCTTTCTTTCTTATCATGTGCAGGGATTAGAGCTTCAAAGACACACTCTTGATAACTTTTGACGAACCGTGATTCCGTGTTCCCTTCTTCCCGGTTCTATCCTAAACTCTTTTCGATTCACTATTTTATATTTCTCAATATTAAAATAGGAATCTCTTTAGTTGTCTCTTCCTTAGCAAGATTTAAACAAAGTGCACAATGTCCTAAGTGTAGGGGAGTTTACTCCCACATGCTTAAACATTAAGGACAATGTTTATCTTAAGTGTAGGGGGGACTTCTATCGAAGTTAAGTGGCCTTTTCCTTGTATTTGTCCTCATTTTAACCGGAAAATTTGATTTTTCGACATTTTTCAAAATTTTTGATCTATTTTGGCCTAGTTGTATAGTTGTTTTTACCTTTGTATAGTTATTTTCTTTCCTTATTAGAATAAATTTTAATAAAGTGGTTTTAATTTTCAAAAGTCGTGAATATTTTGACTCGACCCGACTTTACTTATCTAAGTTTACTCTAGCTAGTATCCTTAACGTGTTTAAGTCAAGTTTTGCTAGGCTTTTATTTAGGGAGCTATAAAACGTGAAAGTCTTAACTCTCACGGGTTAAGAACGAGAACTTTTCGCAAGTTCCTATAATTGATCCTAGAGAGTCGTTTATCAAGGGAACTTTAAAATGCGATTTCTAAACTTGAAAAAGTCTAAGAATTTGCAAGATCCTATAGGCGACTCGAAAACCCAAAACTTTGATTTAATAGGCTAAGCATTCACGAGTCTCATTCCTTGAGATTTTAAACTGTGGAGAACGAGAGATGATAGAGCCAATTATAAGTTTGGGATTCTTTCGTGAACTTATGTGAGTTAATTATGAGCCTATTCTCCCATCGCTTGCTAATAAATTTATCTGCTAATAAATAAGGTTGTACGATTTGAAAAGTTACTTAGCTTCTAGCCCCAGATCGTTTAAAAGTTGCTCGGTATGGATTAGAGTTCATAGCCAAGGCATAACTTATTGAAGCGGGACGCGAAGATTGGCGAGTCCGAAAAGGCCCTAACAAGGCATGAGGGCTATGTTTTGTTGCTAAAGATCCAAAGTGATGTGAAGAATCATTTATCGAAAATCAATATTAAGGATCGAGACACACGACGAAAAGCAAATACTCCCCAAAAGTCATGGAGAAGTGTATCCGAAAAGACCCTAACAAGGTATGAGGATAAATAGATCCAAGTCATAAAAGGAGGCGGATCGTTGTATATCAAAATCCAAAATAAAGATTGGAGAAAAATGAAGAAGTCGTTGTCCAAGTATGAATCTCTCAAAAAGTTCAAGTGAAGAAATTCCAATTATGGACCATTATTTGATGAACGTCTCTCAAGATTTGAAGTATGAAGTCGCTGCCAAATATCGGTCCGAGAAAGGTCTCAAATCGCGAAGCGAGTTATGCCAAGATATGAACTTTATGAGGTCCCGAGAAGCAGTTTTAAAAGATTTGGTCCTTTAGCTAACTATTGATTAAATCGTTCACTTTATTTTCAGACTAAATAACTATCGAAATAAGTCAAAAAATGCATCCTCGTGATCATTTAAGACAAAAATAAAATATAAGAGATATACCTAGGAATAAGGGAGTCTAAGTGAGTAATTGGCCCTCATGAGTTCGTGCTAGTTTGCTAACTTATAATAACAATGATCTCGTTTCTAAGCTTGGTTTGGAGAAAGTGAAAACTTGAGGATGATGATCATTCACGACATTTTCAAAACCCAAGGTATGTTTTTTATTTCTTTACTTTGTATGTTTATAATTTTCTATCTCTTTAATAAAGGCCAGCGTGGATTGATTGTGATGGAAAATGTAAAAGTGCTTTGTAACTAATGCATTGCATGAGGACATTGCAATGGTTAAGTGTAGGGGATTTGATAGGTGTGAAAACACCCATCCTTTTTACCACTTAATTACAATAATAACCGAGCCAAAACGTGTATTTTATGTCATTTATGTCGGAATTATGCGTGGTTTGTGTTTTTGTTGTGATTTAGGACGAAAAGGTGAAAAGTGGAGAAAACACGGCATTCACGGGCTTTTATCGAAGAAAAAGACGAAAGATGAAGTCGAAAGATCAAGAGTGGAAAAAGAACGGAAGTCCAAGACCAATTCTAAAGATTTATCGAAGAAAAAGTCAAAGGACGGAAGTTCACTAAAAAGCCGAAGAACTCGAGTCTTATTTATGAAGAAAATACAAGACGAGTTCACAGAAATCCCGAAGACAAAATCATTTAAGTCCAAGATTTAAGAAGATTAAATAAAAGAGGGACCTAATGACGCAATTAAGGAAAAGAGGAAAGAGGGAGGAAGCTTCCTAAGCCCCTCCCTAATCACCACTATAAATAGGCCATTAGTCTTCATTTTTCAAGTTGTTGGGTGGTTTGACAAACCACCACTTCCACCATTTTCATTTCTTGTTAATTACTTTCTTGCTTTTTAAATTTATGTTATGCACTTTTAATTCAATTTAATTTTCAAGTAGGTTTTCATTCATTGTTCTTTAATCTTTACTTTTCTTGTCTTAATCTCTCATCTTCCTTTCTTGATTCTTGTTTGCTTTTGGTGCGATTTACATTTGATCCGTGTTGTTCATTCATGTTTTCGTGCTTAAAAGTTCATTTTTTATATATATTTTGATTCAAAGGTTTGTTTCTTTTAAGTTTGATAAGTTGTTTTTCATGCTTATTGAGTTCATCTCTCTTTAGATTCGTTCTAGTTTTGAGTTTAAGCTTTTTACCATAGCTTATGACTTTTGCTTATTTTTCGGATCAAGAAACCAATCGGAAAGGGTTTTAAAACCCTTTTCCGACCTGTTATTCCGATCGAGCACACCCCTTCATTCCGATCATCCGATCGGAAAAGGGTTTAGTGTTTTCCGATTGGTTTGTTTAGTCATTCCGATTTTGCTTGTTTTCCCCTTATTCCGATTAGACATGTTTTGATTATTCCGATTGACCTCTTTTGTTATATTCCGATCATATGCATTTTCTGCTTATTCCGATTGGACTTCTTGCCCAGCATTCCGATCGTTCCCTTTTTGTTCATTCCGATTATGTCTTGTTTTTATGATATTCCGATTGGTACATTCCGATCGGATTCCTATTCCGATCGGAATATATATTCCGATTGGGTGCATTTGATTTGTTGTTTTGTTCTAGTTAAAGTGTCAAATTCTCTCGTTTTATTTTTAGTTCATTTTTAATTCGTTTTGCATTTTTATTTTATTGTCAATTTACTTTTCGTCAAGCTTTAATTTTACGTTATTTAATTTCACGTCATTTACTTTTAAAGTTTTAAATATGCACCGTTTACGTTTCAGCTAGTTTTAGATTTAATTACTCTTCATTTAATTTTAAAGTTTTGCACATTTATTTTATCAAAACCAAAAATATTGATTCACCAAGAACAACTAATCTCACACAATTAACCGGAAATCAATTCGATTAGACACCGAAAAAACGAACTTTCAACGAGTAAAAAAATCCTATACATTAATCCAACTTTCATCCACGTAATGAACCGTTAAAGCCATGTACCCATCATTTGCTATCGAAGTCCACAAATCAGCCGTGAAAGAGATGTTGCTACTTACCTTCTCTAGCTCCATCTTAAGTTTTGACTTTTCCCTCTCGTATATAGCCATCACGTCTTTCTTTGCTGTATTTCTACATATGGGAACCGCTTCTCGATGCAAAAACATATGTAATTGTCTTGTTGCCTTATGTTCAACATAAGTAAAGGGGTAATTATGTTTTATAATAGTAATGGCTAATTTCTCCCTGTACATATCTTGGTCTAAAGGGGTGCGTTTTCGTGGTTGCCCGCCTTCAACATCATCAAAATATTGAAGCATGTGTCGCTTCAAATTTCTAGTTCCAGAACTCGGTTTGGCAGATAACAACTTCCCACAATTATTACAAGTTGCCATTCTATCATCATCGGTTGGTCCAAGAACCTTTTCAAAACAATGCCACACTAAAGAACGATCTTTCGTTGAAGTAGCTGAAGAAGCGTCATCTTCGTTATCCCGTTCCATACTCATACCTTGCATCGACATATTCGACATTTGTATAGACTACTACGTACTTAAACAACTAATAAGCCTATGCTGCAATTAATATAAAACAGGATCCATATTAATAAGAGTAACACTCTAAATAAAGAATGATCAACTTTCTAATAAAGAATGTCAACAATATGACAGCTTAATACAGTTGAAAATTGAAATACTAACACCAATTCACCATTCTAATTAACCTTAACATTGAAATACTAACAGCAATTCAACAAACAAACAATTCACCATTCTAACCAATCCTAAAATACAGTTGAAAATTGAAATACTAACAGCAATTCAGTAAACAAACCTTAATTACTAATAAGCTTATACCGAAAAGTTTGAAAATAAGTCACAAAAATTGAGCTTAAGCTGAGAACCACATAAGCCATAAGGCCACTATATACACAAAAACCAAGTGCAACTTAGACTAGGTGATCAAGTATCTACCAGAGACGTTGAAACTAACATTAACGTCTACAGTGCAGCATGTGTGAATGCATCAAATTTACAACAATCCTACTGATCTTATTGCTAAAAGAGTAAAAATCTTATGACCCGTTTCGTCTTTAGTTAGTTTTAGTTGATTTGTTTAATTTTTCAGTTCGACCCGTTTCAGTTTTAGTTTTTTTTGGTCATATAACACAAGATGCAATATAAACATTTTCGCGAAACATCTTAATGAAACAAATAAAACCTTAAAAACTCGAAGTAGTCAATCAAACACGAAAAGTACCTTCTGAAAGTTGGTTTCGACGTCGTTCTCCTGTTCGACTTGAATAATATCACACGAAAAGTATTCTTCTGATTTATTTTCTACACAAAACAAATCTAATCAATTAATTAACTAATTAAAAAAACATAACTAAGGGGCTGTTTGAACTACTTATAATGAAGAGAAGAGCTTGATACCTGCTTGAAACTTGAAGAAAAAGTCGAATTAATCGATTGGAATCATTGGATCTAGTTGATGATAATCATTAACTATGTATTAAGGTTACATGGACCAGCAGAGGAAAAAGAGGATAAAAAGATCGCCCAGATTCGCCCACTTCTTCACTTCTGGATGAAAAAAGGGTTGGGGCAAAACTCGCCCATTTAGTTTCTCTCTCCGCCCAAATCCGCCCATTTAGTTTCTCTCTCCGCTCAAATCCGCCCATAAAGAAAAAAGATGGGGAAAAAGCGCCCGTTAGTTTTAAAAAAGTGTCAAAATTCGCCCAAACTTTATTAAATAGGCAAGATTTGCCACCTCTAAGATTGACCATTTATAATTCGGTCTTTTATCACCAGTTCAGTTTGAGTTATTTGTTTTTGGGCCATAAACACAACGACGACTGTGTAAGAATAATGCATCAATTTTACGACTGTAAGATTTTACACTAATCATGAATTCGTTGCATCCACGTATCATCCCATGATACAGTTACGATTGAAAAAACATAAGCAACAAAGATGTTAATTACCATAAATATAATTCAAGTAACTTATGTAATAAATAAGAGACAAGCTGTACTAGTGAAATGGGTTGCCTTCAAACAGGACGCCCGAGGTTCGATCCTTGGTATATACTTGGTTCTTCTTTTTCCAAAAAAATAAAAATATTAAAGTTTAAAAAAAAAAACTCTACTTCATGCCCTCTTATTCTAAGAATAGAATAAGGATGTATCAAATATAATACATATAAGAGTGAATTACGTAAATCGTCCCTGTGGTTTGATAATTCCTACAAGTTTCGTTCCTTAGTTTTTTTTTCACTGTTTTTGGTCCTTGTGGTTTCTTTTTCCTACAGATTTAGTCCCCTATCAATATTTTCCATTAAATACAAATAAAAAGGCAGGGTATTTTGGTCATTTTCGAAAAAAAGAATTTAATTTTTTTTTCAAACGTTTGTTTTTTTATTTCAATAAATATTTTTTTTAAAAAACTTTTTTTTCACTAAATATTTTTACGAAAGCTTATTTTTTTAAAAAACTTTTTTTTTTAAATTCGAAAATTAAAAGTTTTTGAAAAAAAATATTTTCCAATATTATTTCGAAAAAAATGTTTTTACGAGACAAAACTAATTGGTAACTTTTATATTTTTTTTATTAAAAAAATACTTTTTCGAAATAACGTTTTGTTTTTTTTTCTTAAAATTTTGTTTGGAAAAATATTTATTAAAAAAAATTCGAAAAGATTTTGTTTGGAAAAATATTTTTTTTAAAAAATTCGTAATTTCGAAAAAAAAGTATTTTTAAAATTTAAATTAAAAAAAAGTATAAAATCTATAAAATTATTTCTTTTGAAATTATTTTCGAATTTTTTTTTCTTATTTCGAAAAGAAAGTTTCTTAGAAAAAAATCAGTATAAAATCTATAAAAGAAAGTTTCTTAGAAAAAAAAAATTATGTTTTCGTAAAATTATTTAGTGAAAAAAAGTTTCTAAAAAAATATTTTAAGAAAAAAATAAACATTCGAAAAAAAATTTAAAGAAAAAAAAACAAAACGTAATTTTGAAAAAGTATTTTTTTAATAAAAAAAATATAAAAGTTACCAATTAGTTTTGTCTCGTAAAAACATTTATTTCGAAATAATTTTGGAAAATATTTTTTTTCAAAAACTTTTAATTTTCGAATTTAAAAAAAAAAGTTTTTTAAAAAAATAAGCTTTCGTAAAAATATTTAGTGAAAAAAAAAAGTTTTTTAAAAAAATATTTTTTGAAATAAAAAAACAAACGTTTGAAAAAAAAAAAAAATTCTTTTTTTCGAAAATGACCAAAATACCCCTGCCTTTTTATTTGTATTTAATGGAAAATATTGATAGGGGACTAAATATGTAAAAGAAACCACAGAGACCAAAAACAGTGAAAAAAAAACTAAGGGACGAAACTTGTAGGAATCATCAAACCACAGGGACGATTTACGTAATTCACTCTACATATAAAGCAACATTTCCAAAGCAAAATAATGTTTTTTTTTTAAGGAAGAGGATAAAACTTTCATTATTCAGCTAAAAGGTTTATATCACGTTGTACAAGTGTGTCAAAAGAAAATGGCACACGTTCATCATACAGATTATCTACATTAACAGTTAAAGCAACCCTAGTCAACTCATGAACAACTTTGTTCCCTTCACGTCGCACGAAAGACCAACAACACGACTCAAAAAGCAGGTTTGAACGTCGAATGTGGAGAAATAAGATTCTAATCTGATACAACACTTTGTTGTGTTTGAAAGCTTCAACAAATATATTCGAACCCGTTTCCAAAACAACCCTTACAAATCCCTTATAGCTTGGGACACTTGAATACAGATTATTGTTGTTTTGGTCCATTTTCTTCTTATATTTCATCCACTCGTTCATCATTCTTGAGTTATCCCTTCTAAAATTTCTGCAAATTTTCAAATTGCAATGCCATTGCAATTTGCATCATGATCCAAGGGTTAAATTTTTTTATTCATGTGTTCTTTAAAAAAAAGTCACCCCTAAGCCATAAATGCTAAAACTTAAACAAAATTTAATTTAGTGTCCCTTCCATATAATCATATTTTCTAATTGTCATCTTGTTAGAAATAACGCGAAACTACTCTTCTTACATATAGGGTTGTTGATATTTTACCACTAAAACGAGGGCCGTAACCTCAGACAAAACATATTGTAACTGAGAGATTCTAACTTCATTACATGTTGCAGGCATAACCCGAGCTATCGATATCTGTTTCTTTCCTCTAAGTGGACAGCAAAAGTTTGTGGTTTCATCAACCGACCACAATGAATAAAAAATACAATCTAGGTGAGGGGTTTGGGTGCTTCAATGTCTTCTTGTACTGTATATGATGATGATGATGATGATGCTCCATTAAATTTCTTCTGATGTGATGCGAATCTTAACCTCAGAAGCAATGAGTTAGTCATGACACCAATGGAGCTTAAACCCATGAGAGCTCCGGCAATGGAGGGAGTAAGCATCAGCCCTGTCACCGGTAACAAAGTTCCTGCAGCTATCGGAATCCCAACCTGAAAGTTCACATTCATATTACTTGCACAATTGTCATTGCGTTTAATGGCCCACAACCAGTTTTTGTGTATCTTAATTATAAACCATTAATTTGATGATGATAAAGAAAAAAAAACTACGTATATTTCAACAACAGTTTTGATCCGCTTGACCCATTCTCTTTTTAACTAACTTTTTTATCTTATCCGTTTTGATCAGCTAGAAATTTGTCATTCGCCAAACCGATCCACTCTTAAGTAGAACAATAAAAAGTGTTGCAAAAGGATCAAAATTGCAGCCTTTAGCTAAAATTACTGAGAAGTATAACTTACAATATTGTACCCAAAAGCCCACCACAAATTTTGCTTTACAGTCTTCATTGTTTGTCTACTAAGCTCCAATGCATCAATCAACTGTATAGAAGAGGTGAATGTCAATCAAAATGTAACAATGATTTGGTCTAACATGGAGTTGCCACATGAGAACAACGGTCTGTACCTGTGAAATTTTGTTACCCATGAGAACAATCGAAGCGACCTCGCTGGCAGCTCCAACACCTCCACCTATGGCAACACCTACATGTGATGATGCTAAGGCAGCAGCATCATTGATTCCATCCCCAACCATAGCAACTATGTGTCGATCCTTTTGCAGTTTGTTTATAAATTTATTTTTCTCATCGGGTTTAACTCCATAGAACACCTACCACGAATAGAAGTAATATTATTGTGCTATTGCAAAAGCACTTTTAAATTTTTGAAAGTTAATTACTATAAAATGGTCCTTGTGGTTGGCTGATAATCACGGAAATAGTCGCTCTTGAAAACTGATTTCATAAATGATCCATGAGAGGGAATATTAGTTTCATATATGGTCCCGGACCATTTATACAATTCAAGGGCGACAATTTCAGAGCGTTGGTCCAAACCACAACAACCATTTTGTAGTAATTTTCTCTTTTCTATAGATCGTCCTTACAGTTCACAAATTGCAAAAAGACGGAAGGTAATGAAGGATCAAGTGTTTGTACCTGGTCCTTTGGAATACCAACAACAGATGCAACATACTCAGCCGAACTCTTTTTATCGCCAGAAAGCAAGTATACATTTATTCCTTGACTAGTTAAAGTTTGTACAACATGTGCAGCATCTTCTCTTATCTGATCCTCAACATAAATAAGACCTGCAAGAACACCATCTATACCCACATACACAACTGATTGATTCTTGAACTCTTCGGTTTCCAAAAATGGGTTCTCAATAACTCCGTGCCTGCATTAACAGTTCAAACAGCTAAGATCAGAAAAATAAAAAAAGCTTAAAAGAGAACAATAGTAAGTCACCCACTGTTTTTCAGGCCAACCAACCCCACCCCTAACCAAAAGTTTCCACATTGAACCATTACCAAAAACCTGCCCTACCCAACCGTTCTCCACCATTACATTTAAAGTACAAACTTCTCGGAATAATTTAGCAAGAAACATATTTAAGAAAGCTAGACAGATCTTGTTTCCAACTTGCCATTATAAGCAATTCCAAAACATCATCAAAATCAAATTTCATGTCATTTCAAAACTACAGCAGAGTGGTTGTAAAAGAAGTACCTTCTAACCCATTCCAATGACCCAACAGAAACCATCTTCTTCCCAATTGAGGCTACTGCACCAGATCCCGGTTCTTCCATAAATGTTCCATCATCAGCCTGCACAACAAATGCTCACAAGTCACATCAAAGATCAGGTTTAATACCATAATCATCAACTCAGAAGTTGACCACATGGTAGTTACTAGAGAATATGAAAAAGCAGGCTTTTCTATTATCAAAATGTTAGGAACTAAAGAAACACCGTGTTGACATGATAGAAAGACTCAACATTACGAGTCAAGGACATGGACTATGTTTAGGTGAAAATCGCATATTAGTGTTTTCTTTACTTCAAGGATTTAAAGAATTAAGCTACACACCCAGCTTAGGATAACACCAGAAAGAGGAACATGTTATATAGAGAATTAAGGTACCTTTAGATTTGGACATTTAGCACCCCGAGCAGCTTCCAGAATAGCCTTCCCAATTGGATGAATTGTATTAGATTCAACTGCAGCAGCTAACTTCAGTACATCAGTTTCAGACCATTTTTCATCTGAATTTAGCCTGCATCATAGTTTTTTCGCCATTAGAATAAGAGCATAACAGATGGTAAGATACATTCTAATATAAGCAAATGATATCATTGACGTATGTTTCCTGTCAGAATATAGCAAGATTTAGCTCCTGAATCTTATTTGAAAATTGGGGTTTCCTACAAAATATGATTGCCCACTCTATAGTTGCTTCATTGTAATCAAACGTAAAGGATTTTACAGGTTAATTTACTTAAGTTACAATCTATCTAAAAGCAGAAGCTAAGATAAGAATAATACTCAACTGTAACTCGGAAAATTCATCAGATACTGTCGTCAATATTTTTGTGACAACAGGTTTGCCAATGGTCAATGTCCCTGTTTTGTCAAAAACAACTGTGTTCACTGCAGCAAACTTTTCTAAGATACTCCCACCACGCAAAAGCAATCCTTTTGTAGCACCAAGTGATGTTCCAACCTAGATCATTAGCAAAATCAACTAAGATCAGTCATCAGAGTCGGACCATATCTTCAAAGATATATACAAATAACTTAGAGAAAAGGTATTACCAGCACAGCAGTTGGTGTTGCTAAACCCAAAGCACATGGACAAGCCACTACCTACATTCACAGAATAGAGAAAAATTTAAGCTTGGATTACTTCCTCCATCCTATATTAATTATCCACTAGACAAAAACAAAGTTTAAGAGAGAGTATTATTATTACAGCCTAACCTACTTTCAGTAAATTGATTGTTTTACTCTCTGACCCGTTATTAAATGCTTTATTTGAAGTTTGTAGTAATAATTTTAGAAAGGGGTTAATTTTGTAAAGGAAAGGTGGTAATACCAAAACACTGCATGAGAGCTGCAATGCTAATGACATGGCACTTCCTTGCTGAAGAGTGATTGGTAAAATGCGTGCACCAAAAGTACTCCAGAACATAAATGTTGCAGCTGAGATTGCCATTACGCCGTAAGTAAAGTGTCCAGCAACCTAAAGCAGCAGGTATTTAACGTCAAGCGGAATCAAACAATTTATAACTTATTGCATATATGATTGTATCATAAAAAATAGTACAAACAATTAATATGCCCAAAGCTAATACATAATTCTCATAGGACCTTATCAGCCAAACGCTGAACTGGGGCTTCTCTACTCTGAGCTTCTTCTACCAAACGAACAATGTCACCCATGAACGTCTCCCCTCCAGGCCTCCGTACTTCAACAGTAAGTGCTCCATTTAGATTTATACTTCCTGCCGAAACTTCAGCCTACAACAATCATCAAAATATTCATTATAATTGTAAAGATAAAACCAGTAGATAAATCTTAACGACTAAGAAGCCGAGATCCTACACAATACAATATTTATAGAATTTTTATTATCTGAAATTAACATTCAAATTACCCCTGGAAGTTTAGTGACTGGGAGTGGCTCTCCAGTGAAACTTGACTCGTCCACTGTGCTTCTACCAGCTCTGACTATACCATCAGCGGGAATACGATCCTAAATAATGAGCAAAACCTTCTATCAGGACAAAAAATCATGCTCAAGATGAGATAATAAACTAGAACGCAGTTAGTAAGCAAGGAACATTACCATACGCAAAAGTTTGTTGAGTACTTAATAATATATATAATAATTTTGAGAAGTTCAGAATAGAGCTAACGCTACAAGAGAGTAGAAGCTAGTTGGTAAACTTTAGTGGCCGCGTTTTGGATCCATTTACGGATAACGGGTCAATAATACGGGTTACATTGTTTATCAAATGGGTGTCAACCAAAATTTTTTAAAAATGCATAAAAACTCCCAATAATTCTATGAAAGAAAAAAAATCTTCTATCATTCTTGTCATACAATGGTTTCCGTTAGCATATTAAACGCATTACCTATTTCTCGACCTCAAAGAGAAAACAATAAATGGTCCAAGGTCAGCCCAATCTGACCCGAAATGAACCATTACCCAGCCCGCCATTCTAGCAAATTTAAAAAAGGGAATGGGGAGATACAAGAGATACAGCAAGGAGACTGTAAGTGACAAGTAGAGAACTTTACTTACTCCGGGTAGTACAACAATTTGATCTCCAACAGAGAGACTGTCACAAGGAACATCCACTGTTGAGTTTGACTCTTGACCATCATCATGATTCACTAGCAGACGAGCTTTTGGTGGCAATACACTAAGAAGGCCTGTCATGTCACTGGTGGCCTTAATTTTAGCTCTTTGTTCAAGATTCCTTCCCAGCAAAACAAAAGCTATCAACATAATAGGTTCTTCAAAAAACACTTTCCAACCCTGAAAATAACAAAACAGGAGACGAGGGTAGCAGTTAGGTTTTTACAAAACTAAAAATAGTGAATACGCGGGTAGCTATACATTATAGTGACTGATTATACTACAAAAGTAATAATCTAAGTAACGGTCAGAATGTGTTCTCATCTTCACCAGATTTGACACTGACTTGAATAAATGAGCTAAAAAGCAATTCACATGAGAGGTATTCTCATGTTCATATTCAGACATTCAGATCTATTATATTTGGTGCAACTTTTTTAAGTCTTGCTGTTATCTCCATTAATTCAGAATTTACAGTGCTTCAGCTAGTTCTCGCTTTTGTACTTTATTACTTGCCGAGTCATACGAAGCTATTATCCATCTTTGAAGATCAGAATAGGATCGAATACAAATAAGGTATAACTGATGCTGAAGAAACTTAGAGCACATTATTGCATGATCGTTCAATCATATCCTTTGATTCCTTTCCTTTTGAATCCAACAGAGCTCTTACTCATAAATTTGCTAAACAAGTGAAATCTAAGTCAAAGATCATGTTCATGTCTTAGGGTCCAAGGCATTTTTTACCAAGTAAATCCCTAATAGTTTTTTTTATTGTAAAACGCCAGCTCTATCTCTATGCTTCCTTTGACTGTTAAAGCTGACTTTGTACATCCTTCGACTTTTAGAACTAACTTTGTTCTTTCATGTAATTAAACGAAATGCTCGATAAGGTAGAGAAATGAACATTTGTAGGTTAGAAGAAAAATAATACGGAGTATGACAAAAGAACAGTTGGAATTACCAATTTTGGAATCAGTGCTGCCAATGAACTAACAGTAAATGAAGATATTGCCCCGAGACCAACTAATGTATTCATGTTTGGAGTCCCCCGTAAAAGACTTTTCATACCATCAACAATAAGTTGGCGTCCAGGAACCAGCAATGTAAATAAGGATAAAGACATGTGGAAACCAGTGGAATGCATCGCATGAATCCACCAAGCCTTGGCTCCAATGAAATGTGAGGCATGCCCAAATAGACATACAGCACACAAAGCCCAAGATACTGCTAGTCCCCTACCTGATTAAAAGAAGATGTTTTATCAATTTATCAACTAAATATCATGAATTTGCAATAGAGGTAATTTTATAAACACATACCACTCTCTTTTAACTGTTTACGTTTTTCTTCCACCTTCCTTTGAAATACTTGGAAGGCGCTTTCTTTCTTAGAATCTGCAAAAAGTAGGCAAACAAGAATTGTTATAGAACCACTGCAAAGCAGAAAATTTCTGAAATGATGTTTTAACAACCAAAAAATGTCAATAAGACACATTATTCTGCGAACTTATTAAGGAATACAAATGATTGCTTGTTGATACAAAGTATGTAACTGGTTCTAACAAAAGACATATGAGAGTTTTAAGTGAAATGCTAAAAGATGATCAAGATGTCAAATAAATGAATGGCGAAAACCTATGGAACTAAGAATGCTAGGGTCAAAGATGATAGACAGAAAGCTACCTTTGAGTCATTTTGAAAGTAGCAAATATTGTCATGAAAAAAATGCATAAACAAAAAATCTGAATATTGCAAGTTCAGACACTTTGTATAGACCACAAGGGGATAACAGATGGTAGATCTTATTTCAAATTAGAGAAGAGGAATACAATTCAGCTAGAGCGTTCGCAGCTAGTACAAATCAATCATCATTGCACGGTACACATATAGACTGATGTTTTTTAGGAAGTGAGATTCTCTACTACAGAGAAATGAAAAAAAAAAACTTAAACTAAGTAAGCCTTCTGAAATGTGAGGATGCTCCCATGGTAAAATTGCCTCCTTGCAAACAAGACTCACCTATGGATACAAAACTTAATTAAACATGACTCGAAAAGATAGATTTAGATGTATTTAGTATGAACAGAAAACATAAAATTAACAAGTCTAGGTAACAAGAACATACCACAAAGGATTATGGTTACTCTTACAAGAATCCATTGCATTTTTATGATGGCACTCCTTCGGTTTCAGCCTCACCTGCCAGTTACCCACCAATCCTCAAGATTAATTACCAAGTAAACTCATTATTGTTATTCAGAAGTTATAGAGTTCACCCTTGACAGTTGACACCAAACATTTTATACACTTTAATGGACAAATCACGTGATCAAAGATTATCGAAAAGATAAGAAATTTTTAGTGACACTCATATAAGTGATGAATTGGGTTCCCATAAAGATATATGAACTAAAAATATTTTAGCATAGCAAAAAAGCTGTTTAGAATCAGAAGTAGCCAAAACGCTTTCGTGGAATAAAACCAGAAAATAAAGAAACACGGAATTTTTGAACATGTAGATCTTTAAGTACTATGGTAATAGCACTTTGACTTCTTGAAAAAAGTTAAATTGGTTATCAAAAGGCCCTTTAAGTAGTCAATGTGTAGCTTTACGTGTGAAGCCATAAAACATGTACAGGTATTACCCACCGTTTGACGAAAAATTAACTAGTTAAATGATTAAAGTACAATTTAGTAGCTTAAATAGTTTGAATAACGTTTTTGTAACTTTGAAAGAAAACCATTTCTTTCCATGAAAACTGATGTTATCAACCCGGGGACTGTGAGCATCACAATGCAGAAGGAAGCCAGCCTAATACCATTGGAATGCCTAGAGAACATATCATGCAAAGATTCTTGTAGGCCAACCAAAACCGGATGTATCCTTGTAGCCATAGACTTGACCCAGAAAAAGATAGGACAAATTACGAAACACGGCAAGAAAAAAAGAAGAAAAGGAAAATACACATATAGAAGATAAAGACGACCAAAGTTCAAAACACAGAAAAAAATTCCACTGGTTTGCTTAATCTTCACCATGAGGCACACCATACAATTAGCATTAATAGCTCTCTCATCACTCTCATTTTATGCCATGTAATATTATTAATAGGCTTCGCTATAATGAGCTTTATAATGAAGGATTGTGATAAAGAGGACACAGTAAGTAAAATCAACATATTATAAAACAGGGAATTCAAAATCATAGTGGAGAATATACCGACCTCTAACGTTAGAACTAAATCCACAATTTGTCAAATGCTTTGCAAGTTCTTCTCCTAATACTTTTTGCCAGTCAGGTTTAACCTTGGCTTCAGATACAGGCCATACAATCGCTGTCTCTGTTGTAAGATTCACACTAGCGGAAGATACCAGTGGCTGTAGATATATGAAATATCTTCAGTAATTAAGCTCAAATACACAGCAAACAACTTTGCTTCTAACCGAATGAAATTAAGATAAACAGATGTACTTACTAGACTCTCCAAAATTCTTTTTACACTTGCAGAACACCCTCCACAAGTCATACCCTGACAGAAAAGATGTTTTATAAGTTAAGTTATACAGAGCAGTAGAAGCCACACATTTTCGCAATAACTAGAGTAATTATATGGTCTTTAACTTGCTGCAAAAATGTGCAAAAAGAAATACCGTCGAAATCATGTTTGATGTTGTTCCAATAAATTCATGGCAGTTACAATGTTACTCCTCTAATTGTCTGTTAACCATTTATTTTTGTTAAATATAGAAAGTGAGGTTTATAAACTTTAGTTAGCTATAAATCATATAATACATCTACATTGATCTGATGAGAACCAACTGTGTTCTTATTCTCATACTGTTTTTAATTTCGTATTTAGGCAAACTCATACCATATGGATCGTACAGACAATGTGTATTCATCTTATTGTTACAGTTAACCGAAAACGGCAAGAATAAAGTATGGCATGGTGAACCATAGTATAACTTAACACCGAACATTCAATTTCAGGTTTGATCGGCAAAATGTATTTTACCATAATCAACTATCAATAATAACTATATAGCAAGCAAACGTGTGCCTAAAGAATTCTCATCGATCATGCACGCATATTTACGGGGTGTTTGCATTAGCTAGTATTATGTTTTTATTGACTATTTGAGCATATGGCTTATTTAAGTCCATAAGCTAAAAACTCTGGAACAGAGTGTCACTCTTTTATCATAAATACATATTTTGGGAGTGTTTGGATTAGCCGATAAGTTATCAGCTTACCGAGATTTTGAAAAGCCGCTAAGCGCACATTTTTCAGCAGCTTATGACTTTGAGCTTATGGTTTATTAGGTCCATAAGCTTAAAACATGAGGTTATCTGAATCTCAATAAGCACGTAAACAAGCTAATCCAAAATTCATCTTATTCTAAATCCACAAAAACCAAAGCACATTGAATGCCTAATATCAAATAGTAAAGCCATACACGCTTATCATCGGGAACTACAGTAATACTTACTCGAACATCTAAAATGATAACATCAGACGAAAAAGCGGAAACCTCCTCAACTCCAATCCCAACGGGACCCCCCTTAACCTCTCCATCACCACCACCTCCTCCCCCACCACCAAAACCCCCACTTCCAACACCCCCTCCCGCACCGCCGCCGCCAGTCGCAAACGAAGCAGCCGAACTCGAAACACACCTCACCACCGGCCTAACTCGACCAACCACCGGCACTCCACCGCCAAACAACCTCACCGAACGGCGCAACTCGCCTCTGGTCACGGCGGCGACGGTGAGAGTGCGGCGGAGTTGGATGAGTGCGAGCTGAGAGGTTAGGGTTTTGAGATTGGGTGAACTTATTAGAGCTTTGGAGAGACCTAGTGATAAAGTTGACTCCATTGTTGACTGAAAGGATGGATGATTGGAGTTTGTTGGAGTATATAATGTGTTTGTTTTAACTCTACCTACCACTGTTTGAATTTGTAGCCCTAGAAATTAGGTACTATTAGTAGTAATTAATGACTGAGAGAAACGTTATCTACGGCATGTGATAGATTTAAAGAACATTGAAGTAAGGGCGATTTATTTAAATACAGGCAAGCTGGCTGGCTGGCTGGCTGGCTGGCTGGAATCTGGATAGATTGATTTTCTCATCAACGTGTTTGGTCCATGTTTTTCACGTGTGTGTATTGTATATATCATGTTATCCCCAACGCTAACTAGGTCGTGACCTAGTTTTTTCAGATTTTTTTCTCCGGCGACTTAGTGTGACCTATTTGCCATAACCCGACGACCTTTTTGTTGCTTCTTCTTTCCCCATCCAATGTCTTTCATCTTCTCCCATTTGGTGCTTACAGCTTCAACAAATGAAGACTTCTCAGTTGACGAAGATGGTGATGAGTTCTTTTTAACACGATCAAGACCCATTGGTCGATATTCTTGAGTCTCTTCCACCTCGTCTTCAGAATCATCGTGCACATCCATGTAACTAGCGTGTCCAGAACCAGAAGTGTTTTCATAAGTGTTGGATTTTTTGCTAGACGAATTCTTTGTAAACTTCTGCATTTCAATCTGTACCCAACTCGGGTGATCTTTGAGCACTTTCCACGCCTCCTGGTATTGAAACTCTTTTTTGTAAATCACCTTGTACTCAGCACAACCTTTTGTAATCAGTGAGATCATTGGCACCACTATCATGAGTACGCTCAATGTTATCCATAATACGACAAAATGAACCAACACTCGGACGCAACCTGTTTTTCCATTTACTCAAAACCGCGTCGTACCCTCTAGTCGAACCCGTCTCAGTTTCATAGTACTTCAGAACTTGTTTCCAAAAGCCCTTTGTTTTTTGACTGTTTTCAAGAACGCTATTCTCGGAAACATGACACCAACCTCTGCACAACGCAAACTCTTCCTCACTTGTCCATTCTTTTGGTGGCTCAGTTAAATCAACCTGCTTGGCTTTCGTAGCACGTCTTGAAGGCTTCTTAGGTTTGATTGGTGACATCTCTTCCTCGTCGTCTTTAAGGTTGTATGCACCGTGAAAAGACCCGTGTCCCGAACCTTGGCCCATAGATTGATCTTGGCTAGGCCCGTCACCCACATAGTTGTCTTGGTTGTATATCATATCTTCAAATTGGGCATCAACCTCGAAATGATTAATCAGAGAATATTGTTGGTTTGGATAGGAAGTAGTGGAAGAATCCATAGTAGGACGATACACACCCATCGGCGATTCATATGTAGGTTGTTGGTTATCACGTTGTGGGGGATAGAAATGACGGTTTAGATAGTTTTGGTGTGATTGATATTCAAAACCGGCCGGTCTAAACCGGAATTGAGGAGACACGCCGGATAATCGGAAAGCCGAATCCGGTGTTACATGTGGAACGTATTCTTGACGAGCTCGGGATTTTGAGGTTTTGGTTTGGGGAGTTCTCTTGCTAGACATTTTAGATGTGTTTGTGTAGAGATTTGTGTGTGAAATGTAAAAATTATGGAAGAGGGGGTATTGATTATATAGGTTTTAAATTAAATAAGTATCCGTTTGGTTTATAGTCGTTGATTAAAAAAAATTCTTATTTAATTTATTGCCGCCACCATCGTTGACCACCACCGTTGTCTCTACCACCACCATCCTAACGCCACCACCACTCTCCGACGTCACCACCACCACTGACCACCACCATTATCGCTACCACCACCCTTCCAACGCCACCACGACTCTCGACACCACCACTCTCTGATGCCACCACCACCACCACTGCCACCGGACACTACCATCTCACTATGGTAACACGTCGCACAATCACCACTATTACCATTACCATCAACCACAACCGCGACCAACATCACCGTAGATTCAAGTGTGTATTTGTCCACCAATGACCACCACCTCTAGCGATGCCGCCACCACACTCTATCAGCATCATTAACAACTATTGATGGCGTCACCACAATCACCACTACACCACCTCTACCGATGCCGCCACATTCTATCACCATCATTAACGACTACCAATGGCGTCACCCTACCACCACCACACCGTTGATCATCACCACTGCCACAACCTCCACATCTCGTCGCTATCTATACCAACGACCACAACTGCTTATTGCAACCAACAACCAACCGTTAATAACCACCCAAAAAACACCAAACCACGTCATTACCACCATCTCCACCTTCGTTCGCCACCTCTACCGACTACCACAAGTACGCAATCGTCTGTAATAACCGTCGTTCTCGACGACCACTAACCGTCACTAATTTTATTAATTGATTCCTTTACCAACATCGTCGTCGCGACCACTGACTATCATTCGAACAGTTTTTGCCACCATCTCCAATCACCACCACATCTTATATTAACCAAGCACCAATAATGGTAATGATAATAGTAAGGAAAGTTCAGTGCATTTCTATGTATTCCCTTACCCTTACCTATTCCCATTCCCCTCAAGTTAACCAAGCGCCCCTTTAGACTTGATATATACATTATGTTGACAACATATAGGAATATGTTGTAATTGAAGTTCAGGTTATGAGAAGCAGTTCATCTTACCAAGTAAGGTACAAAAAGCAAAAATTTCTAGCCATATTTCATAGCTTATAACACATATGTGAATTTATGGGTTGTCATAGTCTCTAATCCTTAAATAAATCTCGTCAATTATAAGGGTAACATAACATAACTAGCTCTTAGGTGCTCAAATTCTTTCTTAGAATTTTATTCACATATCAAGAATAGAGCTTTACTGTTGGTATTTTAGTTTCAAATCAATCATTTTCATCTGAATGGTTATATATGAAATATCATTCATGTATGAGTGATCAAAATCGAAATTTTATCTCATAATAATTTAGTTTAATAACAAATGAAATATAGAAAACATACCAATTAATCACATAAATCCTCCTTAGATTCCGAAATACGAAAAGGATTGTGATTATTACTGAGCTTTTTGAGAAACTCAAGTCAATTTGTCACTGCTCAATTCAAAATCTTGAATTGATTATCGCATTTTCCAAAATCAATTTGAGTAGTTGATAGAGAAAAGATCATTTTCAACTAGATACTATTTAATATGGTGTAATTTCTCATTTATATTGAGAAATCTTTATCAAACAGTCTTTCTAGTAATCTTAAATCACCATTTCTATCTAGCGGTCACTATTCAACGTACTACGAAGATCTATTCTCATATAATCTTCTCAAATAGTTTCATGAACTACTTTAGGTTTTGTAAGTTGAAAATCTCCAACTTAAACCCAACAGATACATAATTGGCACTTCTTTCGATAGAGTGCTTCAAATAGTATTGCTTTGATTCTAGCATGAAAACTATTGTTATACGGGAAATTTTTACCAATGATAAGTGTCCTTCCCAAAACTTATAACATATACATGGAGTATGTAGTTTATGTTGGAAATACGTTTTACGTATAAAGAAGGATCGGTCACTCCAACAATAGTCCATGTAATAGCTCGTAGTTTAGTTACTTATCTTTATTTAATAAACAAACCCAAGCCTAGCCTACAACATGTGTAGGCCGACCCAAATGTAAGTCCAAGCCCATGACAAGGGCTTGGGTATATAAACCCTCTCCTTAGATGGAGAGGGTGTGTGGTTATTCATTTTAACACATAGTTCTTCTTATTTTCTCTCTCTAGAATTGTGTGAAATCCACCATCTCTCTATCTATTTCTCTCTCTAAAACATAAGCAAGATTTACATATCCTACAAATGGTATCAAGAGCCATGGGATGATTGTATTATTTTATGTGTTTGTGTTCTTGATTCATACGCCTATTTTGATCCATTTTACACGAACCAAATTTTTTTTTGTGTTTTTTATGGTTTTTTATGGTTTTTTCTTGATACAAATCTTCTACATAGTTGTGGAAGCGATTTGGTATTATTTACTTTGGCTAAAAACACAAAATTTTTTGGTGTTTTGATCATTTTTTGGCTTAAAATCACGAATTGGTTGAGTTTTGTCCGAGAAAAGTGGGATTTATTCCGATCAGGTCATCAGAAAAGGGTTTATAGTTATTCCGATCAGTGTAATCGGAACAGGGTTTAGGGATTTCGATTGCCTTCCCATAAGGGACATTCCGATTTGATATTCCAATTTGGTATTCCGATTTGGTATTCTGATTTGGTATTCCGATTTGGTATTCCGATTTGGTATTCCGATTAGATATTCCGATTTGATATTCCGATTTGGTATTCCGATTTGGTATTCCGATTTGGTATTCCGATTTGGACATTCCAGTCAAGAGTATTCCAGGACATTCCGATCAAGGGTATTCCGATAGGCTTATTTCGACAACTTTCCGATCAACATTCCGACAATCCAAAATTATTCCTTAAAAAATTTTGAATCGTGTGTAATTTTGACTTGGAATTTTTGGTTTAACGAGAACATATTTTAGGGGATTTTAACATTGTTTCTCGGCTTTAACTCACAACAACAAACACATCTACTTTCTCTCATTGTTCGATCAGTATTTGTAGATCTTAACTTATTGAAATGGAGTACACATCTCTTACGGATAAGTCCATCCTCTCGGGTACGGATAATCGTCCACCAATGTTGGTGAAGACTATGTATGAGGAATGGGCTTCCCGAATGGAACTTTATATGTTGAACAAGGAGAATGGACATCTAATTTGGGCATCGGTGCTCAATGGACCATTGGTATATGGTACTGTGACGGAAGGTGATGTTACTCGTCCTCGAACTACGGGTGAACTAACTGGAGATGCTAAGATACAAGACAAGTGTGATAAACAAGCTACGAATATCATTCTCCAAGCCCTTCCTCCAGATGTCTACAAACTCGTCACCAAACATAAAGTTGCCAAAGAGTTATGGGATAGAATTCGTGTTCTCATGCAAGGCACCTCGTTAACTAAACAAGAACGAGAGTGTAAGCTTTATGATACTTTTGATAAGTTTGCCTATGTGCCAGGGGAGACTCTCAATGATTACTATCTGAGATTTATCCTATTGTTGAATGAGCTCAATATCTATGGCATGGCAACTCCTACCTTTCAATTGAACACCAAGTATTTGAACACTCTTCCTTCAGAATGGAAAAAATACGTGACGGATGTTAAATTAGCTAAGGACTTGCATAACACCAATGTGGATCAACTTCAAGCTTTTCTTTAACAACACGAGTGCCATGTGATCGAGGCTCGGTTGTCTACACCTCAAATTCATGATCCACTTGCAATGTATGCTTCTCAACAAAACATGGCTTATACTTATCAACAACCATCATACTATCAGCAACCACAGCAACCATCTTATCAACCACTACTCATGCCACAGCAAGCATTTCAACAAAGTGTTCATCAATAATCTTTTCCACAGCAACCACCATATCAGACATCACCATCACAAGCTTTATACTCTAATGAACTTCCACCAATCCAAGCACCGGTCTTTACTCTAAATGATACGCCAGCTGATGTTCTAAACCATCTCACTGCCTACTTGTCAAAACTTGTTGCAACTAGAGGATTTCCACCAACAAACAATCAGCTCCGCACCTCTTCAAATCCTCGACAACAAGCTACTGTTCAAGATGGTCAAGTAACAGTGCAACCTATTCAGGGAAGGCAAAATTCATATGGACCTCCTACAAGGACTGTGAATGCTCAAGTTGTGCATTCTCAAGCTAATGGAAATGGAAGCCCCATTGGTCCTCAAAAGGTTGTGACTTGCTACAATTACCGAGGACAAGGTCATATGGCTAGGCAATGCACTCAGCCGAAAAGGAAAAGGGATGATGCATGGTTTCGTGAGAAGATGTATTTGGTCGATGCTCAGTCTAAGGGAAAGATTTTGGATTCAAAGGAGTTAGCATTTCTTGCAGACCCATGGGCAGCAGATACTGAAGGCATTGCAGTCGTTTCCACTTCTAATGCAGCTTATCAAGCAGATGATCTTGACGCATATGATTCGGATTGTGATGACATTCACTCTGCCCAAGCTACTCTCGTTGCTAATCTCTCTCACTATTGTTCTGATGTCGTCAGTGAGGTACCCACTACAACCAATCTTGGTAATGATGATAATCCACATCAAGTTGGACATGAAAATGACAACCTCGAACAGCATTCAGGAACTAGTAACTCAAATGATGTGGTACCCAATCCTACACATTTTAGTGAACCTCAACCAAATGCTACGACGGGTATGGAATCTTATGCTCAACATGATGTGGTCATGGTGCCTAAACATATTATTGATCAAATGCATATGGCACTCAGAAAATCCGTGGATACGAATTCCACCCTAACTGCTGAGCTTGCGGTGCATAAAGAAAAGGTCAAAGCTTTTGAAATGGTCACTCAAGCTGAAAAAATAACTTATTCTGAATTTGACCAATTTCGTTTTGAAAAGATTGAACACTTGAAAGAAATAGAATCATTAAAAGCTAATCTTTCCAATGAATTAAAAGCAAAAGAGTCGGTTGTCAATGATTTTCAGAAACTTAAAATGGATTTCGAAACTCTCGAGTCTAAAAAGTTTGAATCGGAAATTAATGCTACAAAACTTCTTAAATTCAAAGAACAACAACTTTTAAAACATTACGCTTCCACGGAAAACGTTCATCTTTTAACTAAATCATTTAAAGAACTCGAACTTACGCGTCTTCAAGATTTACCACTAATCCCGGTTATGCAAAACAAGCTCAGGAATATATTCCCGGTCTTTATGATATGACCATAATTGGCAAATCGAAAGAAGCACCTTTTGTTCGTAGTACTGAGGAGACACAGTCACTTACGGAAGAAACTCATTCTAAAGTGCTTTCAAAATTCCATACGATTGATTATGATCAGTATAACAAAGATCAATTGTCTAAAAAGACCCGCATTCACTTACAAAAGGAATTAGCTGAATTGACAGTTCTTGTGCCCTAAAGTTTGTCAAATGAAAACCCTCCTAGTACGTCTCCTACACTTGTCAAAACGGATTTAACGAAGTTAATTCCACCGGTAAGTAAGGCGTCCGTTAACTTAAATGCGGTACACCAACACTTAGCCGATTTTGACAAGGTCATTTTGGAACGTACGACGGCTTCGGCCATAACGGAAGGTGAATGGAATTTTGAGCACACTAGAGCTGCGTTTCAAGACGAAATTGTTCCGTTTGTAAAGAATGTTAAGGCTTGTCTTAGTAATCTTGATCAAGATTTGTATTTGGAAATAGAAGAAGTTAGACGTGTTTTCAATGAAATGGATGATGCTTATGAAAGCAGTTTACTTGAAATAGAACGGGTTTCACGCCAAAATGATCAGCTTCTGAAGCAAGTGATGTCTCATGATATAGTTTCCGTTTGTGTGAATAAAAGTATTGATAATGATTCTATTGTGCATAATGTTGAATCTGTGGATAATGTGGTAGATAGTACTTGTCACGAATCTGACGCTGAATTTTTAAAGCTTCAAGATTCATATTCTTCGCTTTCAAAACGTTTTGATGAGATTCAAACACATTGTATTTCGCTTGAATGAAAGCAACAATTTATTCAAGAAATCTTTGAAACGTCATTCGAAGGTGTTAATATCGATGATGCAAACTTTGAAAAGAATTTTCGACTGAATTTACAATCAAAACATCGTCAGCCAAGTGACAAAGTTGCTAAATCTTTGCCGATAGAAATAGAGGAATCTAAGGAGCTTAACTGTGTGAACGTACTTGAGGCCGCTGAGAATTTTAAACTTGATCTAGATAATCGAGTTTCCAAGATTTTGTCCAAAGTTGATAACTTAAAACAGAAAGATACACGACTCTTCGACTCAGTAAAGTCCGCATGTGTTAATACCACTGCACAGAATCAATCCTTGATTGAACAACTGAATCGAAAGTCGGTGGAAATATCTGATTTGAGGGAACAAATTTGTGATAAAAATCTGGTCTTGGCTGAGTTAAAGGAAACACTTTGTACTCTAAAAGGTAAGAATGTTGTGGATAATGCAGCCACTATCTCAGCATCGTCCTCTAGTGCAATCAAAAGGAACCTTATAGCCGTCACACCATTTAATAAGGGCCCTAGGACTAAACCATCTCAAACTTTGGTCACTAAAGATAAGGCGGAATCAAAACCAGCCTCTAATATTCCTGTGTTGCCTTCTACAGGAGTAAGCACCACTACTAAGTGTAGCACCCCCAAATTCACAACGCAGCGGATACTCAACTTTGGGTGTTACTTCATAGCACATCACACACAGTCATAGAAAACGACCTCAAAAGAGACGTTTTATAAAATAAACCATTCAATAATTTTATTAAATCAGAGTTAACAAAAAAGAGGTCCCACCAGTTTCTACAAACCTTAAGAAATAATAAAGATTTGTCAAATGTATCGAATGGAAATTGTTTGTTTTGCCTTTACTATATCCCGCGCAGCTCCATGCTCCAGCTGCTCTTAAACCTATACACCTGAGAATACATGCTAAAACGTCAACACAACGGTTGAGTGAATTCATAGGTTTTTAATTAAACAATAATGGATTTTTAAATAAACCATAAAGCTTTTGAACACAAGAATCTCATCCACTGGCGATATTGTAACACATACAATATCAATATTCCACACTATTACGCTAAGCTCATGACACCGATGCCTTAATCAATAAATTTGCCCTAGCCAGGTATCTTGCCAAATACCCCATACCTCACGTACAACACACCCAGCTGAGCCTCCAACTCACAGGTGCGACCTGCCTAGGTGGGGGTCATCATTCCCAATGGATCCATTCGTCTGTACGAGCGCCTACCCATCATAGGTAGTTAACGGTTCACGATTTATAGGGACTTTTCACTAGCAATAAGCAACTTAGCCTTACTAATAGTGGCTCATTACCTATACAATCAACACTTGTGTTCATTTTCTAAAAGAATCCAATCAAACGTCTTTACGTTTATTAACAACAACTTGTATTCGTTCAAAGCATATATTCCAACAACGAATGTTTATTCACAATCATGTATCCTTTCAAAAGGATACAACACGTATGCTTATTTACCAAGAGCATGTATTCCCTCTCGCGGGTTTATAAACATATATAAAGCAGTAAAAGCGAGGCTATGAACTCACCTGTTATAGCTATTACACGTAGATCAAGGAACAAACGTCCAATAGTCGACACACGACTTCACGAGATATCAATCAGTCATTGATCGAGAACGAGATGCCCAACGGTCGACATATGACCGAACGAGACCTATATGACGAGATGCGCCTTAGGTTCGAGACTATACATAAGTCATACATATATGTAAATAGTTCACTTTAGTAAGTTTGGACATTGCATAAGTTTTATAAAACTTGATAACAATTTACCATGTATAATCCCATTATGGTCATTAAGCTCATTAAGGCCCATTAGTGGCCCATTACACTTTTATATAACTTAAGGCCATTTGAAAATGAGTATTAGACTCCAATTTGGTTATTAATCTTAGGCCCAATAATTGCCCAATAGCAATTACAAGTGTAAGTTGGGCTTTTGTGGCCCAAGTCTACTTTATATGTATTACGGGTTCTGAAAACGCCTCAAACGACATCAACTTAATATCTCACGTTGGTCCGGTCTTGGGTTCTATAATTATCAGTATACAAATGACTCTGTAATTCCCAATAAGTCCTACCACCTCGTGTTATATAAAAATGGTCAAGTTTTATGTTATATTAATATGGTTCAATTTTTACAATTTCTCGACATACCCCGTAAATTTGATCGTTTCCCCTAAACCGTAAGTCTTCTACATGAGTTATTTATATCAAAATTAATCTCAACTCGTGTACTTTACTTATCTCAAGCATATATGACCTTAAGTTATGCTTTACATAGCTTAGATGTTCATTTTATAATTAGAAATATGGGCTGTGATTCGCAGCCAACTTTAGTTCTACCGTTTTGACCGCCATTTCCAAACCGTTTATCCGTAGAAAACCATTTGATTTGTGTGTGTTCTACATAAGTTTATCTACAACCCGTAGTTTTACATTTTTCAATGGTTCTGGGTTCTAAAATGAGTTCTCAGTCTGTTCATACAACATGTTCAGAATCGACACTTTTTACAATTTTGGCCATATCTAATTCATCGAGTATCTTCACAAGACGCGTCACCCGGCAAAATCACCACAAACCATAGAACTATAACCTTATATTATTTTAAAAGGTCAAAACCTACTGATATTTCCCAGGTTACACGTTTTTACTACTGTTTTAAATTCCAGCCATCACAACTTAATCTAGAGCTTGTCTTGACTTGTTTTCTAGATTCAAATACATACATACAATGTCCAAATCACTAATGAACTATTGTCTAATTTTTTATCAGTAGAGTAATGAGAAATAGATGTTCGTAAAAATAATATACAATCAAAGATTACAAGAAAGTAATCAAATGATCCTTACAAAGAAAGATGAGGAAATCATCACAAGAACAAGGCAACCTCAAAAGTCCTTTGCTCAAACCCATAACTTAACAAACCAAATGATACCCAAAATAAAAGCCATGTAAGGACCTCTTGAAATTCAGCTCCAAAGTCATATATAATATATGTTGATGATGGTGATCTTTTGTAAAACACAAATTCAAGGTAAAGATAGCAACCTTCATATGAATAATCAATAACTTAATAAAATTTCAAGTGATGAAATGGATTGTGAGGTGAATTTGGACGGCAAGAATAAAGCAACTGGTTGGAGTGTGTGAATTTTTATCAAAAATCAATTGAATATAGGTAGTGGTGTATTAGACAATCAAGATGCTTTTGACACATATGTACATATATGTGAAACGTGTAGAGACACAAGGAGGGTGGGCTTGGTGTAGTTTTTATGTAAGTGGGATAAGAGTTATAATTCTTGTCCCACAATTTGTAAAAGTGGGTATTATCGAAGCCCGATATTTTAAAAGTTACGCGATTTAAAAGATATGCAATAAACACGAAAAATAAACGCTCAATATAAAATAAAAACATCGACATTTGGAGAACATTAATATTTTCATATGTGAATGAAGGCTTATAATTTAATAAATATTAACGTGTCGTATAAACGATCGAAGGCTAAAGGTTTAACGCAATTTACCAAGAATGCTCGAAAAACAATAAATTAAAACGACGACAATAGAAAATTTTTCTATGTCATAACGAGGATATTTACGGTTGATGACGGACATAAACTTTTCCGATAATTAATAAATGAAACATACTCAATACATTAAAGCCTTAACTTTGTCAGTTAGCCGAGAATTCAATATTATTCGTTGAACGAACATGAAAAATAAAAGTCGAGTAATAAATATTGATCCGAATACTAAAAATAGTATTAGAACTCGGTCTAAATGTTGATTTTAAAGTTCGAGTTACTACAGTAGCTACCCCTTTAGGAAGCGACGTCCCGGCGCTTAATTCGTCTTAATAGTCTATGGTTTAGTGGGGAAGATGTGAGGAATAGACAAGTCATTGTCGAGGTTTCTGACGAAGGTTGAATGAACAAAAGTCAAACAACGATTATACATAACGGGAAAAATTAAACGGTTTGAATGATGCTTTAATCCTTATAAGGAGAGATGACTACCTAACTCGAAGGAGAAGCCATAGGAAGTGAAAAATTAACAAGTCTTCAATTTTTGGAAGTGCTTCAAGGTACATTACTACTAGCTTATTAAACTTGCGACAGTTGATATAAGTTCGAAAAAGTCGAAGTGGTGATGAGTCAAAAGAAGTGGGCGCATTTGGAAAATATCCAATGCGACAATCAATTCAAAACAATCGGTGATCACGTCGATCAAATAAAACACGTATCGTCCACGAGTCTGATAAAAACAATTACGCCATAAAATAAAATCGCATAGATCACACATAAGTCCATTGAAACGTTACAAAATAATCAAGACGAGGTATTTAATACTAGTCATACAAAATCACATAATTACATTAATCTCAAACATGCAAACTTATTTCGTCAAAAGCGAATTCATCGACACTGAAATTGTTCGGAGTATACATTACTCGATCGGAGGAACTATGATCTAAATCAAGTACAAAAGCCATCATTAGGCACATATAATCATATTACGACGTGTTTGCCAAACAACCAAGCCATGCCAAATCAAATAAGTTCAATCAAGTTAAATCATGCTTGCTAAGTAGCCAAGCCATGATAAATAAGAATATTTGAAAGGATTTTCAAATAAGTTCGGTCAAAGGAAAGTTTGGAATTAGAGGATGTTCACGATCTTGATTGCATAGATGCATATCGAGGGTGCTCACACACGGATCCATACCCAAATGACACTGTAGGGTGCACACAAACGGATCCATACCCAAAAGATATTACAGGGTTCTCACAAACTGATCCATACCCAAAATATTTTCTCGTCACGTTTGAAAAAAAATTCGATGAACCATCCATAATAACAAGAAAGAATCTCAAGATCTTTTCATTCACGATGAGTTGTGTTGATAACTTAATCCTCAGTCAATCCACAAGTACATAACTAGTGTCGATTAAACAATTCATCTATTCTCGATACATGTAATGGTTCTTAATGATTAACTTATAATGCTCGCGATAGTTAGGACACATTAGAAATGGTCCATAGAAACAAATTATAACTCGAGAGAAGACTAACGGGTTACTCGTACTTAGACGATAATCAATAATGACCATAATGACGACGAAAACGAACGATTCATACCAACGAAACATGAGTCGAAGAAATACATCCGTATACAAAAATAGTCACAAACCAAGTCAAGCACTCTTGAGCCCACTTATTTATAATTTCTTGTTTACATCAAAAGGCGTCCCAATCCATGTAAACAAGAATTTATAAATTTATGGTTCGGGAACTTATAACTATCTTGCTCAAATAAAAAGGCGTCCCAATTTATTTTAACAAGACGATTATAAATCATCCTACTCAGTAATACCGTCACAAAACACGATATCATAACTAAATTAAATGCTAAGAAAAGTATAGGGTGTCAAACTTACTCCATGATTTCTGTATTCAGACGTCCCATTCCATCTGAATAAAGAAACCATCGACAATCTAAGGTCCAGTGGTTTAAAACTTTCTTATTCAAATGTCCCTATCCACTTCAATAAGAGAACCTTAAACGACACATAGTTGGGCGATTTAAAATCATTATATTTAAATGTCCTATTCCATTTAAATACAAAGTATTAAATTTCTCAACTAATGACTACTATGAGCATATCTTTGTTGTACCCAAATTATATATAGTTGATTTGGGTATATATATATTTTAGGTCCAACTTTGGCATCCTCCTTTTCGCCATAAAATGTAATCAAACACAATTAAATTAAACGTTATATTACGTAGAAAATGTCTCCTTGAAGAAATGATTCTTCAAAGTCATAAGGAGTGTAGAAATATAATAATACGCTTATCAATTACGTTTCAAAAGGAGATGTCCTAAAATGGCACATCACAATGCGATGACAAAGTCGAGCTTAAATTAGTCGACATGCGATACATTATGAAACAATATATATGTACCCAAAAATACCAAACGAGTTCCATACTCATATTTGGATAATAAATTAATTATCGAGAAAAGTGATTGGCGGCGAGGCCAAACTCTCTATAAAACCGTATCATAAAATGTACGATAATCACACAAGGACCATTGCTTCATGCGCAATACCCTTAAATACCATAGTATATACATTCATATACATACAACCATTTCTACATACACATAGGATCACATTGTCACAACCAATCATTGGTTTCTAGGAGCCATGACCGTGCGAATACTTTGTAAGGCAATCAAACAATTTTACGAAAGAGCAGTTATAGTCTAGGTTTTAAAAATGACCTAGTTCGCTATAACTAGTGCTCTGATACCAATCTATAGCACCCCCAAATTCACAACGCATCGGATACTCAACTTTGGGTGTTACTTCATAGCACATCACACACAGTCATAGAAAACGACCTCAAAAGAGACGTTTTATAAAACTTTTGATAACAATTTACCATGTATTATCCCATTATGGTCATTAAGCTCATTAAGGCCCATTAGTGGCCCATTACACTTTTATATAACTTAAGGCCATTTGAAAATGAGTACTAGACTCCAATTTGGTTATTAATCTTAGGCCCAATAATTGCCCAATAGCAATTACAAGTGTAAGTTGGGCTTTTGTGGCCCAAGTATACTTTATATGTATTACGGGTTCTGAAAATGCCTCAAACGAATCAACTTAATATCTCACGTTGGTCCGGTCTTGGGTTCTATAATTATCAGTATACAAATGACTCTGTAATTCCCGATAAGTGGGTCCTACCACCTCGTGTTATATAAAAATGGTCAAGTTTTACGTTATATTAATATGGTTCAATTTTTACAATTTCTCGACATACCCCGTAAATTTGATCGTTTCTCCTAAACCGTAAGTCTTCTACGTGAGTTATTTATATCAAAATTAATCTCAACTCGTGTACTTTACTGATCTCAAGCATATATGACCTTAAGTTATGCTTTACATAGCTTAGATGTTCATTTTATAATGAGAAATATGGGTTGTGATTCGCAACCAACTTTAGTTCTACCGTTTTGGCCGCCATTTCCAACCGTTTATCCGTAGAAAACCATTCGATTCGTGTGTGTTCTACGTAAGTTTATCTACAACCCGTAGTTTTACATTTTTCAATGGTTCTGGGTTCTAAAATGAGTTCTCAGTCTGTTCATACAGCATGTTAAGAATCGACACTTTTTACAATTTTGGCCATATCTAATTCATCGGGTATCGTCACGAGACGCGTCACCAGGCAAAATCACCACAAACCATAGAACTATAACCCTATATTATTTTAAAAGGTCAAAACCTACTGATATTTCCCAGGTTACACGTTTTTGCTACTGTTTTAAATTCTAGCCATCACAACTTAATCTAGAGCTTGTCTTGACTTGTTTTCTAGATTCAAATACATACATACAATGTCCAAATCACTAATGAACTATTGTCTAATTTTTTATCAGTAGAGTAATGAGAAATAGATGTTCATAAAAATAATATACAATCAAAGATTACAAGAAAGTAATCAAATGATCCTTACAAAGAAAGATGAGGAAATCATCACAAGAACAAGGCAACCTCAAAAGTCCTTTGCTCAAACCCATAACTTAACAAACCAAATGATACCCAAAATTAAAAGCCATGTAAGGACCTCTTTAAATTCAGCTCCAAAGTCATATATAATATATGTTGATGATGGTGATCTTTTGTAATACACAAATTCAAGGTAAAGCTAGCAACCTTCATATGAATAATCAATAACTTAATAAAATTTCAAGTGATGAAATGGATTGTGAGGTGAATTTGGACGGCAAGAACAAAGCAAATGGTTGGAGTGTGTGAATTTTTATCTAAAATCAATTGAATATAGGTAGTGGTGTATTAGACAATCAAGATGCTTTTGACACATATGTACATATATGTGAAACGTGTAGAGACACAAGGAGGGTGGGCTTGGTGTATTTTTAAGTAAGTGGGATAAGAGTTATATTAATTCTTGTCCCACAATTTGTAAAAGTGGGTATTATCGAAGCCCGATATTTTAAAAGTTACGCGATTTAAAAGATATGCAATAAACACGAAAAATAAACGCTCAATATAAAATAAAAACATCGACATTTGGAGAACATTAATATTTTCATATGTAAATGAAGGCTTATAATTTAATAAATATTAACGTGTCGTATAAACGATCGAAGGCTAAAGGTTTAACGCAATTTACCAAGAATGCTCGAAAAACAATAAATTAAAACGACGACAATAGAAAATTTTTCTATGTCATAACGAGGATATTTACGGTTGATGACGGACATAAACTTTTCCGATAATTAATAAATGAAACATACTCAATACATTAAAGCCTTAACTTTGTCGGTTAGCCGAGAATTCAGTATTATTCGTTGAACGAACATGAAAAATAAAAGTCGAGTAATAAATATTGATCCGAATACTAAAAATAGTATTAGAACTCGGTCTAAATGTTGATTTTAAAGTTCGAGTTACTACACTAAGGCTCAAAGATCTAAGCTTAAAAGAAACAAGAAGAACGATAGGATCTTGCCCCCATCTAGTAGTCAAGTGAAGAAGAAAGTAGAAGCCCATCCTAGGAATGTTATTTCTGTTTTGAATAAAAAGAATCATGTAGCTAAACCTAAAGGCTCTGTGGTTGTGCAGCGTTCTAAGCCTACGGTGAATTCTAATTTGAAATGTTGGAATTGCAATGAATGTATGTTTTCTAGTTGTCATGGTTCTTGCCTTATTGACCATGTGAATGAGATGCATGCCCGGAAAAATGGATTAGAATGGAAACCGACTGGGAAAGTGTTAACCCAAGTTGGTTGGGTGTGGCGCCCCACTGGTAGAACTTTCACTATAGTAGGAAATATGTGCCATTTAACTAGGATCACTCCCACTACAGCGAAGAAAGCGTGCCCTTTAACTAGGAGTACCAAGGTTACCAAAACACAAGCGTGTCCTTTAACTAGGAACACTGACACTACTGTAGGAACCAAGTGCCCTTTAAATAGGTCTACTCCCACTGTAGTGCCCGCGAATAATCCAAAACCTAAGAAAGTTGGAACAGTAAAACCTGTTAGTGCTAAAACTCACATTAGAAAACGCAGGAAATCTAAGGGTCTCATAAATGCTAGCAATTATGATAATCTTATATCTCTATCTGCTAACACTCCGGAACCAATAGTTTCCAATGCATTGTCTACTGTTGTTATTGAAAACAGGTGGTCCAAATTGTTCTCTGGTATTTGGACTCTGGTTGCTCCAAGCATATGACCGGAGATCGCTCTCAGCTCAGAAATTTCGTCAGCAAGTTTCTTGGTACGGTTAGATTTGGAAATGATCATATTGCAAAGATAATGGGTTATGGTGAATATCATATTGGGAATGTTATTATTTCAAGAGTGTATTATGTGGAAGGTCTCGGTCACAACTTATTTTTTGTGGGACAATTTTGTGATGCAAACCTAGAAGTTGCTTTTCGAGAGCATAACTGCTTCATTCGTAATTTGAAAGGGGTTGATTTATTGAAAGGTACTCGAGGGAATAATTTGTATACTTTGTCTCTACAAGACATGATGGCCGCTTCTCCCGTATGTCTTCTCTCCAAAGCATCGACGACTAAGTCATGGTTATGGCATCGACGGTTATCTCATCTTAACTTTGACGCTATTAATCATTTGGCGAAAACGAACTTGTTCGTGGTCTTCCTAAACTTTCATTTCACAAGGATCATTTGTGTTCCACTTGTACAATGGGGAAAAGCCCTAAGAAATCATACAAACCCAAGACGGAAGACACCAACCAACAGAAACTTTATCTGTTGCATATGGATCTTTGTGGGCCAATGCGTGTTGAAAGTCTTAGTGGTAAAAGGTACATCCTCGTCATTGTGGATGATTACTCTCGGTTTACATGGGTGAAATTTCTTACAACAAAAAATGAGGCACCTAAATTCATCATCGGATTTCTCAAGATGATTCAAGTGCGTCTCAACACTACTGTCCGACGCATTCGTACAGATAATGGAACCGAATTTGTTAATCAAATCTTGCGTGATTATTATGAAGAAGTTGGCATATCTCATGAAACATCCGTTGCACGCACTCCACAACAAAACGGTGTCGTTGAAAGGCGAAATCGCACACTTATGGAAGTTGCTCGAACGATGTTAATTTACGCAAAGGCTCCATTGTTTTTATGGGCAGAAGCAGTGTCTACAGTAGTGTACACCCAAAACCAATCACTAATTCGTAAACGCCATGGTAAAACACCTTATGAGATTCTCCATGGAAAAGTACTAGATTTATCATATCTTCATGTATTTGGTTCTCTTTGCTATCCAAATAATGATGGTGACAATTTGGGAAAACTTCAACCAAAGGCTGATATTGGTATTTTCATTGGTTACGCACCCGCAAAGAAGGCATATCGAATCTACAACCGTAAGTCTCACAAGATCCTCGAAACTATGAATGTTGATTTTGATGAGCTGACAACAATGGCTTCTGAGCAAAGCAGCTCTGAACCCGCACTTCATGAAATGGGACCCAGTAACATTAGTTCTGGTCTTGTCCCAAACAACCCTACTTCCTCATCATTTATACCACCTTCTAGGACTGAATGGGATACGTTGTTTCAACCGTTCTTTGATGAATTCTTTACTCCTCCAAGTATTGTTGCTCCAGAACCTGAGGTAATAGCTCCGGTAACCGAAGTTGTCGCTCCAGCAACCGAAGCACAATCAGACACATCTGCACCTACAATTGGTCAAGATATACCTTTAACGAGTAATTCTCAAAGTTGACGTAATAAAAACATGTATATTACATCATATAAGATGTACCATGACGTCAACTTTATGCGTGTATTTAGTGAGAGATGGGAGATCAGTTCGAGAGAAAAAAGGTGAAGCGTGTGGGTGTATTAGGCAAAGAAGAAAAATGAGAGAATAATTTGTTTTTAGGTTTTGCGTTAGGTTTATATATGGTTTTAGGCTCTGGTAAGTATAGACGATATATTGTAATTTGTTCTGGTTTTAAAAACTCAGTCTTTGTAGAATTAGTTGTCAACGTTTCCTGATATAATTCAGTTTCCATAAATGCATGGTAGTAATGTTTTACAGCCTTACACTCTTTGTAGAATGGTTGTATTTTTGTAGAATTTTTAACATTTCCTGATGTACTCCAACTTCTAAGCTTCTACAATACAAAGTATTAAAAATTGTAAATCATATTATATAGTTTCTAAAGTTTGTTTGTGAATTACAATTACACGGTTTGTAACAATTTTATATAAGCAATTGTTGAAATTTCAACTTTGAGGATGAGGCTTTTATAATGTAGTATAGATAAAACCATTATCCTTCTAGTTAAACCTTTTGATTTGACCCACCTGAGAGAAAACGAAAGCCATATCAACCCATTTATAAGAAACGATATCTGAATGACTGTCTCAATGTCACCATCAGGAAATGAAATGAGCTCGAAGTTCATCTTCATTATGTGGTCCGTAACCCTATTGGCCTATGTTAAAACAACCGGACTACAACAAGTATAGGTTGCAATAAAGCCGGGTCTGATCACACATCAGATTGATTCACATTATGTAAAGACAGTTTTTAACACTTCTTGTCCATTTTGTATAAATACTATATGAACTTGTTATTTATGATTAAGATCAACAATACTACAATCTTCAAATAAAACAGCTTAGAAGGTTTGAAATGTAGACTTCCAGTAACGTTTAACCCGTTCACTTGTCCATCTAGATAACCGTAATAGTTTGAAATGAAACACACCAAATGAACCCATTCATAAGTAACTTTCAACATGATTTACCAGACTAGCATCTCAATAACCTCTAACAACGGGCAATACCCCTGACCCTACACGGCGCTTATCCACCTTGACCCATGTGTCTTTTTCATGGTGGAAACATATAGCTCAAATGACCATACTTCCATTCTGATATGGGGTGTAATGGTGCACCATTGCACAATGTCCACAACCGCGCGTGGTGCTTCGATTTCAAACTACAATGGCAAACATAAGCTGCTCTTTAAATGCTTTAGAAGCAGCAAGGTACATTTTCCATACTTTCTCTTGCTTTTGAACAGTAAAGTTTCACCAAATTGCTTAAGATTCTATTAAAAAAACGCAGACTCCTTAAAGAATCAGGCGCACCTGAGAACTCCCAAGTATAATTGCTGGCGGAGATCCATTTGGGGTTGATCGAGCCATTCTCCCATTAAAGTCTGAATTTGTTAAAATTGTTACATAAGAGATGTTGGCTCGAAATGATGAGGTCAACCCATACAAGAACAGAACTCTACTATTTAAACAGCAATGATAGTATCACTAAGTAGGGACGCTTTCCTGCCTTCTTATGATGGTCATATGGTCAAGCCTTGCTAGTATCTTTGATCAGGATCTTCACAAGTTTATAGCTTATGGCACACATGATTTGAGTTTTTATTCTTTGTGTTTTTTGATGGGTCATCGGGTTCCACGTCATGGTACAAGAAACATTGAAATACTGTTGACACAAAGTTGACGTAATAAAAACATGTATATTACATCATAAAAGATCAGAGTTTTAAACATAGGTCCCATAATTTTATAAGCGGAAAAATATATTATTTAATCATAATTTATAACATGTAGTTAACAAAATACAGAAAAATCTTCTGACGGTTTTAGATAAAACCAAAGTTTAATATACACAGAAATCTCCAAGTTGCGGTAATATCATGCGGGCTCACATCCAAGCAAAGCTAAGTAATAATACCTGAGATTAAACATGTAAAATCGTCAACATAAAGTTGAGTGATATTCATATGTTTAGCAATAAAGGTGTGGAACACAAGCATTCATTTGTAACAAGAAATAGGAATAATGGTTATGTACAGTAACCATTGTCCGAAACTATTATTATTATTGTTGTTCAGTTCATGAACTGAAGCTTAACTAATGTAAGTTACTATAGGGAGTATTCAGCCTAAATACTCAAGCATAAACAAATATTAGTGCGTCAAGGTAATCGAGACGGGATAGTCAATCCTGATGGATCCACCCACAACATTCGCGCTTGGTACTCGATAATTAAAGGTTCATGATCGGGAGAGGAAACTTAAGGATTAGACTAAAAATCAATAATAATATCGAAATTTTGGAAAGCATACACGTTCTGGATAACATACACGTTCTGGATAGCATACAAGTTCTGGATAGCATACAAGTTCTGGATAGCATACAGTTTTAAATGGTTGTGTTCCACCATGTAAAATCTCACCACGTGTTTAGAAACCATGTGCAAGTAAAAAGGGGTTATGAACTCACCTTAGACACGAGGTAAATGAATCACGGTACTCAAAAGTTGAGTAGAAACAGCTGTAGTGAGACGATCACCGAAGATATGGATGCCCAGGAAAACAGAAGACCGCAACCTATCAAAATAAGGCGCGTGTTAAGACTCGAACTCAAGTATCGATATATACCAAGTATAATAAGACTTAAAATATTTTCAAAGTATTCATATTTCAAAACCAGTTACACGAACCAAATGAATCCATGTTAACCCATTTATCCAACACTACCCGTTTAAACACTTGGACACCTGAAATTGACCCGTCATAAGATGTCAAGTCAACGCAAGTCAAACTATCACTTTACCTTACTCGGACCAGTAGCTAAGTCATTTAGATAATGAATAAACACTTGAGTAAGTCACCATGTCCAATAGTGAATACTCATACTCACGCCACACGAGCATTGAACTATGTGTCCAAAATACCAATCAGCAAGTACACTCCGAATGTACACACCGATCTACCCTATCTAGACTTGTCCGATTTAGATGAAATTTGGTGTCAAGGTCACTTATAACCTGTATAAGACCCTGCCAAAATTTGAGCCAAATTTCATACTTTAAAACCCATCAGCTCGACACTTTACTCGACTCTAAAATTTGGGACAAAATGTGTACTTGTTTCATAAAACCATTTATACTACTTTAAAAGTATTATCTTGCCAATCCGCCTTTTAAACTCACTACTAGACTCATCAAATTAAGTTTATAAACTTTGAAAACCAGTAGTATCCATTATCTAACTATGCCTAAAATCCCCGAGAGTTGACCCAAAATCATCCACAATTTCGGATTGTGCCGCTTTGCGTCTCCCGGTACACGAATACTAAAACTAGCATAACTTTTGATCCGTAATAAGTTAGAAGCTCCATCTAATATCAAATCAAAGCTTGAGAAATTATCCACAACAATATCAGATCATCTCTGTCTATAGCCAAACTTAAACTCACGAAAACAGACCTTAACTCACTGCCTAAAATCATCTCATCAAAACTCACATAAAATCATCATTTTGACCCAAATCCACCATGATCCATACCTCTAATATTACTCTAGTATCAAAACCATCGACCAAATACTCTTAAAACACTTGCATAACAATTTTAAGAAAATCAAAGATCAAAACCAAACATTTTTAACATGAAAACATGAAGGTCATGGCATAAACAACACATACAATATGATCAAAACCCTCAGTCTGGTGGGAGTGGAGGCAAACCCACTCACCTCCACGTCATCGCCACCTCATCTTTTAACAAACTCACATAAACTCACCCACGGAGATAATGGCACTCACCCAAACTCACCCACACTCACCTTTCATACCTATTCTTTTATTATTTAAACACACACCACTAAAAAAAACACCCAATAATAAACCTAACCAAAAAAATAAAATCACTCGAGCCCACAACATTACAACTCACCCAGGTGAGTTTGCCCCCTGTTTTTTGCTTGGTGGGAGTAAGTCGCGCGCGAGTTTTTAGGGTAGGAATGGTACCCACTCGCGACTTGGGTATAGTCGCTCGTGGGTTAAGAGCCACTCCCACCAGCCTCACAACCATAAAAATATAAAAGTCTTGAAACTTGATGCATGTATATGATTTTTGTATCATTAGAATCATCATTGAATTCTAAAATGTGGTCTAATTTTAATTTTAATGGATTCAAGTTAAAAATTGGTGATTAAGGGGTGTTTGTTGTGGTGCTGGTGACGGAAAGAAAGAGGGTGGGGGGGAGGAGATGACCATTTTTTTATAAAAATTTGTGTGTGTGTGATTTTGTTAAAAAAATGAGTATATATATGTGGTAGGTGTAGGAACCAATATTGTCAAGTTTGAAACCTTTGGACTAAAAAGAAATTAGATAGTTTAAAGGATAGAAAATGAATATTAGTAAATCTTGAAAATATTTACTGGGCTCAGGTTTCATAAAAATACTTTTCAAAAGTTACAATGCATCATAAATATGATTATATGATTTCCCGACACGACTTAATACGTAATTAAAACGAAATCGTCAAAAATATAAATTATCGAAACAATCGATAATAAAATGTAAATTTTTGGGCATCCGTCGGTATCGCGATCACTAGGAATTCTCATTGTTCATTGATTTTGAGTAATCTCGTTGTAAAATGAACGCGAGTGATTTTAAATCAAAAACTTTGATTTAAATAAATAAGGAAAATTAAAATAATTTTTTTATAATTCCAAGTAAGGTATTATCAATGATAAGAAAATACTTAAAGAGTATAATTTATTAAAATTATCATGATCTCAGGATTTTACATATAAGAATATAAGAACACGTAATACGTTTGAAAATTCAAGAAGCACAAATAAAAGAATAAAATAATGCTGGAAAAGTACGGGTTATTATAGTTTTAGTCTATGTAAATTTGACAAATAATAAGATGATACATAACAATACCTTTAGAATAACTCCCCCCGCCCTCGTTAGGTTGACTGTCACTCCAACAAATAAAGAAGTTCTCCATAATAATATTGTCACTATACTGCAGAGGTAGAGCTCATAATATGTAACCATCTCCCTTTCTTTTCCCAAATCCATCACCTAAGCACTATTAAACTAATGGCCTTTGCAGGCCTCTAAGACATCTCATCTTCAAGGTAGTAGCGTGTATCTGTTGCTTGTTCTTCATACTTAAGCCATTGTAATTAAGACACCTCATTTCTGTTAAATATTTAATAAGCAATGTGGTTATATCAGTTGCAGCCTCCTCATTAGTTTTCACCGATAGCTCGTATCCTCAACAAAACTATATCATGTCCCAATTGGATTATCTTACAACCAAAAAACTATCACTTAGTTTAAACAAATATTAAGAAATACCTTTGGCAAGAAAGTATCCAATATTTGAACGAAATTCAAGAAAATACAGCGGGATATAGAATTTAAGAAAGCACTATGCACGATAGTCATTTATAAGAAAGGTTTATCAAAAAATAAAGAAAAAACTATGCCCAGTTAAATAAAACAATATGCATAAAAGTTAACCTATCCTATAATAGTATAATTTACCAGAATTTACTAAAAGTGACTAGTTAAATATGCACTATGTTTCAAGAAGACACAAATGACTGGTTAAAAAAACTATAATTGTCAATTATTAACCATCTCGTTTTAGGTTTATAGTTATACATAAACAATGTGTGACATATGCCTTATAGAAACCAAGACTAAAACAACCAACAAATGTCGAAGGTGACTTGAATATGTAGCTACGGTTTCAAAATTTCTTATTCAAAACCAATCTTTCTCTTTGGTTGTAGTTGAAATTGAAACCACCTACGAAGTTAAACCCGCAATATTGATCTAGCTATTAAAGAATAAACACAAACCATTAAAATTTATAACAATTTTATTCGCTGATTTAGCGTGTTCACTCTTGCCCCATTCTCTATGTAACACCCCATTTTGCTAAATGGAATGTCACGCGTAATTATGGCGTGTCATCAAAGCATGCAAGGTAATATGTAGAAAACATACATGACCATAGGGAAAACCGGAATCAAACATCGGTACCCAACATAAGCCCAAAACATAATAAAGTAAATGAACTGAATGAAAGATTAAACAAGCATAAATATATGAAGGCAAAAGGAGAAGAAGTCAATGGCAGCTTCCATCCTATGCACGGCCTCCAAATGCTCGAGTCTTGGGTACCTGCCGTTTTGGGACATGGAAAGGAAAGTAACGGCTGAGCAAAACGCTCAGTGCACGGATATACAATATAGCATGAAATAGGATAAGCATGTAACATATAACAGCGGAAGACTAAGTTCTGAGTAAACTGGTTAAGTATTAAGAAAACTGGTTTTATAGTTTGAAAAGCCTTATGTTTATCTTATGAAAACTGTTTTAACATAAATATACCATAGCCCATATAGGTCATGAAAAGGTCACGTGCATGAATACTTGGAGGGGTGACATCATCATGCTGATTAGAGGGGATGCCTCTAATTAATATACTGGTCTGGGTAGGAGGGATCAACTCCTTGTGAAGGATGCAAGGCACACACCACATTCACCATGAAATACTGAATAAAACATGTAACTAGGATGCACCCATACGCCCCACATGATATAATAATATGGCCAAAACTGAAAGGGACGCCACGAGCAATCACTCCGCTGTGGGGAAGTCATAACATTGGTGCCTCCAATGTTATGGTTATGGTACCTCCATAACTAGGTGAAACTGGTCATGCTTGTATATGGCTATAGATTATGCTAATTAAACATAAGCAGTTCAAAACAATAAAACAAATACTGGGGAAAAACAGTTGGCTGCATACGGGGAAATCCTAATAAGGAAGAATGTCCATACTGAAAGGACGGGAATCCGTACCTCAAGTCTGGTGAATGAACGGAAGAGAGAATCCTACTTCTGGATCACTAACACTACATGAATACACACGTGTATAAGTATCGAATCACTGAATTACGTACTGGATTTCATGTCTTGTCTTGACTTATTTTATATGTTTTAAGTCATGTTTTACTGTTTTAAGCTTTAATATATGTTTATCTTATATTCTGATTAATCTGATTAAGTATTCCTGGTATTTCATGTATTACTGTGCTTACTGAGCAATATTAAGTAACTTTCCAAAAATAGCAGGTTTCCTAAAATAGAAGGTTTCCAAAAGTAGAAAGTTTCCAAAAATAGAAAGTTCCCATAAATAGGTATAAGCTAGTTAAATAAGCTAATAAATAGGCTTAAGTGTTTACTGATTGATATTCTAAGTCATAATGATATAATATATAGTTTATTAATTATTACATGTCATTTAAATAACTATAGGTTAAAAGTATTTAATTAAATATATCTTGTTTTTAATTAAATAAGGTTAAATACTTAGGTTAAAACATGTATTATCAATTAGTAATAATAAACCTAAGTCCATGTTTTAATTAAATTAATTATATAGCATGTTAAATTAATTTAATTAACTTGAAATAAATAATCTTGTAATAATAGGTCATGATTTATTAATTAATATACCATGTAAAATTAATAAGTAATGTAAAGTAAATTTACCCGTAAAATAACGACACGTACTCTTGTATTATTTTATTAACAAGCGTCGAAACCGAACCCGTGTTTTATTAATTTAAACGTAACACTCGTATTATGTTTTATAATAAGTCTAGCCAAACAGCCCCTTAATCTGCCCTTAAACCCGTAGCCAAACAGCCCTTAATCCTGATTTTAAACGCCCCCTTACTGCCAGTTTACCCCTGGCAGTTCTGGGTTTCCCCCGCTAGTGTAAAACACCCACCGAGAGCATAGGCTCTCGGTTCCCACTGTTAGTACAAACACCCTGCGGGTGTTCCCACTGTTAGACCAAAACCGGCCAGCACCCTTTTAGGGTTGCGGCTGGTGGTGTGATTCATCACCGAGAGTCTCTTGACTCTCGGTTTGGGTGCCAAACGAGCCAGCAACATCCAAAAACACAAACCCATCTAATTATATTCGTTAAATATGTTTTACAATCCAAGAAATCGGATTAAAAGAGAAAAATAAATCGAATTAGGGTTTACCTTGATTAGGGCTTTTGTAGCCGAAACACACCCACTTAGATCCTTTAATACAACAGCCCACCATTGTTCTTGTTTTCCTTGGTGTTGGTCACGGCAGAGGAGGAAGAAAAGAAAAAAAAAGTGGCGGCTTGTACTTCATTTTAGGGTTTCATGTCTTTTTGTGTTTGTTGCCAAAACCATATTACTCCCCCGTCTATATTTTCTACACGGCTCACATAATACACTTGGGCCTTGAGCCCAAGTCCTACTCTTTTCTACTTTGTCAAAAGCAGCCCCTTAACACTTGTACTTTTATTAAGTCGCGTTTTGTTAAACTGGTACGCGTAAACGAGTATTAAATGTGTCGTAAGTTTCTTAGCTATAATTACCCGTGTTAAACGTAATTATTACGTATATAATTACTTGTCGTGTAATTTAATATACGTGGTAATAATAATAATCGTGTTAAATGTCCGTGATTTCGTGTTACGTAGTTTACGTGATTAATTAGTTTTTGATCGTGACTCAATATATTTATTCGTGTTCATAATAAATATATATCTATATACGTAATTAATATTAGTTCGCGTTTTAATTACGTTCGTGATTAATTAATGTTAAATACTTATCATGTGTTCGTATGTAATCGATACTTATCATGTCATACACGTATGCACTTGCTTGATTATTAGCACATGAATGTGATCAATACTAAATAGGGTAAGTTTTAATCTAGGACGTACGATCTTAAGGGCACTATTCATGGTAAAAGCATGCGGGTTTTACAATTCTTCCCCCCTAAAAAGAATAATTCGTCCTCGAATTATAGATAAAGTAACTGGAAGCGAAACATACCCGAATCAAACTGGAAAGGTATGCAAAATAACGGAAATGAAGGTGGCATGGTAGAAGGGAACGTGGAACGTGACATGTCTTGAAAAGACATGGAACGTGACGTGACTGAAAGGACATCTCTAATCGATAAGAGAAAAATGGATAAGAAGTCCGGATGACCTCTTGGAACGGTTCCTTCAGAAGATCCTGACACTAATGATAAATCTTGGTCCTCCTGACCTTGACTTGGAATACGGAGAAATTCTTGGTTATCAACGGAAGGTAGATCCCCTACATTCGATCGCGGAAAATAAGAGTTAACGTGCAAGGGTAACTGAAACGTTACGATGCAAGACAATCTGACTTAACTGATAATTAGAAACGATGCGCGAGACATAAAGAAACGTAGTACGTGAAAATTTTGAACGTGATACGTGAAAAATTTTGAACGTGCTACGTGGAGATATGGCGAGTGTAGTATGAGTAAACATATCGTGATCTATGATACGTGTAACATATTTTGATCATGATATGAGGAACGTGGAATGAACATGACATGTGAGACATATCGTGATCATAGAATATAATGGCGGTAACGCCAAACGCTACAAGGTGAGACGTGGAATATAACGTGAAACGTCTATCTGATGATGGAGAGTTATACTAAACTTGGGTCTGGTCTCTCAAGTTCTTGCAAACTTCCCCGAATGAGAAAAGAAATGAACATAAAATCGTAAGCCAAAAATACGATCATGAACGTGAATAGTGTCATGAACGCGAGCGCGAAAGCAAGGCATGGAATTAGAATGAAGACGCGAAGTAAATAAGGAGCATAATTATGAATATTTGTCTGACCTGATAACTGAGGAATTGCCAAGTGATCGGATGAGCCTTGGCTGGAACATGTCCGATCAATCTGTTGGTTCTGAAATCCTTGCGGATGTAAGGATTCTGCAGACTTGATCAAACTGTTTGCAATAACCCAGATAGCATCATGCTTCTTCTGAGTTTGCGTTAATCTGGTAACCAAAATCCGTGGAGATCTTGTCCCATTTCAATTCACAATTTCAGATGATGAAAACATCCCAGTTTGTTGGTGTCCTATCTTAACCTGTTGGTATGTCAGGTACCTAGATATGAACGTAACTGTATCTTGCTTCGTAGAACTTGATACCTAGGAGTTTGCGAAACTCTGAGTCTCTGAATCTAGACTTCTCCTAGCGTATAATTTTCTAAAACACCTAATGTAGTGTAGGGTTCTCTCCTTTACGCATAAGCTGAGTCATGGTAAGATTAACCATAGAAACCCATGTGATTCAGTGTGTCACTGTAATCAAACAGATTGATATTGAGAAAAAAAAAATTCCAGGGTAGAATTTCTCTTGTCATAGAATTTGCAACATAGTGCAGATATGGTCTTCCTGTTCTTCTCTAGGCTTAGAGGAAATCAGGTTATCCTCAATGAAAACGCTGATGAATTTGTTTAGGAGTTCATGGAAACTCAATTTATTAAGTCCATAATGCGGTTGGAGCATTGATGAGACTATTTCAAAATCATAAATTTAGCATGACCGAGTCGTGTACGAATAGCAGTCATGGACATGTCCTGCTTTTTCACTTGTCAGTGTTGGCAGCATGATCGTGAGTTTGATCTTGGAAAAGTGATTAACACCATACGGTTGATTGGACATGTTGTCAATATGTGAAGGAGAATAACGGTCATGAATGGTGATTTGTTTAAGTCGATGGTAGTCGACACATAATCTCATGGTACCATCCTTCTCCTTGAAGGTTCTTCTGGAGTGTAAGGAACAATTTTGGAATAATCCGTTGGTTATGCGTAAAAGGACCTTAGTAGTCGTGTGCTACTGACAGCTAGAAAATTTTAGCAATTATGTCTAACAAAGCACGTGCTTGAAAAGCATAGATAATTTGTACATATTTTCCTGATGGAAAATCAAGCTGAATGTATTCAGGAGCCTGAACATTACTGTACATAATTATGAATCATAGCATGGTGTGGTGTTCATAGTACATAATTAGGATAAAATTCATCTCGTGTCTGTCCGAGGAAATGCGTTAGCAGCTTGGATCTTATCATTAAGCTGAAGGAAAACCTTCGTATGCGTGGGAATACGAAAGGAGTCCTTCATGGTTATGAATATATAAACTATGGTGAAAGAAATGAAAGTGACATCGGCAACGTGACAGTTCTCACTGATGCGCCGATAATGGTATAGAAATTCTTGTGGCCTGATTAATACATGGCATAACAACATAGATATACCCTTGGAGGGTACCCTGAATTTCTTAGAAATGATCCATAATTAGACGTGAGTCATGTGTCTTGACTCGTGTCTTGAGAAATGTAAGCGTGACATATGTCTTGACTGGTATCTTGACATGTGTCCTCAGAAAGTATACGTGAGACATGTGTCTTGACTGATGTCTTGACATGTGTCTCGAGATGTGAAACAATTAGAACTACAAATATTAGGTTAATATGCCAGAATTGGCGGATCGGTTGAACTACTGATCATTTGTATGTCTGATCACGTCCGTGGCCGAAGCCTCGGTTGCGATTTCCAGGCTAGTTGCTGTCATAGTAGTGGTTACTATCATCTTGTCTGTAGGTTCCATGACGGTCATTCTCATGACAGTGACTCATGTAACTATTCAGCTGAGTGGCCGGCTGGTACTGGTTTGCACTCATATGGCTGAAATGACAGCCGAACGACGTGTGACATGTAACTATGAATTAGGGACAATGATCGATGGGAATCGTCTGATGGTAAAGCATCTTCTCGTCCAATTGCCTTGCTCTGACGCCTTTGTCTTCGTCTTTTAGGATCTCCAGGTTGTGAACAGCATCAGCATCAGCATCTCGTAGCGTCTCCCAACATCAGCAGCATCAACCTTCAGTAACATCTCCAAGCTATGAGCGGCATCGACAATCTTGTAGAATATCAGCAAGTGAACATACGCCTGAGATGATTTAGACTCGACTAGCGAATACTCGTGAAGTATTGCAAGTGGAATACACATGGATTAAGGTACATGTAATACACATGAAATACGGTACGTGGAGTACACATGGCATGCACATGAAATGATCGGTATGGGCTCGATCATTTGTCATGATTTAAGGAAAGTAAACCGGTTAAACGGTTAGGAAAACCATCATGATAACCTGGCAGTATTAGCATAGACATCATTCTGGTTGCATAGAGAAACGCTAAAGTGTGGTTACACAAAATTCAACGATGATTTGCCTGACAGCATGATTAATGGAAACCATCCATGACTATCATGAAAGCATGATTCAAGAAATCTAACAATGTTTTGCAGGACAACGTAAATAACAAAAGAGGCGTGAAACATAATCAACATGAAGACGGAATTATCATGAGGAAACATGAAACCATCTATTACGAAGAAGTGTATAACATAATCAGCATGAAACTGAAGTTAACCATGACAGTATGAAGGCATACTTGACATAAAAACATAATAACTTATGATGGGACATGAAAAAAAATTTATGCCAATTTAAATCATGAGAAAAATTTTATGCAAGAAAAACAGTGCATGAATGCGTAATGTAGTTTTATAAAACCTTTATATGTGCGAGGGAATGCCTATGGGTCGGTTCCAAAACAAAAGACATGGCGAGGGGACGCCTATGGGTCGGTCCCAAAGTTAAAAGTTTCGATAAAAGCACATGCGACTAAATAGGGCCAGTCCTGTACCAACCATTACTTAGTCAAAATTCCTGCAACATATGACATATGATATAAATGCATGAATGCATGAAACATAATAATTAAAATCATTGTCAAAACTTAACAGAAAAAAAAAATTTTATGTGAAAAATGTGAACTACTGGGGTTCAGTCCACATAATCACAGTTCACGAGGAACGTCATGCATAGACAATGACACATAACTAAGTATGGATGACGGTTGTTCATTCCATATTAGTAAAACAATACTTGTGAAAACATCATGGTTAAAACAACAAGGTGCTAAAGACGTCATGGTTGAAACAGAAAGGTGCTGAAAACGTCAATACGTGGAATAACAAGCGTTAACTTAGGAAGCTCCTGGTGACTACCCACTAGTCACAGGTCAAGTTTTAGAGCCTACAGGTCGAAGCCTTGGCTCTGATACCATAATTGTAACACCCCATTTTGCTAAATGGAATGTCACGCGTAATTATGACGTGTCATCAAAGCATGCAAGGTAATATGTAGAAAACATACATGACCATAGGGAAAACCGGAATCAAACATCGGTTCCCAACATAAGCCCAAAACATAATAAAGTAAATGAACTGAATGAAAGATTAAACAAGCATAAATATATGAAGGCAAAAGGAGAAGAAGTCAATGGCAGCTTCCATCCTATGCACGGCCTCCAAATGCTCGAGTCTTGGGTACCTGCCGTTTTGGGACATGGAAAGGAAATTAACGGCTGAGCAAAACGCTCAGTGCACGGATATACAATATAGCATGAAATAGGATAAGCATGTAACATATAACAGCGGAAGACTAAGTTCTGAGTAAACTGGTTAAGTATTAAGAAAACTGGTTTTATAGTTTGAAAAGCCTTATGTTTATCTTATGAAAACTGTTTTAACATAAATATACCATAGCCCATATAGGTCATGAAAAGGTCACGTGCATGAATACTTGGAGGGGTGACCTCATCATGCTGATTAGAGGGGATGCCTCTAATTAATATACTGGTCTGGGTAGGAGGGATCAACTCCTTGTGAAGGATGCAAGGCACACACCACATTCACCATGAAATACTGAATAAAACATGTAACTAGGATGCACCCATACGCCCCACATGATATAATAATATGGCCAAAACTGAAAGGGACGCCACGAGCAATCACTCCGCCGTGGGGAAGTCATAACATTGGTGCCTCCAATGTTATGGTTATGGTACCTCCATAACTAGGTGAAACTGGTCATGCTTGTATATGGCTATAGATTATGCTAATTAAACATAAGCAGTTCAAAATAATAAAACAAATACTGGGGAAAAACAGTTGGCTGCATACGGGGAAATCCTAATAAGGAAGAATATCCATACTGAAAGGACGGGAATCCGTACCTCAAGTCTGGTGAATGAACGGAAGAGAGAATCCTACTTCTGGATCACTAACACTACATGAATACACACGTGTATAAGTATCGAATCACTGAATTACGTACTGGATTTCATGTCTTGTCGTGACTTATTTTATATGTTTTAAGTCATGTTTTACTGTTTTAAGCTTTAATATATGTTTATCTTATATTCTGATTAATCTGATTAAGTATTCCTGGTATTTCATGTATTACTGTGCTTACTGAGCAATATTAAGTAACTTTCCAAAAATAGCAGGTTTCCTAAAATAGAAGGTTTCCAAAAGTAGAAAGTTTCCAAAAATAGAAAGTTCCCATAAATAGGTATAAGCTAGTTAAATAAGCTAATAAATAGGCTTAAGTGTTTACTGATTGATATTCTAAGTCATAATGATATAATATATAGTTTATTAATTATTACATGTCATTTAAATAACTATAGGTTAAAAGTATTTAATTAAATATATCTTGTTTTTAATTAAATAAGGTTAAATACTTAGGTTAAAACATGTATTATCAATTAGTAATAATAAACCTAAGTCCATGTTTTAATTAAATTAATTATATAGCATGTTAAATTAATTTAATTAACTTGAAATAAATAATCTTGTAATAATAGGTCATGATTTATTAATTAATATACCATGTAAAATTAATAAGTAATGTAAAGTAAATTTACCCGTAAAATAACGACACGTACTCTTGTATTATTTTATTAACAAGCGTCGAAACCGAACCCGTGTTTTATTAATTTAAACGTAACACTCGTATTATGTTTTATAATAAGTCTAGCCAAACAGCCCCTTAATCTGCCCTTAAACCCGTAGCCAAACAGCCCTTAATCCTGATTTTAAAACTCACTGCCAAATGCCCCCTTACTGCCAGTTTACCCCTGGCAGTTCTGGGTTTCCCCCGCTAGTGTAAAACACCCACCGAGAGCATAGGCTCTTGGTTCCCACTGTTAGTACAAACACCCTGCGGGTGTTCCCACTGTTAGACCAAAACCGGCCAGCACCCTTTTAGGGTTGCGGCTGGTGGTGTGATTCATCACCGAGAGTCTCTTGACTCTCGGTTTGGGTGCCAAACGAGCCAGCAACATCCAAAAACACAAACCCATCTAATTATATTCGTTAAATATGTTTTACAATCCAAGAAATCAGATTAAAAGAGAAAAATAAATCGAATTAGGGTTTACCTTGATTAGGGTTTTTGTAGCCGAAACACACCCACTTAGATCCTTTAATACAACAGCCCACCATTGTTCTTGTTTTCCTTGGTGTTGGTCACGGCAGAGGAGGAAGAAAAGAAAAAAAAAAGTGGCGGCTTGTACTTCATTTTAGGGTTTCATGTCTTTTTGTGTTTGTTGCCAAAACCATATTACTCCCCCGTCTATATTTTCTACACGGCTCACATAATACACTTGGGCCTTGAGCCCAAGTCCTACTCTTTTCTACTTTGTCAAAAGCAGCCCCTTAACACTTGTACTTTTATTAAGTCGCGTTTTGTTAAACTGGTACGCGTAAACGAGTATTAAATGTGTCGTAAGTTTCTTAGCTATAATTACCCGTGTTAAACGTAATTATTACGTATATAATTACTTGTCGTGTAATTTAATATACGTGGTAATAATAATAATCGTGTTAAATGTCCGTGATTTCGTGTTACGTAGTTTACGTGATTAATTAGTTTTTGATCGTGACTCAATATATTTATTCGTGTTCATAATAAATATATATCTATATACGTAATTAATATTAGTTCACGTTTTAATTACGTTCGTGATTAATTAATGTTAAATACTTATCATGTGTTCGTATGTAATCGATACTTATCATGTCATACACGTATGCACTTGCTTGATTATTAGCACATGAATGTGATCAATACTAAATAGGGTAAGTTTTAATCTAGGACGTACGATCTTAAGGGCACTATTCATGGTAAAAGCATGCGGGTTTTACACTCTAGTTAGTGCATCTTTCTTCTCAACTAAGCGTCTAGCAAAAGTAACGAAAAAGAAAAAGAACCTAACCATCAATAAAATTTAATACTTTATTAGAAATAGATTTGTATATTTAGTTTATTTAAAACAATAATATACTTTTATAAAATTCAAGACAATTTCATTAGTAGGTTAATGTATTAAAATTATTAACATGTACACAAGTAGATATTCACATAAACAAAATTGAACTATTTGGATGTATCAGCTTCATTTCCACTATTTTCAACAATTAATAACTTGTAATGTGCCCATTTTATGTGATGCTTATTAAAAATAGCTCAAGGTATGAATTAAGATCAAACACTATGTGATGCTTATTAAAAACACATTCGAGTATACACCATTGATCACAAAGTTAAGAGCATAAAAGAGTACTATTATACCTTTGTGTTTGAGCCATTTAATCAAAACACATGTTAAGCGCTCGCTTTCATCAAGCCCATGTTATCAATAAACATGATGACAAAAATTAACCATCCATTAAGTACATATCCAAATGTAAACATCAATTATGCGTAAATGCATATACGTATCACTAGCTCATGATAAGAGTTTTTTTTTGGTAAATGGAAATGAGCCCCGGTAAAATACTCATGATAATAGTTACACAAGTTAATAAAGTGGAGATTCAAAATTTCTTTGATAAGTAAGTGTTGTGATCATTAATTTAAAGTATGAAATAATGAGGACTATAATTTATTAGCTTTGTAGTTTAGGATTACCAAATTCTTACTGAAGTTTGTAAAGGGGTTCAAATGGGATAAAAATGTATTTAAGCAAATAAACTAAAACAAAGGTAAAAAATTAAGCAAATCAAGTAAAACTAAGTTCAGAGATAACTCATAATGTATCAAAAAGGTGGCGTGTAGAATGAAATCAGCATAAATTAAAAGGATTAATGTGTAAACAACATACCTTTGTTTCACACGCTGTTTAAATATCTCATTAAGTTGTGATATCCTTGCTATAACGCAAATAGGATTCCCAAGCACTATTTTTTTTAACAAAAATTGATGGTTTATGTTATAAGACAGAGAGGATGGAGATAAGAATATTGATAATTTGATATTAGTTTATAACTTGGTGTAGGGTTCGATACTTGTTCATTGTGAATTATAAAATGTGTAACAAAATAGAGAATTGGATAAATCGATTGTATTAGTTTATAACTTGGTGCAAGATACTCCAAGAGCTTGATCTCATTCAACATTTCATCAAACACTTTTTGTGCATTTCATAAGCACCCATTTTAAGTAAACCTTATTAACGAAAACATATTTGAATCATCACTAATGACAAAGAAGCCATACCAATGCATAAGCCATAAATATCATGAACCTAAAAAAATAAAATAAAAAAGCTTATTAACTTGAAATCATAACTTTAAACATATAAAAGGGAAACACATATATGATGATGAGTTCATTTTGAAACAACGTACTATGCATAGCAACATGAGTCATGACTTGCGTTGAGCGTATTTGTAAGATTAACAGTAAACAAATTTAAATCATCACTTATTTGCATTATAATAAAAATAAAACAGAAGCATTCATGCAAATGCAAATTAGACTGGTGGGAGTGGGGTGAAACCCACTCACCGCCACCTCAGCGCCACGTCAGTTTTTTACCAAACTCACCAAAACTCACCCAAACTCACCACATGAGGTAATGACACTCACCCAAACTCACTCCACATCACCCTATTTTTTTATTAAATATTTTTTATTCATACATTTTATTAAAACACGGGTACATAGAAAATTAAAGCACAGTACGAAATTAAAAGACGATACATAGGAAATTTAAAAACAACATTTAAAAAAAACATAAATATAAAGAAAAACTTAATAAATTAAGCATTGGCATACAAATGCTCGACCAAATCTGCTAGAAGATTGTGATGTTATTGCGCGGAGCTGATATGCCGCATAACTCGTAGCATGTGTTCTTGGGTTTGAAACACATCGTCCGGTTGAATTTTTTCTTCTGGGAACCATTTAGGAGATATTGCTTTTTTTTGAACTTTCGAACCATATTATGTAATATGATGCATGTGTATATCATATTCATGATTCTTTCTTTCCGTAAAAGTCGTGCAGGATTGGCTAATATGACCCATTTCTTCTTCAAAACACCAAAAGCTCTTTCAATATATTTTCTTGCAGATTCTTGTTTCTGCTTATATAATATCCTTTTATGATCATTGGATGATGGTTCGGGAATTGTTTTAACAAGTGTTGCCAATTCCGGATATATTCCGTCCGTAAGATAGTATCCCCATGGATAGTGTACACTGTTAGCCACAAACTCCACCTCAAGTGCTCGTCCGGTTTTCAAATCATTAAATAAAGGGGATTGATATAAAACGTTGATGTCGTTGTTCGACCCAGAAACACCAAAAAATGCATGCCATATCCACAAGTCCTGCGACGCAACAACTTCAAGTAAAATGAATGGATTCAGTCCATGATCTCGTCTAACATATTGCCCTTTAAAGGAAACTGGACAACCGAACCACTCCTAGTCTGTACAATCAAGACTTCATATCATCCCTGCAAACCCGTGCTTTGCTTCATGATGCGCATAAAGTTTCTGAATATCAGTATACGTGGGTTTTCTCAAATACTCAGCCCCAAATATTTCCATAACAGCACTACAGAAATGATCAAGTGATTCTCGAGAAGTTCTTACGCTCATTTGTAAATACTCATCTAGAAAACCAGGAACGACGTCGTATGCTAATTGACGAATTGCCGATGTGCACTTTAACAACGGCGAAATACCTTCTTTTCCGGTACAATCAACATTGTTACGAAAGTATGCAGAATGGTGAGTCACTTCACTAACTATCCAATTGAAAAGGGGGCGGCCCATTCGAAAAACCTTTTTGAACTCTTTCGCATCGTATCTTGGGTTCGCCGAAAAAAAGACGCAACTAACCGATCATGAGCACCTATTCGGTCTCGAGTTATGACGTTTCTTGGTACTCGATTAGCAATACGTCGTCTTTTAATAAAATGCAACGCTTTTTTAATAAAAGCCCACTTGCGTTTTGTTGCGACTTCGGGATTTTCAGTGGCAAAAAATAACTTGTATTCGTCGATATTTTCCATTTTTTTAGTGATTTTGGGAGAATGTGTGAAATGTGTATGGAATTTGAATGTGTGTTTGAAAAATAAGAGTTTTTGTTAGGTATTTATAAGTAAAAAGGGGTATTGGAATATTTTTTTATTTTAAAAAGTATTGTAACACCCCACTTGGATAAGTGGACCGTTACGTGTATTTATAGCGTGTCATCAAAGCATAAGGTAAATGTCCTAAAACATTAACTGACCATAAAGGAAATACCGGAATCAAACATCGGTAATCCAAACATAAGCTCAAAACATGAAAAGTAAAATACTGAAGGAAAGGACTAAACAATGTCCAAATAAGCAGAATAATGTAAGAAGTGCATAAAGTAAGACGTCCGGATAGCTTCCATTCAGTGCACGTGCTCTCAGAATCCTAAGAGCGTCCCGGTGTACCTGCCGTTAGAACATGAAAGAACTACGGCTGAGCATAACGCTCAGTGAACGGATATAAAGCATGATACGGAATTACTGAAATGAAACAGATGATAAAATACTGGAGCTGTAAGACTGATAAGTAAAGTTGCAGCGGAAATCTGTGTATAATCTGTAAAGTCTGATTTATAAAATAATAAAGATGAACTATTATCTGTTAAATCTGAAAACATGCATTTACTGTATTTTAATTGCCAGAGCTTATATAGGTCATGTGCTGTAACAACGGTGCATGAATAACTGGAGGGGTGACCTCGTCATGCTGTAGAGGGGTGACCTCTAAATAACTGTAGAGGGGTGACCTCTAAATACTGTGCTGGGTGGAGGGATCAGCTCCAATGTGAACGATGTAGAGCACACACCACATTCACCCTGATAACTTGTAAACTGATAAACCTAGGATGCATCCATACGCCCCACTAAACATACATATAAAAATGGCCAAACTGAACATGAGTGGGACGATGCAGGATATCACTCTCCTGCATGTGAGTCACGACACCGGTGCCTCTAGTGCCATGGTTACGGTACCTCCGTAACTAGTACATAAACTGGTCATGCTTGTATATAATGCTCAGGCAATTTATTTAGTTATTAACATGATTACTGATAATCTTAAACATATACTGGGAAAACATTTGGCTGCAGACGGGGAATCCTAATCATGCTTAGAAAAGGAAAGTCCATACTGAAGGACGGAAAATCCGTACCTCGTGTCCAGTAATGAAATAAGACTAAAAGCTGAAAGATCTATCCGACTTCACGGTTACTACATAAATAACGGACGCGTAATAAGTTGTCTGATTACTGTTTACTGTTTCTGATTCCTATCTGTTCATATTTTAATTTATTTTATTCATGATATACTGCATGTGTATAAACTGATAAATCTGAGTGTTCTAATCTTTCTGATTAACGTATTTTCGTTCTACTATTAATTACCGTATAAAACGCGTTCTGACGTTTATACTAATTATATATTTGGTAACTTGCTAAAAAAATAGAGAGTTTCCTAATTAAGAAAGTTTCCAAATTAATTTAATTCATTTAATAAAATTATACCCTTTTAAATGTTTATAAAACTAGTGTAGTATGAATAAATTAATTTACTACATAATTCATTTAATACATTTATTTATAAAACTGAATTTGGCAAGGTATAATTAAGTTGTCGTTTTTACCAATTTAATTATAGTCCCGAACCTACCGAGATACTCCCCTCTCGGTCGCACTAAGACAATTCAACATATATATTAAACCTGCCTACTAGCATTAGCGACACAAAAAAACCTGTCACTAAAAACTGTGACTAAAGGCTGTCCAACATTCTGTCATTAAAACTGTCTTAAAAAATCTGCGACAGAAATTAGCGTCGTTAAACTGTCGCTAATCTCAATCTAAATGGTATATATTTTCTGTCCAAAAGTTTCCCACTGGTTTATAAATTCAAACGCACCCTTGTTAGTTAATTAATCCCCCTGGTGGTTTTTGGGTTCGGGGCTGGTCACAAACAACACCACCGAGACTCTATTAGGTCTCGGTTTCATACACCAAAACAAACCCGACATCCCTAACACGTACCCCTTTGTTTGGGTCGGTCTTGCTCGCGTCTGGGTCAAAGGAAACATCACCGGGAGTCTTAAGACTCTCGGTTTCCGAGTATAAAAACCAAAACCCGCCCCACTTTGTTATGATTTCATGTGATTACCCATTGATTCGTTTGTATAGACCAAGATTAATATAAAAATGTGCTAAAACTGAAAATAGAGAGGAGTGTGATTACCGTTACAATGGTTAAATAAAAGATGGATGATTACACACGGATCAAGATGGACAGTCGAACCCAGAAACCCCTCTTCTTGTGTCTATACCCGGCGGCCACCCAACTAGAAACCCTAGATCTTTTTTTTTTGTTCCTGAATGACGACCAAGGGGATGCCCCGTTCTTTTTTTTTAACTCTTGCTGGGCTTTAAGCCCATTTACCCTCCCTTTTATACTTTCCAAAACTGGCCCTTATACATATATACTTTTTTTTACATTTAATTTAATTTACGTGTGATCGCATTTAATTCTCACGTGTGTTTTTTTTTGTAACGTACGTATCTTTTCTATATAATAATACGTTCGTAATAATTATTTTTTTTCGAAAATTATGTATATAGTTTACAATAGTCGAGACTGCGTATTTAATATTCTAAAATTCTAAATACGGGTTTTACAATTCTTCCCCTCTAAAAAGAATAATTCGTCCCCGAATTAAGAATACGACTATACTGGGTTTTACAATTCTTCCCCTCTAAAAAGGAGAAATTCGTCCTCGAATTAAAAGTAGTTTAAACTAGTCTAAGCAAACGCTGAAAGGACATATGTGTTGAAAGAGCATGAAGGCTGAAAAGACATATAAGCTGAAGGGTCATTCGTCCTTGATCTAGAACATGATGCTGCTGAAGGGTATAAACGTGACATGACTGACGTGAATATAGGACGAGACATGGCTGAAGAGGACATGGAATGTAACCTGACTGAAAGAACTTAACTGGGTTTTATCGAAGGAAAAGCGATGAGAGGTCCGGATGGACTCCTCCGTTTCGAGTGGCCTCCCGCTCGAAACGATTCCTTCAAAGGTCTAAACATAATTAAAAAAAATCTTGGTCCTAATGATGCTGAAGGGTTTCTGGTTTCATACTTAAGATGGATTCTCTGAATCTGATAAAAATAATAAACTATAGCATGTAGAATACATGGAACGGTACATACAAATATCTAGAAAAGATAATATTTATATCTCTGGGTAAGCTGCTGAAAGTAAAAATGGGCGAACTAAGTGAACAATTGTGAATGTACTACGTGAGCAATTGTGAACGTGGTTCACGATTATATGAGGAATGATGGGCATGGAATATATTGTGCCCGATGATACATAAAACATATTGTGAACGTGATGCTAGGACATATCATGAACATATGCTGACTAAGGAAAGAATGACAAACGATATGGCCTGAGCCGTGAAACGTCTGTCTGGGTATGGAGAAGCTCTGCTAACTTGAGTCCGGTTTCTTAAGCTTTCTGTATCCGTATTCAGTAATAAATCGTGAAGCGTGTATTGCGAAATGGCACACGAACTTGAACGTGAGAAATGTTACCAACGCTAACGTGAGCTTAAATCATGAGATAGCACAAAGCATGAACTGAAACAGCGTCATACTGCGAATGAGACTTAAATGTGAAAGTGAAAATAAACGTGAACGTAAATGTGAACGTACACGTGATTGTGAACATGAACGTGAGTGTGATTCGCGAACGCTAATTTCGATCTGACAAGATTGTTGATGGAATACTTTGGAATTGATACTATCATTTTCATTGGGTCTAAATTTTACTCTCGATATCCTCTCGAATTGATCTCGGCCTTAAGTGGAATGATTTGTTCTTGGTTACTAAAAAAAAGGTTTAGTTTTCTAAGCTACTAAAAAGTTTAAATGCACGGAAATGTAAACTTAAATTTAAAAGTACTTAAATTAATAACAATTAATTAAACTTGAATTGAAATTAAAATTGAAATTAAAATTAAAATTAAAGTCACAGTTAAAATATAAATATGAAATAAGGAAACAGTAAAGAAACAGTAAGGAAACAGTAAAGAAACCTTAAAAATACCCAAAAGAAATTGATTCGAAAGATTGTCCTTGATTCAGAACTTTCATGCGGAAGTTTATCCGGAACTTCACCCGGAACTTGGTTCGGAACTTCGTTCGGAAGTTTGGCTCGGAAGTTGGGTCGGAACTTTCACCCGGAACTTTACTCGGAACTTTGGTTCATCCGGAACTTTTGGTTCATTCGGAAGTTTTGCTTATTCGGAACTTTAGGTTCATCCGGAACTTTAGACTGACTCGGAACTTTTGAAAAGGAAACTCATTCGGAACTTTTTGGAAAACAAATTTATTCGGAACTTAAGCTGTTCATCCGGAACTTAATGTTCATCCGGAACTTTTTGGTTCACTCGGAACTTTTGATTCGTCCGGAACTTTCAGTTCATTCGAAACCTGGGAATTGTTCAAGATCAGTAACTTACCCGAAGAACAAGGAAAACTATTTTGAGCAATGCTACAACCACAAAGAAAAAGCCACAAAAAAGTTTACAAAATGATGTGTCATGAATTTGTGGATACATATAAGAGAGAGAATTGAAAAGTAAATTTTATGTAACCACTAAATTCATGATAAATCATTTTATAAATTTTTTTGTAAGATTCTCTTTGTGGTTGTAGCATTTCTCAACTATTTTAATCCAAAAATCACCAAGTTTTTCACCAAAAACTTAAATAAACTAATTCTCAAAGCATCTACTAACCATAAACTACAAATCCCATCAACAAAAACACAAAACCCAACAACTTTTAAAGATCAAATCAATAAAATAAGAACTTAAGAACTTGAAAAGAAAGATGATGATGAACAAGATGAAATGGAAAGATTAAACAAGAACTTGTATTAAAGATTTAATGTTTTAACAATAGCAAAACAAGGATTAAAATTACAAGATTGAAAAAAACAAAGATCAAGATCACCAAACACCCTAGTGGTGTTGGTGATGCTACGAACTAAAAAGGGAGAAAAAAGGGGAAGAGAAGAAAAACTAAAAACTAACTGAATGCAAAGTGTGTGAGGGGAACCCTTTATATAGGTGTTCCCTTTGGTTGGTGAGTGGGCTTTCTCCCGTTCTTCTTGTCTTCTCGTCTTTTCAGAAAAGTTGACGTTTTCGATTCTGATTCGGGATTTGTTGTCGATTAAATTCAACTCGTCTTTTAATTTCTTCGTTTAATAGACTTGAGTTTCTTCGACTTATGTAAATCTTCCATCTTTGGTCCTTTTCTTCGATAAATCTTCGAATAGGCCCAGTGACTTCAAATCTTTTGCATCTCTTGGACAATAGACTTTATCTTGAGTCTTTTTCTTCGATAAATCCCGTGCAATCCCATGTTTTCTTCAATATTCATCCGGTTGGCTCTGAAAACACAATAAACACAAAAACCACGCATAATTCCAAACAAATGATATTAAAATACGCGTTTTGGTCTTGTTTTAGCCAGAATTAAGTGGTAAAAGGATGGGTGTTTACACACCTATCAAATCCCCTACACTTAACTATTGCCATGCCCTCATGCAATGCTTAGTGATAAAGCAAATTTACACTTTTCTCATAATTAACCAACCTTGGCCTTATTCAAATACTACTAGACAAAAATTAAAGAAATTAAACTTTAAAGGAAACAAAAGGATAGAAAACCATTTTCACTTGAAAATAGCTACATGGAAATAACTTGCAAAGAAATCAATGACTTACATTAGGGCTTTGGTGCTGCGAAGATTTATCACCCTCAAGTTTCACGTTCCCCAAACTAAGCTTAAAAACGAGATCATTGTTATTATAAGTTAGCAATTCAAACACTTACACACATGGCCTAATTAAATGCTTAGACTCCCTTATTCCTAGGTGTATCTCTTATATTTTATTTTTGTCTTAGAATGGTCATGAAGATGCATTTTTGGACTTATTTCGATAGTTTATTTAGGCTGAAAGCAAAGTAGGACGATTTGATCAATAGTTAGCTAAAGGACAAAATCTCTTAAAACTGCTTCTCGGGATATCAAAAAGTTCATATCTTGGCATAACTCGGTTCACGATTTGAGACCTTTCTCGGGCCGATATTTGGCATGTACTTCATACTTCATATCTTGAGAGACGTGCTTGAGATAATGGTCTTCTAATCGTTCATAGAGTTTCTTCACTTGGAGACTTTTGAGGGGTACTCCAACTTTGTTGACCACGACTTCATGATTATTTCTTCAATCTCTATTTGGGATTTTGAGATACAACGATCCGCCTCCTTTTCGGACTTGGATCTATTTATCCTCATACCTTGTTAGGGTCTTTTCGGATAGACTTCTCCATGATCTTTATGGGAGTTGATTGCTTTTCGTCGTGAGTCTTGATCCTTCATATCGACTTTAGGAATAATGCTTTTCACATCACTTTGGATCTTTAGCAATAAAATGGAATCCTCATGCCTTGTTAGGGCCTTTTCGGACTCGCCAATCTTCGCGCCCTGCTTCATAAGTTATGCCTTGGCTATGAACTCTTATCATTACCGAGCAACTTTTAAACGATCTTGGGCTAGAAGCTAAGTAACTTTTCAAATCGTACGACCTTACTTATTGTAAATAAATTATTAGCAAGTGATGGGAGAATAGGCAAATAATTACACCAAGTGAGCTTGTGCAAGAATACCGACTTATAATTGACTCTATCATTTCTCGTCCTCCACAATTTAAAAGCTCAAGTAATGAGACTCGTGGACACTTAGCCTAATAAACCAATTAAGGTCTACATGGTTAAGGATACTAGCTAGAATAAACTTGGATAAGTCTATTCGGGTTGAGTCAAAATAAATGCAACGGGCCTAATATGTCAAAGACTTCTAAACTAGCTACACCACTTTAATAAAATTTTACTTTATTGCGGAATATATACATATGAAAGCAACGATAAAAATTTAATGATTACGACTAAATGGCCAAAGTTAATAAAAAATTTGAAAAATGTTGAAAAAGATGATTTTCCGGTTAAATGAAGGCATTTTCATGGAAAAGTCCACTTAAAACTTTGATAGAAGTCCCCCCTACACTTAAGATAAACATTGTCCTCAATGTTTAAGCATGTGGGAAAAATCTCCCCTACACTTATGACATTGTGCACGTTGGTTAACTCAAGTTAAGGAAGAGACGACTAAAGTGATCAATTTCAAATGTGAGTATGAAGAAAATTGAATCAGAGATAGAACCGGATTTCGGATAACACGGGAGCACGGTTCTTCAAAGATTCCAAGAGTGCACTTATCCCTGTAATCACATCACCACACAAAGAGAAAGACCTATAGAGGCTCCCCTACACTTAGGAGGTTAAAACATAAATAGATAGATACTCGGGATGCCTCCCGAGGAGCGCTTGTTTTTGATAACCGAGTCACGAGCCTGACTCGACCCAAAATTAGTTCATGGGAAACGTGGTGAGGGATGGAAGCACCTCCTGAGAGGTGTCCTCACCAAAGTACAACTTCACTCGTTGGCCATTCACCTTAAAATTAGGTCCATTAGGTTGAGCGAGCTCGAGAGTACCATATGGAAAAATTTGGGCAATGGTGAATGGGCCGGACCAACGAGATTTGAGCTTTCCCGAGAAGATTTTCAACCGAGAGTTAAAAAGTAAGACTTTGTCTCCAACATGGAACTCTCGGTTTTTGATCTTGGAGTCGTGAATGAGCTTAGTTCTTTCCTTATAGATCAAAGAATTTTCATAAGCCTCATTCCGAAGTTCATTGAGCTCATTGAGTTGGATCTTGCGTAGGTAACCGGCTTTGTTAATATCAAAATTAGCCCACTTCAAGGCCTAGTAAGCCTTGTGCTCCAACTCAATGGGGAGGTGACACGCTTTCCCGTACACAAGACGATAAGGCGTACAACCGATCGGGGTCTTGTAAGCAGTACGGAAAGCCCACAAAGCATCATCAAGTTTATCAGCCCATGAGGCACGATGCTCTCCCACGGTTCTTTCCAGAATTCGCTTTAGTCCTCGGTTGGATATTTCAGCCTGGCCATTAGTTTGTGGGTGGTAGGGTGTGGAAAGACGATGATTTACACCGTACTTAGCCATGACTCTTGCGAATTGGTCATTGCAGAAATGAGTCCCACGATCACTGATAATGGCACGAGGCACACCGAATCTAGCGAATAGAGCTTTCAAAAAGTTACAAACCACCCTTGCGTCGTTAGTGGGTAAAGCTTTGGCTTCAACCTATTTTGAAACGTAGTCAACGGCTACAAGTATGTATTTGTTTCCTTTAGAAGAAGGGAATGGCCCCATAAAGTCGATACCCCAAACGTCAAAGATTTCACATTCTTGTATGAAATTCTGAGGCATCTCGTCTTTATGTGTGATCGTGCCTTGTTTTTGGCAAACATCACATCGTTTAACCATATTGTGAGCGTCACGATATATGTAGGGCCAATAAAATCCCGAGTCAAACACTTTTTTGGCGGTGTAGTTGGGACCAAAGTGACCACCGGTGGGTCCTTTGTGGCAAGCATCAAGGATTTCTGAAGCTGCCGGTCCGTCAACACATCGGCGGATAATCAGGTCGGCACATTGTTTGAATAGGTAAGGGTCGTCCCAAAAGTAAGTCTTAATGTCGGTGAAGAACTTTTTCGTTTGTTGAGACGTCAACCCTTCCTTGAGAATTCCACCCGCCAAGTAGTTTGCAAAGTCCGCAAACCACGGGGTTTCATCAGAATTCGAATTTATAGACATTAAGGTCTCCAAGGGAAAAGAATCATTGATTTCTTTGTTTGGATGATCCCCTTGGTAAGGATCCTCAAGTCTGCTGAGATGATCCGCGGCTAGGTTTTCAGCTCCTTTTTTTTATCGCGAATGTCGATTTTAAATTCCTGGAGCAGCAAAACCCAGCGAAGAAGTCTTGGTTTGGAATCTTGCTTTGTCAACAAGTACTTCAGCGCGGAATGATCGGTATACACAATTGTTGTAGAAAGGACAAGATAGGGGCGGAATTTTTCAAAAGCATAGACAACAGCTAAAAGCTCTTTTTCGGTTGTCGTATAATGCAATTGTGCCCCCGTCATTGTCTTGCTAGCGTAATGGATTGGTTGGAAGTGTTTGTTCACTCTTTGTCCCAGAACCGCTCCAATAGCAAAATCACTAGCATCGCACATCAACTCAAAGGGAAGCTCCCAATTAGGGGTAACCAAGACGGGTGCCTTAGTTAGCTTATCCTTAAGCGAGTTGAAGGCTTCAAGGCACTCTTTGGAAAAGATAAAAGGAGTATCTTTTTCCAAGAGGTGGGTCATCGGGCGAGCGATTTGAGAAAAATCTTTGATGAATCGACGGTAGAAGCCCGCATGACCCAGAAAACTTCTCACACCCTTCACGGTTGAAGGTGGAGGCAACTTAGCGATAACATCGACTTTAGCACGGTCTACTTCAAGACCGGCTTTGGAAATCTTGTGTCCCAGCACGATGCCTTCTTTTACCATAAAATGGCATTTTTCCCAATTTAGAACAAGGCGAGTATCTTCGCACCGCTTAAGCATACGTTCCAAATTGGCAAGGCAAGAAGAGAAGGAATCCCCAAAGACCGAGAAATCATCCATGAAGACTTCCATGGTTTGTTCAACCATGTCATGGAAGATAGCTAACATGCACCTTTGGAAAGTCCCGGGGGCATTACAGAAGCCAAAAGGCATCCTTTTGTACGCAAATGTGCCATAGGGACAAGTGAATGTTGTCTTCTCTTGATCTTGGGGATCGATGGGTATTTGGAAATAACCCGAGAAACCATCAAGAAAGCAGTAATATTCATTACCCGCTAAACGTTCAAGCATTTGGTCCATAAAAGGTAGAGGGAAATGATCTTTTCTCGTGGCATCATTAAGTTTGCGGTAGTCTATACAAACTCTCCACCCAGTAACGAGACGAGTGGAAATTAACTCGTTGTGTTCATTGGGAACAACGGTTATTCCGCCCTTCTTGGGCACACAATGGATTGGACTAACCCATGGTGAATCCGAAATAGGGTAAATCATACCCGCATCAAGAAGTTTGATAACCTCTGTTTTGATGACTTCATGGATTTTTGGATTCACCCTTCGTTGGCTTTGATATGTGGGCTTAAAGTCTTCCTCCATGAGAATTTTGTGTGTGCAGAAGTGAGGATCAATTCCACGAATATCAGAAATTTTCCAAGCAATAGCCTTCTTATGATCTTTCAACACGGTGATAAGTTGGGCTTTTTCTTCTTCCTTTAGGTCCTTAGCAATGATGACTGGCGACTTCTTCTCTTCTTCAAGGAATACGTACTCGAGATGGGGCGGCAACTCCTTAAGTTCTAAATCCGGAGGATTTACGACGGGAGGCGTATTCGAAGTCGGAGTATCGATAGCAATAACCGTGGGAGATGGAGGAGAAGGATTGTCTTCGTTGAGAAGGCTTTCAAAGAAATGCATGTCTTCGTTCCCATCGGTAGGAGAATCATCAGTAGATAAGTTCACATCTCCCATGGTATCTTCAAGATCTTTCCAAAACAAATCACTATCTCCAAATAGAGACAATGATGAATCAATAGAGGACACGGTCTCAACATTGGGAAGAGAGGTAGGAATACTTTTGCAAGCATCATTAAAGTGTTCTTCACAAGCCTCATCAAGAACGTCAATACAATTAACACTCTCATATGAATAAGGCTGTTTAGACAACTTTCCCATGTTGAAGACTACTTTATCGTCACCCACTCTCATGATAAGCTCACCGGCTTCAACATCGATAAGAGTGCGACCGGTCCGCAAGAATGGACGACCAACAATTAGTGGCACACGAGGGTCCATCTCGTAGTCGACGACAACAAAATCAGCAGGAAAGGTGAATTTGTCGACTCCTACAATGATGTCTTCGGCTATCCCTACTGGATAAGCAACCGTACGGTTAGCCAATTCCAAAGTCATTTTGGTGGGGACTAGCTCAGGGAGAGATAATTGCTTCCACACACTTAAAGGCATTAAGTTGATACTGGCGCCTAGATCGGCTAGGGCCATGCAATTCTCTACTCCCGGGAAATTGCAAGGGATTAAGAAACGACCCGGATCACCAAGCTTGGTTGGCAATTTCCTTAAGAGCACTGCAGAGCAATTCTCATTAAGTTGGGTGTTGGCAATATCGAGGAGCTTTTCTTTGTCGCTCAGAAGATCTTTAAACATTTTCGCATATTTAGGCATGTGAGCTAGAGCCTCAGCGAAGGAGATATTGAAATTCAATTGTTTGAACATTTTAAGGAAGTTCGAAACCTGAATATCGTCCTTGCTTTTGAGCTTCTCTTTCCTCAACCTAGATGGATAAGGTATATTGGAAGAAGAGGAAGGCTTTGGGAGAATAGGATCACTCACATCCATGGGTGGAGGAGGGGTAGAAGGAAGAGGTGGAGAAATTGGGGAAGTCGAAGGTTGAGGAATAGGAGCAGGTGACTCGTTCTCCTTAGTCACAATCACCGGTGGAGGTATAGGAAGCTCGGGTTCCTTGGTACCTTTGCCACTTCGAGTGGTGATTGCTTTCATCTCCCCTCTTGGATTCGCAACGGTGTTACTCGGAAGAGTACCCGAAGAAGAGGGTTGATTACCTTGGAAGAAACTAGCCATCATGTTCTTCAATTCATTTGTTTGGCTATCCAACGTATTTCTCATGTCGGCTCGCAAATCGTTTCCTTGCTTGACCAAGTCTGCTTTCAGGTTGCGCACTTCCTGTTGGAGATTTTCCACGATCACATCATTGGTCCTCATGTAGGTTGCAACCTCTTGGTGTAATGCAGTGGGTTGGTTCGGAGGAGCATTGTATGCGGGTGGTTGATAAGCAGGTTGTTGGTAAACTTGGTTGTTACGTTGAGGTGGTTGTTGCTGCTTGTGAGGAGGGATATATGGTGTACGAGAGGTTGTTGTTGTTGTTGAGGAGGGCGGTTGAGGTTTTGTTGTTGGTTTGGGTTGGTAGGAGGAAAACCAGGTGGTGAAAGGTAGTTGTTGGAGCGGTAGCTAAGCAAATTGCGGTCACCTTGAGGTCTAGCTTGATAAGCAGGTTGAGGATAGGTGCCATATGCTGCATTCACATTCTCAGCAGGGTAGTCTTGGGTGGCGGTACAAGTGGTGTAAGAGTGAGGACCCCCGCATATCTCACATGGTTGGCTAACAGCATTGACATGAGCGTTTTTAGCATTGTTGCTGTGGTTGTTGCTGGCGGTGTGGGTAACAAGCGATTCAAGAAGCATAGTGATTTTGTCCAGTCGCTTGTCGCTGTCACTAGTGCTAGCACTAGCGACATTCGTCCTAACACTCTTGGTTTGCACACGAGACTTATTCTCAATGATATCCCAAGCAGCATTGGAAGTCTTAGCCAAAAGATTACCCCCCGAGGCACTGTTTAGTGAATCTTGGTCACTCATGCTTAAACCATTGTAAAAAGTATTAATTTGATGTACTTTGGTAAAACCATGTTGTGGGCATTTTCTTAAACGATCTTTAAAACGATCCCAAGATTCACTGAACGACTCATCGTACTTTTGTTCAAAATTTATGATTTCATTCCGCAAAGCGGTAGTACGAGAGGGTGGGAAAAAGTAATTGATAAACTTGGTTTCCAAATCCGTCCACGAGAGAATACTCTGTGGCGGTTCCTTAGCAAGCCAATGCCGGGCTTGTCCCTCTAAAGAAAAGGGAAAAAGTTGTAACCTGATAACCTCTTGTGGAACACCATTGAATTTGACCGTGTTGGTGAGTTGCAAGAATCTCTTGATATGGTCATGTGGGTCATCAATGGTACGCCCCAAGAATGGTTGAGTGGAGACCATCTGGATAAAGCCTGATTTTAGCTCAAAGTTGTTGGCGGCAATTGGAGGTATGACAATTGGATCCGTGTTGCCATCTACATGAGCTTGCAGCAATTCATCATCGGGCGATTATCCGGTTGAGGCTCATTGTTGTTATTGTTATTATTCATGTTGTTCAAAGGTGGGTTGTTGTTGTTATTATTGTTGTTTGGAGGTGGTATGTTGTTGTTGTTTTGTACACCGGGCATGTCTAAGTGATCGAGAGGCTCGGGCTCTTGATAAGACGTGGATCGAGTGCGCATACACCTGCAAAAGAACGAACAAAGAAAAACAAAGCAAAAATATTTTTGGTTTTTATGTTTTTTTAATTTTTTTGTATTTTTGAAAATTTTATATTTTTTTAGGATTTTTTGAAATTTTTTTATGAAAAAGTAACGTTCACGGGGAACGGATCCCAAAATCCAAGTTCTCACAAAAAACTTTTGATCTTAACGAGAAGAGCCGGCAGCGGCGCCATTTGATACAAGCGTTTTGTATGGGTCTAAATTTTACTCTCGATATCCTCTCGAATTGATCTCGGCCTTAAGTGGAATGATTTGTTCTTGGTTACTAAAAAAAAGGTTTATTTTTCTAAGCTAATAAAAAGTTTAAATGCACGGAAATGTAAACTTAAATTTAAAAGTACTTAAATTAATAACAATTAATTAAACTTGAATTGAAATTAAAATTGAAATTAAAATTAAAATTAAAGTCACAGTTAAAATATAAATATGAAATAAGGAAACAGTAAAGAAAAAGTAAGGAAACAGTAAAGAAACCTTAAAAATACCCAAAAGAAATTGATTCGGAAGATTGTCCTTGATTCGGAACTTTCATGCGGAAGTTTATCCGGAACTTCACCCGGAACTTGGTTCGGAACTTCGTTCGGAAGTTTGGCTCGGAAGTTGGGTCGGAACTTTCACCCGGAACTTTACTCGGAACTTTGGTTCATCCGGAACTTTTGGTTCATTCGGAAGTTTTGCTTATTCGGAACTTTAGGTTCATCCGGAACTTTAGACTGACTCGGAACTTTTGAAAAGGAAACTCATTCAGAACTTTTTGGAAAACAAATTTATTCGGAACTTAAGCTGTTCATCCGGAACTTAATGTTCATCCGAAACTTTTTGGTTCACTCGGAACTTTTGATTCGTCCGGAACTTTCAGTTCATTCAGAACCTGGGAATCGTTCAAGATCAGTAACTTACCCGAAGAACAAGGAAAACTATTTTAATCCAAAAATCACCAAGTTTTTCACCAAAAACTTAAATAAACTAATCACAAAGCATCTACTAACCATAAACTACAAATCCCATCAACAAAAACACAAAACCCAACAACTTTTAAAGATCAAATCAATAAAATAAGAACTTAAGAACTTGAAAAGAAAGATGATGATGAACAAGATGAAATGGAAAGATTAAACAAGAACTTGTATTGAAGATTTAATGTTTTAACAATAACAAAACAAGGATTAAAATTACAAGATTAAAAAAAACAAAGATCAAGATCACCAAACACCCTAGTGGTGTTGGTGATGCTACGAACTAAAAAGGGAGAAAAAAGGGGAAGAGAAGAAAAACTTAAAACTAACTGAATGCAAAGTGTGTGAGGGGAACCCTTTATATAGGTGTTCCCTTTGGTTGGTGAGTGGGCTTTCTCCCGTTCTTCTTGTCTTCTCGTCTTTTCAGAAAAGTTGACGTTTTCGATTCTGATTCGGGATTTGTTGTCGATTAAATTCAACTCGTCTTTTAATTTCTTCGTTTAATAGACTTGAGTTTCTTCGACTTATGTAAATCTTCCATCTTTGGTCCTTTTCTTCGATAAATCTTCGAATAGGCCCAGTGACTTCAAAGCTTTTGCATCTCTTGGACAATAGACTTTATCTTGAGTCTTTTTCTTCGATAAATCCCGTGCAATCCCATGTTTTCTTCAATATTCATCCGGTTGGCTCTGAAAACACAATAAACACAAAAACCACGCATGATTCCAAACAAATGATATTAAAATACGCGTTTTGGTCTTGTTTTAGTCAGAATTAAGTGGTAAAAGGATGGGTGTTTACACACCTATCAGAATCATACGACCTATTGCTAAATTTCCTGCAGCATGTCGGTGTCCTATCTTGAACCTGAGGTATGTCAGGCATCCAAATATGAACATAGTTGCATCAATTATGTTATACTACTTCTATCAAAATTCTGCCTGGGATTACGGTACCTTCTGGTGGAATCTGAGTGATTAGTCACGAAAGAATTTTGAGTTTGGGTAAAATAGATCTCTCGTAGCGTAGGGTCTTATGGAATACAAAATTTTAGTGTAGGTCCTTTCCTTTATGCGAAAGCTTAGCCATAGAAAGCTAATCGTGAGAACCTTCAGCAATTTCTACGGTAGTAGCCAACTGAATTCTAGAAATTTGTACTTCGTTCACCGGCGTCGGTCGTTACCATCTGGTGATGGCCTTCACCTTCGCAGGATTGTCTGAAATTCCTTTATGCTAAAATAGTGTGGTCCAGAAATGCCACCTTGTTCTACTGGGATTCATATCTAGAAGGCCGCGTATATAATTTTTCTCCTATCGGAGAATCTATACAACTGTGAGAAGATGATTATCTTGTACCTCTCTAGAATTTAGAAGATCAAAATGTTATCAAAGTACATACTGACGATTTTGTCTGCGAAGTCATAAAAATTTATTCATAAATTTCATGCTATAGCTGGAGCATTAGGGAGCTCAGAAGTATAATTCCAAATTTTTAGAGTGACTATAATATGTCTCTCACCACTGATGGTGACATGATCATGAATTGTTCTAGAAAATATATAAGAAGTCATAGCGGATCAGATAAACCTGCTATTCGTGGAATGAACATCGATTAAAAATGATGATCTTGTCAAAATATCAGTGCTCGATACATGATCTCATGTTACCAACCTTCTTCCTGATAGACAGAAACGGTACACCTCATGGTGGTGCGCTAGGGCGAATAAAGCCTCGTTCCGATAACTCTTGCAGCAATTGCTGCAACTCTTTTAACTTAGCTGAAGCCCTGGAATAAAGAGTTTTGAAAACATGTTCTATTCTTGAGACAAGCTTGATGTTAAATTTTGTCTCGTGGTTAGGAAGGGATTTTTGGAACACCTTCTTAGTTACTTCTGGAATGCTGAAAAATCTGTTGATAAAAAATTTTAAGAACTTCAGAAGTGGATTATAACTGGTGGCTAGAAAGTCTTCGTAGCTATGGACTGATAGGTCACACGCTTGTAAGGCAGAAACAACTTTTACTGATTTTTCGGGCAGAAAACATAATGATTATATTTGGGATTTAGTAAGACAAATCTCGTCTTAACTGAAGGAAAAACCTTTATAAATATGGGTGATAATGTGGAGTCTTTTCTGGCTCGGAGGTTGGTAAATATCTTATTTAAGATAAAGCTGGCATAGGAATACGTGTAGTAACGTGGCGAATTTCACTGAATGTGTTCGTCTGTAACCTCACAGAATGAATACTGCGTGTCTAACCTGAATAATACCCAGTGGCGGTAACTGAATTGTAAGGGTCTGATTTTATGCGTGGCATAACCAAACGACATACCCTTTTTGGAGGGTACCCTGAATTATTGAGGAACTGGTTTAGAAGACAATATTGATATTATGAGTCTTGACTCGTGTCCTGACAAGTGTCTTTCAAAATGATACTTGAGACATGTGTCTTGAATGTTGTCTGGACATGTATTTTAGTGGATGAATCTGGACAAGGCTGACAATTTTTGGTAACTGCTAGGATTGGCGGACCGGTTAGACTACTGACCTCTGTATTTCTGGTCACGTCCGTTCCTGAGTTCCGATGGTTACTGACTGATTAATAATAAGCACGGTGGTTATCACTACTGCTTTGTTTGTCAATTTATGACGGTCATTATCATGACCGTGATTCATGTAACTATTCTGCTAAGTGGCCGGCTGAGTTCCGGTTCCCGCTCTTCTGAATGAACAGTTAGCTGAGTGAAGTGTGACATCTAGCTAAGAAGGTAAAAGTATGGAATGAAACGGTAATGTCTGATGGTTGAAATTTATTCTTGTCAGAAATTTCAAATTTATAGTTTTCGTCCTTGTTCTGCAGAGTCTTTATAGTATAAACAACATCTGCATCTTGAGAAATCTCCAAAGTAGCAACAACATCAGTATTTGTGAGGTCTTCAAAGTGTTAGCAGCATCAGTATCTGGTAAAATCTTCAACTTACGAGCAGCAGCATCTGGTAGAATATTGACAAGTGGAAACGTCTGTGATGATTGAGAATCGATTAGCAATATTCATGGAGTAGGGTACCTGGAGTACACCTGGACTACTGTACATGAAGTACAAAATGAATACTGCACATGGAGCATATCTGAGACACTGTACATGGGGTACATATGGAATACTGTATATGGCACTGGTGGAAAACTTTTTTTATGGAATGATCGATACTGGTGTCACTTGTCTGACATGATCAAAGAATTAAATTGATTTAAACGGTAGTAAACTGAACTGAAATGAGTAACATGATAGCCTGGTAATTTCTGTGTAGACTTAAAGTTGGTTGTATAGAGTTTCAAGAATATGATTAAACAGAATGTCAACAATGGTCAGCATGAAGACATGACTGATGAAGATCAAACCTGGTTATTATGAAAACAGGATTTAATTGTAACCCCTTCTGTATCTTAGCATGAAAACATCATCACCTTGGTGAAAACATAATCCTCATAAGGCGACATGAACTTAGTCAGCATGAAAACGACATTCATGTGAAAGTATAAACTTGACTAATACAAATAACATAGAAGAATAATCAACTGAGGTTTAACATCAACTGATGTGGATAGGTATGGTTTAGTCCACATTATTCATAGTAGGAAGCATGTGACTAAGTATGGGCGATTCTGTTTCGATCCATACCTGTCAAAATTTTCTGAGAACTGTCATGTACAATCTGGGACTAAATGTGGTTGGTTGTAGTCCAATTCATATTTGTCAAGATTTTATGAAACGTCATGATATGACAAAGGTGAACAACTATGGATCGGTTCAAAAAACAACATTCAACTAAAAAACATGAAATTTGATCTGAACATTGGTGAACGTATATGGGCTGACTGAAAGCATGAATCTGTCAAGAGTAAGGATGAACGCCATTGAGTCGGTTCACCAATACAAAAATCTGAACGGACAAGGGTGAACGCCTATGGGTCGGTTCACCAAAACAAAATTCGCAGAAAAGCACATGCGACTAAATATGGCCAGTCCTGTACCAACCTTTTACTTAGTAAAAAACTTTAAGAAAACCGACTGATAACTGAAGAAAAATGACTGATAAATGCATGAGAAACATGAAAGATAACAACGCCAAAATCTGGGAAGTTCCTGGTGACTACCCACTAGTCACAGGTCAAGTTTTAGAGCCTATAGGTCGAACCTAGGCTCTGATACCATAATTGTAACACCCCACTTGGATAAGTGGACCGTTACGTGTATTTATGGCGTGTCATCAAAGCATAAGGTAAATGTCCTAAAACATTAACTGACCATAAAGGAAATACCGGAATCAAACATCGGTAATCTAAACATAAGCTCAAAACATGAAAAGTAAAATACTGAAGGAAAGGACTAAACAATGTCCAAATAAGCAGAATAATGTAAGAAGTGCATAAAGTAAGAAGTCCGGATAGCTTCCATTCAGTGCACGTGCTCTCAGAATCCTAAGAGCGTCCTGGTGTACCTGCCGTTAGAACATGAAAGAACTACGGCTGAGCATAACGCTCAGTGAACGGATATAAAGCATGATACAGAATTACTGAAATGAAACAGATGATAAAATACTGGAGCTGTAAGACTGATAAGTAAAGTTGCAGCGGAAATCTGTGTATAATCTGTAAAGTCTGATTTATAAAATAATAAAGATGAACTATTATCTGTTAAATCTGAAAACATGCATTTACTGTATTTTAATTGCCAGAGCTTATATAGGTCATGTGCTGTAACAACGGTGCATGAATAACTGGAGGGGTGACCTCGTCATGCTGTAGAGGGGTGACCTCTAAATAACTGTAGAGGGGTGACCTCTAAATACTGTGCTGGGTGGAGGGATCAGCTCCAATGTGAAGGATGTAGAGCACACACCACATTCACCTTGATAACTTGTAAACTGATAAACCTAGGATGCATCCATACGCCCCACTAAACATACATATAAAAATGGCCAAACTGAACATGAGTGGGACAATGCAGGATATCACTCTCCTGCATGTGAGTCACGACACCGGTGCCTCTAGTGCCATGGTTACGGTACCTCCGTAACTAGTACATAAACTGGTCATGCTTGTATATAATGCCCAGGCAATTTATTTAGTTATTAACATGATTACTGATAATCTTAAACATATACTGGGGAAACACTTGGCTGCAGACGGGGAATCCTAATCATGCTTAGAAAAGGAAAGTCCATACTGAAGGACGGAAAATCCGTACCTCGTGTCCAGTAATGAAATAAGACTAAAAGCTGAAAGATCCATCCGACTTCACGGTTACTACATAAATAACAGACGGGTAATAAGTTGTCTGATTACTGTTTACTGTTTCTTATTCCTATCTGTTCATATTTTAATTTATTTTATTCATGATATACTGCATGTGTATAAACTGATAAATCTGAGTGTTCTAATATTTCTGATTAACGTATTTTCGTTCTACTATTAATTACCGTATAAAACGCGTTCTGACGTTTATACTAATTATATATTTGATAACTTGCTAAAAAAATAGAGAGTTTCCTAATTAAGAAAGTTTCCAAATTAGTTTAATTCATTTAATAAAATTATACCCTTTTAAATGTTTATAAAACTAGTGTAGTATGAATAAATTAATTTACTACATAATTCATTTAATACATTTATTTATAAAAGTGAATTAGGCAAGGTATAATTAAGTTGTCGTTTTTACCATTTTAATTATAGTCCCGAACCTACCGAGATACCCCCCTCTCGGTCGCACTAAAACAATTCAACATATATATTAAACCTGCCTACTAGCATTAGCGACACAAAAAAACCTGTCACTAAAAACTATGACTAAAGGTTGTCCAACATTCTGTCATTAAAACTGTCTTAAGAAATCTGCGACAGAAATTAGCGTCGTTAAATTGTCGCTAATCTCAATCTAAATGGTATATATTTTCTGTCCAAAAGTTTCCCACTGGTTTATAAATTCAAACGCACCCTTGTTAGTTAATTAATCCCCCTGATGGTTTTTGGGTTCGGGGCTGGTCACAAACCACACCACCGAGACTCTATTAGGTCTCGGTTTCATACACCAAAACAAACCCGACATCCCTAACATGTACCCCTTTGTTTGGGTCGGTCTTGCTCGCGTCTGGGTCAAAGGAAACATCACCGGGAGTCTTAAGACTCTCGGTTTCCGAGTATAAAAACCAAAACCCACCCCACTTTGTTATGATTTCATGTGATTACCCATTTAATCGTTTGTATAGACAAAGATTAAAATAAAAACGTGCTAAAACTGAAAATAGAGAGGAGTGTGATTACCGTTACAATGGTTAAATAAAAGATGGATGATTACACACGGATCAAGATGGACAGTCGAACCCAGAAACCCCTCTTCTTGTGTCTATACCCGGCGGCCACCCAACTAGAAACCCTAGATCTTTTTTTTGTTCCTGAATGACGACCAAGGGGATGCCCCGTTCTTTTTTTTAACTCTTGCTGGGCTTTAAGCCCATTTACCCTCCCTTTTATACTTTCCAAAACTGGCCCTTATACATATATACTTTTTTTTGACATTTAATTTAATTTACGTGTGATCGCATTTAATTCTCACGTGTGTTTTTTTTGTAACGTAAGTATCTTTTCTATATAATAATACGTTCGTAATAATTATTTTTTTCCGAAAATTATGTATATAGTTTACAATAGTCGAGCCTGCGTATTTAATATTCTAAAATTTTAAATACGGGTTTTACAATCGGTATAAAAAAATTGTAGGACCCATTTGTATAAAACTCACACAGGTGAGTTTGGCCTACTTTTTTGTTTCCAGCTAATAAGTCGCGCGCGGGTTGGGGGGGGGGGGGTGCGCGTGGCTTTGGCCAAGCAGCGGGTGGGTTTCACCCCACTCCCACTAGCATTAGTAAAAGCAATGTTTAAAGAATCAATTTATATACCTTTGTATGTTTGATAGAGGGAATTGGAGGGAGAGAAATAAAAATGATTTCATTTCCATTGTTTGGTTGGTTGGGAAATAAAAAGAGTGGAGAGTTGAATTCCTAAAGATTTTGATCCTTTGTAATTTGTATGGAAATTATTTCCATTATTTTTTGTGTGAAAACCATTTCTTTGTTATATATTAATACTTATTACTATTATCATTATTACTTTTATTATTATTATTATTATTTATTTTTTATTTTAAACGAACTTTATTTATTGTTATTATTATTATTATTATTTTATTATAATTTTATTGATGGTTTATGTTATAAGACAGAGAGGATGGATATAAGAATATTGATAATTTGATATTAGTTTATAACTTGGTGTAGGGTTCAATACTTGTTCATTTTGAATTATAAAATGTGTAACAAAATAGAGAATTAGATAAATCGATTGTATTAGTTTATAACTTGGTGCAAGATACTCCAAGAGCTTTATCTCATTCAACATTTCATCAAACACTTTTTGTGCATTTCATAAAGCACCCATTTTAAGTAAACCTTATTGACGAAAACATATTTGAATCATCACTAATGACAAAGTAGCCATATCAATGCATAAGCCATAAAGATCATGAACCTAAAAAGATAAAATAAAAAAGCTTATTAACTTGAAATCATAACTTTAAACATATAAAAGGGAAACACATATATGATGATGAGTTCATTTTGAAACAACGTACTATGCATAGCAACATGAGTCATGACTTGCGTTGAGCGTATTTGTAAGATTAATAGTAAACAAATTTAAATCATCACTTATTTGCATTATAATAAAAATAAAACAGAAGCATCCATAACATCACTATAGAAATGATCAAGTGATTCTCGAGAAGTTCTTACGTTCATTTGCAAATACTCATCTAGAAAACTAGGAACGACGCCGTATGCCAATTGACGAATTGCCGATGTGCACTTTAACAACGGCGAAACACCTTTTTTTCCGGTACAATCAACATTGTTACGAAAATATGCAGAATGGTGAGTCACTTCACTAACTATCAGTTGAAAAGGGGGCGGCCCATTCGAAAAACCTTTTTGAACTCTTTCGCATCGTATCTTGGGTTCGCCGAAAAAAAAGACGCAACTAACCGATCATGAGCACCTATTCGGTCTCGAGTTATGACGTTTCTTGGTACTCGATTAGCAATACGTCGTCTTTTAATAAAATGCAACGCTTTTTTAATAAAAGCCCGCTTGCGTTTCGTTGCGACTTCCAGATTTTCAGTGGCAAAAAATAACTTGTATTCGTCGATATTTTCCATTTTTTTTGTGATTTGGGGAGAATGTGTGAAATGTGTATGGAATTTGAATGTGTGTTTGAAAAATAAGAGTTTTTGTTAGGTATTTATAAGTTAAAAGGGGTATTGGAAAAAGTTTTCTTTTTATTTTAAAAAGTAACGGTATAAAAAAATTGTGGGACCCATTTGTATAAAACTCACAAAGGTGAGTTTGGCCTATTTTTTTTGTTTCCAACTAATAAGTCGCGCGCGGGTTGTAGGGGGGGGGGGGCTGCGCGTGGCTTTGGCCAAGCAGCGGATGGGTTTCACCCCACTCCCACTAGCCTTAGTAAAAGCAATGTTTAAAGAATCAATTTATATACCTTTGTATATTTGGTAGAGGAAATTGGAGGGAGAGAAATAGAAATGATTTCATTTTCATTGTTTGGTTGGTTGGGAAATAAAAAGAGTGAAGAGTTGAATTCCTAAAGATTTTGATCCTTTGTAATTTGTATGGAAATCATTTCCATTATTTTTGGTGTGAAAACTATTTCATTGTTATATATTAATACTTATTACTATTATCATTATTACTTAAATTATTATTATTATTTTTTATTTTTTATTTTAAACGAACTTTATTTATTGTTAGTATTATTATTATTATTATTTATTTTTTATTTTAAACGAACTTTATTTACTGTTATTATTATTATTTTATTATTATTAATTTATTCTTTAGTTTTTTTATATATGATATTTTTATAAAAACATATTTTATTATAATTTTATTATTAATATTATTATTATTAATTTCTTAATTTAATTTTTATTATTAATTAATTTATTTATTATTATTATTATTATTATTATTATTTTATAGTTATTTATTAATAATATTATTATTATAATTATTTGTTTTTTTTTATTAGTATTTTATTTTTTTATTATTATTAATTTTATTTTTAATTTTAAATTTTATTATTATTATAATTATTTTATATATCATATATTATTATTAGATATTATTATTATATATTATTAATTATTTTATTTTTATTTTTAAAGTTTATTATTATTAAATATGTATTATTATTATTATTACTTTATTTATTTATTTAATTATTATTTTATTATTTTATTATTATTATTAATTATTTTTTTTAATAATTACTTTTATTATTATTAATTTTATTCATGTTTTTAAAGTTTAATAATTTTATTATTTTATATTATATATTATTATTGTTGTTGTTATTTATAATAATAATAATAATAATTTTTATTATTTTTAATTATTTATTATTCTATTTAAAATTAAAAAAAAGATTTTCATTAATAATTTTTTTCAAATTTTTGACACTATCAAATAAATGAATTCAATAAATCATTTTTAAGAATACAATTTTCTATTCTATTTATTTTTCATTGAAATTTCCTTTACCAAACGTTAGAACTTAGAAGTTTGAGAGGCTTGATGAACATGGAAAATTAAATTATAATATGATGGGAATGAGATTGATATAAGTTTGAGATTTGAATTTGTTTTAAAATTCAAATTAAATGTTCTCTCGATGCACCTCAGCAGAAAACCAATGAGCGGTTAGCCTTTTTGAGTTCTCCCATGACTACTGTGCAGCAGCCGAAAGAAAAAGATGTTGAAGTATATATATATATATTTTTTTGAAAGGTACACCTTTCAAAAAACACTGATTTTAAACCCAAAAGCGGGAAATAAAAACCCCAAAACCAACCACCCAACAACCATGAGAGGCCCCACCGGCCGCCGCCCACCAACCGAACGCCCCACCGTCGACCACCGTTACACCACCCCAACACCAACTGAACCACCACACTACTCCACCAACACCTCCCGCCGCGACTCCGTACTCTCCGACACCAGTTTCGCCTCATCCCGCCCTTCCTCCGCCCACTCACACCGTAAAAAAAACCCTAACAATCAATTACAAATAACCGACAGACAAGCCATCTCAACTATTAACAACTACCTTTCCTTAAACCAATTCCACATTTCCTTAAGACTCAAACCCTTGCCTTCCAACAAGGACATCTGCGAAACGTTGAAATTCATTCTCTCGCGCCTCGACTATCCGCTTTCTAATAAGCTTGAGGAGGATTTGTATCTTGTTTTGAAGCATTCTAATTGTCCTATTACGTATAATAAGTCTGCCCTGAAGGCGCCTGGCACTCCTCATTCTTTTCCTAGTGTTTTGGCTGTTACGTATTGGCTTGTGCAGCTCGCGTTTTATAATGAACATGTTGTTCGGAATTCTAATGGTGTTGTTTTGAATGATGATATGATTAATTATTGTTTCACTAGCTATTTGCATTTTATTGCCGGTGATGATGATGCCGTTGAACAGGAGGATGCTGATTTTACCCACAAGATTCAATCGGTATATAAATTATTCTCCGTCTTACTATTTTACTACTCGTAATATGTTGTTGTCTAATACTTTAACTAATACTAGCTTATTTCTAGTAGAACATACTGTCTCGATGAACTTAGGGTATGTTTGGTGCAGTGGACTGGGCTGAAGCTTCTATAAGCCTGAGTGACAAACAAGGCTTGTTTAAAAGCTCAATCCCCTATAAGCCCTGATAAGCCCATTGCCAATATAGCCTTATTACCATCTTAAGATTATAAGCTAATTCAAACTCTCAGTAAGCGTTTATCAGCTTATTCATCATAAGGTATAACTGTTTAGCCTTATTTAAACAAACACCCCACACCAAATTATAGTTGTCATATTTACGTTTTTCTTAAATGAGTGTTTGTATAATGTTATTTCGGGACGGAGGGAGTATGTCGATTAAAATCAGAGGCTGATTTGGTGTTTTATGAAATGTTGATAGGAGGTGGATACGGTGAAGGAGAAGATTAATGCCAAGGCAGATATTGTTAAGGAGTTGGAGGGAAAACTGGAGGCGATGAGGTCGGGGCCATCGCTAAGGGAAGTAAAGGAGGAGGAGAAGAGTCTATTAGAAAAAGATGTAAAGAAGTTTAATCATCTGATCGAGCAATTGCAGGATCAAGAGGCGAAAGTTGAGAAGCAAATGGAGGAAAAGGAGAAGCAACTGAGGGTTAAAGTGGAGGAAAGGAGTTTGATTTGTGCAGAAAATGAGGAGTTGAAAAAGAAGGTGGAGGAGCAGGGTTTTAATATGAGGGATGCTGAGAGGATGAAACGTGAGTTGCAGGCGGTGGAAAGAGATATTGGAGAGGCTGAGATTGAGAGGAATAAGTGGGAGGAGAAGACTTGGGATCTTAATGCTGTCATCGGGACAAAGTTGAAGGAGCTTGAGGCTCTTCAACTTGAATGCAATCAGGCTATCCGCAGGTACCTATTAATAGTCACTTGTAGAAATTAGAAAAGGTGCAAAGTGTTTTCTGTTTATGTTACTTCCGACATCACATAATCTGATCTTGCACACCCTAGTAATATGATTAGATGTATGAGGTAGAGTGGTACATATGATCGTATTCATGCTTGATTTGATTTGGCATGACACTAGGTTTAGATTAACCAGTTTTGGGAGCGACAATCCAGTTGTTATTAGTTAATGTTTTTCAACAACTCTGTTTGGTTCTTATTAATAGTATGTGAAAATGGAATATAGTGTCCTGATAGAATGTAGTGCAGATGGCTTTGTACTTTGGATACTAGTCTTTTTAGTAAGTCTTGCGTACATAAGGAAGGTTTCCTGCAGTGTGTTTGGATATGGAGTCAACTGGAGAATTCCCATGATATGTTCTGTGGGCCTGATGATGCATATGACTAGAGGTGGCAAAATGGGCGGGCGGGCGGGCATGGGCGGCGGGCTAAACGGGCTAAACGGGCGACGGGCTAAACGGCACGGGCTAAACGGGCACAGGCGAAACAGGCGGGCTAAATGGGCGCAAGCTAAAAAAGGATAAAAAACATATAAAAACTTACAAATAAAAAATAAAATACTTGTTTCAAAGCCGGGATAAAAAATTTAATAAAAAATATTCGTCGAGTATACTAATTTGTATTTTACAAGTGCGCCCGTTAAGCCCATTTAGTTTCATACATATGCGCCCGTTTAGCCCATTCATTATAAAGAATGGGCAAAAAATGCCCCATCCTTTTATGAAAATGGGCAAAAAGTGCCCATATGTATCAAAATGGGCAAGATTTGCCACCTCTACATATGACTATATGAGCTTCTTAAACTCATTTCCTTAATGTGAGGATGTAGCTGTATTGAGGGTGCGGGAATGAAGTTTTTATAGGAAATGTAGTCAGGTACATTGGCTCATATTGTTGGAATAGTGTTAATACTCTAAAGCTGAGGCCTGCCTTTTCGTTGTCTGTAATAGATTAGGAAATGTAGCCTTTTTTGGGCTAATACAGGAGGTTTGGATGGTTGTTGGAGGGAAGCCTTCCTTCAATTGGTGTTCCTGTTCTTAGTATGAGGATGTAGCTACACTATAGATAGGAATACTATCATTGAGAAGGAAATGTAGTCCTTTTGGTGATTAGGTGAATAGTATGCGCCAGTTGTATTGCTTCAGTAGTAGTAAGAAGTTTTTAAGTTGTATGCTGTTATTTAATTTTGCAGTCTCTTTGTTGCTATGGCATGTCATGAGTAGCAAAGGTCTTGCACTGTACATGTATATAGTTTGGACTTTAGAGTATATAAATTCACCATTTCACCAAAAAATACTATGTGAATATGGATATTTAGATCTATTTAAGGTAGCTAGTAAGCCTGTAAATGCAGTCCTCAGATCGTCCATAACCACAATTTAATTTTTTCTAGAGAGGTCCATAATGGTCTACGAATAACTGCTATTTGAGGTGTGTATGGATGCATGCCCTGTCAACAATCAGTGTTAATGGGTGTTTGGATGCATTATAAACCAAGAATCGGATTATTGTTCTTCGAAGTAGTAATAATGAGCTTATTGATGTTTGTATAATGTGATTCTGATTATAATGAACATTAAGTATACCCTCGTGGAGGAAGTGCTGTAGCATGCCTGCACAAGAAAATGCATGCATGTAGTGGGCTGGTGGGTAGTTGCAGATGACTGCAAAGTGCAAACAGAAAGAACGCAGCCACAATAAACCTTTATTTAAACAGTAAAAAAAATATACCCAGTTTAACATTCACCGATTTGCAACTTTGGCACCGCTGCATTTTTTAGTAGCTTCCCCAAATAATATCTATACTTAAAGACCAATACCTTTATTTTTGGCCCTGCCTCAAACAGCCATTAAAAAAAGAACACAGTATGTATGTGCTTGATGCTGCAACCGTATGAACAGAGAAATCAAGTGCCGAAAAACTTTCACGTACCTTAAATTTTTCCTGTAACTCATTGTTGCTGACAAGCAATATTCTTGTCCTACCTTGCTATGATATAACATGCACATTGAGCACTGCCAAATATTGTTGTCCTACCTTGCTATGATATAACATGCATTGAGCACTGCTAATTGCTGGTGATTGGGTAACATTATCTAGTTCTGTCTTTTTACGTTGAACATGGATTTTTGGTAGCACTAACAAAGGGAAAACACAATCACAAATCTCTATTTTTTGCCATTTGACCCTCTGTACAACAATACTTGTTAACATATAGCTGGTGAATTCCTCCTTAATCATGTAATATCTCTGCACGTATAATGGTGCAGTCAGCGGTGCGATTATCAGTCACATCATGTAGTCCTGTCTTGCACCAAGTCACCTACTGCAGTCTGCAGCCCTAATCCAATTTCGTTACACTTATCTGACACGCATTAAAATTGTACCAATAAAAGTCTCAGTCATCTTGATGATCTAATATGCATATTTTGTTGTAATGCCACCGTAAGTGTTAGTCCTACTTTTTTGACATGATATTGAGGGGGTGTTTGGATGTGCGTTTCACCACAAATAATCTCCGAATCCCAGTTTCAAACTGGAGAAAAACTAGAAAAAGGTGTTTGGGTAAAAAAGGCCAAAACGGCGTTTAATTATTCAAAAATGGAGTAAAACGGCGTTTTGTAAAAGTTGGTTAGGAGGTCCAGCTGCGAAAATGGAGTTTTCAAAAATGGAGTTTTCAAAACGAAAATGGAATCCCAAACACCCCCTGAGTTACTTTTATTGTACTTGAGACGGGAGGAACAATTTTTGTTAATCAGGAAGTTTTTTAATAATGCCATGTCTTATAAATACCTTTGGAACTCTCTCTCTCATGTGTTTTTTTTTACTCTTGACTAAAGTTGGGTCTGGTTGCTGTTTATTTTTTCTGTTTGAGATCACATCCTTAATATACATCTGTTTCATTGTATGAATGTTTAGGCTGAAACTCGGAAATGGTTTCCAGTATGAGTTAAATGCCAAAGGCTCAACACCTATTGAGGTGCTCGGGGATTTGAAATCATCATTGAAGCCTGGACTCAACTCTTCCATTGAGGAAGTAAAGAGAACAAAAATGGAAAATCTGGAAAGCAAGGTTCGACTTCAGCAAGTATCTAGTGACATTGCTGCAAAGATCAAGGCAAAAGAAGATCGTATTGCCATACTTCAGTCGCAGATTGATGAAGTAAGTCTCACACTCTCACTATCAATATATCAAATTGATTCATAAACAATGTTATCAACTCAAACTATTAAAGAAGTATCTCCATCATAAGAATAATGGATAACAAGTACTATCCATCGAGAGAATTCCATTTTCTTTTGTTAAAGACGGTATTGTGGCCAAATAAACATATGAAGTACTTGTAGGACGAGCTCTTGTGATATTGTAAGGATAATTTTAGTTTTAAAGGATACAAAAGTATTTATATCAAAGCACAATGCAACATTACAAATTGGGAATAACTGCACATACCATGGGATGATGTTTTGCTGTTAGTATTACTGTATTAGTCATGGTTGGGACATTGGTATGGGTATACCGTATACATATCATCACCTTTACTTGCTTGTAGGTTGTGTATATACACCTATGGATCGACCCGTTTAATGACCAAGGACTCCCCTATTCCTTCCTTTCGTGGGTATATAAACTGTTCACTGTTAGGATTTAAGCTTTACATGTTTTAATTCTTCATATTATACGTTTATTCTTAGTTCGCATGTAAAATCATGCCATACACATATCTGCAAAACGTAACCAGGTTAGTTCACTCGGACCCTTGTTTTTTGCACCTCTCCTTAGCGCGTTTTCACCCTTACCTACACTGCAAACGAGACTTATCAAAATCTTAGTCATATATGATGAAAGTAGCAGATAGGGTTTAGGCCATAAAATAGCAATTTACTTTTCTTCATGCCCAGTACGTGATAAAATAAGTGTTCCACTTAACGCTATGCACACTTTGATGACGTGTCTCCTAAAGAACACTGACACGTGGCGTATTATGGGTATAACACGCCATCATAGTGTGCGTATTGGAACGCTTGTTGAGAGTTTGTAGCATTTAGTGGAACACTTTTTGGTTCACATACTCAGATGAGTCATCAATGAAGATACATTGCTATTTTATGACATAAACTCTAGATATATCATATATCTATGCAGCCATACATTTGACCACAAATATATAGTAGTAAAGTATTTTGGTAATTTTCTCACCAAATTTAACTGCTCAGTTGAGTTAAGATAGTCGTCATTTAACAAATAATAGTCAGATCCTGAAAACCTAAATCACAAAATGTGTCGGAAACCATGGTTACCCTAAAAAAAGAAAAAGAAAGATAAAAGTGCGACAGTGTAATAAGTATGAAGATTAATCACCTTATGATAATTGGAAAACTAACAAGGCCATCATCTAAAGTGCTTCATTTGAAGTTTCGAACCCTAATAGGCATAATAAAACTCCGAGTTACGATTGAACAAAAATCACGAAATTGAAATACCGAGAGAATGTGTGCTTACCTGCAGAAACTACAGAATTAGAAAACAGAGATGATCGATGCAGTGAAGCAGTCATTTAGCTAAAATTATGTTCAGTAGGAAATCAGTCTTTTTTTAATTCGTAACAAGAAAAAAACCCAATAGTAATAGATTAGTTATCTTTTTAGACTGATGGGGATCAATATCAGTGACAATTTTTATCCCCCATGCATATATTATGTTGAAAATTACAAGCCATTATGTCTCCATGCCTAGCTTTGGTGAAGTTGAACGTATAGTATTGTAAGCTTTCTAATTTACCGCAGTGAATGCAACTAGACATGAATCAACGCAACCGTTTTAATCACTTAAATTTCAAAAGGGTAATTTTGTTGCTGCCAATGTCAACCTAACATGACATTTATCTTGTTTTAGTTGAGGTTGGCATACGAGGATATATCAAACCTATGAACAGCTATAAGAAGCTGAATGTCTCAAGTCTAGACATGTCACAAATCTTTTAGATGTTTAGTAAGCTATTTATTGTTTCTTATTAACAATGCTTTGCTTCATGTTTGATCAGGTGAACAGTCAAATAAACGCGATACAACAAGGAACACAAGATTACATCTCCTGTTGTGAAATGGAGGCCAGGCAGTTGCAAGAGAAATTTGAAGCCGAGTCTCGTAATGTTGACCTTGTCGAAAAAGAAGCTCATGAGTTTCTTGAGGTAAGATTCTGTTTTCTCTATTTGCATGGAAACCTTTTTAAACTTTAATTTTGAATCAAAATATCTAGGGGTGGCCAGATGGTCAGGTAACTGGTCAAAATTGATTTAGGTTGAAACAACAGTTTTCTAGTATGGGCAGGACCATGTTGGATGGAACCGCATAGACATGTTTGTAAATAATAAATACTTTAATCACAATGTAGGTAAATTACATAGATCATCGCTGTGGTTTAGTGAAAAACAGCTGAAATTCATTTTCGGTGATACTATTATTATTTGCATAAGCACAAACGGATGAGAGAGCAAAAGCGAAAGCAAAGAGTGCAATTAGGGACCAATTATGCCAATCGTTTCGAGGAGGGATGATTATGTTATTTTCACCAAATGGATCAATTTTGTAAATAAATTTTAAGTAAACGGGTCGAATTCTCCATCTCGCCATATGAATGAAACGAATACATCAACTAGTTAGCAATCAATTAACTTTAAACTTGAACTGTACATTTATCTTGGGTACTGCTACATATAATGGTTATTCTGATTTGTTTCTATCTCACTTTAACTCTATATGTATATTTGTGAAGACTGCCAAAGCGGCATTGCAGGAAACAACTTTGCGCAGTGAGGAGGAAGTTCAGATGTGTGGTCATAAGCTCTTGGCATTGATCGATTCAATCTCAAAGTACAAAGAGTTCACATCTTCAAAAATATCACAGATGAAAAACATAGTTTCAGAAACTGCTGCCGGTATAGCACAAGTGCACAATGACTCCTTGGCATCGAGTATTGGGTCATTACCCCAATCTGAAATCTAGTTTTATGCTATCTTTTGTTGGGTTCTGATGAAAGATGTAATCGCAATGCATTCAAAGAGTTGAAATTTATATATTATTGTTATTATGCTGTAACTAATTTCCCTTAATACTTGGTTGAAGCTGCTCATGTAGGTTGGCTTCACAGAAGGTTTTGAGCTTTGTAACTTGATGCTCTTAATTATGTCAAAAATATGGATGTGCCTTTGTGGAATGCATATTTTGCATATGTTGCGCAATGCTCATGAGCTTCGCTCATGTTATACAACGTTATATATTGCGTTACGGTAAAAGTTCAAAAAATGCATCCGTGTTTTTGTTCACAATTTAAGGGTCAAATCTCCATTATATATTTTAGTTTGATCTAAAGGTGAAAATTAACCTAAGATTTAAAAAAAACACGGAAGGACAATTTTTGTCAAAAGGTCTAAAAGTTTCAAAAACTAAGCAGAGGGACTTAAATTGTAAATTTTTCGAACTGAATTTTATTGTTTTTGATATTTCATTAGTGAAAACAACAATGAAATGATATTTTATTGTGTTATCTCTGGTGATACTTCATTGTTTTTTTTATTAGTAAAATATCACCAATCATAAAAATCAGTTCGAAAAATTTACAACTTTAATCTGTGTGCCGATTCTTTTCCATTTTGTTTAACATTTTGTCAAAAATGATACGTGCGTGTTTTTTTTATAGAATTTAATCTCATGTAATGTAACACCCCATTTTGATAATGGAATGTCACGCGTAATTATGGCGTGTCATCAAAGCATACAAGGATAAATGTCTAAACATTACTTGACCATAAAAGGAAAATACCGGAATCAAACATCGGTAGTCCAAAAGTAAAGCTCATCACACACAAACATAAGTATTGTAAAGGAAAGGACTAAACAATGTCCATAACAAGTGTATCAAAGTAAAGATAATGCATAAAGTAAAGAAAGGCTAGAAAGCTTCTATTCCATATGCACGTACGCTTAAAATCTACGAGCGTCCCCGAGTACCTGCCGTTTTGGGAACATAGAAAAGGAAAACGGCTGAGCAATACGCTCAGTGCACGGATGTACAATAAAGCATGAATAGGATAAGCATATAACATATAACAGCGGAAGAAACTAAGTCCCGAATAACATGGTTAAGTCTTGGTAAAACTGGTTTTATAGTTTGAAAAGCCTTATGTTTATCTCATAAAAACTGTTTAACATATTCTACCATTAGCCAATATAGGTCATTAAAATCCACCGTGCATAAATACTTGGAGGGGTGACCTCATCATGCAAATTAGAGGGGCTGCCTCTAATTTAATATACTGGTTTTGGGTAGGAGGGATCAACTCCTTGTGAAGGATGCAAGGCACACACCACATTCACACTGAGTAATCTGCTGAAAACATGTAACTAGGATGCACCCATACGCCCCACATGATAAATATAATAATATGGCCAAAAGCTGAAGGGACGCCACGAGCAATCACTCCGCCGTGGTGAAGTCAGAACATCAGTGCCTCTAATGTTATGGTTATGGTACCTCCATAACTAGGTGAAACTGGTCATCCATGTATATGACTATAGGTATTCTAAATTAAACATAAGCAAATCAAACATATAAACTTATACTACGGGAAAACATTTGGCTGCATACGGGGAATCCTAATAAGGAAAGAATGTCCATACTGAAAGGACGGGAATCCGTACCTTATGTCCAGTGAACGAAGAAGACGAACCGAGGAGAATCCTACTTCGGTATCACTAATGCTACATAAATACATACGTGAATAAGTATCTGATTACTAAATACGTAACTGGTTTTATGTCATGTCTTAACTTATTTTATACGTTCATGTCATGTTTTACTGTTTTAAGCTTTAAACTGTGTTTATCTTATATTCTGTCTATTTTGATTAAGTATTACTTGTATTTCATGTATTATTATACTTACTGTGTAATAATAAGTAACTTTCTAAAAATAGCAAGTTTCCTAAAATAGAAAGTTTTCAAAAATAGAAAGTTACCAAAAATAGAAAGTTTCCAAAAATAGAAAGTTTCCAAAAATAGAAAGTTTCCAAAATTAGAAAGTTTCCAAAAATAGAAAGTTTCCAAAAATAGAATTACTGCTTAAAATAGATAAGTTTTTAAAAATAGAAAGTTTCCATAAATAGATTAGCTGCCTTAATTAAATAAATTTCTAAAAATAGAAAGTTTCCATAATTAGATATAAGCTGGTTAAATAAGCTAAGTCTATAAGCTTAAGTGTTTTCTGATTATTTTTCTAAGTCATAATGATATAAGGTATAGTTTATTGATTATTACATGTAATTTAAATAAACTATAGGTTAAAAGTATTTAATTAAATATATCATGTTTTTAATTAAATAAAGTTAAATACTTAGGTTAAAACATGTATTATTAATTATTATTAATATAACCTAAGTCATGTAAATTAATTAATTATAGCCATGGTTTTTAATAATTAATTAATTATAAAGTCTAGAAAATATAAATACTTAGGTTAAAAATTCATGAATCTAATAATTAAAATATAACCCAAGTCATGTTTTATTAAGTTAATCATGTCATATAATTATTAATTTAATTTAACACATGATTATTAAAAACATAACCTTAACATAAACCATGAATCGGATCGTGACTAGAAACCATGAACCGGACTCGAAATCAACTAAATACCCCGAACCACTTTGGGGTTTCCCCCTTGTTGCTGCTTCCGTGGGACCCATACCACCAAACCGAGACCCCCTTGGGGTTCGGTTTAGGCGCCGGCCAAACAAAACACCCCTAAATCCTCCTTTTTGATTTACCCCATAACCATTTACATGTTTAGTTTATGTTTTTAATTAGGTTTTTAAAAACATCATGTTCTTATTTAATTTATTAAATCAAAACAAAAAGAAAAAGGATTAAAAAGGTATACCGAATGCGTGGATCAAACGATGATGAACACACACGAACACTTGCACCAAAAATCAAGATCAAAATCAAACAAACACCCCCTTTGGTGTGTTTATGTGCGGCGGCCAAAGAGAGCAAGAAGGAAGAAGCTAAAAATCTTTTTAGGGTTTTTAATGTTTTTACTGTAAAGTGAAAAATGAAAACATGATTTCACATTAACCCTTGTTAGTTAAAAATTTAGATGGGCTTGGCCCATCTATTGATGTGGCCGCGGGTAAGGGGCCCCACATGGGGTACCCGTACCGTTTTCCGTGTCTCGTTATTTAAGTGTTCGTCCGTGTTTAGTTGTGTTCGTGTTTTATGTGTTCTCGTTAAATATTAACCGTGACTTAATATATTTATTCGTGTTCGTAATAAATATATACACGTAATTAATATTAGTTCGTGATTTAATTACGTTCATGATTTCATGATCGCATGCTCGTGATTAATTATTGTTTAAATAATTATTGTGCCTTCTTACGTAATAAATACTTATCGTGTTCTAACACGTACGTAATACGTAAAATTCTAACACGTGAACGTAATCATACTATAAAAGGAAAGTTTTAATCTAGTACGTACGATCTTAAGGGTACTATTCATGGTAAAAGCATGCGGGTTTTACAACTCTTCCCCCCTAAAAAGAATAATTCGTCCCCGAATTATAGATAAAGTAAACTGGAAAAGAAGAACATACCCAAATTCAAAATATGAAATGAGGGTAAGAAGCTGGATAGACTCCTCTGTTTCCCAAGTGGCTTCCCGCTCGGAATGATCCCTCCAAAGGATTTTGACGAATGGAATCGTCTTCCTTCTCATGACTCGTTCTTGTCTGTCAAGAACTCGTTCAGGTTCTTCTATGAAAGTGAGATCTTCACGTATCTGTTCCAGTGGATACTGAACCATGTGAAGGGGATGATACTGGTACCCTCTGAGTAAGGACACATGAAACACATTGTGTACATGCGAAAGCTGCGGAGGTAACACTAACCGGTAAGATACTTTACCGACTCGTTCAATGATATCAAACGGTCTGATGAAACGAGGACTGAGCTTCCCTTTAATCCCGAAGCGTCTAACACCACGTGCCGGCAAAACCTTAAGGAAGACGTGATCTCCTACGTTAAAATGTATGTCCCTACGATGCTTATTGGCGTAACTCTTCTGACGTGACCGTGCTTCCTGAAGTTTCTGCTTAGCTACTGCGATCTTTTCATTGGTCATCTCTATGATTTCTGGTCCTTCAAGTGTTCGCTCGCCAACCTGATCCCAGCAGATTGGGGCGCGACACTTTCTGCCATACAACATCTCGAAAGGAGCACACTTGATACTTACGTGCCAACTGTTGTTGTATGCAAACTCCACCAAACATATGTAATCGTCCCAATCACCCGTCCATTCCAACGCACATGACCTCAACATGTCTTCTAATGTTTGAATCGCTCGCTCCGACTGTCCGTCTGTTTAAGGATGAAAAGCCGTGCTAAACTTAAGTTGTGTACCCCAAGCTTTCTGCAGACTCTTCCAAAATCGCGAAGTGAAGCGAGGATCTCTGTCTGAGACGATGCTGGATGGAGCACCGTGTAGTCTCATGATCTCTCTTCTGTACGTATCGGCGAGTTTACTTACCGGATCTTCCTTGCGGATCGGTAAGAAATGAGCTGATTTGGTAAGTCGATCTACGATAACCCAAATTGCATCGTGCTTCCTCTTTGTAGGCGGAAGACCAGTAACAAAATCCATGGTGATTTTGTCCCACTTCCACTCTGGAATATCTAACGGTTGAAGGAGACCGCCAGATCGCTGATGCTCGATCTTAACCTGTTGGCAGGTAAGACATTTGGAGACGTAAGTGGCCACATCCTGTTTCATACCACTCCACCAAAAGTACTGCTTGATGTCATGGTACATCTTAGTTGAACCAGGATGTATAGAGAATGTGAAGCTATGAGCTTTCGCTAACAAAGCTTCCCGGAGTTCTTGGTCATCAGGAACACAAAGTCTCGTGCCCTGCCATACGATACCATCTGCATCTACTCTGAATTCCGTCTGTTTCTCCAAATTCTGTACTATCGCCCAGATTTCTCCATCATCTTTCTGAGCTTCCTTGATCTTAGAGAGTAACTCGGGTTCTACTCTAAGATTAGCCCAGTAACTGTGCTGTCCACGTGCCATGATCTCGATGTCTAGTCGCTCCAAGTCTCTTATGATTTCCTCCTCAATTTTAATGCCGTTGATCATTCCGGACTTCCTGCTAAGAGCATCTGCTACTACATTTGCCTTTCCGGGATGATACTGTAGATTAATGTCATAATCCTTCAACAGCTCTAACCATCTCCTCTGCCTCATGTTCAATTCACCTTGAGTGAAGATATACTTCAAGCTCTTGTGGTCCGTGAAAATGTCACATGATTCTCCATATAAGTAGTGCCTCCATATCTTCAATGCAAACACGACTGCAACAAGTTCCAAGTCATGCGTGGGGTAATTTTCTTCATATGGCTTAAGCTGCCGTGAAGCGTACACGATCACTTTCCCATGTTGCATGAGAACACAACCAAGTCCCTTCCCCGATGCATCACTGTAGATTTGAAATCCACCCGTACCAGATAGGAGAGTAAGAATAGGTGCAGATACTAGCTTCTACTTCAGGTCTTCAAAGCTCTTCTCTCGTTCTTCAGTCCAGGCGAATTTCTCCCCTTTTCGCATCAGTTTGGTAAATGGTAGTGCTAAACGGGAAAAGTTCTCCACGAACCTACGGTAATAGCCAGCTAAGCCTAAGAAACTGCGGACTTCCGTCGCTAAAGTCGGCCTTGACCACTTAGTAATGGCCTCAACCTTCGCTGGATCCATAGTGATTCCTTCTGCTGATACAATGTGACCTAGGAATGCCACCTTGTCTAACCAGAACTCACATTTGGAAAATTTAGCATACAACTGCTTCTGGCGAAGAATCTGTAGTACTGTACGAAGATGGTCTTCGTGTTCCTCCTTGGACTTTGAGAAAATCAGGATGTTATCGATGAAGACAATGACGAACTTGTCCAAAAATTCATGGAAGATTCTATTCATCAAGTCCATGAACACTGCTGGAGCATTTGTCAGGCCGAATGGCATAACTACAAACTCGTAGTGGCCATAGCGGGTACGAAAAGCAGTCTTGGCGATGTCCTGCTCCTTAACCCGTAGCTGATGGTAGCCTAACCTAAGATCAATCTTGGAGAAGTGTTTGGCCCCTTGGAGTTGGTCAAACAGATCGTCTATACGCGACAGTGGATACCTATTCCAGATAGTAATCTTTCTGAGCTCGCGATAGTCTATGCAAAGACGCATGCTGCCGTCCTTCTTCTTAACAAATAAGACCGGTGCGCCCCATGGAGATGCGCTCGGTCGAATGAAACCTCGTTCAAGAAGTTCTTGCAGTTGATCCTTCAGCTCCTTCAGCTCTATGGGAGCCATGCGATAAAGAGCCTTGGAGATTGGTTCAGCTCCTGGAATAAGCCCGATATTGAATTCCACTTCTCGTGTAGGTGGTATGCCCGAAAGTTCTGCTGGAAATACATCTTGGAATTCCGACACTATAGGTTGATCCTGAATTGATGGAGATTCAGCATCCATGTCGTGAACGTAGCTAGATAACCCTCGCAGCCATGTGACAGTAGTGCACGCGCTTGCAGGGTAGATATGATTTGTACAGACCGTCCGGGTACGAACCCGTTATGAATGTACTCGGGTGCATTAACATCACCGAAGATAACTCGATATGAATGGCAGTCTATGGTAGCATGATGCTTGGATAGCCAATCCATGCCCAAAATCACGTCGAAGTCATTCCTGTCCAGCGGAAGTGCATCAACAGGTCGAACATTATCATCAAATTCTAGGGGAAGACTCTTGTATACATGGGTGATTAATACAGAGTCCCTCAAAGGCGTGGAAATAGTAAGCCTATTCTCTAGTGGCATGGGGAGCATCCTAATGTTCTTAGCATAAGCAGTAGAAATGACCGAGTGAGTAGCACCCATATCGAAAAGAACACACGCAGCTTGACCATACATATACAAGATTCCAGTGATGGTACCTGTAGACTTGTTGGCCTGGTCTCGAGATGTCGTGTAGACACGCCCGGTGGTAGGAAGCGGCTTAGAATCAGCATGTCCTGATGTGCCCTCCATCTCTCCCTTACGGCAATCCTTCATGATATGGCCAGGAAGACCACACTTGAAGCATGCGTCAGTGTTACAACGACATGGCCCTGGGTGCCTACGGTGGCAAGTAGAGCAAAGAGGATGAGTATATCCTCCAGCAGGTGCTCTGGCTGGCTGAGAACCTGATAAAACATTTTACATAAGACATGATAATAGGGTACAAAGGACAATGCGGATAATCGTAAGATTGAATACTAGTGATAGCTGGACGGCTAGGCTGTGAACCTCTCTGGTTCTGGTCCCTACCGTTTCCATGGTTCCTGGTAGAAGATTTGCTAGAGTGTCAGACTATGAGTTATAACATGAAATCATAAGAAAATGCGTAAGTATTAGGACCTAATGCTGTTGGAGTGTCCATCGTTGTTACGGTAATTATCATTACCGCCACGCCTATCCGTAGCAGAACGGTCGTTAGTCTGACCGTTTCCCTTGGGCTGATGAGGCTGCTGCTGAGTAGCCGGCTAAGACCGGTCCCCAGTTTCCTGTCTGGAAGATACATTAAAGAGATGAATAATTGACATATATGGAAAGAATACAGATTGGTCACCGCTTGAATACGAATATTTACCTCTTGTCGGGTCTCTCAGCTTCCCCGAACTCATCTCTCTCCTGCAACATCTCCAGCTTCCGTGTCGCATCGGCCACTTGTGCTACAGTGGTGAACGTAGCACACGCCAGGTTGTTTGCGACCGATGTGCGAAGAGCCCACCTAAAGTGGTGTGCCTGCTCTTCAGGAGTACCTGCTGCTGCACCAAGGAAACCAGCTAAGCGAAGAAAGCGCCGCATAAACTCGTTGCTATTCTCCCCAGCTCTCTGTCGGATCCCATGGTACTCCCTCTTGAGCTTGTCTTGCTCAACCTTGGGAAAGAACTGCTCCATCACCCTGTCCTTGAACTGAGCCCATGTCAAACCAGCAACCCAATCGTCACCTCCCTCAGACTGCATCAACGCTAACCACCAATTGAGCACATCGCCTTCGAACCGATAGCATGCCAACCTCTCCTTGTAGGCGGGGTCACAATCCATAGCATTGAAAATCTTCTCGATGTGAGCCAACCAACTTTCAGCATCGCTGGGGCTATTGTTTTCTCAAAAGCTCGAGGACGGAGCTTGTTGAATCTCTCCAGCCATACTGCCAATGTCACTAGAGGAGGAGGAGGAGGTGCTTGGTTATGCTGCTGATTGTTGGCAGCTTGAACCTCAGCCCTGATGTCATTCCTCAGTTGAGGAAGCAAAGCTTGCATTGCAGCATTGAGTTGTTCCTGTTCGCGTGTGAGAACCATATGACAGTATAACATAAAACATATGATTAACAGCTCCAAACATAAAATATATATATTCATGAAAAAAAAATTATACCAATAAATCCAGAGAAAAAATTTATGCAAGAAGATTTGTGTATGAATGCATGATGCGGTTTTATTAAAACTTTTGTATGCTCGAGAGTGAACGCCTATGGTCAGTTCACCCAAAACAAAAGACATGGCGAGGGTACGCCTATGGGTCGGTCCCAAATTTAAAAGTTTCGATAAAACACATGCGACTAAATAGGGCCAGTCCTGTACCAACCATTACTTAGTCATAAACCTGCGACAATGACATATATATGTATGCATAAAAATGATGAATGCATGAAAAACGACTGTCAGTTCTAGGAAGACCATAGTGACTACCCACTAATCACATGTCATATTTTGAGAGCCTACAGGTCGAAGCCTTGGCTCTGATATCATAATTGTAACACCCCATTTTGATAATGGAATGTTACGCGTAATTATGGCGTGTCATCAAAGCATACAAGGATAAATGTCTAAAGATTACTTGACCATAGAAGGAAAATGCCGGAATCAAACATCGGTAGTCCAAAAGTAAAGCTCATCACACACAAACATAAGTACTGTAAAGGAAAGGACTAAACAATGTCCATAGCAAGTGTATCAAAGTAAAGATAATGCATAAAGTAAAGAAAGGCTAGAAAGCTTCCAGTCCATATGCACGTACGCTTAAAGTCTACGAGCGTCCCTGAGTACCTGCCGTTTTGGGAACATAGAAAAGGAAAACGGCTGAGCAATACGCTCAGTGCACGGATGTACAATAAAACATGAATAGGATAAGCATATAACATATAACAGCGGAAGAAACTAAGTCCCGAATAACCTGGTTAAGTCTTGGTAAACTTTATAGTTTGAAAATCCTTATGTTTATCTCATAAAAACTGTTTAACATATTCTATCATTAGCCAATATAGGTCATGAAAATCCACCGTGCATGAATACTTGGAGGGGTGACCTAATCATGCAAATTAGAGGGGCTGCCTCTAATTTAATATACTGGTTTTGGGTAGGAGGGATCAACTCCTTGTGAAGGATGCAAGGCATACACCACATTCACACTGAGTAATCTGCTGAAAACATGTAACTAGGATGCACCCATACGCCCCACATGATAAATATAATAATATGGCCAAAAGCTGAAGGGACACCACGAGCAATCACTCCGCTGTGGTGAAGTCATAACAGCAGTGCCTCTAATGTTATGGTTATGGTACCTCTATAACTAGGTGAAACTGGTCATGCATGTATATGGCTATAGGTATTCTAAATTAAACATAAGCAAATCAAACATATAAACTTATACTACGGGAAAACATTTGGCTGCATACGGGGAATCCTAATAAGGAAAGAATGTCCTTACTGAAAGGACGGGAATCCGTACCTTATGTCCAGTGAAGAACGAAGACGAACCGAGGAGAATCCTACTTCGGTATCACTAATGCTACATAAATACATACGTGAATAAGTATCTGATTACTAAATACGTAACTGGTTTTATGTCATGTCTTAGCTTATTTTATACGTTCATATCATGTTTTACTGTTTTAAGCTTTAAATTGTGTTTATCTTATATTTTGTCTATTTTGATTAAGTATTACTTGTATTTCATGTATTATTATACTTACTGTGTAATAATAAGTAACTTTCTAAAAATAGCAAGTTTCCTAAAATAGAAAGTTTCCAAAAATAGAAAGTTACCAAAAATAGAAAGTTTTCAAAAATAGAAAGTTTCCAAAAATAGAAAGTTTCCAAAAATAGAAAGTTTCCAAAAATAGAATTACTGCTTAAAATAGATAAGTTTCTAAAAATAGAAAGTTTCCATAAATAGATTAGCTGCCTTAATTAAATAAGTTTCTAAAAATAAAAAGTTTCCATAATTAGATATAAGCTGGTTAAATAAGCTAAGTATATAAGCTTAAGTGTTTTCTGATTATTTTTCTAAGTCATAATGATATAAGGTATAGTTTATTAATTATTACATGTAATTTAAATAAACTATAGGTTAAAAGTATTTAATTAAATATATCATGTTTTTAATTAAATAAAGTTAAATACTTAGGTTAAAACATGTATTATTAATTATTATTAATATAACCTAAGTCATGTAAATTAATTAATTATAGCCATGGTTTTTAATAATTAATTAATTATAAAGTCTAGAAAATATAAATACTTAGGTTAAAAATTCATGAATCTAATAATTAAAATATAACCCAAGTCATGTTTTATTAAATTAATCATGTCATATAATTATTAATTTAATTTAACATATGATTATTAAAAACATAACCTTAACATAAACCATGAACCGGATCGTGACTAGAAACCATGAACCAGACTCGAAATCAACTCAATACCCCGAACCACTTCGGGGTTTCCCCCTTGTTGCTGCTGCCGTGGGACCCATACCACCAAACCGAGGCCTTATGGTCTCGGTGGTGGTCTATAAGCCAAACCGAGACCCCCTTGGGGTTCGGTTTAGGCGCCGGTCAAACAAAACACCCTAAATCCTCATTTTTGATTTACCCCATAACCATTTACATGTTTAGTTTATGTTTTTAATTAGGCTTTTAAAAACATCATGTTCTTATTTAATTTATTAAATCAAAACAAAAAAGAAAAAGGATTAAAAAGGTATACCGAATGCGTGGATCAAACGATGATGAACACACACGAACACTTGCATCAAAAATCAAGATCAAAATCAAACAAACACCCCCTTTGGTGTGTTTATATACGGTGGCCAAAGAGAGCAAGATGGAAGAAGTCAAAAATCTTTTTAGGGTTTTTAATGTTTTTACTGTAAAGTGAAAAATGAAAACAAGATTTCACATTAACCCTTGTTAGTTAAAAATTTAGATGGGCTTGGCCCATCTCTTGATGTAGCCGCGGGTAAGGGGCCCCACATGGGGTACCCGTACCGTTTTCTGTGTCTCGTTATTTAAGTGTTCGTTCGTGTTTAGTTGTGTTCGTGTTTTATGTGTTCTCGTTAAATATTAACCGTGACTTAATATATTTATTCGTGTTCGTAATAAATATATATACGTAATTAATATTAGTTCGTGATTTAATTACGTTCATGATTTCATGATCGCATGCTCGTGATTAATTATTGTTTAAATAATTATTGTGCGTTCGTACGTAATAAATACTTATCGTGTTCTAACACGTACGTAATACGTAAAATTCTAACACGTGAACGTAATCATACTATAAATGGAAAGTTTTAATCTAGTACGTACGATCTTAAGGGTACTATTCATGGTAAAAGCATGCGGGTTTTACATGTAATGAATGACTACTTGGATAAAATTAGTCATTTAAATTGTAAGTAAAACAACTTCAACTTTTCTGTAAACCGAATCATTATAATCTTCTTTCAAAAATAATTATTATAATCTCAAATCTTAATCGAAGTATGCAAACACCACCGAAGTGAAAAAGTTTTGTAAAAAGAACCCTAAAAATGGCGCCGACGGCTTTCATCCCAATACCCCCCCTTCTCAACCTTTGATCTACTACCCTTCGTTAAATCATACGTCTAAAGGACCTGTCGTCCTATGAATTATCTATGTGATTGATTTAGAGAACAAGCTTCTTTATTCGTTAGCATATCGAAGCCATAGGAATCTTGGTTTTTCTCGAATTGGATCAGACTTAGGTAGCCTCCATTCACTTTATAATATCTGATTATTGAAGATTATTCATGGCTATTAGATTCATTATTTCGTGTATTTGATTCGACGTAGTTAGGGAGCTTAGAGTTTGTTTTTTTTGATCAAATCCTTTCTGGCCTGATATTCATCACTTAGACGGATTAATAATCGTGTGGCGATGCCTTAATCATCTAATCTTTTATTATCGAGGATCGACGAGGTTTTTGTTTGATCTAATTCTTGTGAGTAGGGTTAGGGTTTCTATGTTTTTTCCTCTTTTTAAGGTTTTTACTGTGTCGTCCTCTTGTGTTCAGTTTCGTGTGTGTTTTTCATCATGGTTTTGCAACGATCCAAGGAAGATAATATGGAGCGTATTTCCACATCGATCTTTGTGACTAATTTTCCGGACTACTTTGGTTTAGCCGATTTGTGAGTGTGAGGGTTATGGGAAGGTGATTGACGTGTATATTCCAAACCATAAATCTAAAGCTGGTAAACGATTTGCGTTCGTTCGGTTCATTAGGGTTGAGAGTGTAAAGCGGCTGGTGGGGAATCTCTGTACCATTTGGGTTGGCAGGTTTCATCTTCACGCCAACGTGGCTCGTTTTGGTCGAGTAAGTAAACCGGTTAACAATAATACTTCCACTAAATCAACTGTATCAAATAAACAGGTTGGAGTGGCTTCCTATGCATCGAAGTTGAAAGGTAATTCTCACTCTCACAATTACTTTGATCCGGAGCCTGCTATTGTTTTGGAGGAGTCGTGTTTGGTGTCGAGGGACTTTGATAAATTTGTTATGGGAGAGATAAAAGATTTTCCCGCCATTAATAACTTACGATGTTCTATTGGAAAACGAGGGTTTTGCTAACGTCAATCTTGCGTACTTAGGCGGTTTGTGGGTTATGATTGAACTTGATTCTTCTAGTACCAATGATAAGTTCATGCAACATGTAGGGGTTGCTTCATGGTTAGTTCGACTTTGCAATGCTCACAGAGATTTTATTTCAAGGGAAGAATTGTTTGGGTTGATGTGGAGGGTGTTCCTTTGCATGCTTGGTCTCAGGATACGTTTAAAAAATCGAGGCTAAGTGGGGTGAAGTTAGGGACCTCGAGGAAAAAAAGGATGATATGTTTGCTCGTAAACGTATATGTATTAAGACGAAACGTGAAGATAACATTTTGGAAAGGTTCGATATTGTTGTGCGTGGTAAGGTGTTTATGATTAGAGCTAAGGAACTCTTTATGTGGTCTCCAACATTTAAAGAGGCCTCGACCTCTGATTTTTGTTCGGATAACGAATCTTTAGAAGGGGATCATGATGTCAACGTGAAGGATAATAATCAAGAGGATTTGGAAGGGGTGAGCGAAGACGAAGCTGCGTCTGATACAATTTTTGGCGATCCAATTGATAATACTAATGGCGAACAGGAGATAAACAATCATTCCACTACTAAGGAGGGGTCTTCTGACCCTTTTAATTTGTATGAGCAACTGAATAATCATAAGGTAGATGTCAATAATTCTGAGTCTAGTATTCCGACTCCACCATGGTTTACACCATGGATATGTTTAAAGAGGCAGAGCTTGAGCACTGTGACTTTCAGGAGGAGCCGGATAGTCCTAAGAGTTGTCCTAGTGTATTCTGTTCCCGGGTGGTGGAGGAGGCTCAACCTGCTGACATCACTTCTTCTTATACTACAAGTGGCAGTATAAAAAAGAACAAGACAGGGGGTTCCATTGTGGGCTTACTAGATGAACTCATTAGAGTAGGCAACACTATGGGATATTCATTGGATGTTTGTGCAAAGAATTTGGAGCATATTATTGGTTTGCAAGGAGAACGTGACGTTCCTTAATGAATTGCCTCTCTTTAGATGTGCAAGGTCTAGGATCCAAGACAAAAAAAGCATGGATTAAGGAGTCAAATTCTAAACACAAGGTGAGTTTTTTTGTCTATCTAAGAAATTAAAATGGAGTGCATTTCGGCAATGAAAGTTAAAGCTATTTGGGATAATTGCAGTTTTGAGTATTTACATAGTGAAGCTCTGGGGGAATTCTGGTGGTATTTTATCTACATGGGATCCAAACGTCTTCTCGAAATCGCAACATACCCTTTCTGATAACTTTATGGCTATTTACGGTACCTGGATTCCTTCAAATTCCAAAATCCTTTTCATATCCATTTATGCTCCTCAATCAAAAACTGCTAGGCGTGTTCTATGGAGATTTGTTGTTGATACTATTAATCGTTGGGACGGTGAATGTGTTGTTATGGGGGACTTTAATGAGGTTCAAGTTGAGGAAGAACGTATGGGCTCTATTTTTAATGTTAGCAACACAAGAGATTTTAACAATTTTATTGCTTCAGCGGGTTTAGTTGATATCCAACTCGAAGGTTATTCTTTTACGTAGGCTCACCCATCGACTGCTAAGATGAGTAAACTCGATTGTTTTTTGGTTTCCGAAGGGTTCCTATCATTGTTTCCTCATGTTTCGGATATCTATCTCGATAAACACTTGTCTGATCATCGCCCCATTTTATTTAGACATGTTGCTACAGATTATGGTGCCACTCAGTTTCGTTTTTATCATAATTGGATCGATTATAAAGGTTTTGAACGTATGGTTGTTGATACTTGGAACCGGTTAACTCTTGATGACAGTAAAGACATGATCGGATTAAAAAAACTTCAACTTTTAAAGAAGGAGACCAGAACGTGGATTTTAATTATAAGAAGGTGCAGTCGTGTACTCTTGACGGTTTTTAAAAACCATTTCATGATATCGATGTGGTTCTTGATCAAGGAGGAGTGAACGATGCCTTACTGATTTCAAGGAAGGATTTGGTTAAAAGGATTCATGATCTTCAATCTTCATAATCTCGTGACTGTGTGCAAAAAGCTAAGGTTCAATGGGCTATTGAGGGTGACGAAAATTCTAAATATTATCACGGGATTATTAATAGAAAACGTTCTCAGTTATCTATTAAAGGTATTATGATTGCCGGTGTTTGGGTGGATGATCCTTCTCTGGTAAAAGAAGAATTCCGCTCTCATTTTGCTAAGAGGTTCCAAGCTCCGGGCATTACACATAGTCTGCTAAACTTTCAATTCCCGAATAGACTTACCACGGATCAAGTTGTAGAGCTGGAAAGCATTATTTCTCATAATGAAATTCGAATTGCAGTTTAAGTTCTTTCGTAAATTTTGGAGTGTGATTGGACCGGATTTTTGTGCGACAGTTGATTGGTCCTTTCTTCACAGTTCTTTTGCTAGGGGATGCACATCTTCTTTTATCTCCCTCATTCCCAAAGCTCCTGATGCCAAGTTTGTTAGTGAACTTTGTCCTATTTGTTTAATTGGTTGTTTGTATAAAGTGGTTACAAAATTTTTAGCCAACCTTCTATTGACTGTGATATCTGATCTCGTTGCTAATGTTCAAACAACCTTTCTTCCCAATCGGCATATTTTAGATGGACATTTTATTGTTAATGAAGTTCTTTCGTGGTGCAAGTATACACAGAAACAGGCTATGGTGTTCAAGGTTGGTTTTTCTAAAGCATACGATTCAGTTCGTTAGGACTTTCTGATGTTCTTGCCGCGTTTGGGTTTGGTTCCAAATGGTGCTCATGGGTGATTGGTAGTCTTTCTTCTGGTTTGACTTCTATTATTATCAATGGTAGCCCGACCGTGGAGTTTAAATTTCACTGTGGCCTCAAACAAGGTGATCCCCTTGCTCCTTACCTTTTTTATTCTCATTATGGAATCTCTTCATTTATCTTTTTATAAAGTGGTCGATGCGGGCTTGTTCAAAGGTATTATGATCGATTTTGCGACACAGATCTCTCATTTATTTTATGTGGATGACGCTGTTTTCATGGGTGAATGGTCGGATAAGAACATTAGGTCCATCTTACATGTTCTTTATTGTTTTTCTCTTCCAACTGGAATAAAGATTAACCTAAAAAAGAGTTATCTTTTAGGGTCTGGGGTCCCGCTTGAGATGGTGTATGACACTTTTGTTTCTCTCGGATGTGCGGTTATGAGGGCTCCGTTTAAATATCTTGGAGTTATGGTAGGAGGTAACATGTCCTTGGTTAAAGCGTGTGATGAGATTATTGGTAAACTTAAAGCGAGGTTATCCAAATGGAAGTGTATAATTTTTCCATAGGAGGTAGGCTAACACTTCTTAAGTCGGTTGTAGGTTCTTCTCCAATATACACTTTATCATTATACAAGCCGCCTAAAGCGGTTCTCAATACAATGGAGTCTTTGATGCGTAATTTTTTCTATGGTATGTATGGCCGTGAAAAGAAGACTGCATGGATAAAATGGACTAAAATCCTTGTGGCTAAAGATTGTGGGGGTCTTGGGGTTTCCAGTTTTTTTTCTCTAAATAGGGCTCTTTTTTTCAAATGGGCTTGAAGGTTTATATCATTTTAGAACTTGTTATGCTCTCGTGTGATCCACGCTATTCATGGCCATGATTCTGCCCTTAGTTCGCCTCAGATTGGATCAGTTTGGGGTTCTATAGTCCGGGAAATCTACGTGCTTACGGCTCAAGGGGTGGACTTACTATCGTTTTGTCGTATTCGGGTGGGGAATGGTCGTCGGACGAATTTCTGGAAGGATCATTGGATTGGTACTACGCCTCTTAGTGATCTTTTCCCTCGTTCGTTTGCTTTGGAAATGAATGGCGACTTCACTGTGGCAGTTAAGCTACAAGGTTCGCTCTTGGACTCTTTTAAACGTCCAGCTAGAGGCGGTGTAGAAGCTCAACAACTTCCTAGTCTTCAAGATCTAGTCAGTACGTGTATTTTATTGAATTCTGATGATCGTTGGGTTTGTAACTTGAGCGCGGATGGGTCCTTTCATGTTAAATATATTAGGGGCTTAATTGATGAACACTTCCTTCCCAAATATCTGGTTGCTACTCGGTGGGTAAAATTTATTCCTATTAAGATTAATGTGTTTTCTTGGAGGGTTTTCTTGGATCGGTTGCCTACCCGCATAAATCATTGTCGTAGAAACATCCCTGTCCTAGATCAGACCTGTACGATTTGTAAGGATGTCCATGAAGAGGTGTCGCATTTGTTTTTCTTGTCCCTTGGCAGCTGATGTTCACAAGCTTATATGTCGATGGTGGAATTTGTCTTGGACTTCACTAAGTTCTTACGCGGAATGGTTGTCTTGGTTCAAATACATTCGGTTAGGTTATACTCTTAAGTGCATCCTGGAAGGCGTTTTCTACGTTTCATGGTAGTATGTTTGGAACTATCGGAACAATGTGCTTTTTGCTGCTCATCATTTTCGAAAGGATACTATCTTTGACGACATTGTTACTCGTTCTTATCTTTGGTGTAGCTCTAGATGTAATAAGGCGTTTAGTTGGGATAGGTGGTTACAAAACTTTTTTTATTTATTTGTAATTTTCTAGCTCCTTGCTAGAGTTTTTCTGTTTGCAAAATAAAAAGTTATCGTTCAAAAAAAAAGATTGCAAGTGAAAACAAACATGGAAAATAACCCAACTCAGTGTGTTACCGTGTTTATCTCTGTATGAGGTTAAATATTGTCGACGTATAGTCGGTAAAGGGCCCGACCCGATAGGCTCGCGGCCCAACAGGCTTGCGACCCAACAGGCCTGCGACCCAACAGGCCTGCGACCCAACAGGCTTGCGACCCAACATGCCTACAACCCAACAGGTCTGCGACCCAACAGGCCCGTGGCCCATACACCCTACTTATCCTTCAAGAAACCTAGTCCTATAAATACAAGGGTAGAGGTCTCATTCTACGGCAGTTTATCTCTTCTAAACACACTATCTTTACTATATATCATCACGATACTAACTTGACCAACGGAGGTGGACCCCGGGGCTCTAGCCTTGGGTCCACATCTAACCGGTTCTTCTTTGTTTGCAGCATCACTCAGGACCCGAGAAGATGACGAACGACCCAGGAGAGTCGTCAAGACCGGCCTAGCCAAACTATGCTTCAACAAGTTGGCGCCATCCTTGGAACCTTGAACATACAATATTTCGTGGTCTCATACTATCGAAAAGCAAAATTCATATCGCAAATCAGTATCTCTAAAACTTTTATATTTTTTGTTTTCTATCGTCATATTTTGTCATATGCAAATATTTTGTCATATGCAAAATCTAGATTCACTGATTATCGTATCAAAAGAACGTTGTTTAGTTGTTAAATCATATCTAAAGCTATACTTTGTAACAAATAAAATACATGCGTATGATTATGGACCAACTATGGATGCCACATTGGTCCTTTGTTTCACAAATTCACAAGTATTGCAGTTAATTATAACTAAGGAATATTAACAGCGATCCAAGTTGCTAAAAAGGAATCTTTTTAACAATAAGTGTTATGATATAATCTAACCGCGCGTGCTGTTCGATTTGAACGAGTGTTACAGATAACCCTTAAAAAAGAATAATATATATGATTTAACTTGGGATAGAGGGATCGTGTATATCCTTCAATTTGATAAATGATATTATCAATATTTTAAAATTGGTAACAAGGTTATCAATATTTTATTTTCATAAAAAATATTACATATATTTTACTTTTCGATATCGTCCTTTTGCGGTAATCGCTCGTCGCGGTTATGGCCTATCCATCCGGTTTAGTTCGCACGTCCGAACCTACTTTATTACTTATCCGCGGTTATGCCTCGTTTTTTGCGATAATCCGCACGTCCGAGCCTCTACGTGAATCATATGTCCTAAATTCATCACGGCGTATGTACCAAACTTGTTGCGGTCACATTTATTTTGGTTTAGCAATATTACTAGTGAATGATATCGTGCTATAATAATCAAAGATTACGTTAAAAGAAATATATATCTCAATAATTTGATATTTATCTCTTCTTTCTATACAGTTAGAAATAAAACATATATTGTTTTTAGAAGAAAAAGAAGGAAATAATTTATTAATTTTGTCGACACCAATTATCTTATCTTTCTTTTAAACATATAGTCAAATACTGTATCACATCTTCGGATAAAATGCCATGATGTGATTATATATTCAGGTATAATAATGATAACGTTAAATATTTCTTTGGATATATTTTTTATTTGCCGGGATAGGACCCGTTTTTCGCGATAGTCCGTATGTTTGGACATATTTTTTATGCGCGGTCATGACATGTTCAGCTGTGTTCTTCCGCACGTTTGGACATATTATATTTTCTAACAACGGTCGTGTGCCGCGTCCTTTTGCGTTAGTTCGCACGCGGGGAGATATTATTTATATTAATTTAATATTAGGCACATCTTTTTTCAGTGGGTAACAAGATATTACCTATATTTTTAAAGATATTGCTTATCTTTTATATTCAAAATATATTATCAATATTTTTATATTAATAAAAGATATTAAGTATATCTTTAAATCGGTAAACAAATTTATATATATCTTCTGATTTGGTTATTATATTTTCTATATACGTCGCGGTGCGGCCTACTAATGTCGTGTCGCGACCCAACCTTTCTATCTGCGGTTGTGGCCCGTCCTTCTACGATACTTCGCACGTCCGAACAAAGATTATTATTAATTTTTTATTATACTGATCCATGATCTACATGATAAATAGTCATGGCGAACTAAGAAATCTACGTGATTGCGAAAATAATATTAATGAGTAGTTTGTTGCTTTCTATATATCTCATCTATGTAGTACTATGACGTTATGGCTCAACTATTTGTAATTCATATTATATAAAGCAAGAGTTAAATAATATATTTCAACGGATTGTCGTTACATATAATACATTTTATTATGACATTCATTCGCATTACTCCGTACATTCGGACATCTTTAGCCTACGGGCGTACATGTACATATCGTTCCCAGGCGGAATAAGAGGATTGAGTTGAACCTACTAATTAAACTTTTTGTGTTAGAGGGATGCAACCCCATCGACCACGGGTAAGGTATCCTTGTTAGGCCCCTTGCTAATCATGACGTCGTAGCAAGTTTTACAGCCAGTATATTCCATGCTGGGCCTAAAAAAGACACAACATGCACACCTAACAACTGGTCAAAGTCCTTGACCGTCCTTATGGTAGTAGCGGTACGTCGCACGTAATAACATAACTTATCCCATAAGTTAGTTAAGATACATCTTATACTATGTGACAATTCGCGGTTATGGCATGCCCATCCGTGTTGGTCTGCACGTTCTGACGAATTTCTATCTTTTTGAACGCGGTTATGGTACGTCCATTTGCATTGGTCTACGCGACCGTAATTTTTTGAATACTTGATTAAGTTTAATACTACTAATCGAGTGTAGCACCATTAAACTTGGAGGGATAACAGGTATAAATACCACTATTTTTGTGCACGTCACTCAAATATCTTCGGATATATTAGGTACGTAAGAGGCATTGTAGGCCTGGTACGAGGACGAATGCAATATTCGCACCAGCCGCGTAGGTACGCCTACCGCGCGCTTATTATTTTTCCACGGAAATATCTCTTCTGTTGGCTTATTCGTGCGCCACGGAAGTATCTCTTCCGTTGGCTTATCCCTACGCCGCGGAAGTATCTCTTCCGCTGGCTTATTCGCGCGCCACAGAAGCATCTCTTCCGTTGGCTTATTCCTGCGCCACAGAAGTATCTCTTCCGCAAGCTTATTTGTGCTCCACGGAAGTATCTCTTCCATGGGCTTATTCCTGCGCCGCGGAAGTATCTCTTCCGCTGGCTTATTTGTGCGCCACAAACTTATCTTTTCCGTTGGCTTATTCCTATGCCGTGGAGGTATCTCTTCCGTTGGCTTATTCGTGCGCCACGTAAGTATCTCTTCCGTTGACTTATTCCTATGCCGCGGAAGTATCTCTTTTTTCCGTTGGCTTATTCCTACGCCACGAAAGTATCTCTTTCGTTGTCTTATTCGTATGCCACGAAAGTATCTCTTCCGTTGGCTTATTCCTACGCCGTGGAAGTATCTCTTCCGTTGGCTTATTCGTGCGCCACAGCAACATCTCTTCTGTTGACATATTCCTGTGCCACGAAAGTATCTATTCCGATGGTTTATTTGTGCTCCACAAAAGTATCTCTTCCATCGAATAATTCATGCGCAGCGGAAGTACATCTTCCACTGGCTTATTTGTGCGCCACGGAAGTATCTCGTCCGTTGGTTTAGTCCTACGTCGCGGAAGTATCTTTTTCGACTTGCTTATTCGTGCGCCACGGAAGCATCTCTTCCGTTGGCTTCTTCCTACACCGCGGAAGTATCTCTTCCGCTGGCTTATTTGTGTGCCATAAAAGTATCTATTCCGTTGGCTTATTACTGCTCCACGGAAGTATCTCTTGCATGGGCTTATTCCGACGCCTCGGAAGTATCTTTTCCGCTGGCTTATTTGTGCGCCACAGAAGTATCTCTTCCCTTGGCTTATTTGTAACAATCACGGTTTTGGGGGTCGTCACTTAGTCTTAATTTTAAGTTATTTTATGTGTGACTATGTATTTTATACGTCTATGTGCTTATTTTTTATGGATAGGGAAGGAATGGACATCGTTTATGGGTACAGATACTCATAAGTAAATCGATGGGCGGATATTTCATGATCACGAGTTCACAATATAGTGACTATGAAATGAAATGGAATCATTTTGGTCGTTTTGGTAATTTACGTATACGTATAAGTATTATAGTAAATCGTATTTCTACGATTTAGGGTTTAGCATTTTGGGTCTTGGATAAGGTATTTAGTTACGGGAATATTTTTCAGGATAATTTTAAGTTATTTATGGCTTAGTTATAAAGTTTATTTCATATTCCAAGAGCTTTTATAAAACTGTATATTTTTGTGTCTTTTACGGTATACGCCGTAAAATCGGCTAGTTTTACGGTTATGAGGTTTTGGAGGTCTTAGAGGCTGAAATAAATTAAGGAAATTTAAGGTAATGTTATAATATATTAATAAATAATAAAAAAAAAATATAAAAAAATACGGGGGCGGTTGGTTTAGACGCAAGAAGGGAAGAAAAGGAAAAAGAGAAGGAAAAGGAAAGTGGTTCATGGGTTGGGCTAGGATTGGGAATATGACCATTATATAATGTTTTAAACACAATCAAAACACACATTATTTTCTCCTGGAGATTTGAGTCGCGACATTAATAAGAAAAACTAGGGTTTCAACAAAGTTTTGGGGTTTCATAAATAAAAGGTAAAATCTTTAAACCCTTTTTAATTAAAGTGTTTTTATTCATTATTAATCATCCTATGATGGACTTAGGTTAGGGTTTATAATAAAATAAGTATATTAATGATGTTTAATGATTAGATAAATTAGGGCTTGTAACGAATTAGGTTATGGGTAATTAATTAGGTTAGTTTAATTAAATTCGTAATTAAAAACTGGGTAGAATTTTGTGTCTAATGTTTTGATCATATCTAGAGTTCTAGGAACATTCATTAATCTAACCAAGTATCTCTGAAAAGGTATTTGAGTTGGATTTTGAAACAAATGAGGACTAAAGTGGAGGTGGGGAAGTGGGTCAAAAACAGGTTACAACATTCGAACGTCAAAACAGTTTGAAAATCAGTCGGGTTTAAATTAATGTTTTATGATAGTTAGGATACTTAGGGGTACAATTGGACTTTCAAAGGAACACGAGAGTTATTTTATATGTTATATAAGATATCTGGAAGAGGAATAATTAATTGGGTTAGTGGAAGACCATCTGATCATAGCAAACTTTTTATATGTTCAAATTCAGTAAAATCTGGATAGACAAAAGTATATACATGTATACCGGGGCTTTAACAATCGCTTCAAGATTGAGGAAAAAGGGAGGAGTTAGCTAATACATGTAATGGAATAGGTATTTCTTTACAGAGAGCATGGGTATGGTTAGGTGGGCGTTTGGCTAATAGTTTGGGGACTAAAAATTGGGACTGTTTTGGGGAAAATGTCAACGAGATAGGTTATGAACTTGGATAAGTTAATGGCTTTAGAGAAGGGTGTAATGGGATGCATTTGGCATATAAATGAAGTTATCAAGTGGGAAAGGGTTAGATATCCATCATATATAGATGAGCCATTTTATTATATGGTTCATGTCTTGATGTATTATATTTGTTTCTATAGACTTTTTGCTAGTGCACGGATATTTGGGAAGCTCAATTAGGTGAGTTTCATAGTCCCATTTCTTTATCTTTTTACTTCCAGATGGGATGGAAGGGACACTGTCGTTACTTATTCTTATAAATGTTCTTTTAAATGTATGTTGTGAATGTTTTTGGTATGTTAGTTCTAGACAATTACGTATTTACTTATGCATGGAACTTGTTATGTGGAAATACTTAATATAGTTAAGTATACTTGATATCAAGGAGGACAAGGCAGGGCCTTAGGGACAAGATTGGGTCTTGAGGTTGGATGTTAGGTGTATGGGCGCCTAATATGCCATTGAAAGGAAGGAAGGATAGGCAAGGCTTGGAGCCTTGGGACTGAATGGATAAGCGCTTAGTACTGAATAGTTATGCATGTTAGTAGAACACTGTCCACATGTCTTGTATGTTCTTGAATGCCGTTATTCACACCTAATGTAATGTAATGTTATGTTTTGGGGTTGGAGTCTAAACCTATGACTCTCACCAACATTATTGTTGACGTAATTAGTGTCTCTTTCAAGTGAAGTTATAGGTAAGCCTTCAAGTTGGAGTGACTAGTCTTGGAAGCATAGGATCACATATATAAGGAGATCCTCGTTCCTTCTTAGCTTATTTTTGTCTTTTGATAAGTGATACTATGAACACCTATGTGTGAATGTTTGTTTGTTATGCCGTCTTTGGTAAGAGGTGGGACATTTACCTACTTACATAAACTCCTGCATTGTTGAGATATTTTCATGACATTTGTGTCACCATTTTATGACATTTCTTTATTCATTTAGTTATCTCTATAGACACGTTATTGTTGTGATGATATCCATATTTCGCGCCCCATATTCCGCTATGGTGGGGTGTGACAGAATGGTATTAGAGACAATGGCTATAGAGAATTAGGTTGCCTAGTTGCGTAGCCTAGTCTATAGCTTAAGGGTTCCTGCATATAGGCGTCATAGGAGTACGTGTGAATTTTATATTAATTGAAGTGTTTATGGATGATCTTATTTATTGCGACATTTGTTAAGTTATGAACTATTATGGTTCATACTTAGCCACATATTATTTTCCTTTTCGAGTTTTGACTAGTGCGGGTTAAACCATAGTCGTCCACGCTAGTCACTATTATATTTTGCTTTAATATGTAAATTATAGTACATTGTGGGGTTAATGGTATTGTTTAGTTATTTTCGTGTACCTTAATGGTAATATTTTCTTCTGAAATTTAAGTCATGCCCCCTAAGAGACAAGTAGTGGTATGAGCCACTAGAATTACGAGGATAGGATGCAACATACGTACAAACTATAGGAGGAAAATTCCATATGAGTGGTATCCATGTGAGGCGATAGAACGCATGTCTAAAGTAGAAGTGAACAATATGTGGGTCTATAAGACTGTGCTAACGATAACGGCTAAGGAAGGGAATAAGGAAGTACTGCTAAGGAATGTCAAGACTAGACCGGTTTATCCTGATAGTGACAATAATAGAGGAGGAGAATCAGATACTGAGATCCATGACATCCAACATTATTTGTTTATCTAGTTAGGCAGTTCTACTCTTATGGGAAACATGACTTACTATTAATTTTGCTTTCATTGGAAATTTGTCTATGCTAGTTTAAGCTAGCCTATGGATTTATGTGCGTCGGGCTATGTTATTTTAATAAATGAATATTTAGACCTTTTTGGTTATGTGAGTGTGCTTAATTAGTAGATGTATGTGATATATGTTGTATTGATTCTTATAAGTGTCCTCATAGGAGGAAGTGCATTGGGGAAGGGTAATTGTATAAGTATGGTGGCCAACATAGTGATACAAGTACCACAACTTCAATAGATTCCTAAGTATAATCGCATGAAAGAGGGTTAATACATGCTAGTATAATATATGTATCATAATATGCCTATATATGTATGATCCCCTACCATTATCGATGGTATTCTTAGGAAGGTGGCCAGCTCGCTTCTCTTTTAGATATTCAACCTCCGTTATACTCTTCAAGTTCCTATTTCACGTATCCGTTTTAAAATGATATTTTTGGTACTAAGTCTATTAAAATAGCTTGATATTTCTTTTGGGATATTTTGTGTTGAGTCTTACATTTCTTTTGGTCGGTATGTGGATAAAGGGCTTTGAACTCTACTATAGGGTCAAGATAATTGTTGGTATTCGGTTAAATAAGGGTAAAATGTTGGAGGCGTGCTTGAAATAAGAGGTAGAGTTAAGTACATTTTTGGTCCTTATGGTTTTCCCGGTATAACGGTTTTGGTCCAAAAGTTTGAAAAGTAATGGATCTAGTCCTATTGACTATTTTGATCGACTCGTAAAATTTTTGGTCCTAAACGTTTGTTTGACTAAATTTGACTCGTTAAATAGTCTTAAATGACTTAAATGCCCTCGAATGATAATGTGGAATGACTAAAATGTCCATTTTCATTATTATTATTATTTTTGAAAACATTTTTTTATTATTACTGTATTTATTTTTCTGCTAAACCAACAAACCCTCAATCTGCTACTTAACTAAACCAGTAAATTAACTGTTACTTTTATATACTACTAAAAGGTAAAACAAAAAAAATTCCATGTCCCAACAATAAGCAGTCCCACATCCGAATTTAAATCCAAATACAAATATCAACCGACAATGTTATCATCCTCGTTAAATCAAGAACAACAAAACTTATATCATCATTATCTATCCAACTGAAAACATCAATACTACCCGAATCATCTTTTAAATGATCCAAAGTCATACTTCAAACAACCCACAATAATCATTCTACCGAATCTGAATCTTCAAACCGAATCACACAACAAATACGAATCACCATAAATCAATAACTACCAAAACTGAACCAAACTTTAACCAACCGAAAACTATAACATCATCTAATATCCGAACATAAACTACAAACCAAAACCCCGAATCATAAATCTTCTTTCATTAAAAAAACCCGAGTACAAAGTTATAAAGAACAAGAAACTGAGATTGATTGATAATCTAACCTACATGGAAAGAATTAAAAGTGAAAAAGAAATAAAAAAATCTAAAAAGTGAAAAAAAACGCAGAAAGAAAAAGATAGAAGTGAGGAGTCGACGTTTGGTAAGTAGTGGCCTGAGGTTGGAGGTGGTTGTCGGGCGGTTGCAATTTTAGAGAGGGTGATAGGGTTTTTTGTGATGTTTATTGAAATTTTTCGGTTATAGTTTTTGATATATGTTGAATTTGGGGATGTTTGGTTTTTGTTTAGATTGAAGAATAAACTCAGAACAAGTAAAACATATAGTGAGATGAAGGTGTTTTTTGTGGGGGTAATGGTTTTGGTTGGTGATGTTTTTTTGGTAGTGGTGATGATTTTTGGTGATGAACATAATAAAATAATATAAAGAAATGGTGTTGAGTTTGGAGTATATGAAGAAATAAATATATGGCTAAAAATGGAGTTTAGAAAAGAAAAAATTTAAAAGACAGTAATGCCCTTATATTTAACGGTCAAAGTTAGTCAACCAAACGTTTGGGACTAAAAGTGTTACAGGTCGATCAAATAGGACTAAACCCGTTACATTTTAAACCTTTGGACAAAAACCTACCATAAGGACAAAAAATGTACTTAACATATAAATTCTTTAATATATGACCAACACCTATATATTTTAAACTCTAAAAGATCTTATTTAAAATACAGTAGAATAAAATTTCTTCCTACTTAGATATTTCATATAAATGAGCTTACCGATTATATGACATTTAAAATTATTATGGATGCAAGGCTAAATTGTGTTCATGAAATTTCACATACATTTATTTTATATTTTCATTTAAAAGGGATTACGTTAATCACTAAGATGAATTTTCAGTTTTAGAAAATAATTAGTATAAAATTGTTTTGGTCGTGACTTATTTGTTTTTTTAAATCTTTTTAGGTGATTCAAAAGCCTAAAATTATGTACTCGGAACGTACTTTTCAAATATGTAGAATGTATAGTCATGGGAGGCCAGTACCTTGGTCGAAATTTTTGTACAAGGTTGTAATAATATGTCGCGAATTGTAATATAAATGGGGTGGTCGTTGGGTGTTTCTTGAACTATTTTAACTTGATACATGTTTTATGTTTGGGACTTCTTTTAAATTTTCATGGTTTAGTCTGTTTTAACTCGTGCACGTGAAATGTCGTTAGTTATCCATGGGTTTGACTCGTTGGTCGTAGCCGGTGGAATCCTAGAGGTAGTTTGGTTTCGTATTGATCGAAAGCATAGATAGTCATACGGAAGACTTGGTCGCGCCTACACTATTACGTTAGTGGCCATGAGAGAATAGTTGGAATGTCTTCAGGGATGGGGAAAGAGTTAGAAGATCATGTGAAGAAGAACCAAGGTGGATATATGGTCTCTTAGGAGTGCCAAGTGAGAGGGATATAGGTTGGTGTAGGGTATGGATATTGGTACAATCAACGCTTCATGGAGAGTAATAGAAGGGGATATGATACTTCAAGGGTATTTATGAAGTTCGTAAGGCATGTAAGTTTCCAAAAAATTCCTAAAGTTTAGTAGGTCTACCTATTATTGAGAAGAAGAACCATGAATGGAGCCAGCAGGAGAATCGAGATGAGTTGTAGTAAGTGCCTTTCCAAGGCAATTGTTGATGGAATGATTTCGAAGGCAGGAGTTGTTATAAATTGAAAGGAAAGCAAGGTAAAGGCTGAGTTGCCTAGTAGTAGAGGTGATGTGAAAGTATTGAATGGTTTAATAAGAGGAAGGATAAACCTTGTAGGATGTGCGTAGAAGCTCGTGAGTAGGACGAAGTAGAAGTTGTTGTATTGCCGCCAAGGGAGGGTGCAAGGAGGACATAGTTGAAATAGTTGAGGATGTTATATGGATGCTTTGGGCTTACAGTTATGCTTTTGGCATCGCCAAAGCACTAGCGGTCTTCATAAAATCAATGAACCGAGTGTGCATGACTGCATATAGACAAGTTGTCATCGGGAGTATCAATGACATCCAGAATCTACCCAAAGTTAAGAAAGAAGGTGAGGCGAATTATGAGTTGGTTTTGGAGATGTTAGGAACATGAATTAGAAGTGAAATTTTCAAGTAAGAGTTTTAGGAAACTGGTTATTGGGGGAAATTAGTTGGAGAGGATGGCATTTAGTTGGAACCAACGAAGTTGAAGCGAAGCAGGATGAGGAAGCTTTTTGGAGACTAAAGAATTAGCATGGGTAATGAGACAATCTTGGCATTCTCGAAAGGACTGGACGAAACCCGCAGAGAATGACAATATGTGGAGAAAGGATTAGGATGCGTGCGAGGACGACAAAGAAAGGCGATTTCTTATACGTTGCAGAAACTGAGGGATTTGAAGAACTAGATAAGACTTAGATAGTGGAGTTGGTTGGTAGATCTGCCTAGAATGCTAGAGGCATTTGGTGTACAAGACGTAGAGAACGATCTATACGGATTATGAGCGTCTCCAACACCTATTCAATCTTCTTGATTTAGACATTAGGTGATGATGATGGACGGAGATAGGTGGTGACGAGTACGTGCAAAAGGCCATGTACCATCTGGGAAAGGCAATCATAGTTAATCAGAAATGGAATACGAAGAAAGAGGTGAAGTTGAGACGAGAGTGAGCTATATGGATGACGTGTTAGGATGGTCTGGATGAAGGATGTAGGTTGCATGAGTTGAGTTGTCTAAAGTGGAGAACGCGTCAACATTTATGTTGCGTGGCTTGGACAACCATGTGAAAAAAGGAGACGTAAACTATACTTCCTACATAGTTAGGAGTAGCTTAGGAAGGACGGTGTAAGGATGAAGATGGTATAAGAGATGCATAACGGAGTGGAGGAATGAGGACGGTGAGGGTTGGGTAACAGTCGATAGACTGACTAAATCATCCCATATTCTAAGTTGATGGGATGTCAGGGAGTTAAAAGGATTGCGTACGATGGTGATGGAATAGGAGGTGTTGTGTAAAGGTTGGCCTAATGAGTATGGAATGCTCTATGAAGGATGATGGCAAAGGAAGAAACGATGGGGATTAAGTGTAGTATACCGTTGATAGACTAATGGTTGGTATGAGCATACTATAGGGATAAAGGAGAAAGACGCCTAGAGCATCGGTGTGAGGTTTGGAGATAGTTGGAAGAACGCGTTTTCTAGGAAGAATTTTTCTATAAAGAGAAAGTCACAAGTGAGAGGAGTATATTCCTCATTGATGAGAATGTAGAGAATAAAGGAGAACGCCTAAGATATAGGCTGAAGACAAGGTGGAAGATGATTTGGAAATTGAGTTCGTGGAGAGACAAGCGAAAGGTAGTATGTAGGAAGAATGGTTTGAGGAAAGCAAAAGATTGTCAAGAGGGTGAAGAGATATTGAAGTGGAAAACTGATAGAACTAGAGATGGAAGTCACGAACAATGGAACATTAACTTAGAGAAAAGGGCGTAGTACCCCTTAGTATGAAGGGAGAATAGCTACTTGGTGGCGAGCATGAAAAGGCAGAGAGGTAGTGGTGAGTATGACATGGTCATGTGACGGTCATGGGTAGTTTGTAACTATGCAATCCTGCATATGCCATTGGACGCGATAATGATTAGGAGGAACTTTCGGATGATGGAAAATTAGTATAAGATAGAAGTTGTAGGTTTGGTGATGGGGAAAATTAGTAGAAACTGTTGGAATAAATTCGTAGGGGACGAGGTGGATCATTGTTACGTGGAATGAGGTTAGAAGCGGCCAACGTATTGGACCGGAGGTGGATCGAAAAACTATGGAAGTAGTGGCAGTACTTAAAGTAGAAGTTGGAACTAGCAAGGAACCGACAAGAGAGCGGTACGGACGAGGGGCATAAGTCGTTGGGAATTTAGTACCGGAAATAAGGATATGTTGGAAATTGCCCAATGGAAAGAAGTGACGTGGTTTTGGAAGAAGGGAAAGTTAACACTTAGAATCGTGATTTCATTTGAGATCTTCGAAAGGATCGGGCTAGTGACTGGTAGGTTGAGGAACGACTGGAAGACTTTAGGTAGTATGCATGATGTATTTCATGTATCGAACTGGAGGAAATCCTTAGCGAGAACTGACTTGCAAGTACCGTTGGAAGACATTGGTATAGATACGAGTCTTCGTTTATCGAAGGGCCGGTAGAGAGTACGGATCGTGAAGTTAAGACGTTTAGGAAAAGTAAGATACGGTAGTAAGGATTGATGGAATATGGAAACGTGGACTAGAGTTCACATGGGAACGGTAAGGGAATGGTATGAGGAACTAGTATCCTCGTCTATTTGTTAATGACGGCCCTAAGGAGTAAATCTCGAGGACGAGATTTCTATTAGGAGGGAGTGATGTGACAACCACGATTTTGGGGGTCGTCACTTAGTCATATTTTAATGTTATTTTATGTGTGACTATGTGTTTTATATGTCTATGTGCTTATTTTGTATGGATGGGGAAGGAATGGACATCGTTTATGGGTACATAATACTCATAAGTAAATCGATGTGCGGATATTTCATGATCATGAGCTCACAATATAGTGACTATGAAATGAAATGGAATCATTTTGGTCATTTTGGTAATTTACGTATACGTATAAGTATTATAGTAAATAGTATTTCTACGATTTAGGGTTTAGCATTTTGGGGTCTCGGATAAGGTATTTAGTTACGGGAATATTTTTCGAGATGGCTTTAAGTCATTTAGGACTTAGTTATAAAGTTTATTTCATATTCCAAGAGTTTTTATAAAACTGCATATTTTTGTGCCTTTTACTGTATACACGTAAAATTGGCTAGTTTTACGGTTATGAGGTTTTGGAGGTCTTAGAGGCTGAAATAAATTAAGAAAGTTTAAGGTAATGTTATTAGTCTATTAATAAACAATAAAAGAAAAAAATAAAAGAATATATATGGGGGCGGTTGGTTTAGACGCAAGAAGGGAAGAAAAGGAAAAAGAGAAGGAAAAGGAAAGTGGTTCATGGGTTGGGATAGGATTGAGATTATGACCACTATATAATGTTTTAAACACAATCAAAACACTCATTATTTTCTCTTGGAGACTTTGAGTCGCGACATTAATAAGAAAAACTAGGGTTTCAACAAAATTTCGGGGTTTCATAAATCAAAGGTAAAATCTTAACCCTTTTAATTAAAGTGTTTTTATTCATTATTAATCATCATATGATGGATTTAGGTTAGGGTTTATATTAAAATCAGTATATTAATGATGTTTAATGATTAGATAAATTAGGGCTTGTAACTAATTAGGTTATGGGTAATTAATTAGGTTAGTTTAATTAAATTCGTAATTAAAAACTGGGCATAATTTTGGATCTAATATTTTGATCATATCTAGAGTTCTAAGAACATCCATTCATCGAACCAAGTATCCCTGAAAAGATATTTGAGTTAGATTTTGAATGAAAGAAACGGGGATTAAATTGGAGGTCGAGAAGTGGGTTAAAACAGGTTACAACAGTCGGAGGTCAAAACAGTTTGAAAATCAGTCGGGTTTAAATTAATGTTTTAAGATGGTTAGGGTACTTAGGAGGACAATTGGACTTTCAAACGAACATGAGAGTTATTTTATATGTTATAAAGAGGGATAATTAATTGGGATAGTGGAAGACTCTCTGATCATAACAAACTTTTTATATATTCAAAATCAGTAAATTCTGGATAGACAAAAGTATATACATGTATCGGGGCCTTAACAATAGCTTTAAGGTTGGGGAAAAAGGGAGGAGTTATCTAACACATGTAAGGGAATAGGGATTTCTTTACAGAGAGCATGGGTATGGTTAGGTGGGCGTTTGGCTAATAGTTTGGGGATTAAAAATTGGGACTGTTTTCGAGAAAATGTCAACGGGATAGGTTATGAACTTGGATATGTTAAGGGCTTTAGAGAAGGGTGTAACGGGATGCATTTGGCATATAAATGAAGTTATCAAGTGGGAAAGGGTTAGATATCCATCATAGATTGATGAGCCATTTTATTATATGGTTTATGTCTTGATGTATTATATTTGTTTGTATCGACTTTTTGCTAGTGCACGGATATTTGGGAAGCTCAATCAGGTGAGTTTCATAGTCCCATTTTCTTTATCTTTTTACATCCAGATGGGATGGAAGGGACACTCTCGTTACTTATTCTTATAAATGTTCTTTTAAATGTATGTTGTGAATGTTTTTGGTATGTTAGTTCTAGACAATCACGTGTTTACTTATGCATGGAACTTGTTATGTGGAAATACTTAATATAGTTAAGTATACTTGATATCAAGGAGGACAAGGCAGGGCCTTAGGGACAAGACTGGGTCTTGAGGTTGGATGTTAGGTGTATGGGCGCCCAATATGCCATGGAAAGGAAGGAAGGATAGGAGAGGCTTGGAGACTTGGGACGGAATGGATAAGCGCTTAGTACTGAATAGTTATGCATGTTAGTAGAACACTGTCCACATGTCTTGTATGTTCTTGAATGTCGTTATTCAAAGCTAATGTACTATAATGTTATGTTTTGGGGTTGGAGTCTAAACATATGACTCTCACCAACATTATTGTTGACGTAATTAGTGTCTCTTTCAGGTGAAGTTATAGGTAAGCCTTCAAGTTGGAGTGACTAGTCTTGGAAGCATAGGATCACATATATAAGGAGATCCCCGTTCCTTCTTAGCTTATTTTTGTCTTTTGATAAGTGATACTATGAACACCTATGTGTGAATGTTTGTTTGTTATGTCGTCTTTGGTAAGAGGTGGGATATTTACCTACTGACCTTGACTCCTGCATTGTTGAGATATTGTCATGACATTTGTGTCACCATTTTATGACATTTCTTTAATCATTTAGTTATCTCTATAGAAACGCTATTGTTGTGATGATATCCATAGTTCGCGCCCCATATTCCGCCATGGTTGGGTGTGACATTATTCTTGCTCCACGGAAGTATCTCTTCCATGGGCTTATTCATGCGCTGCGGAAGTATCTCTTCCGCTGGCTTATTTGTGCACCATGGAAGTGTCTCTTATGTTGGCTTATTCCTTTGCCATGGAAGTACATCTTCCGTCGGCTCAATATATTCGCCGTGGAAGTACTCCTTCCACTGGCTTATTGTCTTCTCCACGAAAGTACTCATTTCGTTGGCACATTATCCTTCGCCATGGAAGTATTCCTTCCACCGGTTCATTGTATTCGCCGTGGAAGTATTTCTTCCACTGGCTCATTATCCTCCATCGAGAAAGTGCCCCTTTCGTTGGCTCATTATCTTTCGTCGTGGAATTATTCCTTCCACTGCCGTATTGTTTTCATCGTGGAAGGACTCCTTCCATTGGCTCGTTGTCTTCGCCACGAAAGTACCCCTTTCGTTGGCTCAATATCCTTTGTCGTGGAAGTATTCCTATCACTGGCGCATTATTTTCGCCATGGAAGTACTCCTTCCACTGGCGCATTGTTTTCGCCATGGAAGTACTCCTTTCACTGGCGCATTGTTTTCGCCGTGAAAGGACTCATTCCACTGGCTCATTGTCTTCTCCACGAAAGTACCTCTTTCGTTGGCTCAGTATCCTTCACCGTGGAAGAACTCCTTCCACTGACACATTGTTTTCGCCGTGGCAGGACTCCTTCTACTGGCTCATTGTCTTCACCACAAAAGTACTCTTTTCGTCGGCTAATTTTCCCTTACCGTGGAAGTACCCTTTCACTAGTATAATGTCTTCACCGCGGAAGCACGTCTTCCGCTATCTTTTTGTCTTCACTGCGGAAGTACGTCTTCCGTTGTCTTGTTGTTTTCACCGCGAAAGTAAGTCTTACAATGTCTTGTTGTTTTCACCGCAGAAGTACGTCCTCCGCTGTCTCATGTTTGCCGTGGAAGAACGCCTTTCGCGGGATCATTTTTTTGTTACGGAAGTACGTCTTCCGTTGGTTCATATCTTTGTTGTGGAAGTACGCGTTCCACGACGAATTACTTTGCCCGACTACGGAGTGATTTTTCCAAAGTTTGCATTGTTTGAACTTAATTATATGAAGCCTGATCAATTACGTTGAATTCAGAAAAGATCGCGTAAATTTTTGAAATCATTATATAATGTCGTGGCTACAAGACGGATGTACCATCCACATCACCTTGCCACAAGAAGTACGCCTTCTGTTGGCCTTAAGACGAATGCAGTATTCGCATTATGTTGCATCATTAGTGGGTATAAGAAGTACGTCTTAAAAAGTGTTCACGATGCAACATACAGGTTCCACCTCCACCTTCACAAAACCTTCTTATCATCCTCACGTTAGAGATGAACAAGAATTATACCTCGCCTATGCTAAGTGTTACCCCGGCTACAGAACACGTTTTTTTTTCTTACGAGGTCTTTACCGTCAAGTAACGGGAAACCAAGCATTTGAGCACAACCACCCGTCTTACGTATACGGGTTCCCCATTTCTTTCGACGTAGTTACGCTTATAGGTAGCGAATATCATGTAAAGTCTACTAACCTTGGTGACAACCTCACATACTAGACTGGGGGATATGATGACGTATATTGGCTACGCTCACTATTCGCAACCCCAACCCATCATCTTTTTGCTAAAGGTAGCCCACCACGAGTGGAGCCATTTTTTACGGACGACCCACGAGGATGTCCTAGCAGCAAGTTGTACGCGGTTATTTAGTGAGCGTGATACATAAATGAGTCTAGCATGACATGATCACGAACCATATCATACTAGACTGGGTGACATGTCGACATATAGTCGGTAAAGGGCCCGACCCGATAGGCTTGCGGCCCAACAGGCCTGCGACCCAACAGGCATGTGACCCAACATGCCTGTGGCCCATACACCTTACTTACCCTTCAAGAAACCCTAGTCATATAAATATAAGGGTAGGGGTCTCATTCTACGGCAGGTTATCTCTTCTAAACACACCATCTTTACTATATATCAACACGATACTAACTTGACCATCAGAGGTGGACCCTGGGGCTCCGGCCTTAGGTCCACGTCTAACCGGTTCTTCTTTGTTTACAACATCATTCAGGACCCGGGAAGACGACGAACGGCCCGGGAGAGTCGTCAAGACCGGCCTAGCCAAACTATGCTTCAACAAATATCTTTTATAAAGAGACAAAATACAGATTGCATAAATGAATTTTTTTATTAGTTAATGAGAGCTTAATCTTAAAATAGTCTCGGCTCATCAAAACTAAATACCGACTTGAATTTGGTGAGCATGAGGTGGTCATGGACGAAGATTTAGAGCAAATGTTAGACTCAAAATATCGAGTCGAAAATCAAGTAGTTATTTTAGTTTCAATCAATAAAAAAATAATAAGTAGCAAGTTTTTCATCAAACATATAAGAAAAAATTACATGTTTCGTCTCTATGGTTTATACCAAACATCAAGTTCCGTCCCTATTTCAATTTAAATACACTGGTGCTCCCCATTTTTGAAACTAGTAACAATGTTAATCCCTATTTTGGATGGACGTTTGTTTTTATCGTTAAGTCATGTAGGTGGAGGTGTACTCTTGTCCTTTCATTCTTTTTTCTTCATTTAATTCTTAGAAAAATTAATCTCTTATGTTGCGTTTAGTTGTAGGAAAGTTTTCTTAGTTTTTATTCTCTAATTTTCTTAAAAATGGAGTAGTTCTTCTTTCTCCACGAAAACTTTAAAAAACTAGAAAACTCTAAACCCAAGTTCTATAAATCTTAATTATAAGATGAGAAAACAACTTTTTTGTTTTCAGCTGAAAATTTTCAGAAAATACACTTTTTAATCATGTTTTCTGTTTTCTTAGAAAACTTTTCTATAAAAGTTCTCATTTTTCTACAAACATTTCTCTTTTTCTCTGTTTCCTAAAACATTTCTCACTAAAATAAATCTCTTAACATCCGCCGCCACCTTCTACGGCAGCCAACGCCAGTCCGCCACTACCATTGACGTCTCACCACCACGAATCTTCAATCATAAAACTTCAAAAACACCACAACACCACTCCTCAACCACCAGGAATCACCCAACATATCTCATATATGATTTACACTTTTAACAACTTTAGTTTTCGAGGTTCACACAACAAAACTTTAGATCTACATTATAGTCACGATTTTACTACCACAACCTAAACCACAATTTCACCGCAACCACTAATCGTCACATATCTACCGAATCTTGAAATGATCAGGTGGTGGTTTTGGTTTGAAACCCACAAAGATTAAACAAGAAAAAAAGAGGTTTGATCTCTTGTTAATGTTTCAAAGAAAAATTAAGAAAATGATATTAAGTTATAAAAAATAAATAAGAAAAGATTCGGTAGATCTTGATTCGGTAGTGGTGGTTCGTGGTACTAGAGGCTCGATTCATGACATGGTGGTGGTGGCAGTAGTTTTTTTATGATGATGATTGTTGAGTTTTGATAGTTTTAAAGAAGATAAGATTCATATGGTTGTAAAAATGTTTTTAAAAGATCAAGGTTTTTGTATATACAGTTTTCTAGACTAACATAATAATAATTAAATCTTTTAATAATAATAATTAATAAAATTTAAATAAAAAGTTAAGTTTTGTAAAAGTACGAAATTGTTTAGGCATATAAGCATAAAACAAAAAAAAAATAGAAAAATTACGCGGTTCGTCCCTATGTATTGTTTCAAAATTTAAAACGAAAAGATAACAAGTTTAGTCCCTATAATGAAAAAGACCAAAATGCCCTCAGAAATATCAGACTTAACGAACAAAACTAACGACCATCCGAAATAGGGACTGCGAGTGTTACAAGTTTCATAATTAGTGAGTACCAGTGTATTTAAAATGAAATAGGAATGAAACGTGATTTTTGAAACAAACCATAAGAACGAAACGTGTAATTTTTTCAATATATAAATTATATTTACATACAACATTAATCAAACAAGATTAATTGTAACATAACCTTCCTACACACGATGCTTTTAACAATTCAAAACTGTCAAATAAAATCCAATATAAAATGCAAGTCTTGGAGCAAGGGTGTGATGAAGAACTCAGGCTCGCCGATTTTAGGTGACTACCTCGTTGGTGCTCGCCAGATCTCGCCACGACACCGACTCTTTTTCGTCAGTTGCTCGTCGTATTCCGACGAAGAGAATGAAGGAGGAAAAGTAACCGTTGTTGGGCTATTTTTCGATTTTTTTATTAAAAATTAATCTCACTTTTATTATTATACACATATCCTTCATTTTTAACATTTTAAACACACACATAAATCTACCATCTTACTAAATATATCATTTTACTAAAAAATTGTCTCAATTCCCAAATAACGGGTTTTCTTATATCAACTCACTTCTCTTATTAACACATAGAACCAAAATCATTCGTCTGTATTTTTATATTTAATTTAATAAAATAGATTTTAATTTATGTGAAAAATGAAGAGAAAAAATTAAAATTAGTGGGTGGGATTAAAATGGAGAAACATGAGAAATGATATGACTGAGATGACATTTTGTGAGTTAGTTTGGTGTGAAATGACACTGGAGTGACAGCAATGAAGTCAAAGTAGTAGATTAATTTTATTCAAGATCCAACCCAGTCAGTTGGAAGGTTTAAGGACAAAAAAGGTAATATTATATTTAAATTACAAATAAAGAAGAGCGAGATGGACATGATCTGTTCGTTTGATGACTTTCAAACCTCTGAACCAACCTTCCCACATGTCATTCTTTGATTCGTCATCGTAGCTGTGTTGTTTTGAGAAAAAAATAATGAAATAGGCGGGTTTTTTATTCGATATATGTAAATAAGGTGGGTTTGTTTTGTTGTTTGGTGTTGTTTTGATATAGAAAAAATTTAATGAGAGAGCTGCTGGGTGTTTATGGCAGTAGTGATTGTAAAAGAAAGAAAGTAAGAAAATGACCTTTAACCTAAAAGTGTAATACCTATCTAGTCTAACTCTTAATATTATATGTCATAACCCAACTTAATAAATGGATATGAAATAAGAACCCAATTAGACTCATAAAGTCAACTGAAAATGTAATGAAAATCATAAAATTATCATTTATAATTGTTTAAACTTTTACTTTTATTTTACAATAATTCATTTATAAAATACCTATTTTGTATATTTAGGGCTTAAGTAATTATATTAAATTTAAAAATAATAATATTATATGTTAGGTTACGTTGTTGATAAATTACGAAAAAATAAGATTGGTTTTATGTATAAATTGTGTAAGTTGATGAGTAAAAATGTAATATTTTAACAAAAAATTAAGTTGAGAGAAGTTGTGAATAAACATAATCTATAGGGTTTCCTTTCCACCATACCTTATCTTTATTTTGTTGGTAAATAAAAGAAATACCCTTGTTTTTATCTTTGTAATCAAGTTTTGAAAAAAGTCAAAAAGTAATACACTAACTCTTTATGTTAAAATAATTGAGTAGAAAATATTATTATAAGTTTTTGAAAAAAATACAAATATACTACTTGTGATTTGCAAGAATTGCATATTTTGCTCCCCAATTTCAAGAAAGTGCAAGTGGCCCTCCCTGTGGGGAAACTTTCGTTGCACTTAAATTCTATGGCCAAATTCAAATGACTCAAAGACCCTCTTCGATAGCATACTAACGACTGTTTGTATTAAAATTTTGCACCGTTAGTCTCTTATATTAAAGAATGTTGTTTTTTTTAATTCTTTTCCACTTTTATTTGTAACAAAAAAATCTCGTTTCTAAAAGATTAATTATTCAAAACTTTAAGAAGCTTTTATGATCTACGAAAAAAATTCAATATTTATTTACATAATTATTCAAAAAAAATTGCTTCGTTAATTTTTTTGGAATTTTTTTTCATACGTTTCTAATTTTGTGATTTCATATAAAAGATTTGTTATTTTGTAAAAAAGTATTTGTGATCTTGGAAAAAAAATTATAATTTTATAATTTTGTAAAAAAAGATTTTGTAACTTTGTATTTTCTTTTGTGATTTCGTAAAAAAAGATTTTGTAACTTCTTAAAAAAATTGAAAATTTAAAACCTTTTACAAAAGTTTGATGCAATATTACAAAAATAGTTGATGCAAAAGATTTTGTAATTTCTTTTTTGATTTTTTTCCCCAAAACAGAGACTTCAACTTTTTTAAGAAATTACAAATCTTTTTTACGAAATTACAATTTTTATTACATAATTTATAATTAAAAAATTCTTTACTAGATCACAAATTCTATTTATACATAATAACAAATTTTTTTTATAAAATTAAGAATATTTACGAAATCAAAAATGTATGAAAAAAATTTCGAGAAAAAAAGTTAAACATATATTTTTTTTGAATAATTACGTAAAACAATATTGAAATATTTTAGAAAATAAAAGTTTCAAAAAGTTTTGAATAAACTGATTTTTTTGGAAGGAATATTTTTCCGGAATTTTTTTTATTAAAAATAAAATTAGAAAAGATTTTAAAAACCAACACTCATTAATATAAAGGACTTACAGTACAAATTTTCAATGCAAACGGTCGTTAGTAACTTAGTATGCTGTTGAATAGGGTATTTGAGTCCTTTGAACTTGGATAGGGAGGTTAAGTGCAACAAAAGTTTCCCCACAGGGAGATCGTTTGCATTTTTTGAAGTTGTGAAGCAAATCTATAATTTATGCAAACCACAGGGAGTATATTTGCATTTTTCTGTAAATTATTTAAAAATAAATAAAGCAAGGGTGTGTCGGTTTTCTCAATTTGATTTTTCAAAAGCAATAAAAAATTGCCTCAAACTCTCATCATTTCTAAAAATCAAAACCGTAGCAATTGGTTTATCATTTCTTTTGTTTTTTTCAACGCGGCTATTCAATTTTTCATTTTTATCCAGTTTCTATGTTCACACCTAGAATTTGGTCAAACATACTTAAATTTCATACATCAAAACAATCATGTATAAATCAATTGTGTTTTGGCACAGTTGGTATCATTTTCTCATTTTAATCATTCAATTGGTCGGTTAAAGAAGGCTATTTGGATATTGGCATGGATTCAAACCCAACTATTGATTATTTAGGCCAACTAGAAAAAAGGTTAGTTGACATCAAAAGATACATGGGATCAAAGTGTTCCCACTATTATACATCATTTGGAGAACAATCATGTATAAAAACCACAAGTGTCGATATTATAGAGGAGAAACCTGAATTGGTGTACCACTGCGCTTTTAGTTATTTGAAATCGAGAGGTGGGATAAAGGATGATGTTTACACGTAAGATATTTTTGTGTATGGCAATGTTTATTGGTTTGAGAGTTGTGAAAAAATAAAGGGCAAAATAAAAGTTTGTGAAAATTTGTTTATAGTGTAAATGCAAGTTGGTGATGAAAAACATTGATGAAAAGAGTGTGGTGCTAAAGAACATTGATGAACATCATGAATTAGGATGAACAATGTAACATGTAGATTGATGTTGTCTTGTTTATTAGTCTTGTCCTCTTTTTGACTAGTCTTGTTGCTAATCTTGTTTATTAGTTCGTTAGTATTGTTAATCATTTTTGTTTATTAGCTAGACTTGTTCACTATCTATTATTGTTCGCAAGTTTTTTCATCAATTAGTCTTATTCGTCATTTTTTTTATAAACAACATCACAATATTCATCAGTTACATCATGTTGTTCGTCAGTTTTATTCTGATTAACAACATTACATCAATTTTTTTTATGTCTATCAGTTACATCCCAATGTTAATTAATTATATCATGTTGTTCATTATTTAAAAAACACAATGTTCATTCTTCTCAAAAGAATTTTTGAAAGAAATGCAGAAATGCTCCCTGTGGTTTGCTCACAATGCAGCCCGCCACCCCAACATTACGAATGTGCAGGCGGCCACCCCAACGTTAAGGAAAAGTCGGAAGATAACCTCCTCAACGTTTAACACTGTTAACTTTGACTCGTTATGTAAGGGCAGGACCGTCTTTTTCCTCTTAAAAATGATAAACACTTTTCCACTAGTTTCCTATAAGTAGAATCGATTCACACATTTTTCCCAGAAATCTCCCAAATTGCAAACCCTATTTTTTTCAATAAACACCAAAAATGCGTATTATTTTCCCTAATTACCTCTTTTAATACGTTTATACTTTAAAGGGTAATACTATTCGTAAAAAAAGTACAAAAAGTCATTTTTCTTATACTTATTATCTTTATTTTATTTTTTGTTTTGAAGAAAACAAACCTCATTTTCTATTTTACGAAAGGGCTACCAAAAACTTAAAATTTACTGGAAGTGTTGTTTTTGATGATGAGCAGATGTCTAGAGAACTTTGTAGCCTTGTAAGGGGTGTTTAAGTTGAGTTTTGAAACGGATTTTCTGATATTTGTTAACAATCAAAATTATAGTGTTTCCATAAAAAAATTATGATTCAAACAAACAGTTTCATGAAAGCTGCAACAAAACTGATTATCGAAAAGGTAAAATAAGATGACCTAATTACCCATTTCTATATCTAAATTGAATATATCCTTTTTAAACAAAAATACTCTCTCTGATCTTTCTACATTTTATTCTTTTACAGGCAATTAAGTGGTTCTTGTTATTCGAAGTGACATAACGACTTCTAAAAAACACATTTCCTAACACCCCCTTCGTGAATTGTAGAATACATAAGTAGGCTAACAATGAGTTGTACAGGTCATTATCGACATCATCTAGATGAGTACAAGGCTGTTGTGACTGAATTTTTAACAAAGGCTATATTCGTTCACGCACAAAGAATCCAACATGTTGGTCGATCACATAGCGAGACCCTGGAACCTTCAAATCACATAAGGGAAGCAGTTTCTAGTTTCAACCAATACCAAAGCTTCCATAGAACCACTCTTGATTTAAATGACCACTTTGTCGTTCCTGGCTCTGTCGAACATGAAGATAGAGATGTCGAGTCCATTCAAGATGAACATATAGGACGTATCATCCCACGACCATTCCCACTAAAAGTTAATGCTAATGGAAAATTTGGCCAAATCGTGTTTGATGTTTGTGTCCCAAATAACGTTGAAGATTGGGAACTAAAGTCATCGTCATCTTCCTATTCCATGTTTGTTTCAGGCGGGAGAAACTCTCATATTAGTCGAGTAAAATGCATCCAAAGATCAAAACTGTGATCACTTACGGATACTTGAAGATTTAAGTTGAAAGTTGGTTTGAATAACGAGGTTTTTAACATGAAATGTAAATATACGTATACAATCAACGTCACCAACCTTTTTATAGACTATTTACAGTAAGAACTTTTGATGACTGCTTTTGTCAACCATCTTTTGTTTTCCTGTGTCATTATACAATACGAACACAACTTTGTTAAAATTCGTCTCAACAAGACTCAAATTAAGCAACAATAATCTGGTACCTCAAGGTTTCATCATAGGTGGGATTAGCTAGGATCAATATAACTAGGCCTCAAGGGCGCGGTCTTTTGATACCGTAAGATTGTGATTGGTGCGGTCCTGTGTGCTATGTTGTGGAGGCGGTTTTGCGTTAGGTTAGGCCTATTGATAACCATGCAATACTGGACACTAAAATATACAATAGATCTCAAACAACTTCAGCCATTATAACCCAAAGGAAAAATGCACTAAGATGTGATCACTTTACCGCACTTGTTTTTTAACTTCCAAAATTTACCTTTTCCGTAAAAAAAGATTTAAAATCTTAACCGTTTCATGTAACAATTAAATTTACACTAGTCAAACCTACGTCGAGAATCACATATATAATAATTTAAGATTTACTTTCAGAAATTATAACAAAAAAGTATAGGTACGTAACACGTCTCACCCAAAGGTTTAAGTGCAGTCGTGGACAAATGTGTACTGTGTGAGTAAACAAAACAATAATTTCTGATGAAATATATTTCAAATTGAAGGTTGTTCAATACTTCGATCAGAATAGGGATTGCCATAATCTTTGAAATTTCAAGTCTCCAAATGTCATGACACATAACAATGGTTTACCTAAGAACTACTGCTGCATTTCTAAGAGCAAGATAACTTTGCACATACTCGTTTGGAAGTGATCTAATGAGCTTAAAAACTTCAGTTTTTACGTACCGCATATGAGTTCTTTGGTCACTATAAGGTGCCTGCATTCAGAATCATAGAAATATTAATTCTGCAAATAACATGTACATTGAACATATTGAATGACAGACCACCCAGAATTGCAGCTTGCAAGGTAAAAATATTCTATAGATATTGAGCAGAAGCATTAAAAAAATCAAACTACAGTAGTATGAAAGTTATCTTCAGGGTTAAATTTGGCTGCTAATTTCCGTTGACATGCAAATCTAGAACTAGCCAACGGCTTCTCCCTCGCCGAGAAAACAAACTCCATTTGAACTGTCTCTACCGGTGATTTCCACGTGGACCTCTGTACTTCATATTTATCTTCAGATGCATTCACAACGACAACCTCTTTATCATCAACAACCGGATGTTCAAGTTTATACACCACCCTAGACACTTGAGGTTTAGCCTCGTAAACAGAGATGACAAGTGGGAGATGATGATCCAACAGCTGAACATGAGACTCAACCTCATACAATAACGGCTGAGAGTGAACCTTGTTATGATGGAAGCGTCAGGTGGCAGCGATGGTGATGATGATGGTGTTGATGATGACGTAAAGATAAGCACTACACGAAAGTTGAGATCAGGTGACCGGGGTTTTCCCGACGACTAAATGTCACATGCAAAAAGCCTTTAAACCACTCGGTAGTCCGACTGGACGAGTTTTGTCTCGTGAGGGTTTGTAGTGAACACACGCACAAAGTTCCACAAACCACGGGTTGCCTCCCGTGAAGCGCTAAGTTTACCGTCTTCAGCCAGACATAACTCATATGAGCTATGGAGACGGTTGGAGTGGTTCCAAGTAAACCACATCAACCGTTTCCATCTGATCACTCTCCAACTCAACATACGGCTTCAAACGGTGTCCATTAACTTTAAAACGCTCTCCACCCATCATATTTTTTATTTCAATGGATCCGTGTAGAGAGACTTGAGTCACAATATATGGACCCGTCCATTTACTTCTCAACTTCCCAGGAAAAAGCTTAAGTCTAGCATTGAATGACCAAACTTTTTGACCAACCAAGAAAGACTTCTTGGTAATGTGTCGGTCATGAAAAGCTTTGGTTTTCTCCTTATAAATCCTAGAACTTTCATAAGCATCACGTCTAATCTCATCTAGTTCAGATAATTGAAGTTTCCTAGAACTACCTGCTTTCTCTAAATCCAGATTAACGGTCTTAATCTCCTATTCAGCCCTATGCTCTATCTCAACCGGTAAATGGCATGCCTTGCCATATACCAACTTATACGGTGACATACCAATATGAGTCTTAAAATCCGTCCTATATGCCCACAAGGCATCATCTAACCTCAAGGACCAATCTTTCCTATCACTACGGACGGTCTTTTCTAAAATTCGCTTAATCTTCCTATTAGATACTTCCACCTGTCCACTAGTCTGTGGGTGATAAGGGGTAGCTATCCTATGATTAACTCCATAATGTTTCAATAATTTTCCAAATCTAAAGTTCTTAAAGTGAGAACCCCCATCACTAATGATAGCCTTAGGAATTCCATGCCTATCAAAGATATTCTTCTTAACAAACTTAAGAACTACACTATGGTCATTGGTTCTAGTAGCCCCAGCCTCTACCCACTTAGACACATAATCAACTGCCACTAAAATGTACACATTGCCATGGGAAGTGGGGAATGGTCCCATAAAGTCAATACCCCACACGTCAAAGATCTCAACAACAAGTATGGGATTCATAGGCATCTGATCACGCCTTGAAATCCCTCCAACTTGTTGGCAACGAATACATGCTTTCACAAAAGATTGGGCATCCTTGAATATAGTCGGCCAAAAGAAACCGCTTCGTAGGACTTTATGCCCAGTTTTCGTAGCACCAAAGTGTCCACCACATGCATAAGAATGTCAATGAGCCAATATGTCCATATGCTCATGGTCAGTAACACATCTCCTAACGACTTGGTCAGCACACACCTTATAGAGCTCCAGATCTTCCCAAAAATAATGCTTCAACTGGGAAAAGAAGTATTTTCTTTGTTGCTTGGACCAAAAAACTCGGAAGCTTTTTAACAGCTAGGTAATTAACTATATTTGCGTACCAAGGAACCTTAGAAACCTCAAATATGCTTTCATCCGGAAAGCTTTCCTTAATCACATCAGAAGGGTTGAACGGCGGAGGGATAATTCTAGACAAAAGGTCGGCAACTACATTTTCTGACCCCTTTTTATCCCGAATTTCTAGATTAAATTCCTGTAAAAGCAAAATCCACCTAAGCAACCTAGGTTTTGTCTCTTTCTTACTCAACAAATGTCTTAAGGCACTATGATATGAAAATACTATCACCTTAGAATGCCCCCAAATATATGACCTAAACTTATCAAGAGCAAAAACCATAGCTAACAACTCTTTTTCAGTAGTGGTGTAATTCATTTGAGCTTCTAAAAAAGTCTTACTAGCATAAAAGATCACAACGGGTTTCTTATCGATCCGCTGTCCTAGAACCACCCCAGTGGCATAATCACTCGCATCACACATGATCTCGAAAGGCTTCGACCAATTAGGTGATTGCAGAATAGGGGCTTCTACAAGCTTTTGCTTAAAGCATATTGAATGTATTAAGACATGATTCATTAAAGTCAAAGCGTGCATCTTTTAAGAGTAAATTACAAAGAGGCTTTGATATTGCACTAAAATCTTTAATAAATCGCCTATAGAACCCGGCATGACCAAGAAAAGAATGCACACCCTTGACGATAGTAGGAGGAGGAAGGGTCGAAATTACTTGAACTTTGGCACGGTCAACCTCAAATCCTTTTTCAGACACAACATGTCCTAATACAATTCCCTCACGAACCATGAAATGGCTCTTCTCCCAACTAAGCACCAGATTAGTTTCGGTGCATCTTTTTAACACACTTTTAAGCTGACCAAGGCAGCTTTCAAAGGATTGACCAAAGATGGAGAAATCATCTATAAATATCTCTACAGATTCTCCAACCATGTCAGAAAAGATACTCATCATACACCACTGAAAGGTAGCGGGTGCATTACACAGGCCAAAAGGCATTCTTCGAAATGCAACGTCCTGTATGGACACGTAAAAGTAGTTTTGGCCTGGTCATCAGGATGGATGGGTATTTGATTATAACCGGAGTACCCATCCAGGAAGCAATTGAACTTCTTACCAGAAAGATTCTCAACTATTTGATCAATGAAAGGTAGTGGAAAGTGATCCTTCGATGTGGCATTATTAAGCTTACGGTAATCTATGCAAACTCTCCACCTAGTAACTGGTAGGGTTGTTTTTCCCTATTCTCGGTTTCCACAATGGTGATTCTGGCCTTTTTAGGCACCGTTTATGTGGGACTTACCCATTTACTATTCGAGATGGGATAGATGATACCAGCATCTAACCATTTAAGAACTTCCGTCTTTACTACCTCTTTCATATTGGGATTCAGACGCCTTTGCGCATCTCTTGCTGGCTTAATATCTGGGTCCGTAACAATTTGATGCATACATAATGAAGGGCTGATCCCTTTCAAGTCTGCAATCGTCCATCCCATTGCTGCTTTGTAATTGGAAAGCACCTTTAGAAGTGCTCCCTCTTGTAATTCAGAAAAATCAGAAGCAACAATAACGGGTAACGTATTATTAGGACCTAGAAAAGCATATTTGAGATTGGATGGCAAAGATTTTAGCTCAAGAGTTGGAGGCACCTCTAAAGACGGCTTAGTGGCCGTGTCAAAAGTAAAAGGCAAGGGCTCCACCTTATAAGACCAAGGTGGTTTTTGATGGTCCAAAGAACTGACCAAACACTCTTGGATCTCTTGAACTTCAGCAACATCAAGAATCTCCTCATTCTCACCAGTTAGATATAATTCCAAAGGATCACCCTTAAGCATACAGGGTGCATGCTTTTGAACTTCCTCATCAATCACATCTACTTGGTAACATTCATTCATCGTAGGAGAATTCATAGAATTAAACACATTCAATCTTATCTTCTTATTACCAAATACAATATCCATGGCGCAAGTCCGACAATTAATCCTACATCTATCGTGGCTAAGAATGGGCGCCCAAGGATAATAGTTGGTTGAACATCTTTGTATTGTGGCTCGGTGTCCATAACAAAGAAGTCAACTGGGTAATAGAAGTCATCAACTTTCACAATAACATCCTCTAAGATACCTCTAGGAATTTTGGTAGATCGATCGGCTAAGGAAATAATGGTGTCAATCTTACGAAGAGTTCCTAAGTCATACTTATTAACCAAACTAGCAGGAAGGATGTTGATACTGGCACCAAGATCAAGGAGCGCCTTCTTAATGGAAATATTTCCGACCACAATTAAAATCATTGGTGCTCCAGGATCTTTGAATTTAGGAGGAAGAGAGCTAGATAAGACCGCACTAACATGCTCAGTTAGGTCAATATTTTTAGGCAACGACGCCTTCAGCTTCCTCTTCTGAGTACACAAGTCCTTTAAAAACTTGGCATAAGCAGGAATTTGCTTGATAGCATCAATAAGGGGAAGATTGATCTTAACTTTCTTGAAAGTCTCCCACATATCCTCAGCATGAGGACCCTTTTTAGCTAACCTCACAGATGTTGATTTCTCCAAAGCCGTAGGGTAAGGTGTGCTGGACACACCACCCTCCCTAACTTCAGAAGATTCAGTAGCATTAGGATTCGATGTTATTGGTTTATAAAAATCATTTAAAAAATCATTTACCAACTCAGAACCGGACTTAACGTTATCAGAATTTTTACCTTCAACAATAATTTCGTCATCAGTAACGAAATCATCGACATCGGGAGAAGAATTTTGAATTCCCTTGTCATTGTTGTAGATTTTACTGTTTCGAAGAGATGTCACCATATTCACATGCTCATTTCCATTTTTCTTATGTGCGGGATTCATGGTGGGGTAGCTCGGTAGCCTTCCCTCATCTCTTTTGCTTAATTGATCCGCCAATTGACCAACTTGTCTCTCAAGAGTTGCAATAGATTTAGTAGTGGTCTCGTGTCTTTGATTAGTGACCTCGAATTTTCTATTGATCTCTTTATTGTTGGTAGACAATGAATCCATAAGCCTATCAAACTTTCGATCAAGGTTCAAGAGACGGTTATCATCTTGGCCTTGGCCCTGATTTGGATATTGCTGTTGTGGCCTATGATTGTAAGAATTTTGTTGGAAGTTAGATGAATCGCCACCCTCATACCTTGGTTTATAACCATAGTGTTGTTGTTGGGCATTATTAGGGCGATTGTCTTCATCTTTCCAACGAAAATTGGGGTGATTGCGCCATCCAGGATTATAACTTTCGGAGAATGGGTTATTTCGTTGACGACCTCCATAAACTCCATTCGCCTCCTCATTTGGTGGCGCCCCCAACTTTGACAATTATCGACTGAGTGACTCGGATCACCACACACTGAACACCCACTATGCGACACATTAGACACATTTAGAACACCTTTTCCTAAATTTCTCAAAAAAAGATCAACTTTCTTACTTAACTCGCTAATTTCAGAATTTGTGCCACGTTGGTTAGACACAGAATTGGCGGATGATGGGTGGTTGTTTCGATCCACTGAAGCTTGGGTCTTGGAACCTTTGCTTAGTTTTTCAAAAAAAAAACTCCCATTCTTCCTCCATAGGTCGCGAGAAAAACATACCCCCACTAGTGGCCATCACAAATTGTTGGTTGTTATAATCCAACCCATCATAGAAGACTTTGACAAGCTCCCATTTTGGAACATCGTGATGAGGGCATGTTCTTAATAACTCCTTAAGTCTACTAAATGCTTCATGAAACTGCTCGCCTGGGATTTGACAAAAGGATTTAACCTTATTCCTAATGGCAGCAGTTTTACTTATAGAATAAAATTCCTCAAGAAAAGCAGACTGCAATTCAGACCATGAGTTAATACTACCTGGCTCAAGAGATGAGAACCAGTCCTTAGCTTGATCTTTTAGAGAAAAAGGAAAAAGGCGAAGTCTTACCTCAGCCTTGGTAACATTATTAACCTGATGTGTGTCAGAAATTGAGAAGAATTCTCGCAGATGTGCGTATGGCTCCTCACGACCTATAAACACTGGCAAGATTGCTATGAGGTTCGGCTGAATCTTGAAGTTACTTGTAACCCCTTTAACCGGATCCGGATAAACATAGGCGAGGGATCCCCGAAGATCCCCGGCCTGTAATAAGAATCAACACCCCGTGGTGGAGATTCTTCTCCGCTACTACTTCCGCTAGCATCTCCGCCAACATCTTCGTCACCTGGCATTTCAACGAAAAGCTCTCCTAAACATGTAAAATCAAGATTAGTAGAAAACTGTCGAAAGTCTTCCTTTTTAACCTTGCACTTTTCTCAACCTCGGGATCATAAGCTAACGGTGATGTACGTCCCGATCTACGTGTGCGCATGCACTAACCTGCACACTCACAAGAAACAAAACAAAACAATCAAACAAAACAAGAAAAATAAATTCTTTTTGTATTTTTTTAATTTTATTTAAGAAAAATATTAACAAAAACTTAAAGGAAAAGCTCACTAGTCCCCGGCAGCGGCGCTAAATTTTTGATCGACTTCGAAGCGCCGGTAAAAAATAACCTAATTACCTTATACTAGATAGGGTAAGCGGGTATCGATCCACGAGGAATATGTGGTTTTAGTTTAAGTTTTGTGGTGATCACTGATCAATAAAGGTTTTAGTTTTGAAATCTAACAACTAAAATAATTTTGATAATAAAAATGCGGATTAAAAATTAAAATAATTATTAAGCTAATAATAAAGCTAGAAAAATAAAATGAAGATGTAACAATTAAAAGAAAAATGCAATCCCTTCCAGCTCTTAATATTTATGGTTGATCACACTTATGGATTATCGAAACTTTTCAGTTCGTTTACAAAGATTATTTCGACTTAATATGAATGAATTAATGTCGACATTTATTATGTTTATCAATGACTTGCAATAATAAATCTTATATTAATCCAACCAACAATTATGTTTTAATAATTTATTTAGGTACAACTTATATCGATTATACGACCATCTTTTTTTAACTAAATAAAATAAGTATGAATCATTAACTAATAATAAATTGTCTCGCACAAATAATTAAATATAATATTAAATCAATAAAAATAATTTATAAATAAATCGTAAATCAATGTAATAAAAATATGATAATCCAAAAGTAATGATCAAACCATAAATAAAGTTACCAGAAAGAATTACAGCAAAATTAGCCGGACATCGCGGTGTACCCAACCCACTGCGTGGTCTTCATCTTCTTCTTATATCCAAACTTGCGATCCACTGTTTTTATTTGTTACAATGATTGATTTTCCACAATAAATTTGCTTCTCAACCCCACACAGCAACTCTTTCGTCTTTTTTCTTTCTTGTCTTTTTTTTATTGCAATTGAGGATGACTCCTTTTTTTCTTGTATAACACCTTGACTTTTTGATTCACAGTCACACTAAATCGGCTGTGTGTGTTGCCACTGTATCGACCCTTTGTTTTTTCAATATATATAGTACTTTGGGTCGGTTAGTACATGGGCTAATTGGGCCCAAAGAATTATTATCATTCTTTTTTTTTTAACTTTGGCCCAATAAAAAATAACCCAATGTCAATAATTGATCAAACGAAGCCCGGACAAATAAAAGATGACCGAAAATATTGCGACGCGCTCAAATCTTTTTCTTCAATATTTCTTCTTCATTTATCGGCGCTCACAATGTTTTTTATCCAAAAAATTAATAAAGCGTCCATTTTTATTCCACTTCGCTCGTAACCTACATAATCACAAAACACATTAAAAGTACATGTATAACAAAAAATAAATATATGACTAGGCTAAATTAACATGCTACGAGATGAATGCAAAATACACTGATTAGTTTATCCACGACCAAGTTACATAACAAATGGAATACATGTGACAATTTTAATCCATACTCTTATAAACTAGTCGATCTGTGGGTGATGTTTATTTCTAACGCTACAAAGTTGCATTTATCTTGAAGACAAGTAGGACCCAATAGATGACGTGGCTATATCAAAACTGCAATATAGCCTATTTTAGCCAGCCACAGTAATTTATGGGTGATATAATAATATCTTACAAAGTAAGTTACCTAACATGCGTATTTTTTTGAAAACACATAGCCTATATGTGGACTTAACCTTATTTTGTTTCCATAACTTTACGAAGTATGGTACACATAAAAAACAAGTTTGTTTAGCTGAAGGATCCGTACTAACTAAAATAGTTAACATTATGCATCTTTAAGCAAATACACCAAAATACGTTCGTTTTTTTAATTGAAAATAAAATATATAATCAATACAATAAAGCAATACAAATAAAAGCATCTAACCTTTATAGTTAACATTATGTATCTTTTCCAATTAGCGTATGATAAACGTGCATTTCAAAATAGAATCAATGCTTGCACGTCCGGTATCGTAACATTTTTTTAAAAATCCATAACTTAAAATATCGTTGACTATTTTATTAAAAGTCTAGAGCTCATATGATAACTTTGTCGAAAATTCTCTTCCAGATATTTAGGAAATATCTCTTTGTCATCAAAATAGTCGTCGAATAATCCCACTCTGAAACCCCGACTCCTGATTACTCATAACTAGGAAATGTTTATATGCATGATAAGCGTATATGGCGCTCTACATCGTTTTGAAATACATCTCCTAATTATCAATAATGTAGGTAGTATTAGAATCCATGGTATTGTGAGTAGAAATGATATTTGAAGTGTGTATAAAATTGGGTATAATAAAAAGGTATTTATAAGATTTTAGGGGGTAATATTTTGAAAGAAAAATTAAAAAAAAAATGACTAAGTTTATTGGCAAAAATACATTTTTGCCATTTATTATTGTTATTAGAACGTTTAAATATATTTACCTTTCGAGTGAGTTGGTGTCGTGAGCAGCTGTTGCGGATGGCGCGAGATGATTTCGGCTGGTGGTACGAAACGACGCCATGGGCCTAACGTATCCCATGCTCTTAATATTTTAAATAAATTTGAACACTATCAAACAAATCAAATTCACATAATCATAAAAAAATTGCTTTCACTTATTGGTTATGTTTGAGAAAATTAGTTGTAAGTTGTAAATTATAAAGCAACACGAGCTGAGATACAAGCTGTATATTTTTTCAATAAAAGTGTTTGACAAATTAATTGTTCGACTAAAAATGACATATTTAAATATATTATAATATGATTGAAAGACAGCTCTTAATAATTTGAAAAACTTCAATAAATCAACTTTTTATCAACTTTTTATTTAAGAGTTACTTGTTTAAAATAACGTGAAACCTCATGTGTCTAAACAGAGTTACTTGTTTTAAAAGAGATTATTTAAAAAAAAAACTAACATCTCAATTTTTTTTTTAAAAACTCTTGTCAAACATGTTCATTATCTTTTTATAAAAAGCTTTTGTAAAAAGATTTAACATTTTTTATTATTTCAGTCATTTGATTTAATTCAAAATAGCCAAATAAGATCAAAACTTAACCAAATTCGTTCAAACCACTTTCGTCCAAAAAATGTAAAAATGACAAATAAACGAGCTTGATCTAAGAAAATCCAAAATAAGCTCGATGAAATGGCTTAAAAATAAGTAGAGAAACAAAATCTACCATATACGACTGAAATATTTTCTCACCCTCGAAAAGTTACTTATAAATATAAAATTTATTTTACTTCTTATTGAAAGAAAATTGAATGTACACATATCAAAAGAAGTGTTTTAGAGGTAACAATTTCAGCGGTTCATGTTAAAACAGATTACTTTGGCCTTTATCAGCCAAAGACTAGAAAGTAATTGATATAATCTTATACTGCAGTGAACAAGCAAATATATGCCGAAAGAGTTCAAGCTTAGAGTTAGCTTGTAACAGAACCATTTGTTTTACTGTAGTAAATCCAGTTTGGACGTATACAGTTTCTCCTGGCTCTTCTTATGCTGAGGGCGCACGCTTGTAAAGTCAGGAGATTTGAGATAACGATGTGCAAATAAGTGAATCATGTCTCTCCAAAAAACAACTCTGCCCATTCTATTGTTGATTCAAACATACCATGCTTATATTATTCGAGGTAAAAAAGGAAAATAGACCAAGCGGTATACCTAGGAACGAAATACAACCCATTCGGGTAAATAGAAAGAAACTCCTATAATGAATCAACTTGGTAAAATAGAAAGAAAGAAACGCGCTTGGAACATAGCATTTAAAATCTCGAAATCTCCAAAACATAAATTATTTGAACTAGAATACGCTGGTATAATATCCAACAGTAACACAATAGTAACTCATATAATTAAATCAAAATGAGCACAAAAAGTTGAACGAGTTACCACAACCTGGTGTGAATGTTAAACCCGTAACGTAAAGACTACCCTAGCCACATTTCTGTAACAGGAAATAATGAGATGCAAAAAGCATGACTAAAATCTTACTAAAGCTTTTGCCTTGGTCTTGGACTCGGCGAATCAACTGCCCATTTAGGCGGGATTATTTTGTAATCTTCCACTGGTTTCTCAGGTACCGCTTCAGCTTCATCGTTTTCCAATACATCCTTCGGGAATGCATTAGGGTTGGTCTGAATACACTTCTGCAACGCCACAAACGGCTGCACACAATCTGAACCTTTCTCTGCTGCAGTACTCATAAGAAAACATTTAAAGGCATCTGTAAACTGGAGACCGCAGGGACCTTTTTTAAGATTTTGAATACAAGGGCATTCTAATGCTTTCTGAGCTTTCTCTTCTAAAGATGCGTTCTCATCCTCGTCACCAAATGCAGTGGCTTCTGCAAGTAAGGATTCCATTGAAGGTACAGACTTATCAGAAGATGCAGAAGATGTGTCCTCCCTTTTTGGATCTGATATAGGGGGCTCAACGGCCTTGCTTAGATCTTGCCCCATTTTATAACTGTATGATAGAGAACTGGAAAATACATACATATCAAAGCGATATATATGCACGAACATAGTCAGCTTTTGTTTGGTTCAATAATTATACAAGATGTTGTTTTGGTTCTTAAAACTATAAAATTAATAATCCGTGTTCAGTTTTTAGATAAACAATATCTGCTTTCAATTGTCTTATATAGTTTCCAAATAATCAGTGGCCGATAATGTGTTTAATACCAGCTGTACAAGAGTAATTACCAAAAGGATAAAACATTATCGAATTAACCTTTCATTCAACCTAACTGATGGACTCTGCTCCCATCTCACAGCACTAGAGGAGGCAAATCTTGCCCATTTTGATAAATATGGGCACTTTTTGCCCATTTTCAAAAAAGGATGGGGCACTTTTTGCCCATTCTTTATTATTAATGGGCTAAACGGGCGCATATGTAAGAAACTTATGGGCTTAATGAGCGCACATGTAAAACACTAACTAGGCTACTCGGCGGATATTTTATATTTAGTTTTTATCCCCAGCTTTTAAACAAGTATTCTTATTCTTTAATTCTACGTTTTTATACGTCTTTTTTCTCATTTTAGCTTGAGCCTGTTTAGCCCGCCCGTTTTGCCCGTGCCCGTTTAGCCCGCGCCCGTTTAGCCCGTTGCCCGTTTAGCCCGCCGCCCGTGCCCGCCCGCCCGTTTTGCCACCTCTACACAGCACACATCTCTTTTTTTTTTTTAGCAGTTACAAGTTGTCAAAAAGTCAAAGAACTGATATTATCAACTCTAAAAAGCAAAGTACGGGTAATTGCCTAATTCTAACTATTCAATAACATAATTACTTTCAGACCGCCAATCCAAACACCCCATTAGTTTATATAAACCAGCTTTTCTTTAGAAATAAGTACACGAAGGAAGTATATACTAACGTTCAGATGGAAAGTAGTGCACGAGACTAGACAGTGTATAAGATATAGAACTGTCAATATACTAGTAATTTATCTTTTAAGCAAATAGAAATTATTAGGGAAGAAGCAAATAAGCTCAAGGAGTAGAATCGCATCGATATCAAGGTAGCATTACTCCTAACGGCTGCATACTACACTGCCCCTTCCCTTTCTCGCTCTTTTTGAATCCTAGTATATTGTTTCTTTCTAACTCTTGTAAGAGAAAAGGCACAAATCTTGAGAGTAGTGGTATCCGCGTATAAAAAAATACAGGCATTGATCAAGGTCTAAAAAGTTCATATCACAGGCTTCGTTATTAGTCTCTCACTTTTCTAGGCGCTTCAGTACTTCACCTTATTTTGTATGCACAAGATTACCAGAGTAATATTATGTAAAACGAAAACAAAAACCGTAATCGTCCAAAGTTCAAGCAGATAGCTAATCAACAGTACACAAATTCATCATTCGAATCATACACAGGTGAGCTAATTTGCTAAAGTTAAGTGATTGAAAGAAAATGAAAATATATAATCGGGAACCCATTTTTCCTGACAATTTATAAACCTCTTGGCTTATATAAGCCCACAAATTTCAAAATTCATGAAACATATTAGCTTATACAACGTAAGCCCATTTCGGCTTATATAACATAAGCCTCAATTTTGTGGCTTATGTAGAGACTTATGGGCTTATATAAATTTATTAATAAACTTATATAAGCCCATAAGTCTCCAAATAAGCTTAAAATTTGGGGTTTATGAAATATAAGCCGAAATATGGATTATTTTCGGCTTATATAAGCCCATAAGTCTCCAAATAAGCCGAAATGAGCTTACGTTATATAAGCCAAACCAAACACCCACATAAGCCCGAAAATAAGCTTAAACAAACAACCCCTAAATTAAATTGATTCGGGAAATATGATTCAAAAACACATCATAACATCTTAAAAATCAACTAACCTAATTTAAAATATAGATAATAGAAGTAACTTATATTTGTCATATGAATCATATACATAAATAATACCTGTAAAATTAAGGTGAGTTTAATTGTAAGTCATGGAAAGAGAATGAAGATACCTGTTAAAACAATTTCTGTGATTTTATTTGGAATTTTAAATCATGTGATTGTTTGTTTCTGCAGGGGTTTGCCGATTTTCTAAACTGTGTTTATCAGAGTGTTTGGATTGATTTTCCTTTCTTTTTTCAGAAAAAAGAACAAAGTTTAATAAGTATTTGAGTCGAGTTATTTAGGATAACTTAGGGGTGTCATTCGGTTCGGTTATCGGGTTGTTCGGTTTATTCGGTTCGGGTATTCGGTTAATTTTTGGATACAAAATAATCTAATTAGAAAAAAACGGATTATGGACACCCCTACTTTGGATACAAAATAATCTAATTAGAAAAAAACGGAGGGTAGTTTCGTCATTTCACTACCCCGTCTAAAGCTTACAACACTCTTTTCGTATAAATTCAACCATCATTTTTCATTTCAACAAAAAAACACACACACACAAAACACACACCTGAAACACACACACACCACCATCTTCCATCGACGATATCATCTTCAAAACATAGATCCGATAAAAAACTCAACAAAAAAGATGAAAACGAAGCCAAAAAACGAGCCACCTTAAAAAAAACCAGATCAAAGGACGATAAAAACAAGTCAAAGAGGTATAAATCACAAATACATCCTTTTTCTATGCTTTTTTAGCTTTTTAAATGCTTTTTAAGCTTTTTCTGAGTTTTTCTGAGCTTTTTCTTTGTTTTTTTATACTTTTTAATCTTTTCCTATGTCTTTTAAGTTATATCTACGATTCTTCTATGCTTTTTCTATAAATGTATGATGAATATAGTAGATCTAATATGAGAAACATCATGTTATACTTTTAAGCAAGTTTTGCGTTTAAATATAGCTTGCATGTGGATATAAACATTTAGGTCCATCAAAAACATAAACAGAATAGATTTAAAAAGGTTGAGCAAAAATAGTTTCATAGATTGATAAAACATATATGATAAAAAAAAGTATAACATATATGATAAAACTTTATCATATATGATGAGTAAAATGCAATCAAAAGCAGTAGGATTAGAACATATATGATATTATATTGCTTGCATCATTTGATAGTTTTAAGCGAGTTTTGTGTTTAAATATTGCTTGTATGTGAATATAAACATCTCGGTTGAGCAAAAATGGTTTCCGAGATTGATAAAACATATATGATAAAACCTTATCATATATGATAAAACCTTATCATATATGCTGAGTGAAATGCAATCAAAAGCAGTAGGATTAGAACATATATGATATTATCGTAACATATATAATACATCAAATTTGATAGTTAAAAAATGAGACATCATATATGATAGAACCTTATCATATATGATTCATCATATTTCATAAGTTATGCAACATATATAGCATTAAACATATGTAATTTTGTCTAACTTTGCGCTTTTATTGCAGATTCCTTGCCTTAGCTTTATTTTAGCCTTGCCTTGATTTAAGTTTTAGTTGCGTTTTAAGTTTGCCTTAGATAGATTTAAGTTTGCGTTATTTACTTTTAGTGCCTTTTAATTTATCGTCACGCTTTTTAATACTTGCACAATTTACTTTAAATTAGACTTAGATTTACGTTAACGTCATTTTACTTTAATTGTTTTGCACATTTTAATTACTACAAGACACAAAATTTTGTTTCACCAAAGAACGACTGAGTCGCATAGATAAACCAGATCAATTCGATTAGACATACATCAACGAATCTTTTTAACTGGGTAAAAACCTATTCATTAAAATGGCGCCGCTGCCGGCTCTTTTCGTAAAGATTAACGGTTTTCTGTGAGAGACGCGTTGCTTTTTGGGATCTGTTCACTTGTGAGCGTTATTTTCTTGCTTAAAAATTTCAAAAAAAACCATAAAAATTAAACAATTGTTAAAAATCCATAAAATTTAAAAATTTCAAAAATCCAAAAAGATTTTATTTTTATTGTGTATATATATTTTCTTTGTGTTTGCTATTGTTTTCTTTTGTCTTTGTAGGTGTATGCGTACTAGATCTTCTAATTATCAAGAGCCCGAGACTCAAGAAGATTTAAGTATGGCATGTGTAAACAACAATAATCCACCACACCTCAACAATAACAACAATGTTCTTCCACAGCCCGATCTTCGGACAATGGAGGAACTTTGTCAACCTACCATGTTTGGACGAGGAGGACCGATTGCGCCGATGCAAATCACGGCTCCGGAGTTTTCGTTGAAGCACCACACGATTCAGCAAGTGCAAACAAATCCCTTTAGAGGAATGCCTGATGATGATGCCAACAAACACCTCGAAAAGTTCATTACAATCACTCAAAGCATGAAGTTGCCCGGTGCCACAATGGATGTTCTTCGCCTTCAACTCTTTCCACATACTTTATCACACCACGCCGAGAAATGGTTTGATCGTCTTCCAAAGAATTATATTCATACTTGGGATGACATGACTCAACGCTTTTTGTCGCGCTACTTTCCACCATCCATGGTCACGAGCCTTCGCAATCAAATCAGCGGTTTCATGCAAGATCCCGATGAATCTCTTTTTGATGCTTGGGAAAGATATAATGTATTGATCGATCGTTGCCCAAACCACAACATGCTTCCAGTCACATTGATTGATACTTTCTACAACGGTTTGACTTTTCGAGATCGTGATACGATTAATGCAGCCGCCGGTGGCACATTTATGAAAAGGAGACCCGAGGAGTGTAGAGAGCTTATTGAGAACATGACTACTCACCACAAAAACTGGGATTCCTCCGCTTCTTCAAGGAACAACCCGAGAGTCAATGTTTCTTCTACTTCAGCAAACCCTGATATGACCGAATTTACCCGCATGATGACTGAAATGAACAAAAGTATCTTGCTTCTCGCTACAAACCAACAACAACAAGTTAAAGCGGTTGCATCTTCTTGTGAAACATGCGGCGGTCCTCACTCATACACCGATTGTCCTTCGACTAAAGAAAATTCGGAAAATGTGTATGCAACTTATGGTAATTATTCACCGGAAAATTACCAAGCTCGACCTCAAGGGGATCGAAATTTGCTGAGTTACCGGTCCAACAACTACCTTTCACCCGGTTTTTCTCCTCAAAACCAAAACTCCAACAACAACTACAATAGAAGCAACCAAATCCCACCAAAAGCTTCTAATCCTTATCACCCACCCGCCCAACAAGCCCCACCCATTAACCCCGATGTTGAAGCCATAATGAGAACTCAAGGTGAGCAAATCAAGAATCTACAGAGCCAAATTATCAATTTGAAAGGAGATATTACCAAGCAAGGAAATGACATTAGATCCGAGCTTCGAGATAATCTTCAATCCCCCTTCAGCACTCAAACGAATGATATTAAGAATCTGGTGGCTAGTTTCTTGCCCACAGCTCAACCTTCTACTTCGAGTTCTCTACCTTCAAACACCGTCACCAATCCGCGAGCAAATGTGAGTGCTATTACTACCCGTAGTGGAGTTACCATCGTAGGACCACCTATCCCACCCCCATCATCTCCACATCCTCCACCACCATTTATCCCTACTCCTCCTACACCTAGTATTAGTGCACCATTACCGTCTCCACCTCGTCATGACGATGTTCCCAAGAAGAACCCTTCAACATCTCAACCTTTACCTACTACACTTGCTCCTTCACCACCCAAACCCAATATCCCTTATCCTTCACGGCTAGGCAAGACCACACTGCTCACCAAGGATGACTGTCAAATGTCAAATTTTTTGAAGATGATCTCTCAACTAAATTTCAACATTAGCCTTGTCGAAGCACTTGTCCACATGCCGAAATTTGTCAAAGCATTCAAGGAATTGCTTAACAAGAAGGAGAAGTTGATTGAGCTCGCCAACACACGCTTAAATGAAAACTGTCTTGCAGTTATTCTTAAAGAAATTCCGGAAAAACTTGGAGATCCCGGTCGTTTTGTGTTGCCTTGCATTTTTAACAAAACCGAAGAATTTACTGCCCTTGCTGATCTCGGGGCCAGTATTAATCTTATGCCTTTGAGTGTTTGGAAAACACTATCATTACCCGACCTTACTCCAACAAAGATGACTCTTGAACTTGCAAATCGCACTCTCACTTACCCCGTTGGTATTGCCGAAGATGTGTTCATTAAAGTTGGCACATTTACTTTCCCGGTCGACTTTGTCGTTGTTGATTATGAAATGGACCCTCGTATTCCTTTAATACTTGGTCGGCCATTCTTGAGAACCGGACGAGCTCTAGTTGATGTTGCCGAAGGTGAGTTAATCTTAAGAGTCGGGGATGATGCACAAGTTTTCAAAATGGGGAAGCTTACAAGCAAATCCTTTGGACGAGAATCTACGAATATGATTAATATGATCGATGATTTTGTCATCTACAACAATCCTCTATTCGAGTCTTGCATTGATAATCCACTTTTTGACGATGATGTGGATGATTCTTTCTCCAATTTGGAACCTTCTCCCATTTATGATTCACCACCGATCTTTGATGCTTATGATGATGATTCTAGCTCAGATTCGGATGATTATGATGACCTTACTTCCGAGTATCCCGACATGCCCATTTATGATGATTTTGATGATGCCGATACTCTTTCGAGTGATTCTTCACATGATGAAGATCCTCCGCCATCACTCGATCCTACTTTGGACGATTACTCATTTGAGGAAGACTTCTCTACGTTTTTCAACACATACTTCCCTCATGAGAGTGATGCACCTCCTTTAGATTTTGAAGATTATCGTCTTGATCCTAATTTGTATTTAAAGAAAATTCTTTCAAAGGAGAAGCAACCGGTCGACACCAACATCCACAGCACATATGAGTTAACACCTCTTTGTCCACCTTTTGAGGACGAGGTTCTGCATTTTCTTCGCGGATCATCTTCACATTCTGCTGAGGCTGAGTGCTATTTTCCCCTAAAGGAAAAGGTGTTCGACCCCGGTATCGATCTTCTTGAGCCATCTCAGTATCCGTCTGATGAAATAAAAGGAAAGATTTTTGGAACTACTGAAGATATGCTTGCACCTCACCATACTTGCTTCCACCGTGCTCCATCGCTGCTTAAGGGAACCTTGCCTATTCTTCTTTGGCTTGCCTTGTTCGCCTTAAGCTTGTGCTATTTGATGGACGAAAACTATGTCTTTGATCCTGGTGGATATATTTCATGCTTCTTCCTATGATGATCAAGGTCGAGTCAGGCTCACGACTCGGTTAACAAAAATCAAGCGCTTCTTGGGAGGCAACCCATGTATCTATCTTTTCACTTTCTTTATCCTAAGTGTAGGGGAGACCCGTTGGTGTTTGCTATTTCCTCTCTTCTTCTATTCAGGGATTCGAGCGCTCAATGATCCACTCTTGATGATTCTTGACGACCCGTGATTCTGTGTTTCCTTCTTCCCGGTTTTATCCTAAACTCTTTTCGATTCACTATTTTATATTTTCTAATATTAAAATAGGAATCTCGTTAGTTGCCCTTTCCTTAGCAAGATTTAAACAACGTGTACAATGTCCTAAGTGTAGGGGAGTTTACTCCCACGTGCTTAAACATTGAGGACAATGTTTATATTCAATGTAGGGGGACTTCTATCGAAGTTAAGTGGTCTTTTCCTTGTATTTGTCCTTATTTTAACCGGAAAATCAATTTTTCGACATTTTTCAAATTTTTTGATCTATTTTGGCCTATTAGTTTTTACCTTTGCATAGTTATTTCCTTTCCTTGCTAGAATAAATTTTTAATAAAGTGGTTTTAATTTTCAAACGTTGTGAATCTTTTGACTCAACCCGAGTTTACTTATCTAAGTTTACTCTAGCTAGTATCCTTAACGTGTTTAAGTCAAGTTTTGCTAGGCTTTTATATAGGAAGCTATAAAACGCGAAAGTCTTAACTCTCACGGGTTAAGAACAAGAACTTTTCGCAAGTTCCTATAATTGATCCTAGAGAGTCGTTTATCAAGGGAACTTAAAAATGCGATTTCTAAACTTGAAAAAGTCTAAGAATTTGCAAGATCCTATAGGCGACTCGAAAACCCAAAACTTTGAGTTAATAGGCTAAGCATCCACGAGTCTCATTCCTTGAGATTTTAAACTGTGGAGAACGAGAGATGATAGAGTTAATTATAAGTTTGGTATCCTTTCGTGAATTTATGTGAGTTAATTATAAGCCTATTCTCCCATCGCTTGCTAATAAATTTATCTGCAATAAATAAGGTTGTACGATTTGAAAAGCTACTTAGCTTATAGCCCAAGATCGTTTAAAAGTTGCTCGGTATGGATTAGAGTTCATAGTCAAGGCATAACTTATTGAAGCGGGATGCGAAGATTGGCGAGTCCAAAAAGGTCCTAACAAGACATGAGGGCTACATTTTGTTGCTAAAGATCCAAAAAGTGATGTGAAGAATCATTTATCGAAAATCAATATGAAGGATCGAGACACACGACGAAAAGCAAAAACTCCCCAAAAGTCATGGAAAAGTCTATCCGAAAAGGCCCTAACAAGGTATGAGGATAAATAAAGCCAAGTCCAAAAAGGAGGCGGATCGTTGTATATCAAAGTCCAAAATAAAGATTGGAGAAAAATGAAGAAGTCGTGGTCCAAGTATGAATCTCTCAAAACGTCAAGTGAAGAAATTCCTATATGAAGAGAAGATCATTATTTCATGAACGTCTCTCAAGGTTTGAAGTATGAAGTCGCTGCCAAATATCGGTCCGAGAAAGGTCTCAAATCGCGAAGCGAGTTATGCCAAGATATGAACTTTATGAGGTCCCGAGAAGCAGTTTTAAAAGATTTTGTCCTTTAGCTAACTATTGATTAAATCGTTCACTTTATTTTCGGCCTAAATAACTATCGAAATAAGTAAAAAATGCATCCTCGTGATCATTCAAGACAACAATAAAATATAAGAGATACCCCTAGGAATAAGGGAGTCTAAGTGAATAATTGGCCCACATGAGTTCGTGTTAGTTTACTAAATTATAATAACAATGATCTCGTTTTTAAGCTTGGTTTGGGAAAAGTGAAAACTTGAGGATGATGATTATTCATGACATTTCCAAAACCCAAGTTATGTTTTTTATTTCTTTACTTTGAATGTTTATAGTTTTCTATCTCTTTAATAAAGGTCAATGTGGATTGATTATGATGAAAAATGTAAACGTGCTTTGTAACTAATGCATTGCATGAGGACATTGCAATGGTTAAGTGTAGGGGATTTGATAGGTGTGTAAACACCCATCCTTTTTACCACTTAATTACAATAATAACCGAGCCAAAACGTGTATTTTATGTCATTTATGTCGGAATTATGCGTGGTTTGTGTTTTTGTTGTGATTTAGGACGAAAAGGTGAAAAGTGGAGAAAACATGGGCATTTACGGGCTTTTATTGAAGAAAAATATGAAAGACGAAGTCAATAAGTCAAGAGTGCGAAAAGAACGGAAGTCCAAGACCAATTCTGAAGATTTATCGAAGAAAAAGTCAAAAGACGGAAGTTTACTTAAAGCCGAAGAACTCAAGTCTAATTTATTGAAGAATTAAAAGACGAGTTCAAAGAAATCCCGAGCCAAAAGTCATTAAAGTCCAAGATTAAAGAAGATTGAAGGCTTAAGGACCTAATGGTGCAATTAAGAGAAAAATAAAGGAGGGGAGGAAGCTTCCTAAGCACTCCCTAATCCTCCCCTATATATAGATTAGGATCTTAATCATTTGTTTTTGTTGGATAGCTTGACAAACTATTTCTTCCATTTTTACTTTCCTGCACATTTAATTTCATGTCCATTTAAATACCTTGTCTTGCACCTTAAATACATTTAATTTCAAGTAAGTGTTCTTTTAGTTCTTGTCAATCTTTATCTTTATTGTTTTATCTCTCATTCTACCTTTCTTTAATCTTGATGCTTTATTGTTTATGTTCATGTTCTTGATTTTTATTGATTTATTTAAGTGGGTTTTGATTATTGTAGTTAGTTTTGTTAGTTTGATTGTTTTGGATTGATTGTTTATGCTTAATAGATGTTTATTCATTAGTTTGATTTAATATTGTGGTTGATTTTGTTTAGTTTTTATTAGATTCGTGTATATCTTGTTCCTTGTTCTTCGTGTGTCTGCTACTGTATTCCCATGTTCTGTTCTTCCCCAGATATTCCGAGTGAAGGATTTCAAAGGGTTTTCATCCGGAATATTGGATATTCCGGATCAATTGAGTTTATTCGGAATATTTATTATTCCGCATCAAGGTGCTTTATTCGGAATATTTATTATTCCGCATCAAGGTGCTTTATTCGGAATAATATTCCGGATCAACCTCTCATTCCGGATCAACAGAATATTCCGAATCAAGGTGCTTTATTCGGAATATTAAAACATTCCGAATCAAGGTGCTTTATTCGGAATAATATTCCAGATCAGCAAACACTCCGGATCAGCAAACATTCCGAATCAGAAGAATATTCCGGGTCAAGGGCTTCCATCCGGAATAAGTGACATATTCCGGATCAAGGAGTTCTATTCGTAATATTATTCCGGATCAAGAGATATTTCGGATCAAGGGCAATATTCCGCATCAAGGCTTTATTCCGAATAGAGAAGTTTATTCCGGATAGGTGACATATTCCGAGTAAGCAATTTATTCCGGATCAAGGGTTTTGGTTGATATTCCGAGTAAAGAAGAACATTCCGAACGAAGGTGACATTCCGGATGAATGTTTATTCCGCATGAGGGTATTATTCCGGATGAGCTATTTTTCAGGTTCTTTTAATTTCAGTTTTTAATTTTCTGCTTTTAATTTTCAAGCTTTACTTTTCCCGCCTTTTTACTTAGTCGCACTTTAAGATTCCTTGCCTTAGATTTATTTTAGCCTTGCCTTGATTTAAGTTTTAGTTGCGTTTTAAGTTTGCCTTAGATAGATTTAAGTTTGCGTTATTTACTTTTAGTGCCTTTTAATTAATCGTCACGCTTTTTAATACTTGCACAATTTACTTTAAATTAGACTTAGATTTACTTTAACGTCATTTTACTTTTAAGTCTTTGCACTTTTATTTTAAAAACAACCAAAAAGATTTGTTTCACCAAAAACAATTGAGTCATACTTTGAACCGGAAATCAATTCGTTAAGATACTGAGAAACGAACTTTTCAACTAGCAAAATCTCTTCATTACTTATAAAACTCTGCAGGCGTTCTTCCCTGTCATCTCTCATCAGCACTACTACTTGGTTGTGTTTAACCTCAACAACGGCGCTATGTCAATCATAGAAAATTCAAAAGTAGCGAGCACCTATGAAAGCAAGTACCAGACCTATTGTGATCTACTGGTAAGTCACTAAATTCATAAAGAAACTAAAAAAACATGAACATATGTGCATCTCAGAAGCATTTAAATAATAACACACCAAAAATATGATAAACTTGGGACTTGTTTTACAGTTCAAAATGTTTATGATGTATCTAGAGAGAGTCCAACAATATATGACCAAAAAACTCAAAAAGCATACCATCATAAGACCAAAGTGGGGAACGATGCATAACGACGTCAACTGTGGTGTATTTGTCATGATGCACATGGAGCACTACGACGGAGAAACTACAAAAGGATGGGTGTTAGACTTCCCGACTGATTCAAATGAACAAAGAAAGGAGATATTAAAGCTAAGATTCAGGATCGCAGCGAAGATACTATCACATGAGAAGAATACTAGGAGGCAGCAGATAACCGAGGAATCTTATGAATTCGCAAGAAGCCACCAGATGCAACCGGCAAAGACCAAGGTTATCACTGAGGCAATCAAAAAAAGGAAGGAGCAACAGGATAGGGATGTCGCCAAGAGCGCCATCTGAACAAGAAAGGCAGAAAGACAAAACAGTTTAAGACTTTATTTTTAATTTCGTCTGTTATAATTTAGTTTTCTGTTAAAAACTTTTGCTTTGCTTAGCCTATCCGCTGAGAAAGGGGTACGCGACATGCAGGAGAACCCATGGTGGGTTGCTCCAAACTTGGGGTCAACTAGTCGTAGATCGTGGATCGGTTAATAGGCATCCATTAGTTCGACTACCCCCGAGTCATGCCGCCTACCTTAATAAGCTTTAACACTTAACCCGCTGGAACATTAGGCTAGGCAAAAAGATTAGTGAACTGATTTAGTTTAGAAGCAATTAGATGGCTTATCCACTGGGAAAATGATTACGCGACATGCAAGAGAACCCATGAAGGGTTGCTCTAAGCTTGGGGTCAACTAGTCGTAGATCGTGGATCGGTTAATAGGAATCCATTAGTCTGACTACCCCTGAGTCATGTCGCCTACACCTGACGTACCATTGGAAACACTTGGATAGAATCGTAGGGAAGACAAGTTGTTGGCGGTAAAGTAGGATGTACCACATTTTGTGGATTCAACTTGTTTTAACTTGTAACCCGTCGAATTTTCTATTATAAAACGGAAGTAAGATGAATCTTTTGTATCAAATGTATTGTTATTGTATTCAATTTTTATAGAATATAAGCATATTGAAAAACATGTAAAGCGTAACAAACAAAACTATCATATATGAAACATTAGTTTCATATATGATAGTCCAAAAAAAAAACTTGTAAAAACACACTTGCTCTAGAAACGACATTCTAGAAAGAAGTAACATTAGTATCATAAAAACTATCATATATGATACATACGTATCATATATGGTTGTTGACAACTTAACATATATGATACATTAGTATCATATTTGATAGTCCCAAAAAAACTTGTAAACTGAAAAAGCTAACAAACTAAAAAAAGTAAGGGATTAAACACAACTTGTCATGACTCATTGACATATGATTATCCAAAAAAATAGAGTATCAAAAACAACTTCTCATGAATCAAAGTGATCAAGACGAAATATCATCATACATCATAATGACATGTTCAGAAACTGCAAACAATAAATAAAACGGAAAAAATCCTAAAACAAACAAATCTTCTTTTATTCAACTTCATCCACTCATACTTGCATATGAAACAGGTGGATCCTCGACAACGACTTCCTCCAATCGCTTACCAGTGCAAGTCCTCTTGGTATGACCAGTACCTCAGCACACCGAACATGAATTCTTGTTCTTCTTGCTTTTCTCAATAGCTGATAACTGATAACTGAGATTTTGTATGGTAAGAAAGTTAAAATTCGTGTTCTTGGTATCTTAACGAATTGATTTCCGATTCAAAGTATAACCCTATTGTTTTTGGTGAAACAAATATTTTTGATGTTTTTAAATAAAATGTGCAAAACAATTAAAGTAAATGACTTAAAAGTAAATCTAAGTCTAATTTAAAGTAAAAGGCAAGTATTTAAAAGCGTGACGGAAATTAAAAGGCAATTAAAGTAAATAACGCAAACTTAAATCTATCTAAGGCAAACTTAAAACGCAACTAAAACTAAAACTTAAACTAAGGCAAGGCTAAAATAAATCTAAGGCAAATAAACGTAAAGTGCGACTAAGGAAAAAGACGGGAAAAATAAAGCTTGAAATTAAAAAGCAGAAAATTAAAAACTGAAAGTAAAGAACCTGAAAATTAGCTCATCCGGAATAATACCCTCATTCGGAATAAACATTCATCCGCAATATCACCTTCGTTCGGAATGTTTCTCTTCACTCGGAATATTCACCAAATACCTTGATCCGGAATAAATCCTTCATCCGGAATATGTCACTTATCCGGAATAAAGTCTTGATTCGGAATAATGGTCTTGATCCGGAATGTTGCCTTCGTTCGGAATATCTCTTGATCCAGAATAATATTCCGAATAAACTCCTTGATCCGGAATAATAAATTATTCCGGATGAACTTGCTTGATCCGGAATATTTCCTTGATTCGGAATGTTAGGTTGATCCGGAATAAAAGGCTGATCCGGAATGTCCAATATTCCGGATGAATGATTTGATTCGGAATAATAAATTATTCCGAACAAAACACTTGATCCGGAATGTTTTATATTCCGGATGAACGACTTTGATTCGGAATGCAAGAATATTCCGGATGAAGGCCTTTATTCGGAATATATAATATTCCGAATGAACACCCTTTATACGGAATAAACGAGCACAAACCTTTCACTTGGAATGATGAGTTGATCCGGAATGTCCCTGGGAAAAGATCAGTAACAGCAAACAACGAAGAACACAGAGGAACAATATAACACGAATCTAAATAAATCTTAATCAAATCAACCACGAGATTAAATCAAACTAACCACAAAACATCTATTAATCATAAATAATCAATCCAAAACAATCAAACTAACAAAACTTAATCAAAATAATCAAAACCCACTTAAATAAATCAATAAAAATCAAGAACATGAACATAAAGAATAAAAATCAAAGATTAAGAAAGGTAGAATGAGAGATGAACAATAAAGATAAAGATTGACAAGAATTAAAAGAAAAAGTTACTTGAAATTAAATGTAATTAAGATGCAAGACAAGGTATTTAAATGGACATCAAAAGTAAATGACAAGATAAGTAAAATGGAAGAACTAATTGTCACTATTAGCCAACAAAATGAAATGATTAACTTCCTAATCTATTTATAGGGGAGGATTAAGGAGTGCTTAGGAAGCTTCCTCCCCTCCTTCATTTCTTCTTAATTGCAAGCTTAGGTCCTTCTCTTCTTAATCTTTTGTTAATTGCACCATTAGTCCTTAAGCCTTTTAATCTTCTTAAATCTTGGACTTTAATGATTTTCGGCTCGGGATTTCTTTGAACTCGTCTTTTAATTCTTCAATAAATTAGACTTGAGTTCTTCGGCTTTAAGTAAACTTCCGTCTTTTGACTTTTTCTTCGATAAATCTTCAGAATTGGTCTTGGGCTTCCGTTCTTTTTGCACTCTTGACTTCTCGACTTCGTCTTTCGTCTTTTTCTTTGATAAAAGCCCGTGAATGCACGTGTTTTCTCCACTTTTCACCTTTTCGTCCTAAAATCACAACAAAAACACAAACCACGCATAATTCCGACATAAAAGACATAAAATACACGTTTCGGCTCGGTTATTATTGTAATTAAGTGGTAAAAAGGATGGGTGTTTACACACCTATCAAATCCCCTACACTTGACCATTGCAATGTCCTCATGCAATGCATTAGTTACAAAGCACGTTTACACTTTTCATCATAATCAATCCATTCAAAATAAAGATAGAAAATTATAAACATTCAAAATAAAGAAATCAAAAGCATACCTTGGATTTTGGAAATGTCATGAATAATCATCATTCTCAAGTTTTCACTTTCTCCAAACCAAGCTTAAAAACGAGATCATTGTTATTATAAGTTAGCAAACTAACACGAACTCATGTGGGCCAATTATTCACTTAGACTCCCTTATTCCTAGGGGTATCTCTTATATTTTATTGTTGTCTTGAATGATCAAGAGGATGCATTGTTGACTTATTTCGATAGTTTATTAGGCCGAAAATAAAGTGAACGATTTAATCAATAGTTAGCTAAAGGACAAAATCTTTTAAAACTGCTTCTCGGGACCTCATAAAGTTCATATCTTGGCATAACTCGCTTCGCGATTTGAGACCTTTCTCGGACCGATATTTGGCAGCGACTTCATACTTCAAACCTTGAGAGACGTTCATCAAATAATGGTCTTCTCTTCATAATAGGAATTTCTTCACTTGAAGTTTTGAGAGATTCTTCATATATAGACCACGACTTCTTCATTTTTCTCCAATCTTTATTTTGGACTTTGATATACAACGATCCGCCTCCTTTTTGGACTTGGCTTTATTTATCCTCATACCTTGCTAGGGTCTTTTCGGATAGACTTCTCCATGACTTTTGGGGAGTTTTTGCTTTTCGTCGTGTGTCTCGATCCTTCATATTGATTTTCGATAAATGATTCTTCACATCACTATTGGATCTTTAGCAACAAAATGTAGCCCTCATGTCTTGTTAGGACCTTTTTGGACTCGCCAATCTTCGCATCCCGCTTCAATAAGTTATGCATTGGCTATGAACTCTAATCCATACTGAGCAACTTTTAAACGATCTTGGGCTAGAAGCTAAGTAACTTTTCAAATCGTACAACCTTATTTATTGCAGATAAATTTATTAGCAGGCGATGGGAGAATAGGCTCATAATTAACTCACATAAATTCACGAAAGAATACCAGACTTATAATTGGCTCTATCATCTCTCGTTCTCCACAGTTTAAAATCTCAAGGAATGAGACTCGTGGATGCTTAGCCTATTAAATCAAAGTTTTGGGTTTTCGAGTCGCCTATAGGATCTTGCAAACTCTTAGACTTTTTAAAGTTTTAGAAATCGCATTTTAAAGTTCCCTTGATAAACGACTCTCTAGGATCAATTATAGGAACATGCGAAAAGTTCTTGTTCTTAACCCGTGAGAGTTGAGACTTTCACGTTTTATAGCTCCCTATATAAAAGCCTAGCAAAACTTGACTTAAACACGTTAAGGATACTAGCTAGAGTAAACTTAGATAAGTAAACTCGGGTTGAGTCAAAAGATTCACAACGTTTGAAAATTAAAACCACTTTATTAAAGATTTATTCTAGCAAAGAAAGAAAATTAACTATACAAAGGTAAAAACTAATGGGCCAAAATAGATCAAAAATGTCGAAAAATTGATTTTCCGGTTAAAATGAGGACAAACACAAGGAAAAGAGTCACTTAACTTCGATAGAAGTCCCCCCTACACTTAATATAAACATTGTCCTCAATGTTTAAGCATGCGGGAGTAAACTCCCCTACACTTAGGACATTGTGCACTTTGTTTAAATCTTGCTAAGGAAAGGACAACTAACGAGATTCCTATTTTAATATTGGAAAATATAAAATAGTGAATCGAAAAGAGTTTAAGATAGAACCGGGAAAATGGGAACACGGAATCACGGGTCGTCAAAAGTCATCAAGAGTGTGTCTTTGAAGCTCGAATCCCTGATTAGAAGAAGAGAGGAAATAGCAAACACCAACGGGTCTCCCCTACACTTAGGATAAAGAAAGCTAAAAGATAGATACATGGGTTTCCTCCCAAGAAGCGCTTGATTTTTGATTACCGAGTCGTGAGCCTGACTCGACCTTGATTATCATTGGAAGAAGCATGAAACATATCCACCGGGATCAAAGACATAGTTTTCGTCCATCAAATAGCACAAGCTTAAGGCGAACAAGGAAAGCCAAAGAAGAGTAGGCAAGGTTCCCTTAAGCAAAGATGGAGCACGGTGGAAGCAAGGGTGAAGTGGTGCAAGCAGATTTCCATAAGTTCCAAAGATATTTCCTTTTATTTCATCAGGTGGATACTGAGATGGCTGAATAATATCAATACCAGGGTCGAACACCTTTTCCTTTAAGGGAAAATAGCACTCAGGCTCAGCAGAATTTGAAGAAGATCCGCGAAAAAGATGCACAACCTCGTCCTCAGAAGGTGGACAAAGAGGTGTTAAATCATATGTGCTGCGGATGTCGGTGTCGACCGGTTTCTTCTCCTTTGAAAGAATTTTCTTCAAATCCAAAGTAGGATCAAGACGATAATCTTCAAAGTCCAAAGGAGGTGCATCACTCTCATGAGTGAAGTAAGTATTGAGAAATGCAGAGAAGTCTTCCTCAAAAGAGTAATCATCCAAAGTAGGATTAAGCATGGATGACGGAGGATCTTCATCATGTGAAGAATCACTCGAAAGAGTATCGGCCTCATCAAAATCATCGTATGTGGGCATGTCGGGATACTCGGAAGTACAATCATCAAAATCATCCGAATCTGAGCTAGAATCGTCATCATAAGCATCAAAGATCGGTGGAGAATCATAAATGGGAGAAGATTCCAAATTGGATAGAGAATCATCCACATCCTCTTGAAAAAGTGGATTATCAATGCAAGACTCGAATAGAGGATTGTTGTAGATGGTAAAATCATCGAGCACATTATTCATATTCGCAGATTCTCGTCCAAAGGATTTGCTTGTAAGCTTTCCCATTTTAAAAACTTGTGAATCATTCCCGACTCTTAAGATTAACTCGCCTTCGGCAACATCGACAAGAGCTCGTCTGGTTCTTAAGAATGGCCGACCAAGTATTAAAGGAATACGAGGGTCCATTTCATAATCAACAACGACAAAGTCGACCGGGAAAGTAAATGTGCCAACTTTAATGAACACGTCTTCGGCAATACCTACGGGGTAAGCGAGAGTGCGATTAGCAAGTTCAAGAGTCATCTTTGTGGGAGTGAGGTCGGGTAATGATAGTGTTTTCCAAACACTCAAAGGCATAAGATTAATACTGGCCCCGAGATCAGCTAGGGCAGTAAATTCTTTGGTTTTGTTAAAGAGGCAAGGCAACACAAAACGACCGGGATCTCCATGCTTTTCCGGAAGTTCTTTAAGAATAACTGCAGAGCAGTTTTCATTTAAGCGTGTGTTGGCGAGCTCAATCAGCTTCTCCTTCTTGCTAAGCAATTACTTGAATGCTTTGACAAATTTCGGCATGTGGATAAGTGCTTCAACAAGGCTAATGTTGATGTTCATTTGAGAGAGCATATTCACATAGCTCGACACTTGAGAATCATCCTTGTTTAGCATTGTGGTCTTGCCTAGCCATGAAGGATAAGGGATATTGGGTTTGGGTGGTGAAGGTGAAGGCGTAGCAGGTAAAGGTTGAGATGTTGAAGGGTCCTTCCTAGGTACATCGTCATGACGAGGCAGAGACGGTAATGGTGCACTAATACTAGGTGTAGGACGAGTAGGGATAAATGGTGGTGGAGGAGGTGTAGATGATGGGGGTGGGATAGGTGGTCCTACTATGGTGACTCCACTACGGGTAGTAATAGCACTCACATTTGCTCGCGGATTGGTGACGGTGTTTGAAGGTAGAGAACTCGAAGAAGAGGGTTGAGCGGCGGGCAAGAAACTAGCCAACATATTCTTAATATCATTCGTTTGAGTGCTGAAGGAGGATTGGATATTATCTCGAAGCTCGGATCGAATGTCATTCCCTTGCTTGGTGATATTTCCTTTCAGATTGATAATTTGGCTCTGCAGATTCTTGATTTGCTCACCTTGGGTTCTCATTATGGCTTCAACATCCGGATTAATGGGTGGGGTTTGTTGAGCGGGTGGGTGATAAGGATTAGAAGCTTTTGGTGGGATTTGGTGGCTTCTATTGTAGTTGTTGGCGGGGTTTTGGTTTTGAGGAGAAAAACCGGGTGAAAGGTAATTGTTGGACCGGTAACTCAGCAAATTTCTATCCCCTTGTTGTCGAGCTTGGTAATTTTCCGGTGAATAATTACCATAAGCTGCATACACGTTTTCCGGATTTCCTTGTGTAGAAGGACAATCGGTGTATGAGTGTGGACCGCCGCATGTTTCACAAGGATTAGCAACCGCTTTAACTTGTTGTTGTTGGTTTGAAGCGAGAAGCAAGATACTTTTGTTAATTTCAGTCATCATGCGGGTGAATTCGGTCATGTCGGGGTTTGCTGAAGTGGAAGAAACATGGACTCTCGGGTTGTTCCTTGAAGAAGCGGAGGAATCCCAGTTTTTGTGGTGAGTAGTCATGTTCTCAATAAGCTCTCTACACTCCTCGGGTCTCTTTTTCATAAATGTGCCACCGGCGGCTGCATTAATTGTATCACGATCACGAAAAGTTAAACCGTTGTAGAAAGTATCAATTAATGTCACAGGGAGCATGTTGTGGTTTGGAAAACGATCAATCAAGACATTATATCTTTCCCAAGCATCAAAAAGAGATTCATCGGGTTCTTGCATGAAACCGCTGATTTGATTGCGAAGGCTCGTGACCATGGATGGTGGAAATTAGCGCGACAAAAAGCGTTGAGTCATGTCATCCCAAGTATGAATAGAATTCTTCGGGAGACGATCAAACCATTTCTCGGCGTGATGTGATAAAGTATGTGGAAAGAGTTGAAGGCGTAGAACATCCATTGTGGCACCGGGCAACTTCATGCTTTGGGTAATAGTAATGAACTTGTCGAGGTGTTTGTTGGCATCATCATCAGGCATTCCTCTAAAGGGATTAGTTTGCACTTGCTGAATCATGTGGTCCTTCAACGAAAACTCCGGAGCGTTGATTTGCATCGGCGCAATCGGTCCTCCTCGTCCAAACATGGTAGGTTGACAAAGTTCCTCCATTGTCCGAAGATCGGGCTGTGGAAGAACATTGTTGTTATTATTGAGGTGCGGTGGATTATTGTTGTTGTTAACACCTGCCATACTTAAATCTTCTCGAGTCTCGGGCTCTTGATAATTAGAAGATCTAGTACGCATACACCTACAAAGGCAAAAGAAAACAATACCAAACACAAAGACAATATATATACAAAATAAAAATAAAATCTTTTTGGATTTTTGAATTTTTGATTTTTTATGGATTTTTTAACAATTTTTAATTTTTATGGTTTTTTGAATTTTTTAGGCAAGAAAAATAACGTTCACGAATGAACGGATCCCAAAAAGCAATGCGTCTCTCACAGAAAACCGTTAATCTTTACGAAAAGAGCCGGCAGGGCGCCATTTGATAACTGATAACTGAGATTTTGTATGGTAAGAAAGTTAAAATTCGTGTTCTCGGTATCTTAACGAATTGATTTCCGATTCAAAGTATGACTCTATTGTTTTTGGTGAAACAAATATTTTTGGATGTTTTTAAATAAAATGTGCAAAACAATTAAAGTAAATGACTTAAAAGTAAATCTAAGTCTAATTTAAAGTAAAAGGCAAGTATTTAAAAGCGTGACGGAAATTAAAAGGCAATTAAAGTAAATAACGCAAACTTAAATCTATCTAAGGCAAACTTAAAACGCAACTAAAACTAAAACTTAAACTAAGGCACGGCTAAAATAAATCTAAGGCAAATAAACGTAAAGTGCGACTAAGGAAAAAGACGGGAAAAATAAAGCTTGAAATTAAAAAGCAGAAAATTAAAAACTGAAAGTAAAGAACCTGAAAATTAGCTCATCTGGAATAATACCCTCATTCGGAATAAACATTCATCCGGAATGTCACCTTCGTTCGGAATGTTTCTCTTCACTCGGAATATTCACCAAATACCTTGATCCGGAATAAATCCTTCATCCGGAATATGTCACTTATCCGGAATAAAGTCTTGATTCGGAATAATGGTCTTGATCCGGAATGTTTCCTTCATTCGGAATATCTCTTGATCCGGAATAATATTCCGAATAAACTCCTTGATCCGGAATAATAAATTATTCCGGATGAACTTGCTTGATCCGGAATATTTCCTTGATTCGGAATGTTAGGTTGATCCGGAATAAAAGGCTGATCCGGAATGTCCAATATTCCAGATGAATGATTTGATTCGGAATAATAAATTATTCCGAACAAAACACTTTGATCCGGAATGTTTTTATATTCCGGATGAACGACTTTGATTCGGAATGCAAGAATATTCCGGATGAAGGCCTTTATTCGGAATATATAATATTCCGAATGAACACCCTTTATACGGAATAAGCGAGCACAAACCTTTCACTCGGAATGATGAGTTGATCCGGAATGTCCCTGGGAAAAGATCAGTAATAGCAAACAACGAAGAACACAGAGGAACAATATAACACGAATCTAAATAAATCTTAATCAAATCAACCACGAGATTAAATCAAACTAACCACAAAACATCTATTAATCATAAACAATCAATCCAAAACAATCGAACTAACAAAACTTAATCAAAATAATCAAAACCCACTTAAATAAATCAATAAAAATCAAGAACATGAACATAAACAATAAAAATCAAAGATTAAGAAAGGTAGAATGAGAGATGAACAACAAAGATAAAGATTGAAAAGAATTAAAAGAAAAACTTACTTGAAATTAAATGTAATTAAGGTGCAAGACAAGGTATTTAAATGGACATCAAAAGTAAATGACAAGATAAGTAAAATGGAAGAACTAATTGTCACTATTAGCCAACAAAATGAAATGATTAACTTCCTAATCTATTTATAGGGGAGGATTAAGGAGTGCTTAGGAAGTTTCCTCCCCTCCTTCATTTCTTCTTAATTGCAAGCTTAGGTCCTTCTCTTCTTAATCTTTTGTTAATTGCACCATTAGTCCTTAAGCCTTTTAATCTTCTTAAATCTTGGACTTTAATGATTTTCGGCTTGGGATTTCTTTGAACTCGTCTTTTAATTCTTCAGTAAATTAGACTTGAGTTCTTCGGCTTTAAGTAAACTTCCGTCTTTTGACTTTTTATTCGATAAATCTTCAGAATTGGTCTTGGACTTCCATTCTTTTTGCACTCTTGACTTCTCGACTTCGTCTTTCGTCTTTTTCTTTGATAAAAGGCCGTGAATGCCCGTGTTTTCTCCACTTTTCACCCTTTCGTCCTAAATCACAACAAAAACACAAACCACGCATAATTCCGACATAAAAGACATAAAATACACGTTTCGGCTCGGTTATTATTGTAATTAAGTGGTAAAAAGGATGGGTGTTTACACACCTATCAATAGCTTTCTCTTTTCCACCTTTAATACGCTGCTTTTGACGTCCTGGACGGCCTCTAGGGCTTGCAACACCTGGATTATCAACCAAATGTACCGGCGGATGAAAGACACTGACAAGCTGCTCCAAACAGTCAACCTTCCTCTTAGATGGGGGATTCGGGCAATCCGCTTCAACATCTATCTTTAACTGCTTCAACTTCTCAACAAAAGCTCCCAACCTAGGCTCATCTTTGCTCAACAAATGCACACAGTGATCAACAAAAGATGTCGCCTCGCTCGCATAATTCTCGACAACAAAATTCTTCTCCCCATACCTATTCCTTTTGTCCCTCAACACAGCAGGGATGAGGTTCTTGGTCCAACGCCTAAGAATGTATTGCTGAGTGATCATCTCGATGTTGGTGTTCTTGAACACGCAAAAAATATGCCTGCATAATATCCCAACCCTCATAAACAACTGGCATGTACAAATAACAGAACCATCATCTACGTTGAGCAAGACCTAGAAAAAAAAGCCAAAAAAAACAAAGGAGTGAATATCATATATGATAAAGAAATACAAGAACAATATCATATATGATGACATGTACTTAACATATATGATATATAAAAAAAGTAAAAAAATATATCAACCAATAAATCACATTACCTTGTACAAACCATCTTCTCTGGTAAACATATCAACCTCATCATCTTCGTTCTCCTTCTCCTTATCATTGTCATTTTCAGTCTCTTTCACATTCTTAGAAGAATCACCAACTTTAGCCTTATTAGAAACCTTATCCTTCGTCTTCTTCTTGTTCTTCTTACCAGGATCTTCATAAATAAAACACCTCACACTGATAACAGAAACCTCGGATCCCTCGGCCACACTCTTAGCATCTATCTGGCAATGCCACAATCCAACGAAAAATCTCTTTCTGAACCAATTCAAACAGAGTACGAGTGTAAACCATGGCAGCATGTTTCTCAATTTTGAGTAGAGTCCTGAACTTTGGAACAGTCTCCAATGTATTATGGTCCATTCTCTCTTGAACGCTCCTTTGCTTTTCCATCGCCGTCTCAAAGCAATTCATAAAGTTCATAAGCGTCGAGCTAGAATTGGTAAAGTGTGAGAAGAAACAATTCTCGCTCTCTGATCTAGACGTAGTCCTCATCAATCCACACAACGGCGAGTCCGAAAAGTAAGCAGGGACGCATATTATACATCTTCGTAAACCACTTGTGTTCCTTCAAATTAAACTCTGTCATCAGATCACCCCATCTGGTATCAAACTCCTCGGGACCAATGTACATGTTCCACATAATCTGGTTCAACTTCTCTCTAAAATTCGTCTCATTGTATACTTTCTCATATATCTGCAACAAAGGTAAAATGAATCAAAACTATAAAGTATGATAACAAGACCACAAACATACAAAAATCAAATGCTTTAAATCAAATTCTGTTCTCACATCATATATGATGCTACTTCATCATATATGATACTACTCAAACATCATATATGATGCTACTTCATCATACATGATACTAGTCTTAAAAAAAAGTACCTTTGCTGGAAGCTTCTGCGTGATATGCCACATGCACAACCTATGCTTTGTACCAACAAACTCGACTTCAATGGCATTCCTCATCATCTTATCTTGATCAGTCACTAATATACTAGGTGCTTTACCAAACGCTTTGATGAAGGCTTTAAGTAACCAAACATAGAATTCCGTAGTCTCGAACTTGAGCAAACCAGCAACAACCGTAACACACTTCCTATGGTTGTCAATCGCCGTAAAAGGAACAAATACCATTTTGTACTTGTTTGTCTTAAACGTAGCATCAAAAGAGACAACATCACAAAACTCCTTGTAGTTGTACTTGGACACTTCATCAGCCCAGAATAAGCCAATAAGCTCAGCCTTGTTAACCAAATAATCAAAAGAAAAACCAGCAACGTACTCTTTCCTATTCTCCATCTTGTTTATCAACATCTGCGCGTCATAGTCCCTGATGTAACAGTTGACGCTACGGAAGAAGTTCTTCAAGTCAACGGTAGTACCGTGAACGAGCATATAAGAACCCTTGATCCTGGTCAGAAGGTGATGAGCTCTTGTATCACCGATATTCACACTCGCAGCCTTGACAATAAACACTTGCTCCGCGTATGTAACTGCCTCTGATTCTTAGACAGATGCTTGTACTCCTCGCGTTCAAGCTGATGATTGTTATACACTCAACTTGAACTTCGTCGTACCAAGGATCAAGTCAAACACAGCACGAGCTTTACAACCGGTGATATGCAGATTTGAATGCCTCATTTGGTTGTAACCATTTTCCAAATCTAGGGTGTCTACATATATATCCTTGGGAGAACCCTTCATTGCAAACCAAATACGTTTGCTTCACAATCCCGCTCTTCAACCTTTTCTGACACAATTTCCTAACAACGAAACCAGCTTTTACCGCATACTTCCTGTACGCAGCAATACAATGCTCAACTGAATCGTACTCGTTCCCTTTAACAAGTAAAAACTCGGCATGCACTTTTGGAATGTAGTAAATAGTACCACCAAGAGTATCAAAGTTAGAATGAGTGATATACGACTCAGGAGTCCGCGCAACATTCAACTCTGCAAAAAAAAACATATATGATTACAAATACTAGAAAAACATATCACATATCATGTAAACATCATATATGATAGACATGTATCATATATGATGTACCATGTATAATATATCTTAAATTAGAGAACATATATGATAGTATATGATACATGTCTATCATATCTATGTAAAAATAAAAACATCATATATGATATGTTGCTATCATATATGATACATTGGGAACATATACTAAGCTAAACAAAAACTAGAAAACTTACTCTTAACAGCTTCCGCTTCTTCACCGTCTTGTTCATACGCTGAAATCTCATCCGCAAGACTATGAAGAACACTTTCGGATGGCAGATCCAAACCTTGAACTAGTCTGATCACTAGTCAAATCAACCAACGTAGAAGGATCAACAACACAACTACGACCACTAGAATCGCTCGAATCCATCATCAAAACCTAAGCAACTCGAAAAAACAACAATTCATAAAAAGCTTATCTAAAACCTAAAAGAATCACATATTATTAAATAAGCTTATAAATGATATCCATAAAAATCGACCAGACACATTAAATAAGAATATTAATCGTTCGGATCGATTAATAAGCTGATTAATAAGCTTATTAATCAATCCGCTCGATTAATACGCTTATTTATAAGCTTATTAATCAATCCGAACGATTAATAAGCTTATTAATCAATCGGATGGTTAATAAGCTTATAAATAAGCGTATTTAATAATCCGATCCATTAATAAGCTTATTAATAGATGGGATTATTAAATACGCTTATTTATAAGCTTACTAATAAGCTTATTAATAAGCACTATTAACAAACAGTATATCTAGAGAGAGAAACATAGAGAGAGAAAGTACCAGTTTGATCAGGGAAGAAGAACGAATAATGAAACGTGTTTGTTAAAACCATATATATATATATATATATATATATATATATATATATATATATATATATATAGATATGTGTTCATGTGGTGTACACCCCTAAAATAAGTTATAATAGGTACCAATCAGAAAGTGACAAGTGTATTTTTTACTTAAAATAAAATACCAATTAATTTTAATATGTTTAATAGTTTTTAACAGAATTTTTGTATCATTAAGGGTATTTTTGTAATATGTATTTATCCATTATTTGATTTAGTTGCCCATTTTAATAGCCTTCTTCCTGGTTTATAGGCATATCTGACCAGTTCTTCCCAACAGCACGTACCATAAACATGACCATTCCATCATTTCACACACATTACATACCAACCAAATGCAATTCTGAAATCAGGGAGATCCAAATACAATTAGGAAATCATATAATTCGATTTCAATCAACATGTGTCCACCTGATACATCTCAATTCGAAGGTAATTTTAAACCTTGTTAATTTTTTTTGTTGTTATTTAATCTTAGTTTTTGTCTATGTTTGATAATGTTATCAATATACAAACACTATTTAAATAGTTATAGCTAATTTTTTTTATAATTTTCGGATTATAATATTCGTTTTGTTGATGAATTGAGATTATATGGATTCATTTCATTAGTAGATAGATATAAGACATAATTTGATGATGCCTGAATGATTTTAAGTAGCTGATCCCAAAGTTGCGCCTGAGCTTGTAGGTTTGATTTTGTCGTGAATTGAGCTTAGTTTTGATTCATTTGTGTTTAATTCGGTTAAGTGATGATATTTGTTTGATTATGTTTCAATTTATTATCATGTTATAATAACCTATTATTGTATTATCAGGTGAGCCATTAACTCCACAATCCAATAATAATGTGACTCAACCCGTCATAGGTGATGTTGAAAGTGTCCCATAAGTTGGTAGTTACCAACCAACACCTGAAGGTAGTAAATTTTGGGTTCCGGAATCTGATAACAAAAACCTGTTGAGGGAAAAACTTTTGATACTATTGAATTGGCTCTTAAATTTTATAAAGATTATGCAAGGAAATGTGGGTTCGAAGTAAGAAGGGGAGGTCAAAAGCAAATTAACAAAGATGAAGATCCTACTTTAAAGTATTTTGTTTGTTCAAAAGAAGGTTTTAAACAACCATCAAACAATGTTAACAATTTGAATGTTAACAAAAAAAATATTAACAAAAAACCCGATAAGGTACAGTCTGGTGGACCACAATCAGAGGTTGTTAACAAGGAAATTACTAGGAGGAAACGGGCATCACAACGATGTGGATGTCCCGCCAAACTCCGTATCGAAAGAACAGAAGAAAATAAGTGGAGAGTTTATAAGTTCTTAGAGAAACATAATCATAGGATGGTCCGTGAAGAAGATTACAAGTACCTTAAGGTTAATAGGAAGCTTAGTTTCCCTCAACAACAGTTATTGTATCACCTATCAAATGTTAATCTAGGTCTAACACGTTCTTTCAAAGTAATGAAAGAGATGTATGGTGGTTTTGAGAATGTTGGTGTAACTGATGTTGAATGTAGAAATTACAAAAGGGGTTTGAATAATTTTATTGGTGGGCGTGATGCGCAAATGGTTGTTGAAAAGCTCTTAACTCGGCAAGAGTTTTATGAGAATTTTTCAGTTGAATACAAGCAGGATAAAGTTGATCAAACTTTGGTTGGATTGTTTTGGGCCGATGACAAAGCAAAGCAATACTTTGATGCTTTTGGCGATGTTGTGTCATTTGATGCTACATTTCGTTCAAACAGGTTTAGCATATTATTCATGTCTATTATATATCATAGTTTTTTGTTAATATATTAGTACACATCTTACTTCTAATTTTCTAACCAAATTTATATTTTACTCTAAATACAACATGATACTTGTTCCTTTTACGGGCATAGATAATCACAACCGATGTATTCCTTTTGGAGCTGCATTAATATCTGGCGAGTCTGTCAAGAAGTATAGGTGGTTGTTGAAACGGTTCAAGAAAATATTTGGAAAGGCACCAAAAGTAGTTGTCACTGACCAAGACCCTGCGATGAAGGTAGCAATCGAACAGATTTTTCCAGATTCAAGACATCGTCTTTGTATGTGGCACATTATGAAGAAGTTAGCTGGAAAGGTATTTATTTTAACCATTAACAAATTATTTTGAACATTTACTTTGTTCAATAGTCTGATTTTGTTTTTTTTTTATATCTTGGTTTCTGACTAATAATCTCAGACAACTAATTTTGATTTTTTTATCTTCAATGAAGGTTGGCTCGGATTTATGTAACGACACAAACTTCAAAAACCGTTTGTGTGATATAGTTTGGACAGACAAAATCGACCCCGAGGATTTTGAGTCCGAATGGACATCAATCATGGAAGATTTTAAGTTGAATGACCACAAATGGCTGGCCGATATGTTTGATATGCGTTACAATTGGATACCGGCATACTTTCGTTATGAACCTATGTCTGGCCTCATGCGCACGACATCTCGTTCCGAGAGTGAAAATCATTTTCTTGGTCAGCTTACTAATCCGGACCTTACTTTGGTTGAATTTCTAAGCCATTATGATACGGCTATTGATTCACAGAGATTCAAATATGGCAAGAATACACATGACTCCAATTACAAGACCCCGGACTTGAAAACGCATCTGCAAGTTGAAAAGGAAGCAGCCGAGTTGTACACAATCACTCTGTTTTATGATGTCCAGGACGAAATTTGGAATTCGCTGTATAATTGCTTTTTACTAAGAGTGCAAGAATCGGAAAGTTTTTCTACATATGTTATTCGTGATACAGAAGGGAATTCCAACAAAAAAATAAAGGCTCCTTATATAGATTATGAGGTACTATTAACTATCTATCTTGTTTTTCATTTCATGTTTTATTATACTTTACATAAGCAGTCGTTTGTATCCATATTAAATTTTCCCTTTTTATTATTTCAACAGGTCAAGTATGTACCATCTGAATGTTCAGCTCAGTGTAGTTGTTTAAGGTATGAGTGTTTTGGTCTTCTGTGTAGCCATATTTTTTATGTTCTGCGTATGTCGAAGGTGTACCACTTTCCCAAACAGTACTTGCAGACGAGATGGTCAAAGAATGCTTTGCTCCATAAAACTGTCGATAACAGAAACGACAATGGAAGTGCATCCAAGCCACAATGTGAACTAGATTCTGTTATTAGGGAGATTTATAGCAATGTTGAACAATCTGTCACTCATTTGGTGGGTGACCTTGAAAAGCTTCATTTATACAAAGACACGCAGAAGACTTTGGCGGAGAAAGCTAAGATTGATGTTCCTAACCCTCCTAAGATGAACATAAATGCAGTTTACGCATCAACACTTGGTGTAACCGAACTTGAAAATGTTAATATTCTCGCCCCTCATGGTATCAATAATAAAGGTCATAGGATTCGTACCAGGCTTAAAAGCCAAGAGTGAAATTGCAATGAAGCTATCTGACAAGCCTAAGAGGTTGTGCGGTTTCTGTAAGAAGTATGTGAATCATGATTCTAGGAATTGCCCCGAAAAGAAAAAGGGATTACAAGACGAGGATTTTGATGCCGTGGAGCAGGATGAGGGTGACGACATGGATATGTACGGTAGTGACTAGTTTCGTCTTTTCAACTATTTATGAATTACGCTTGAGCATCATTATGGATTTTGGTTTATTTTTGTTTTTGGATTATATTTTTTATCATGACAATGCATTACATTTTTGGAATAATTTTTTTTACTTTAATTTGGATTTGGTTGATAGAAGTAGTTAAAATGTACCAGTTTTCATTCAGTGGAATTCCTAGTATTTCCTATATTTTAATCAATTCCAAACACCCTGATACATTTAGTTTTTATATTAGTACTCAATTAGTGTTTCCCATTTCATAGTAATCTGATATATTGTTGACAGATTGAGACTAGTTTGTTAGATCAGACTTCATAGTTTCTGGTATTTTTAGAATGTGATTGGCGGTGTTTTGCAATGTATCCCACAAATAGTTTGAGCGTGAATGTTCTTTTTTTGACATTTCTAGAAAGGAGGTAGGAACTGGTTATTTTATTGGCGGTGTTTTGTTATACGAACAGATTGCTAACTTGGTTTTGTTGCTTGATTTTGAGTGTGAATGGTCGATTTGTAGCATTTCGGCGAAGCTGTGTTTGGTGAACTTTTTGGTTGGTATGATGACTAGACTAGAAGTACTGAGTTACTGACTACGTTTTTTAACTTAAAGGAATGACCATAGAAAAGGCAATTGTAATAGCATTTGTGACTAGTTGGTATCCAGAAAGGAAGTAAGACTGGGTTCTGTTTTGTCTTGATGAATGTTGACAGACTGCTGCAAGTTTTGTATTATATTAGTTTGCGAGATTAAACGTGCTGTTAGATTAAGTTGAGACGAGTGAATATTGGCAGACTTATACAAGTCTACAAGTTTTGTAATATATAGTTTGCGACATTGGGACGTGTTGTTAGATTTACTGAAGATGAGTGAATGATGACAGCTTGCTACATGTTTTGTTGGTAGCTTTTATTTTATTTGTTAGATTGTAATTGGTGGTGTTTTGCTTATTATCATAGGAACTGTGATGTATTAGTAACGTTACTTTTAATGTTTAGTTGTGAATCATGAGCACTAGTCTACATCTACTGCAAGTTTCATTTATAGTTGCGAAGGATAATGTTGGTCTTTGTAGTCTCTAATTAGGCTTTCAAAACTGATTGTAGAGACTGTAAGAAAGGTGATTCTCTAGTTTCTGTAACTCTTTGGTTGCTTGAAAGGACGAAGTTATCGTTATGTATGAACCATATTGACAAACTGCTTTTTTAAATTTGCTGGAGATGTGTTGACAAGATTTTCTGAATCTGAGTAAATGTTGACAGACTGCTATAAGTTTGTTAGGTAATAATAAGATTGCTCAAATCCTCCTGTTGGCTGATTGTAATTGGCAGTTTGTTTTTCAAAGTTTCTAGATGGTATTCAAGAGTGTGTTTGGGATTGCTTATGTATCGGCATGTTTATCATGTGCTCATAGTAGCTGCAACTATATCAGCTGCTCATAACAGGCTAAAGTTACAGCTTTTTGTTTAAATGTCATTTGTATGTACATTAAATAATGTATGTGTATCAGTTAACATCCGACTTTTAAAAGTGATGCACCAATGTAAAAAGTTTCAAAAGTCAGAGATAATTATAAAAAAAGTTATTATCTGAATTTTTTTTTAATTATGATTAATTTAAAAAATTCACTTAAATAGCCATTATCCCCTAATCAATAGGTAATATCCTTATTTTTAAACAACCTACATATACACTTCATACACCACATCACAGTCACAAAACACATCACAAAACTCACAGCAAAAAAAAACAAGATGTTTACATTTGACACTTCTTCAGTTCAAGGTAAATTATAAGATTTTTTATTGATAAATTTATGTCAGTGTTTATGAATATTACTTCCATTTCCAATTACATGACACATGATTTTTTTATTTCAATCTTATTATTAATACTAATACAGGTAAATATGGATACCATGATGCAAGACACTGTCCCGAAAGGAAAAAGATACGCGACCAGGACATGTCCCATATCGCTACCACACTAGCCAACAAGCCAATGAGGGTGTGCACATATTGTGGCAGGTATGGATACCATGATGCAAGGAACTGTCCCGAAAGGAAAAAGATACACGGCCAGGACATGTCCCAGATCGCTACCACACTAGCCAACAAGCCAATGAGGTTGTGTGCATATTGTCACAAGTATGCATACCATAATGCAAGGAACTGTCCCGAAAGGAAAAAGATACATGGGCAGGACATTTGTCAAGTTGTGACAGGATATTGTGGCAACTAGTTTTTATTTTTATGAAATCATGTTCACTTTATCAAGATATTGTGGCAGGATATTGGTGATCTTTTTTTTATGCAAGAATCGTGTCAGTTTGTTTTCTCAATAAATCATGTTCAGTTATATTATACATGTTCTGGCTATTTTGGATTGTTACCTTGTTATTAACCTTGTAGCGTTTAATATCCAAATATAAAGCAAAACTGCAACGAACAGTTACCGATATAGAGCCTACAAATTATTTCACGGAGCATAACAACAAAGTCAATCAATAAGCTTAATACCAACTGCACCAACCCGATAGCCTTATAGTGTCTGACTAGACTGCTGGCTACAACATATGGCCATAGACAACCAAACTGGCTCGTAACCGCTGACTACCTTTATACAGGATACTTTGTGTGGGCAGTTTTGTTTCCTAAAACTTAAGCTGGTGCCTTACTAAGTCACATATATATGGCGATTCATAATTACAGTAAATGATTTTGGTTACTCTAAAAAGTAGAGAATAGTATGATTGGATGGGATATAAGCTTATGTTGTTATTCAGGACCACAAACACTCCTGCATCAACTACAGTTTTGCTACTAGCAGCCATTCGCCTTGGTTTCGCTTTACATGTATGTACCTTGAATCATATTGCACAAGAATTTCCTTAAAATCTCTCTATAAAATTCCAACATAATTATCAAAACAACAGTAACTTGAATAAAGGTCTCAGTTTAAATGAAACATTATTTCCATAACTTCATCAAAATAACATCATAAAATGTATCAGATGTCATAAACTTACCTAACATTCAAAATAAATCCAACAAAACAAAAGCATCCTAAACACACTGTCAACACTACTAAACCAAATCTAAACCATTAAACTTGAGATCACTTCATCATCTCCGTAACACGTTTCATGATCCTTTTTAATGCACCATCTTCATATTCTTTCTTTTCTTCATTTGTTAATTTTCTGAAATCGTGTACTTCTTGGTCAAACTCTTTCTTTAGCTGGTTGCACTCTGCAAGAAGGATCTTTGCCACGTACTTGATGCGCAGTTCTTTCAGTTCTTTCTTTTGTTCTTCACCATCTATACTCAAGCCACAGCAGTCCCCATTACCTTTGAAAGTTTCCATGTGGCGCATCAGGAAAACCCCACAATCAACAAAGTTATTTTTGGTATTGCATCCCAATTGCATAATCACTATATTGGCTATAAGCATTTTATCATAACAAGGATGGTTCACATGCAACATATATTCCCAAAACATACCAACCTGTTCAAAAACACACCATATACATATCATTACATATCATTAACGATATATGAAAAGTTTTTTATAATGTAAACTTACCATTAGTAAAGGCAGTGGACCATATCGTTCTTGAACATCAGTAACAGTTGATGATATGTTATCAAATATTTGCACTAAACCAGCTTTCACATTCATGCACATTAAAATAAAATGCTTCTCTATAAGGATCGGGAAAAACACCTATAAACATGAACAATTACTTTCGGTTAGTATACTTTTTATTTTATGTATCATGTTCTATATAAAAAATTACAAAAATGTTGTACGTACCAATTCTATGCCATGTGTGGTTTTATATATGCTTTTACTCACAACCTCATCCATGTTTTGAATGAACTTTTCAGCAACCGTATCATAGTTCCATTTCTTCATATCATCAGTCTGTATTCATTTAAAATATGTCATTATAATTATTTTCATTATAAATTATCAAGGCTAGAAACACTAAAACTTTAAACAAACTTACCACCATAGCCGTGTGGCAGAAAATTCTTTTTACACTATTTATATTTGCTGATTTCTCTGCCTCATTCAGAACGTGTGTAAACAAGTCAATTGCCCCACTTGAGATCTCTACTCCAGGGTACAAAGTTTCTAAGACGGTTCTTTGTCCATCTGCATAACTCGTCTTGAACACAATATCCCTGTCAAAACATAAAATTGTTATAAATGCATCACTACATTCGTTTATTAAATTAAGTTCACACAACGACACATGTAAACTTATGTTTCTTTAAGATGTGCACTGAAGAAACATTTGGCTGCCTTGTTTTCATGCGGTGATATTCCACATATCACCGACACTTCCCTAATCACATACGGGGAACATAATACTTCAGCAAGTATCGTACGACGCTTAACCCTGCCAGATGGAAACCCTTGTAATACATTAAGTGGCTGGGGTTGTGAAAATGCAGGTACAATTCCTAGGCTATCATCCCTAAACCTTGACGTTTTGTTTGATGTATTACTTATCTTTTCACGGGCCCCTATTGTTTGCTCAGGCGTAAAAAACTCATCTTCTTCTGCCAAAGCTTCATCGTCTTCCATATCTTTCCCATTTTCTGCACTGCCTACCACTTTCCCTTGGGTAGCAGGTGGTTGAGTGACATTCAAATCAATATCACATTCCTCATCAAAATCCAACCTCGTTGGAATACTTTCATCCTTCTTATGCCATTCTTTCCACACTTTGTCCTGTAACTCTCCATAACCCGTAGGCGATCCATAAATCCGAGTCACCTGAAATATTCTTCCACTATCGGGAGTACAGAAGTAGTTTGGTGGACCATGTTCCACTTCATCTGGGTAGTTTCTAGGTTGCTGGTCATTTTCTTCTTCATCTGGGCAGTCTTTAGTTTGCTGAGAGCTTAGTTAAAAAATGCGCGCATCAATGCGCAAATTGCTCGCATCAATGCGTTGCTTTTAAAACTTCGCATCAAGGTGCCTAATGCAATGCCATCCTAGAATGCGCTCGCATTAAAACACAATTTATCGCATTTGTATAATGTTAGCAAGGTAGCAATTGCCGCAATCTAGTACTTAGGTCATTTTTGTCAAATTTATACCATATAAAAGATACCTACATATTTCAATGACTTTTTAAAGATAATACTTGTTAAAAAACATCTAAAACAAACACAATAACTGTTGATCCCAAACTTAGACCGGTTCAGTTTTGTATTAACGAGATTAAATCAAGTGTAATACGTAGAGAAACATTGTGTTTGAAACAATCTAAGTATTATGCGGAATTAATACTTAGAACAAAGAACAACCAAATACCAAACTTTCAACTTTGATTAACAATAATCACGGCGTACAAATACTATTGAAAGTGTTATTAAACCATAAACCCGAAGGCCTCCTTTTATAGATGTAAGGAGCCTTGAACATAAAGCTATGTATCAACTATTCTAGGAAGATATCAAACAGATAAACATAAGAAATACAATATTCGAATATATCTTCCTATTTTATACAAAACGTGCTGACTTAACAGCTAATGATCTTTGACAGTGGCTTGATCTTCTCTTGTCAGCGTCTTGATTGTCATCGGCTTGATTACTCTTGTCAGCGTCTTGAGTTTATTTGCCAGCGGCTAGATAATTTTATTCCCAACAATAACAACAATATTGTATCTTGCATTTTATAAGTGTTTTTTTGGCAAGCTTTACATTCAATTTACTTATTTTACAAGGGGGATTATAGGGTTAATTTCAATAGTAACTTATTTAATAACTTTATTGCATTTACTTGGTACTTTGTAGACAATGTACTATTTCTAGATAATTTTTATACTTTTTTATACTAAACGCATCGCGTCCAAATTGCGCTCGCAATCGCATCACGCATCACGCAATGGCTTTTGGGACCTTTAGCGCAATGGATCACAAAACGCATTTTTAAACCAAGGCTGAGAGTATGTACGGACTGCAAACAGTTGATCTCTCAGCTCCTTAAGTTCTATAAAATTAGAGTCCAATGGGCTATATGACAGTTCTTCATCCAGAACCTCGTCTGCATTTTCCACAAGTTCAGCCGCCTTCTTTAAACATGCCGATACATACTTCTTCTTACCCTACATGACCAAAAAAACGCCGATGCATATAAGACGTATGGAAAAAGTATGTTACTTAAAAAAAATGTAAATTTCATTAAGCAAAAAATGGTTCATACCTCTAAGTCTGTTGGCACACTATAATAATCTGCATACACGTCATCATCCCCTTCATCTTCTAAAACTATTTCTTCATCACTTACTATATACACATTTTAAAATTATATCAGTTTCGCTTAATCAAGGAGTATATACTTCAAATTATTCCAAATTAAAATAATTAACTTACCCTCAACTTCTGTATCGCCAACATCAACTTTGTCGAATATATCATCTTTGTCTAATAGGTCCGCTTCCAATTTACTCAACATATCTGAAGACCATATTTTGATAGGTATCTCGGAATGGGCATACAGTACCTACAGATTACTAACTTATTAAACCAAATCTTTATTTGCTAACAAAATAACATACAAAATGAATAAAATAAAATGTATCATACCAGTAGGAGAACTATAGGGCCATTGAAAAACCCATCTCGCTTCCATGATTTCTTAGTTTTGATTAGGCACTCTAAAATATAAGTGCACCAGTCCAGCTTAAGTATATCCTCTTCACGATTAATACAATGAATAAACTTCAAATTCACGGTGTTACTTAAGTTTAACTCCCTAACTGTAAAAAAGAATAATACTAGAAAGTTGATCTTAAACATCCACCCGCTACGTCCTTTTTTAATTAAATTTGAAACATGACTATTATAAAGCCTCATAAAACCATCCCCAAATTGTAATTTCCATTTACGTGCCAGCTTGTTCCTATATTTTGTTGCTTTACGAGCATTAATATGCACCTCACCCATCGGTACACCTAATAACTTTCTAACTAAATCTGCCGTAATCACTATTCTCCTATTATTAACCTCCATCGAACATGTTTCTGCATCAAACTTGTCCAACAACCAGTAAGCTAATCGTTTTGGAACTGACTTGATTTTAAAATCAAGCAAATCACCAAAACCAATATCTCTTACGTCCTGCTTTTGTCTACTGTTCAAATTCGTTATCGTCTTAAACAAAAGACATGGAGGATTTTTTAAATGTATCCTGTCCAAATCTTTTTTTCTTTTTTGCAACTTTTGTCGGTTTAACAGTAGCATACTCCATTTTTTTGTTACTAATTCCATCTTTTGTCCCAAAATTATCCACAAAGTCATCGTCTGATGACCCATTATTTCCATCCAATACATTTTTATCTGTAGACAAAAATTAATTAAGTAAATTAAACTGATAATTTCCATTTTTTAATTGTATGAGTCAAATCCAAAGTGTATTACCTCTAATATTTCCATTTTTACCAACACCTATTTTCTTCTTTCCTTTTTCACACAGTTCCGCCTTTTTCCCATTACCTAATTAACCAATTTATACTCAATAGTTAAATAACACCACACTATCAAGTTTTATGTTATAAGTAATAGCAATGAGTAACAACAGAATCAGAAGATCATTTACCTGTTTCAACTTTTCGCTTCTTTGATTTTTCATCATATCCTCCCACACGGTTTTTCTTCTTTCCTTTTTCACAAAGCTCCGCCTTTTTCCCCTTACCTAATCGACCAAATCATACTCAATAGTTAAATAACAACACCATTACAAGTTTTATGTTACAAGTAATAGCAATGAATAACCATAATCCCAAGATCATTTACCTGTTTCAACTTTTCGCTTTTTTGATTTTTCATCATCTCCTCCAACACCTTAATCATATGATACATTATTTCCATATTAATTAATCCTTTCTTATTAAATAAACATGACACACAAAATAAATCACATTTACCTTCATGGTTATTTAATCTTTTGTGAGCTAGTGCCTTCAATTTATCTTTGCGGATGACACGTTCAGCTGATACATCAAATACAATTTTCGTTAATAACTAGTGCCTTCAATCGTTAATAACTAACAAAAAATTAATACTGTAATATAAAGTACCTTTTCGTTTTTCCATTTCTTTTTCTTCTACACCATCAACTGTGCTAGCTCCAATATTTCCTCCGTTAGCATGCCCATTTAGATCATCTAAGTTAATTTCTGCCAAATAATACGTGTCCATCATGTGTATCATTCAATAATCCTAGAATACCAAATGCTTTGCCCTTAACCTAACCCTAAGCTATTGTTTATCCATAATCCTGGAATACCATCATATGTTCATCCATAATCCTAGAATACCAAAATCCCTAACTTATAATTTCAGTATCAATTAAATAACAAAAGCCCTAATTTTTAATTTCAGTATCAATAAAATAACAAAATCCTTAATTTTTAATTTCAGTATCAATTAAATAACAAAATCCCTAATTTTTAATTTCATTATCAATAAAATAACAAAATCCCTAATTTTTAATTTCAGTATCAATTAAATAACAAAATCCCTAATTTTTAATTTCATTATCAACTAAATAACAAAATCCCTAATTCAAATGTGTCAATCAATTAATGTATCAATTGATTTACAAAAACCCTAATTAGTATATTGAATCAAACATACCTTGTTCTGCATAATCCCATTCAGGAGTTGTCAAATCGATTACTTCTTCATCATCATCGCCGTGGTTACTCCTACTTATGTTAGCTATTCTACCACTTCTTCGGACTTGGAAAAAAAATATCAATAAGCTAATATTATTGTCAATTACCATACATATCCATAAAGAATATTCATAAATGTTTCACTTACCATACATATTCGAAGATCACCTTGCTGCAGTTATTGTTTAAATACTTCCGCCACAGATGTATCAGCTAATATTATTTTATACACAATCTAAACCCTAACTTTATATACACTTTTGGGATGAGGTTACTGGATTTGCATTTTTTTAGGGATATAGATGATAGGTTGTTTTTGAAATTAATAGAGATGATAAGTTTTCTTTTAACTTACAAATCATCTTGTTTTAAGGGATGATCGGGTTTGATTTTAAATAATGATAAAGATGATAGGTTTTGACTTTTGGAAAGTGAAAGAGATGATAGCTGGTTAAAGATGATAGATTTTGAATAACGATAAAAATGATAGATATGTTTTGACTTTCGGCTCTTAATATTCTCAACAATAACAATAATCGGAATTTAAAAATTATACATGCCTGTCATTAAAGTTGTACTTAATTACAAATGTGCCATTATTTATATAAAGTTTCATCTTAATCTATCAATGTTGATCTAATGGCCCACAACTGTACCTATTATAACCTATTTTAAGGCTGTACACCATGATAACACTCCCCTATATATATATATATATATATATATATATATATATATATATATATATATATATATATATATATATATATATATATATATATATATATATATATATATATATATATATATATATATATATATATATATATATATATATATATATATATATATATATATATATATATATATATATATATATATATATATATATATATATATATATATATATATCCCGACGTGAAAAGACAAAAATACCCATGCAGTATAAATTGGAGATTTAGTCTCAGCCTTTGGATGAGATGGAGATGAAAGATGGGGATGAGTCCCCTTGTATCCTAGAAAACTTTGGTATCCAAAAGAACTTAAATCTAAGTATTTTATTATTTTTTTGTTTTTTTATTACGCGTTATAAAACATGTTTAAAAATCAAATAGGGCTAAAGTTATCTTTTTTATAATTAAAAAGTTACATTAATTTCAATGTCTTCACTAAAAATAGAAGTTATATAAAAACTAAAGCAACCAGATAGTTGGATTTTAATATGTAGTAAAATCGATAATCTGATCTTTTATATAATAAAAGAATTAGATTTTTTAAAATTTTTAGTGAAAAGTGGAGGTTGTAGAAAAAACAATTAAACTAATAAAATAATTTGATTTTGACAAATAAGCAAAGGGCAAATAGCACAAAAAGGTATCCATCTTATGTCAAAACTCAATTAATGGTACTCAACTTTTTTTTTCTTAATTTAAGGTATCGATCTTTTTTCTTGTTGCAATATTAGGAAATTAACAAATTTAAAGGTTATATATTAACGATCGTTTACTTTATTATTGCATCGTTAGTCCTTTTTATTAATAACACTTTATAATAAATCCAAAATTCATTTTTTTTACAGTTTTAGACGGTTTTTACCGTCTAAAACTCAAAGTTCGTTTGATTTTTACCATTTTCGTTCGGTTTTTAGTCTTTTCGTTCCAATTTTACAACATACGTCCTTATTTTACCGATTCTGACCGTTTCATCCGTTTTGTACTTTTTCGAGCCCTTCTCACCGTTTGTGTCCATTTTCCGGCTTTTAACTGTTTTCGTCCGTTTTTTTACCGTTTTGACTCTTTTTACCATTTATGACCGTTTTTGTTCGTTTTTTACTTTTTTTCTTTCCTTAAAAAATATGCGATAACGGCTAGACTGACGACAATAGTAAAAAATAACCGTCGAAAACGATATCAAACACGCGAAAAAAGGTCGAAAACGATAAAATAGACGAAAACGACAAAAAACGAACAAAACTGTTAAAAACCGAACGAAAATGATAAAAATCAGACGAAAAAAGTAGAAAACGGTCTAAAAGTGTAAAAAAATGATTTTGAGTTGATTACAAAGTGTCGTTAATATAAAGGACTAACGATGTAATAATAAAGTAAACGGTCGTTAATATATAACCTTAAATTTGTTAATTATCCCAACATTGCAACAAGAAAAAAGATCGGTACCTTAAATTGAGAAAAAAAAAGTTGAGTACCTTTAATTGAATTTTGACATAAGATGAGTATCTTTTTATGAAGTGATGTGATTGGTAGAAAAAGTCAAAATTGAATTCAATGTAATCAAAATTAAAAAATTTAATAGAAGTATTTGATGAAAACACAAAAAATATATGTGTCAAATTTGTGAAAATAAAAACTTAAAAAAAGAGGATGCGATTGATAAAACTTTGGTGGTTGAATATTAAATAAATTAGATAGAGTTAAGTGTAAACTTATAATTTTTCATATTCTTTAATAACTTTATAAAATAAACAAAATACACCTATTAAACTTTATACCATCTATACTTTATATTTTAAAAATACAACATATAAACATATATGTTATATTAAAAAAATCAACATATAAACATATACTACGTAAATAATTATTAACATGAATATTCAAATAAAAACACAAATTATTGTATATTCTTATTTTGACACTTAGCAAAATCAAGTAATGCAATCTACGTAAATAATTATTAACATGAATATAAATATAAAAATTAATGCAAGACCCCGGACATCGGTGTGAGATGAATATAAATAGATGATATTTTACGTATTACAACAACATATATTTTTTAAAGGTCGTTATGTGTTACTAAACACACAATGTCTAGAGAATGATAGCTAACATTTCACTAAAACAAAATCAAATCCTTTGTGCAACAAATATTTACACAAAATATCATATAATATTATCGCATAATGAAAAACTATATAAATTTTGTGGGTCAATAAACATCATAACTATTTAAGTATTAAAATTTAATATTGTTTTATAAAATATATAAGCATTATAAAATCATGAATTTATAAACCGTATATGTGTAAGATTGTGTAAAGTTGATGTAAATGTTTTATTGATGTGAGTTTATATGAATTTACACTGTGCATATTAAAAAAACAACAACATAATTAAACATATAAACATTAGATGTTTTTAGAATATATATATATAATAAACATAAAATCACAATAACGAAATTATAACTTAATTTATTTTTTATATTCAAGTCTCGTGCGTGGACGGACATTAAAACTAGTTAATTGAAAAAAGAATATAGTTTTAAAATTATTAAAAATTTTGATTGAGAAATCTAATGGTGACAAAAAAATCATAAAAATATGTTGTTAAACATTATGACTTATGTATTCATATTTTCCCCCTATTATTATTAAACATTATGATTTCATACAATTTTTGTTTCTGGTGACTTGTTTGATAGGTTAACATGTTACCTTAACGAAAGTTTAACTTTTTATTACAACATTAGTTCTTTATCTTAACGACCATTAATATAAACACTAAAAATTTAATTTTTTCTTAAAAAATAAAAGGTATAACTTAGAAAAGTATAACTTTGTATAAAAGATTTCTTTAATAATATATATACATACGCACGTTTTTATAAAAAAAATTAAAAAATATATTATTTTAAACGCATTTTATTTAACTTTTAACCTTTAAATAAAACGTGTTTTATATAACTTGATTCTTTTTGTGCTTTATAATTTTTTTTACTTTTTAAATTTCACTTTAGAAATATTTTGCACACCTCAAAAAGTGTTTTTTTACAACTTTGAAAATAAATCGTATTTTTTTTTACAAAATTTTAATCTTTTGTTATTTTTCTTGTATATAAACATGTGTATGTATATTTTTTTTAAGAAAATTATTTTTTACAAAATTTTAAATTTTGTTTTGCAATATATTACTTTTTTTACCGAATCTAAAAATTTTTAAAAGTAAAAAATCGAAACCTTTTTACAAAATATTTTTGGAAACTTTGATTTTTT